>CM060922.1:991046869-992296869 GCA_030737875.1 Allium sativum
TGGGCATATCTTTTGATTCCCGCGATGAAATTTTGATTTTTCAGATTCATTGGAAAGATATTCTCAGATAGATTCTATTATTTTTGGTTTCGCTAAAATCTAGTTTATTTTGAATCCTATACCTTCATTTGAAGTTTGAAATCGAATTATCGAACTACCGCGCTATTTTCAATTCCTTTTATAAATATAAATAATTATTTATATTCAAACGACGATCTATATAAATATATACGTTTGAATTCTATTCAAAATAAATTTTTTGTCATTATTATTTAAAATAATTCATTTTAAATATTCAAAATTCATCGAAGTTTCCAAAATAATTTTTTTAAATTGGCATGGATTTCCGGGTTGTTACAATTAATTTAGAAATTTATTTCACAGTCCATTTCTGTACCAACCACATTTATATCATTCATATTGGTTTTTGATACTGAGGAGTTTTCTTTTGAAGCTGAAAACGATAAAAATATAATTAATACATAAGTGTTTCCCTAACCTCATTTAAAAATCCAAGCTCTGGTCATGCATGGTTATGAGATAACTTATGATTTAAGCTGCAACCGACCTCATTTAAAAATCCAAGCTTTGGTTATGTGTGGTCAGTGTGATCTTAAATAAAAAGAAAAAGAAAAAGGAATAAAGTGCTAAATAAACTTTTATATGAAATTCTCCTTGGTGTTTAAAAACCAGCCTATCAATCAATCTTTTAATTTGTGAAATGTGTTTAATATTTTATGAAGTATTATGATTTATTGATTGACAGTTATTGGGATTTGAGATCATTTGATTTCGTCACTTAAATTGAATTATTAATTATAGTCTAAATCCATCACTGTTTTTGTGCTCAGTTTTACAAAAAACTTTTGAAAATAATCGGAAATCATATTTTTGAACTCTCTCCATTTTTATTAATTTCATCGTAAATCCGTCATTCTCTACAATGTGAAATATGCCACCTATTCTCAGTTTATTATGATTTTTGTTTGACTAATTGAGATTTATGATGACCATTCTTCCTCTTAAGCTGATATTATATTTGTTAGTCATTTTTCATCGATATTTTCTATATCCTTTTGATGATAACAAAAGGGGGAGAATGGATTGAGCTTTTGATTTATGAGTGAATATTTTATAAATATTTTTAATTTTGAAAGTTCATTCAATTTTCATTTTTTCACTCATGCACAGTTGTAGGGGGAGCTTTCAAATAGGGGGAGTTCAGTTCTTCACTGTCAAACACATTTATTCGATTCAAAATCTTAACATTTGTTTGTCATCATCAAAAGGGGGAGATTATTGTATATAACAGTGTTGTATACACAATTATATGATTTTTGTTTGATGATAACAACAATTATATTTTATTTTAAATGTGTTTGTTACTGTACTGGTTCATATATACATCAGTGACAGGAATATAATATTATATTAAATAGAATACTACTGTACACGAATATAAACATTCAAACAGTATTTTATTTAAATATAATATTTTATTTCAATATTTAAATAGTACAGATTTACAACTCCTAAAATTTGTACATCTCAGAAATACAATACAGTCTATTTCAATCAGTTTCATTATAAACAAAGCTCCGCACACATCACAACAACACTCTGTCACTTAGTTGTATATTTTTATACATACATTCGTTTACAAATCAATATACAGACACTTTGACATATTCACTGACACAATATAAAGTTCTTTGCCTTCTGTCTTCACAGCATCCTTCAGTCAGTCCATCCTTCATACCTGTCATATACAGAAACACACACATAGTATCTGGAATGGAAATAATTTCATATTCTAGTGGATATAATTTTTATTTTAAAATTTTATTTTGCCTCAGTTTTCTGATGTGTTTCTCATCATTTTTCTAGCTCAATCTGATTTTCATATCCATCCAACTGTGTCTAGACAGCTTGTGATATTCACAGTGATACACTGTAAATATCACAAGGTAGACTATATACATACATTTTACAGGGACAAGAAAACTTGTCTGGATGGCTGTATATACACACGTGTATATATATACACGTGTGCACTGCCTCTCCAATCCAGTGTGCAACTGAGGAGTAGCCACGTGGACCATCTCGACTCAGTGCAACACATATCAATGTGTTCGAGCATAGGTCAAATACAGTGCAGCATGGTCAACATAGTCAACAAAAGAGTCAAATAAGTGTACAAGCCATAGTGAATGCAAGCAGCAGAGTAGTGACCAAACAGGTCATCATGGAGATGCGTGGTCAAGCTCAGGTTTCAAATATAGGAGCAAACATGGTACATAGGTGGATATACTATGATCACAGCAAGCCCACATGTGTGCACTCAAACACACTGGAGCATTGTATGTATAGACAAATGCATGTATCATTTCACAAGACAAGTGAACAACTCAGAAATGCCAAGCAACATAATGCAACAACAAAATCCATACAGCAAGATCATGAGTGGTGCAATAGCTCATGTTCAAGATAGTATCTAGCATATATTAGTTCAAGTCAAGTCAGTTTTATCAATGGTTCAAGACCAAGTTGTTCAGGTGTTTTCATGTTATAGCTTTTAAATGATTCAGCAACAAGGATGAGTCAACAATGATCATGCATAAACATTTCAGCATGGACACAAAATAGTTCAAAGCATCACAATAGGTCCAACAAAGCATGCAGATTCAAACTGCTACGGCAATGTCAAAATGGAAAAAACAAGTCTTTGATAAAACCCATATATACATAAGCATGATCATGACAATTACACAAATAGATACATATATGTGGGTACACTACATGGTCATGTTTCAAGTCAATGTGCACATGTGCAAGTCAAGACAGCAAACATGAAGATATGGCAACAAAACATTGTGATAGTTCTTATTTGACTTGTAAGGTTGGCTCAACAAATTTCAAATTGGTTCAGCAATGAATATACACAGAGTGGCTCAAGTGATCATGTGAACACAATGGAGACATGGTGGAACAGAAAGAAACACAACAAATATACATGTATAGTAATGCAAATGTGGTGCAACAGTTCATGGACACATATGTGTCGAGCAACTCAAATGGCAATATGGATGATTGTTGTTTGATCAACAAGCATATGGCGGTGGGTTAGCACAATGCAAGGCAAGAAATGGACACACACAAATTCGAGCAAGAATTTTTTTAACAAATCAATCCAAGACATTTTTTTTGAAATTTGTATTTGCCAAATTTACAGTGTGAAAGAATAATTTCCAGAAATGATTTAAAGACAATTAGAAATTAATCAGCGAAAACTCGAGAGCATTTCCAGTGGGTCTGGCATTTGTTTGGAAAGAAGGCAAGTTTTAAAATTCAGAAATGCACAGATTTATTGGAGAAATCACAATTCATGTTTATGGCAATATATGGAAATTTAATTTCTAGTTTTAAATAAATCATCAGTGATCAATTTAGCAGAAGAAATTAAAGGCATGATTTCAAGTGCACATTCATTTCCAGAAATATCTTTTATATCCTTAGTAAGGGTTTAATCGATTTCAAAAATTCAGTGAAACATTTTCCTTTGGGAAATCATTTATTTCCAGTTTTTAAATCAATCAGAGATATATGGAAGAGTAGATATCACGCAAGGAATTGATCAAAACTTTGGCACGTATGTATTCCCAGGTTCACAGTGGTCCAGGTTCATTAATCTATTCAAAAGCAATACCAAAGTCATGTCTTGGTTCATCACAAATTTCTCGGCATTCAATCAAGAAGAAAAAAGGGAAACCGCAAGTATCAGAGCAAATCAATTAACGAAATTAGAGAAGTTTTCGGATTGATAATCCTATTTTATCACAACAATTCATCATAGGCTAAGGAGATCAAAACCACAAGAAACTCAAGCAAGAATTCAAAATAAAATTACTCACACTGGTTCGATCGAGAGAGAGAACACGAGTCAAATCGTCGATCAGAACTAGCATCGAAGCAATCAGAGAAATCACAATAACATCTCATCAATCATCGCTATTTGGGGGACAACAGAGAAAACCCTAGCTTTTGGGAATGAGGCCGCCATTTTTGTTTTCCAGAGAGATCGGGCTAAGAGAAAAAAAAGGGGTGCAACACTTTACGAAGGGGTCGACCATGTTTCAAAATGAATAAGGGGATGACCCTTATAATTTAACTCCTAGGGTTTTTGAAATTTGGTTTTATTTTTATTTTTTATTGTTTTTTATTTTTTGTTGTAAATCGTCTGAACAGTTTTATAGGTCTGTAAAATCAAGGAGGAATCAGTTAGGGATTAACTGACAGTTTACTAGTATTTGTAAAACTAGGGGAAAATCTGGTCTAGCGGATATAGACCAGTCTAGGGTTTGAGCGTAGGGTTAGAATAGGAGCAGGGATTGCGAGTGTACATGGTCTTGTATGCGGGATCTGTTCAATCACCTAGTAGAAACCTTAGGAATGCAGCAGTAGGCAGGATTTTGCCGAAGCTGGGTATATCTTGTGTCATTTACTTTCTGCATTTCTGTTTCTGCTATATTCTATGATCTGTGAATAGTTTTTAATTTCCCATAATATTTGAACTCTACGATAAATTTCAATAAACCCTACTTACCCCCCCTAGCGTTAATCTAGATCCAACAGGGTCCCCGTTTAATACCAGAATGGGTTACTGACTGATATGGGTCCCACACAACAGATTATGAAAGTCAAAACCTTAACTTGTGTCCCCCAATTAACTAGGATTTTAAACTGGTTAATCCCACATATTAACAGGTTCGCCCAACCCCTACAGATTAACATGTTAAGTTTCACAGGTTAACAGGTTCATATAACCTTCTTTCCCCTCACAGATTAAACAGTTTTATTAACCCCAACAGATTAAACAGGTTCCACTGGTTGTTTACAGTTCTATTAACATGTTCTGCTTAATCTATAAATTAAGCCTACATATTTATATTCCCCAAACCTCAAGTTATAATTCGTAGTATAAGATATGCCCTAAATTTTAATCATTCTTCACAGTATAGGTTATGCTCCCAGATTCCCATCATGACTCATATTACAAGATATGCCCTCAAATTATCATTCCCAATCATTCCCAAATTTGTTTGTGCGTATGTTTCAGTGATATTAGCCTAGGATCGAAGGTAGCCTAGACTATAAAAATAAAAAGGGAATGAGGGAGAGAGAAGAACAGAAACAGGCATAATAACAGAATAGGCATATAATAACAGAAATAGCCATATAAGAATTGAACAGCAGATCAGGTGTACAGAGGAATATATGTAATAAAAGAACTGTTTATGTATGAATCAGATTCTTAATAGGCATATGTTCAGATCCAGATTTATAAACATGTCAGGGTTACCGTTAAATTTTTATATCTAAAAGTAACACGAACTCACAGAGATTTGATCTAAAGAACAAAGAATAATATGCTGACGTTGTAGAAGAGATTCTCGTATGAATATAGGTGTTATTGAAGAAGATATCTGATTCAATCTAAGCCGGGGAAGCATCTCAGTGTCTCCATTATTTTAGGTGTAGAAAAAAAATAGAAATGTTGTCCTATATATAGCCTATTCCCAACGGACCCAACCACAAAACAAGTCCTGATTCAGGATTACGTACCCGACCAGGACTAGTGTAGGGCGATCCACTCCCACCTGGGTCGACCCATGGCCTGACCCACTTGGCTATGAGTTGACCATAGGTCGATCCAACCTAGGCATGGGTCCTCCCATGCCGGTCCAGATCTCACTGAATCCTCTTGCTTCGTATTTTCGAATTATTTCGAATTCTGATTTGAGTTTATTTATACATAAGACTCTTATATGTATACAAACTTCTAACCTTAATATCTTCCTCATACGATGTTTGTTTTACGCAAACTTCGAGTCTATCTTAAGCAGAATTCTGAAACGAACGCAATGGCATGGTCCGTTTTACTTAATTCCCAATATTTAATCAAGTATTCTTTAGTTTATTGTTATAATGTCCTAAATTAAGCGGTGTTACATTCTCCCCTACTTAAAGGATTTCGTCCTTGAAATCTCCAAGTTAAGAAGAATGTTCTTATCCAAACATCCATCAACCATCTACTCATCCATCAATCACATGCATCCATTGTACTTAAGATATTTCTAATTATTACATGAATATATGCAAAGGTGTGTGTATATGTTCCTATACTAATGCGAAAAATCAGGCGGTCTACTAATTCAGTCGATTTCTTAAATGCAATGTACGTTAGTGCCATGAATCCAATATGTATGCAAATAGTCCTAGCATATCATTTAAATGCTATATGCTCGCACAATCATCCATCAAAATGTAACATCCATATGATGATACGTCCACTTCCCTCCATAAAAGAAAAATGCACACATGTCCATATGCAGTATGAGAGTGCTTTGAGCCGATCTAGTGCCTAGTATGTGTGAGTGTATATGCATCCACGAGCAACTACTAGCAAACACTTGCATCCATTAAACATAACATGTCTCAAACACATGTTTACATCCATTGGTTTCCTACCTAAAGGTCAAAGATTCATCGATAGGATATACTCAAATGATAGAAGTAAGTATGAATAAAAGCTTGGAAAAAGAAGTTAAGAACATACACTTGAAAAGAAAAGGGTACGAAGAGTGAATCTTGTCTTCAGTCTCCCAAGTTGCATCTTCGCGATCTTATCTCCATTGAACTTCCATCAACCTAACCTCTCTGTTGCGTTACTTCTTAATCTCTAATCCAAGAATACAGGTAGGAACTCGTCTAACCGTCGCCCCCCTTTCTACCTCTACTTCCTTAAGCATGCTTGGCTCTACTACCTCTGCAATCTTGTGCAGACATTTCCGCAAATGAGAAACATGGAAAACATCATGAACACCCGTCAATCTCTCTGGTAGTCTCACCTTTTAGGCCATTTGACCTATCCTTTCCACTATGGGAAATGGCCCTACAAACCTTGGTGCCAATTTTTCTAATAGATCCAAAGCTAACCACATTCCTCAGAGGTGATACTTTGACGAAAACCATGTCTCCCACCTCAAACTCAATATCAGTCCTTCTCTTATCTGTGTAGGACTTATGCCTGTCCTAAGTTGTCTTCAAGCATCTGTGGATAAGATCAATCTTTTTAGAAGTTTCTCTAATCATCTCCAGTCTAAGAAGAAGCCTATCTGTAGACTCCCACCAAAAAGTCGGTGATCTGCAAGGTCGTCTGTACAATGCCTCGAAGGGTGCCATACCTATACTAGTATGATAACTATTGTTGTAGGCGAACTCAACCAATGGAAGATGCTTCTTTCAAGTCCCTCTGAAGTCTATGATACATAGCCTCAAAAGATCCTTAAGAACTCTATTCACCCTCTCAGTTTACCCATCGGGTCTGAGGGTGATATGCGGTGCTCAAACATAACTGTGTACCTAACGCCTGTTGCAGGCTCAACCAGAACTCACTAGTGAAGATGGGGTCACGATCACTCACTATATTAGAAGGTACCCCATGTAGACGGACTATTTCACAAAGATAAACTGATGCCAACCATGTTATCGTTCTCTTACTCCTAACATGAATGAAATGAGCGCTCTTAGTTAGTCTATCAACCATAACCTGAATACTGGTGTTGCCTTTCCTAAATCTAGGCAAACCATCTATGAAATCCATAGATACGCTCTCCCACTTCCACTGTGGACCACCAAAGGATGAAGCAAACCGCTAGGCTTCCTTTGTTCGGCTTTAACTTGCTGGCAAACTAAACATCGAAAGACAAACTCCGCCACATCTTTTTTCATCCCAGCCCAAAAGAAAACCTTCTTCATATCTCTATACATCTTATCACCGCTCGGATGGATAGTCATCTTAGAATGGTGAGCTTCCTTAAGGACTGTCCTCAACATACTCCCAACTCGGGGAACACAAAGCCTTCCATCTCGTCGCAACCACCCTCTATCATCCATGGAATATCTGCTAAGGTGACTAGAAGCCTCCTCTCTACTGAGCTTATCCAAGATGTATGCTATCTGTGGGTCCTCTCGCTGCAAAGATCCTATCTCATCCATAAGAGTAGACCACACCGCTAAGGATGTCAACAAACCAGGTGTAAGATCCGTAGAAGGCTTAAAATCGAAGGTCAATATGTATTGCAATCTCCGCCTCTCTACGAATGGAGGACTCAAAGTTAACCTCTGCCTACTCAATGCGTCCGCCACAACATTACCCTTGCCAGGGGTATAAGCAATCTCAAAATCGTAGGACGCTAGGAACTCCATCCATTTCTACTATCTCAAATTGAGATCCCTCTGCGAGAACACGTACTTGAGAGATTTATGATCCATGTACAACTTGAACCTCTCTCCATGTAGATAATGTTGCCAAGCCTTAAGTGCAAACACTATAACAGCCAACTCCAAATCATGGGTAGGGTAGTTCCTCTCATGAACGTCCCATAACTGTCTACCACCATAGCATACTACCCTTCCCTCTTGCATCAAGACAAAACCAAGCCCTTTACCACATGCATTAGTGTACACTATGAACACTTTGTTCCCATCAGCGAAAGTCAGATCTGGGGTTGTTGTCAGTGTCCTCTTCAATCGCTGAAAAGTATCCTCACAATCAACGCTCTTAGAAAAGGTCAGATTCTTCTTCATCCGTCTGGTGAGTGGGGATAATATCTTTGTGAAGTACTTGGTAAACTTCCTATAATAGCCTGCCAACCAGAGAAAACTCCTCACCTCCATTGCATTCTTTGGAACCTTCTAGTCTTGAACTGCAACTATTTTCGTAGGATCGACCGATATCCCTTCCTTAGAGCCCTCATGCCCTAGAAATCTTACTTCCTCTCTCCAAAATTGATATTTGGACAATTTCGCCATAAGGTGGTGCGCTCGGAGAGTCCTCAAAACCTCCCCTAGATGTAGGGCATGCTCTTCCTCACTCTTCGAGAAGATCAGAATGTCATCCACAAAGACCACAACACACTTATTCAGAAACTCTCAGAACACCCTACTCATCAAATCCACAAAATACACGGGTGCATTCGTCAACCTAAAAGGTTTGACTAGCCACTCAAAGAAACCATCTGAAGTTTTGAAAGCGGTCTTGTCTATACTGACCTTCGGTCACCCTCAACTGATGAAATCCCGCGGCCAAGTCTAACTGAGAGAAAAATAATGCGCCAATAAGTTGGTCAAACATATCATCAATCCTCAGAAATGGGTGCCTATTCTTCATAGTGAGTTTATCCAATTCCTTGTAATCCATAGATAAGCGAAGCGACCCATCTGCCTTAGTTGCAAAGACGACTGGAGCACCCCACTCTGATATGCTTTGCCTAATAAACTCCTTCTCAAGTAGCTCCTCTACTTGCTTGCTAAGCTCCCTCCTTTCCCTAGGAGCCATGTGGCGCACAGGCAATGCGACTGGCTTTGCATTATCCACTAAGTATATTCGGAAATCAATCTCACGCCTCGGAGGTAAGCCTCTAAACTCATCAAAAACATCTGGATACTCATAAACTACAGGTACAGATCGAAAATCACTGATAGAAGCATCAAGTGATTCTAGGAAACTAATTATGACAGACCCCTTTGGGTCACAGGAAATCTCGAGAGTCCTTCCTTGGCAAGTCAAAAGTCTAACGACCCTCCTCTCACAGTCTAGAATGGCACCATACATCACTAGCCAATCCATCCCTAGAATCAGATCATAGCCCATAAAACCAAGCACATATGCATCACACCCAAACTCGATGCCCAACACAGATATCCTCAAAACCCGACATATCATAGATAGATAAGTCATGCCCCCATTAGGGTTTGAGACAATAATGGGACCAGAAACAATACTAGTACCAAGGTGCAGAGACCCAACCACAGAATCAGATATAAAAGAGTGAGAAGCGTCAAAATAAAAAAGGGTCCTAACTGGATGATCAGAAAGAAAAATCAAACCTTGAACAAAATTTACCTACCTCTGTTTGGTACACTAGCCTTGAGAGCATGCACCTGCCCTTTAGAGGATCCTTCCCTTTGTCCCTGTCCTTGCTTCTTTGGGCACTCCTTTGTATAATGTCCAACCTCACCATAGTTGAAGCAAGCATTCCTCCTTTTTCTACATTCTTTGACCAAATGACCCAAGATCCCACAACCATGAAATTTCTTCTTGCCTTGAGCTTTGTTGATATTTCCGCCCTTCTTTTGTTGTTCATTCTTGGGCCACATTTTCTTGTTTTGTGTCTCATCAGCCTTAGCCTCCTTTTTATCATCTTTATCATCTTCGTGCATCAACGTCATACCGATAAATCTCTCAAAAGTAGCTCATATCAAAATGTGAGATAATGCCAATGCTTGAAGAGGTTGATTCAATCCTCTTGCAAACCTTAAAGCTTTATTGTGCAGGGTATTCACTGGTTCCATATCAAACCTTGCCAACTGATTGAACTTATCGACATACTCTTTAACAAACATGCTTCCTTATTTAAGTGTCATAAACCTCTCCTTTTGCATACTCTCTTCTGCCCGAGAAAGAAACTTCGTCTCGAATCTCTATCAGAAATCATCCTAAGTATCAACTGGATGCCATGCCTGAGTCACTTCCCACCAGAATGAAGCCTCGTCCTTAAGCTGTCATGCAGCCAACTATATCTTTCTATGGTCATTTACCTCAAAAGCCCAAACAAATTCTCTGTCTCTTTTAGCCAATTCTGTGCTTCCACAAAGTTCTCGGTTCCACGGAATTGCTTTCCTCCCATAGCACATTAGTCTTTGCATATCTTAGAGAAACTATCCGCTCACGGAAGAGGAACAGTGACTGCAGCCGGGGGAGGGGCATCTCCTTGGACTCTGGTAGGCGCCTTAACTTCAAGATATCTATGGAACCAAGCCGGTTTCTGAATGTCTCGGGAAGATTCAGTTCCCAGACATACCAAAAACAAAAGGAAAAGGGATTCAAATAGAGAAACGAAAGATATTTTATAAGGCTTTAGGGAATATATTTTTTTTCAAAAATATACTTTCCTTTGAAAATGATTTCTTTTTGAATCCTTTTGAAAACAATTTTCAAAACCTTTTATCTGATCTTGTAACCTTCAGCTCTGATACCAAATGTGACACCCCGCGTCCATTAATGTCACTCTTTATCAGAATGCATTAAGTTCTGTGAAGCATTATAGGTAAACAGAATATCACAAGACAGATATAAAATAGCAGCAGAAATTTAAAACTTCAATATTTTGCAGAAAAGCATCATAGTCTCTAAACCAGTTACAACATCTGGCATAAAATACAGAAATTGAGTACATCAAAACAAAACATCTGTCTTACGCTAAAACCATCAGAGGACAGAAATGTAAAATCAAAATCCCCAGTAATAGCCATAATAAGTAGACAAGTAGTCAAAGCGATACAACAAAGCAGATCCAAATACAAGCAGAAACAGAAGAGAGAATCCTAATCAAGCCTGAGCGTTCCCACCCTGAGAACCTGGAGGGGAAAGGAAGAGAGAGAAAAGGAAACAAAACGGGTCAGACAAAAAGTCTGGCGAGTCCAGTGACTTTTAGCATATAAAGAAGTAAAAGTATCATGACATGCATATAAACTGGACAAGAGATAACAGTGTCATATAACAGGTATGAACAGGCTGAACAGAACAAGTAGAATAAATAGAGTAGGTCATGCTTCTCAAATACTTTTCTCTACACCGATACTAGTATAACATATATGTGACAGAATTTTGGTATCCCTCAATTACTAAACAAAAACAGAAAGATCCCAACAGAAACATAATGGTAGGATTAAGTGTACTCAAGTAATGGGTTTTACCCAAATAGAAATAATAGGCACCTCAACAGAAATAACGGGTGTTACCCCAAAAAGAAATAACATGTACCTCAACAGAAACAGACAGGACTAGATGTACCCTAATTACTACACCAAGCGATCAGCTCCCTAACTTGTAAATACCCTGTGTCGGTCCCACAGTAGGGTGTATTACTTCCTAAAGTGGCAACCTACAGAAGGACATAGACATATTTACTGGTGCTTCAACGACTTATTTTCTCCCTACAAACTGGACTCATGCACGCACATGATTCCATTGGAACGCGCCCGTATACACCCCCTTTCAAATGAACCTCTTATAATTAGTTCAATATGCGTGCCCTATACCTCCCTGTACCCTACCTAGTGCGGGGTCCCCCAATTAACTAGGATTCACAATAGGTTAAGCCTACTGATTAACAGGTTCTCCTAACCCCCATAGATAAACAAGTTAAGTTTCACAGGTTAACAGGTTCATATAACCCCCTTTCCCCCCCACGGATTAAACAGTTTTACTTAACCCCCAACATATTAAAAAAGTTCCATAGGTTGTTTATAGTTCTATTAACATGTTCCGCTTAATATATAAATTAAGCCTACAGATTTATATTCCCCAAACCTTAAGTTATAATTCACAGTATAAGATATTCCCTAAATTTTAGTTATTCTTCATAGTATAGGTTATGCCCCTAGACCCCAGTCATGATTCATATTACAAGATATGCCCCCAAATTATCATTCCCAAATTATCCCAAATTCGTTCATTCGCTTGTTTCAGCGATATTAGCCTAGGATCGAAGGTAGCCTAGGCTATAAAAATAAAAAGGGAATGAGGGGAGAGAAGAACAGAAATAGGCATATGATAACAAAATTAGGCATATCAGAAATAGGCATATAAGAACTGAATAGAAGATCAGGTGTACAGAGGAATACATGTAATAGCAGAACTATTTGGGTATGAATCAGATTCTTAACAAGCATAGGTTCAGATCCAGATTTATAAACATGTTAGGGTTACCGTTAAATTTTTATATCTAAAAGTAACATGAACTCATAGAGATTGGATTTAAAGAACAGAGAAAAATATGTTGATGTTGCAGAAGAGATTCTTATATGAATATAGGTTGTTATTGAAGAAGACAGTCTGATTCAATCCAAGGTGGGGCAACATCTCATTGTCTCCATTGTTTTAGGAGTACAAAAATAATAGAAATGTTGTCCTATATATAACCTATCTCCAAAGAACCCAGCCACAAAACAAGTCCTGATTCAGAATTACGTACCCGACCAGATCCAGTGTGGGTCGACCCATTCCCACCTGGATCAACCTATGGGTCGACCCATAGGTCACCTAATCCAGGCGTGGGTCATCCCATGCCAGTCCATAACTCACCGACTTCTCCCGCTTCGTATATCAAATTATTTTGATTTCTGGTTTGAATTTATTTGTACATAAGACTCTTATATAAATACAAACTTCTAACCTTAGTACCTTCCTCGTACGATGTCCATTTTATGCTAACTCAAAGTCTATCTTAAGTAGATTCCCGAGATGAATGCAATGGCATGGTCTGTTTTATTTAATTCCTTATATTTAATTAAATATTCTTTAGTTTATAGTTATAGTGCCTTTTAATATTACGAGGTGTTACAAATTCTATCCAATTTTATAATATTATAAGCATAATATAATATTGATAAGTAATGATTGAATGCTATGTGATAGTTGTCTGGATGAGTAGCTAATTAACTAGTTGAAATTATAGATATGGTCATATGTGAATCGTTAATTAAATATTGATTCTATGTATCATGATATTTCATATTGATATGAAATTGGTGTTATTTATATTGATTAATATATGTGGATGTTGCAAACAGGTAGGAGGTATCTAAAGAGATTCCTCAATAACTATATTGTTGTTTTTCGTCTATTGCGTTATATGCTGTGACAAATAATCTGTGGTTAATTATTGTGCGCTAGGAAAAATATAACTTGTTATTAATAAATTAAAAAAGTAGTCTAACTTAAAAATTATGTTTATAAATGAAGTAGAATAATTATCATTTAATAACTAAGAAGTTTAAATTCAAATAGGAATTTAAAAATGAAATTGGGAATCATTTAAAAAGGGGAGATGATGAAATTCATTCCGATGTTCGGAATGTGAGAATAGATTTTTAATTAAAATTCGACTGTGCCGAATGTTTTAAAAATAATTTATTTTTAGAAATTATATATTATATAATTCAGAATTTGACAAGAAAACTAATATTCGGTTTGAAACCGATATTATATAATCGAATGTAAAATAGATATATAATTATAACTTATTAAAGAAAATACACTAGAAGGTTGATATGTAAACGAGATTTGATAAATAAAATGGAACATGAATGAGACGTTACAAAATGACTCGATAATTTGAATTTAACTTGTAATTGTATTTAAAAATAAACTCAAGATTTATTTGATAAAACGAATCTAGATTTCTATAAAGGAATAATATCCACGTTTTAAGTGAATAATGATTTAAAAGCAAACGTTTTGCAAATTGAAATGGTTATAAAGGAAATTAATAATGTTTTGGAAGTGACTAATTCAAAATTGAAGTAAGAAATTGAGTTGACCGGAAACGATGAATTTATTCTGACGTTCGGAACATTAATCGAATAGAGATTTATTCAGAAGAGAGTTCTATATTGAAATTCGATTATATCGAATTCAGGTAAGTACTATTTACTTTCCATTTGTAATCAAGATTTATTAATTTATTCAAATTACTGAATAAAAGTTACATTTTAAAGTTAATATTCCGGAAGTAGGTATTATAATGATATCGTTATAATCAATGTTTTCCAGAAAAGAAATGTATTCACGAATTGAATCTGAAAGTTACATGAGTGATGTTTTGTAGATAAGAAGTTAAGAAACGGAGTTAATGAAATTAGAAATTGACTGGAGATTAGTCAAGTTGAATGGCTTTATGAGTACTGATCTTATGTTTATTTTGGCCTTTGGGGTTGATACTTAAAAAATTGTTCTCCTACTAGTTTACGCTTAGGGACTAATGAATGTGGAAGAATAGTCATACATGAATAAGAAATGGAAATTTTTTCCAATGTTAATAATGTATATTTTCTAAATATAGAAAATAGGAAGTTGTGGATATGCAGAATTCTTTTTCATTAATCGTGAGAGGCTAAACAGGTTTTAAGAAATATTTGGGAAAATATAGTAAATGGGAAATTGGCAAATGATAAATTAATCTGTAATTAATTTAAAAGTGCTTAGTGTTGATTTATGAATGATCGGTGAAATTTCATTTGGAAATATGATCGTGGGTTTGTATGGATGTTTCTCTTTGATAGTTAAATAACCGAAATCAAAGTTTTTGGCCATTTTTCCTTTGTCATTACAAAGAGACTAGGATTAGGTTTATTATCTTAAAACCACTCCATATGGATATAAGATTTGGGAATCAAATATGATGAAAATAATTGAAGACAGAGATTATGCAAGGGTTGTTCTGGCAATACTAGGTAGAAATTGCCAAGATGGATTTATAGGATTGTGCCTTCGGTTTGCTTAGTCCCAGAACAATTTGCATGGGCAAATGTCCAAAAGAGTATACCTAATAGATCACATAAGTTGATCTCTTCAAATGTTTTACGTTGGTGGTGGAATAATTCGTTTCTCTTAGCTTTATACCCGTGGTATTTATGGGGAAATCAATTTGTGATTTAGCCAGTTTGACGATGTGGCATTCAAAGTGAATGGTGGTCAGATGTTCTAAAAGGTAATTATGACCTCACATCTCTCAACCGAGAAATGGTATAAAATCGGGTAGGTCGCATGGCTCACAGTGGAACTGAATCATGGTTCTCACAGTGGAACTGAATAAAATGTATTATATAACATCTTGAGATACAAAACTGTATTGACACAAATTTACATCATCAGAGTACAACACATATACAACACAATGGAAATAAACTCTATATATCTAATGTTAAACCCTCATTATCCAAGATCCTTCAAATGAATCAGTAAAATCCTGAGATACTTGATTGCCCGTACAAATTTAGGCACCCAAGAGTTTAGGAAAAACATAGAAAATAAACTCAGGGTCAGTCATGGGACTAGTGTGAGTAAACGGTTTTAAAACAGCTTGATTTAACGTTCAAAATCCTTTTGAAAGAAAAGATAATCGTAAGACCGATCCACACATAAATATGGATGGTTTTTACCTGATGATAACCCAAAACGTTTTTAATATTAAAACTATTCTAATATTATCATAGTGCCTAAATCAAATAAATAGCAATCTAACAGAACGCTTCCATCTCACGCTCCACATACATAGTATAAAATCAAAACTGCGGGATCTTATTAGGTAATAGATTCCAACTATGACAAGGTATGGAACCACCTTCCGATAGTGTATATCTAGAGGGGAATGCACTGGGTTCAAAAAGAAAATCTTGCAACCGGGCCACACATGACCGACCACTCATTTCGCTTGAGTGTATCGAATATATATCACCAATGGTTGGGCTCAAACCACAGTTTCCCAAAAGAGACATAATCGATAGAATAAAGAAGGAAATGAATTTTCTCTAGACAGGTGATTATACACCCAAATTAGGGGCGACCCACTTAGCCATGCAGTTTGCCAGATTTTTTCATTTTCCAGTTGATGAGGCTTGAGGTTAGAATTTACCTTTGGAACATTTGGCCACCATTTACTTTGAATGCCACGTTGTCAAATCCGTCAAATCACTAATTGACGTCCACAAATATACTCTAGATGCAAAAGAAGCGCCCTTCTTTTCCACCAACTCGATATATTTGTAAAAATCCACATACGTGGTTTTTTAGGAAATAATCCGTCAGACATTCATTCGTACAAGTCATCCGGGAACAGGATGAACCGAAGGTACTTTGCTATTGCATCCAATATAGGAATCACCCTATAATGACCCAGATTTCTGTCAAGTTAATTTTAAAATATTTAAAATGGATTTAAATATTTAGTTGATAACATAAATGAATTTTTTTAGTTATGTTATCGATCTAAATATAGATTTCGATTTAATATCATATATATATATATATATATTAAATTATCAAAATAAGGAATCAGTGAATAACTGAATTTGAAGTTAAAATTGATTTGAAAACAGTTCAAGTGTACAATACAAAATTCTGTTTGAATTGGAACGATAACAAATATTTATTTATTATTGAAGAATAAATTTTTCTGAATTTAAATTAGTTTATATTTAAATTAATATCTCCTTCAGGTGATAAAATTAGACTCCGTAGCTCGTTCCAGTGTGTCTAGAATGGTGATTTATCCCTAGAACTGTCAGTTATTGGGTTTAGAGAGGAGCTTAGAATCAAGGTGTATTTTGATTTAAGGATACCGGTTTAATTAAATTAAAATATAATAAAAACAAAAAGAAAATTCTTTCTTTTCTTTTGTGGACATAAACCAAACACATTAAGTTCTCTATCTCTACACAAATTTGGCCTTGCTGTTCAAAAATAAACCGCACCTCTTTCCTATTAAATCGCGTCTCCTCTCCTTATCTCTTCAGTAAAATAGAATGTTTCACTAACAAAAATAATGAGCTCCTCTTCAATATATTAGCAATTTCAATTGGCCGAGTCCTTTGTATTCGAGATCAACGTCCTTCTGCCCTTTAAATCGAAATCGCACTCCTCCTTTTAAAACGCGGTTCACTCCTTCCACTTCCAAAAATCGATTTCGACAGTAATAAAAGAGGGAAGGCCAGGATCTAAGGCTATCAAGTAGAGATTTGGGTGGCCAGAGGTGAATTCGAGGTGGCGGTGAATTGAGGAAGCCTGTACGGCATTGTTTTTGGGTTCCACGAGTTCAATGGTTGGGAGAAGTCATGATTTCAAGGGTTGGTAATGGGGTGAAGCCCGGGAGTTCAGGATGGGAGAGTGACGTAGGGTTCGGTGGTTCTGGGATGGTGCGGTGAACTAGGGCTTGTTCACTGATGAAGTTTTCAGAGTTAATGGCAGTAGATGGCACTGTAGTTGTATTTGGAGTGATGCTGCTCATTTTTGGTGATGTTAAGGCTGATTGTAGTGAGATAGTCGGCAGAGGTCTGTCGACATTACAGTAAGGAGCAGCAGCTGTTCGATGGAAGGTTGCAAGTAGAGGCTCTGGCCATTTGCAGTAGTGACCAGCAGATGTTCGTTGTCTAACAGCGAGGTATACGTTTTTCAGATTTAATATACATAGAAAATTTACTTATTTTTGTTAATGAAAATGAAAAAAACTTAATCATTAAATAAAAATGAGCCATCATAGGTGAAAGATAATTCATTCGAGTAGATGCGTAGCTGAGATGATAGAGAAAATAAAAAGGATATTCGACAACTGCAATTTCGGTGAGTAAATCTCACTCGAATTAGTTAGAATTATTTTTATCAGTTAAAAATAATTGTTTGTTGCTTTTTAGATGCATTGAAATATTACTGTGGTTGTTTAAAATATATATTAGTTATATAGGCTTGCTGTTATATATATATATATATATATATATATATATATTGGTCTGTTGGTTGGATATTTCCCGCAGTCTCATTAGCGGATGCTCGCAGTTTCATACCGGATGATTTCCCTATGCGCCCCACAAATATATATTAGTGGATGACCTTCATACCGCGATATCCTGCCTCGTAGCAGGATGGGTATTACTATGTTGACTAACGTCTGTGGATGCAGGAAAATAGGTTGGAGGAATCCGACTGGACTCCTCAAAAATATATTATCTGTTTGTTTATTTGTTTGCATATATACTGTCATATATGATGTGTTAGAAAACCTGAAATAAATAATTGGTTGTTTGGTGTTTAAATATCACTGGGCCTAAGTGTTAATTTATAAAAATACCCTGAAAGGGGTATTTGAGATTTTAAAGTTAAATTCTATTTTTCTAAAATAGAATTTGAATTTTTAAATAGATTTGAAATATAAACTTGTTTTGAAAAATAAAACAAGTAGTTCCTTTATAAACGAAGTTTATAAATAGTTCATTTATAAACGAAGTTTATAAATGAAGTAAAATGAATTAGCATTGGACAATTCAGAAAATAGAAATACAAGTGTGACTTTGGGAAGGGAAATATATTTTTCCAAAGAAGAAATAATTTATTTGAAAGCTAGACTTGTTTAATAATGGTATTTGTAAATAGAAAGGTGAAAAATTATCATTTGGATAATTTAAACATTTAAATTCAAAAATGAATTTAAAGTGAGAAGTTAGAATCGGTTTAAATAATATATGATTAACTTTGTTCCGATATTCAGAATATAAATGAAGTTGAATAAATCCTTAGGATTTATGTTTGAATTCGACTATGTCGGATTTATAAAAAAATAGATTTTTCCCAATTAGGATATTTAAAATAGAAACAGAGGTAAAACATGAAAATAGGTTCTATAATTATATAGTTAAGTGTTGATAAAGAGAATACTCCAAAATAGGATTTTGGTTTTAAAATAGATTTCGAAATGGAAACTTGTTTTAACTTTATAAAACAAGGAAGTTAAATTATAAACGATGTTTATAATTTAGGGAGATAAATTATCATTGGATAATTTAAAAGTTTAAATTCAAGGATGAATTTAAAAAGTGGAATTTGAAAATAAAATTCAAATAAAATTGAAATGGAATTTGAATACAGAATTCAAATATAATTGAAATAGAATTTGAATATAGAATTCAAATAGAATTGAAATGGAATTTGAATATAGAAGATCGAAGTATAAATAAATTTATTTCCGAGTTAGGGAAAAACGACAATTTTAGAAGATCGGAAATATTATGTTGAATTGGAAAAATTGATTTGACATATATTAAAAATATATCAGAATGTAGTTGAATTTATTTTAAATGATGTTTAAAAGTTTTTATATATATATAATTAAAACGAACTCGCCACGGTGCGGTTGTTCGTAAATTGGCGTTTCGAACTTCAATTGAGTTTATAGAACTCGATTGAAATCGGAATTCTTTGAAACAAGAATCGTCAGGACCATTTGAATAATAGTTTTCTAATGAAATAGAAAAATCTGGATTTCGTCGTATAGATTTTGAGTTATGTCAAAATCAAATTTTCAGAAAAACAGCACGATAATCGTTATATAAATTATAATAGTTCATTTAAGTAAATAAAAGGATTTTAAGGAAATAAAAATACGAATGACCATTAGAAAAATCTAGTCTTGAGTTATAAAATAAATATGAATCAAGTGAAGTAAATGAAATGATTTCCGAAAAAATAATCATATTTTTTATTATTGAATAGAATTAACTAAGTGGAAGAGAAATTAGTTAATCAAGGTTTGAACCGAAATAAGACTTTGAAAAGTGAATTGGATTTGTAATGTATATTCGAAATCGAATATGAAACTTGAATTGAAATTAGAATTAGAATTCAATTAGTTTACAAACAAGTTAAAATATATTTGAACATGTTATGTTCAAATATAAAAGTGAAATAAGAGACAGAGTTAATTAGCAAACTGATTTATAAATTAAGTTAAAACAATTGAATTAAGTTGACTTGGAATAAGGGAATGAGAAATTGTGATTTCATATTTGAAATCGAATATGAAACTGGAGTTGAACTTAGAATTAAATTAGTTATAAGCAAGTCAAGAATATATTGAACATGCTATGTTCAAATATAAAGTGAAATAGATAAAAGTGCTAAGTAACGAATTAAATAACGGATGAAGTTAAAAGCTATCGGAATGAGTGGAATAAAATTGGGAATGGGTAGATATATATGTTAAACAGGTTTGGAAGGAAGTATAGAAGTGAAATATATAGAGTGCTCGACAAAAAGATATGTATTTAATTCGTATATGAGATTTTATGTGTCATATTGGCTTGCCGCTTGGCTTTTTGATTTTCTTTTTGAATGGAGAGGTCTGTGTGGCAGTTTGGGGATTTTCCCGATGCTCCCGGTACAAAGGATGTTATGGCGAATATTTCCGGGAATTTAAGGAGTTAGAATATTTTTTAAGATAATTTGATAGATAGAAATCCATGAATCGATATATATAGAATTCGATAAGGAAATGAACTTGAAAAGTAGAATATTATAAATAAAAATGAAATCGATAAATCTGGAAATAGAAAGAGAAGCGTATACGTGTTTTAGAAATGGAGAATTGGTTTTATATGATGTTAATTATTAGGTAAGTGGCCTTGTCCGTTTTGAAGTTAAGGATGTTTTCAGTCAAGGTCTGAGAGGTAGTTATACCCCAACTTGATTGATTTTGTTTTTAACCGATAAATAACAAGATCCAGTCACGAAGAGGAATTTTTGAATAAGAGTTAGTTGAATGCTATGTTTTGGGTTGTCGTAGTGATGTTTTACACAACATTCGTTTTAACCCAAGGAAGTGAAATTTGGAAATATGATTATAAATATTTCCTAAGTCTAAAAATGAATGGTCGTGAAAGAGATAAGTAATTGGAATATTTTGCAATTATAAATAGAATATAATTTCTACGTATTGAAAATAAAAGGAGACGATATATGGAAATGTTTTCCAGTTAACGTAAAAGGCCAAGATGATTATCGAAAATATTTAGTTAACAAATATTGATAAGGAAATGGAGAAGAGATTTAATTAATGAAATATTAATTAAAGAGCCCAGTGGTTTGTTTGATTTGTTGAATGTACACTTGTTTTTATTCGATAGTTAAATCATGGACTATCGAAGTTTTGACCATCGTTGTCAATAGGGAGAGATCGGTTGGATTATTATCCGAAGAACCACTCCGTATTGGCATAAGCGTTGCAAACCAAGTATGTTGAATATATTGAAGACGGAGCAAAGTGCAAGGGCTGTTGTATAAGTCCTAGGTAGAGATTTCCTAGGATGGATGTACAGAATAGTGCCCTCGGTTTCGTTCAGTCCCATAACGAATGTATATGGACGAATGTATGACAGAATATTTCCAATGATCGCATATGTTGGACTGTACAAATATATATGGTGGCAACGGATTTATTCCCTTAGCATAATATCCAGAATATTTTTGCAAACCCAAATAATGATTAACGGATCTAATAATGTGGCATTTAAAGTAATTGTGTTATCAATGAGAGAATAATCGTAGCCTTAGGCCTCAACAACCGGGAAATGACAAAAATCGGGCAGGCAGGATGGCTATGTGGTTAGCTCCCATTGGGGTGTATTATCACCTATCTAGAGATTCATTTAATTCCTTGTTCTATTCGATGCTGTCCCATTTGGGAAACGGTTGCTGATCCCAACCGTTGGTGATATACATTCGATACACTCAAGCGAAATGAGTGGTCGGTCATGTGTGGCTGAGTTGCAAGATGTTCTTGTTGAACTCGGTGTATTCTCCTCTAGAGATACACCAGCGGCAGGTGGTTCCATACCTTGTCATAGTTGGAAATCCATTACCCAATAAGTGCTTGCGGTTTTGATTGTATATATATGTGGAACGTGAGATGCAAACGTTCCACTAGATTGTTATTTATTTGATTTAGACATTATTATAATATCAAAAGATTTTGATATAAATATTATCGTTCCATTCAAAAGGATTTTGAAAGTTAAATCAAGTGTTTGGATTCTCATAAGGGAAAAACCCGTTCCGTGTTATACGACGTGGTCTTATGAGATATCATTTAGTTTCTAGAACTGTTTTAAATTGTTTACTCATACCAGTCCCATGACTGACTTGGGGTTTATTTTGTTTTGTTTTACCTAAATTCTTGGGTGCTTAAATTTGTACGGGCAGTCAAGTAGTTCAGGATTTTACAAATATATCTAAAGGAGCTTGGAACAGGAGGCTTCAGCGTTAGTTATATAGAGTTTTATCCCGCTGTGTTGTAAGTGTTGTACTCTGATAAGTGTATGTTATACAGTTGAAATTTTGTATTTCAAAAGCTATGATATATTATATTTTGTTCAGCTACGATGTGAGATACTGTATTGTTATTTCTATTCTTCTTCTGCCTTTTTCTTTTTAAAAAAATGATTCGTATTTTCGTGATATTTGGGTTGGATATATGGTGTATGTAGTCAACTCTGATATTACGGATTTGCAGGCCACTACTGTTGGTATCAGAGCTTAGGTTGAGCGAATACCTAGGCTTGTGTGGCATGTGCTCATTAGAGATAGGGTCAGTAGTACCTTAGAATGAGTTGAGTGTATATATACGAGAGCGCGTATCTGTTAATTGATTAAAACAAATGTTTTATGTTGTGTTGACATATCTGTTGAGTGGTTTATGAATTCTGATCGAATTGTGGGACGCCACAAAGTCGATAGGAATTTCTAAACACTTGAACAGAAGATTGAACACGATATTGTTTTAAAATGGGTAAATGAAACAATTTTACCCAAAATTCTATTTTTGATATAGAAGGAATAATTTTCTGAAATTATTATCATATGTGGATGAGTTGGTTGTTAATATTATAATCATATAATATTATAAAAATTGAAATGGTTATATAACCAAAATAGAATTTGTATATGAATTAAATATACAAACGGGATGAATTAAAATTGAATTCAAACCAGAATTTGGAATTTGAATCCTGGGAAGTTGGAAAATATTTTATGAAGTAAATATATTGATTATTCAAATAAAAAGAATGTAAACCAAAAGTTTTGGTAGAACAAAAATTTGTAGAAGTATGGAATGGTGAGTTTCAGCATAAGTTGATTTCGAAGGGTTAATAGGTTAGTAACATTTTTCTACCTTAGTAATTTCGGGGACGAAATTCTTTTAAGGGGGAAGAATGTAATGACCCGGATTTCTGTCAAGTTAATTTTAAAATATTTAAAATGGAATTAAATATTTAGTTGATAATATAAATGGTTTTTTTTATATATGTTACCGATCTAAATATCGATTTCGATTTAGTATCGTATATATATATATTAAATTATCAAAATACGGAATCAACGAATAATTGAATTCGAAGTTAAAACTGATTTGAAAACAGTTCAGGTGTTCAATACGAAATTCTGTTTGAATTGGAACAATAATAAATATTTATTTATTATTGAAGTATAAATTGTCCTGAATTTAAATTAGTTTATATTTAAATTAATATCTCCTTCAGGTGATAAAATTAGACTCCGTAGCTCGTTCCAGTGTGTCTAGAATGGTGATTTATCCCTAGAACTGTCAGTTTTTGGGTTTAGAGAGGAGCTCAGAATCAAGGTGTATTTTGATTTAAGGATACCGGTTTAATTAAATTAAAATATAATAAAAACAAAAAGAAAATTATTTCTTTTGTTTTGTGGACATAAACCAAATACATAAAGTTCTCTATCTCCACACAAATTTGGCCTTGCTGTTCAAAAATAAACCGCACCCCTTTCTTTTTAAATCGCGTCTCCTCTCCTTATCTCTTCAGTAAAATTGAATGTTTCAGTAACAAAAATAATGAGCTCCTCTTGAATATATTAGCAATTTCAATTGGCCGAGCTCCTTTGTATTCGAGATCAACGTCCTTCTGCCCTTTAAATCGAAACTGAACTCCTCCTTTTAAAACGCGGTTCACTCCTTCCACTTCCAAAAATCGATTACGACCATAATCAAAGAGGGAAGGTCAGGATCTGAGGCTATCGAGTAGAGATTTGGGTGGCCAGAGGTGAATTCGAGGTAGCGGTGACTTGAGGAAGCCTGTACGGCGTTGTTTTTGGGTTCCACGAGTTCAACAGTTGGGAGAAGTCGTGATTTCAAGGGTTCGTCATTGGCAACGGGGTGAAGCCCGCGAGTTCAGGATGGGAGAGCGACGTAGGGTTCGGTAGTTCTAGGATGGTACGGTGACCTAGGGCTTGTTCAATGATGAAGTTTCAGAGTTAATGGCAGCGGATGGTACTATAGTTGTATTTGGAGTGATGCTGCTCATTTTTGGTGATGTTAAGGCTGATTGCAGTGATATAGTCCAGGAGAGGTCGGTCGACATTACAGAAAGGAGAAACAACTATTCGATGGAAGTTTGCAAGTAGAGGCTCTATCCATTTGCAGTAGTGACCAGCAGATGTTCGTTGTCTAGCAGCGAGGTATACATTTTTCAGATTTAATATACATAGAAAATTTACTTATTTTTGTTAATGAAAATGAAAAGAACATAATCATTAAATTAAAATGAACTATCATAGGTGAAAGATAATTCATTTGAGTAGATGCATAGCTGAGATGATAGGGAAAATAAACAGGATATTCGACCACTGCAATTTCGGTGAGTAAATCTGACTCGAATTAGTTAGAATTATTTTTATCAGTTAAAAATAATTGTTTGTTGCTTGTTAGATGCATTGAAATATTATTGTGGCTGTTTAAAATATATATTAGTTATATAGGCTTGCTATTATATATATATATATATATATATATATATTGGTTTGGTGGTTGGATATTTCCCGCGGTCTCATTAGCGGATGCCCGCCGTTTCATACCGGATGATTTCCCTGTGCGCCCCACAAATATATATTAGTGGATGACCTTCATACCATGATATCCTGCCTCGAAGCGGGATGTGTATTACTATGTTGACTAACATCTGTGGATGCAGGAAAATAGGTTGGAGGAATCCGACTGGACTCCTCAAAAATATATTATCTGTTTGTTTATTTGTTTGCATATATACTGTCATATATGATGTGTTAGAAAACCTGAAATAAATAATTGGTTGTTTGGTGTTTAAATATCACTAGGCCTAAGTGTTAATTTATAAAAATACCCTGAAAGGGGTATTTGAGATTTAAAAGGGAAATTCTATTTTTCTAAAATATAATTTGAATTTTTAAATAGATGAAATATAAACTTGTTTTGAAAAATAAAACAAGTAGTTTTTTTATAAACAAAGTTCATAAATAGTTCATTTATAAACGAAGTTTATAAATAGTTCATTTATAAACAAAGTTTATAAATGAAGTAAAATGAATTAGCATTGGACAATTCAGAAAATAGAAATACAAGTGTGACTTTGGGAAGGGAAATATATTTTTCCAAAGAAGAAATATTTTATTTGAAAGCTAGGCTTGTTTAATATTGGTATTTGTAAATAGATAGGTGAAAAATTATCATTTGGATAATTTAAACATTTAAATTCAAAAATGAATTTAAAGTGAGAACTTAGAATCGGTATAAATAATATACGATTAACTTTATTCCAATATTCGGAATATAAATGAAGTTAAAAAAATCCTTAGATTTATGTTTGAATTCGACTATGTCGGATTTATAAAAAAATAGATTTTTCCCAATTAGGATATTTAAAATAAAAACAGAGATAAAACATGAAAATAGGTTCTATAATTATATAGATAAGTGTTGATAAAGAGAATACTCCAAAATAAGATTTTCGTTTTAAAATAGATTTCGAAATAGAAACTTGTTTTAACTTTATAAAACAAGGAAGTTAAATTATAAACGATGTTTATAATTTAGGGAGATAAATTATCGTTGAATAATTTAGAAGTTTAAATTCAAGGAAGAATTTAAAAAGTGGAATTTGAAAATAAAATTCAAATAGAATTGAAATGGAATTTGAATACAGAATTCAAATAGAATTGAAATGGAATTTTAATATAGAATTCAAACAGAATTGAAATGGAATTTGAATATTGAAGATCGAAGTATAAATAAATTTATTTCCGAGTTAGGGAAAATCGACAATTTTAGAAGATCGAAAATATCATGTTGAATTGGAAAAATGGGTTAGACATATATTAAAAATATATCAGAATGGAGTTGAATTTATTTTAAATGAAGTTTAAAAGTTTTTTTATATATATATAATTAAAACGAACTCGCCACGGCGGGTAGTTCGTAAATTGGCATTTTGAACTTCAATTGAGTTTATAGAACTCGATTGAAATCGGAATTCTTTGAAACAAGAATCGTCAAGACCATTTGAATAATAGTTTTCTAATGAAAGAGAAAAATATGTATTTCGTCGTATAGATTTTGAGTTATGTCAATATCAAATTTTCAGAAAAACAATACCATAATCGTTATATAAATTATAACGGTTCATTTAAGTAAATAAAAATCCGAATGACCATTAGAAAAATCTAGGCTTGAGTTATAAAATAAATATGAACCCAAGTGAAGTAAATGAAATGATTTCTGAAAAAATAATCATATTTTTGATTATTGAATAGAATTAACTAAGTAGAAGAGAAATTAGTTAACCAAGGTTTGAACCGAAATAAGACTTTGAAAAGTGAATTGGATTTGTAATGTATATTCGAAATTGAATATGAAACTTGAATTGAAATTAGAATTCAATTAGTTTACAAACAAGTTAAAATATATTTGAACATGTTATGTTCAAATATAAAAGTGAAATAAGAAACAGAGTTAATTAGCGAACTGATTTATAAATTAAGTTAAAACAATTGAATTGAGTTGACTTGGAATAAGGGAATGAGAAATTGTGATTTCATATTTGAAATCGAATATGAAACTGGAGTTGAACTTAGAATTAAATTAGTTATAAGCAAGACAAGAATATATTGAACATGCTATGTTCAAATATAAAGTGAAATAGACAAAAGTGCTAAGTAACGAATGAAATAACAGATTAAGTTAAAGACTATCGGAATGAGCGGAATAAAATTAGGAATGGGTAGATATATGTTAAACAGGTTTGAAAGGAAGTATAGAAGTGAAATATATAGAGTGCTCGACAAAAAGGTATGTATTTAATTCGTATATGAGATTTTATGTGCCGTACTGGCTAGCCGCTTGGCTTTTTGAATTTCTTTTTGAATAGAGAGGCCTGTGTGGCGGTTTGGGGATTTTCCCGATGCTCCCGGTACAAAGGAGGTTATGGCAAATTTTTCCGGGAATTTAAGGAGTTAGAATATTTTTTAACATAATTTGATAGTTAGAAATCAACGTATCGATATATATAGAATTCGATAAGGAAATGAACTTGAAAAATAGAATATTATAAACAAAAATGAAATTGATAAATCTGGAAATAGAAAGAGAAGCGTATACGTGTTTTAGAAATGGAGAATTGGTTTTATATGATGTTAATTATTCGAGGTAAGTGGTTATGTCCATTTTGAAGTTAAGGATGTTTTCAGTCAAGGTCTGAGAGGTAGTTATACCCCAACTTGATTGATTTTGTTTTTAACCGATAAATAACAAGATCCAGTCTCGAAGAGGAATGTTTGAATAAGAGTTAGTTGAATGCTGTGTTTTGGGTTGTCATAGCGATGTTTTACACAACATTCGTTTTAACACAAGGAAGTGAAATTTGGAAATATGATTATAAATATTTCCTAAGTCTAAAAATGAATGGTCGTGAAAGAGATAAGTAATTGGAATATTTTCAAATTATAAATAAAATATAATTTCTACGTATTGAAAATAAAAGAAGACGATATATGGAAATGTTTTCCAATTAACGTAAAAGGCCAAGATGATTATCGAAAATATTTGGTTAACAAATATTGATAAGGAAATGGAGAAGAGATTTAATTAATAAATATTAATGAAAGAGCCCAGTGGTTTGTTTGATATGTCGAATGTACACTTGTTTTTATTCGATAGTTAAATCACGGACTATCGAAATTTTGATCGTCGTTGTCAATAGGGAGAGACCGATTGGATTATTATCCGAAGAACCACTCTGTATTGGCATAAGCGTTGCAAACCAAGTATGTTGAATATATTGAAGACAGAGCAAAGTGCAAGGGTTGTTGTATAAGTCCTAGGTAGAGATTTCCTAGGATGGATGTACGGAATAGTGCCCTCGGTTTCGTTCAGTCCCAGAACGAACGTATATGGACGAATGTCCGACAGAACATTTCCAATGTTCGCATATGTTGGACTGTACAAATATATATGGTGGCAACGGATTTATTCCCTTAGCATAATATCCAGAATATTTGTGCAAACCCAAATAATGATTAACGGATCTGATAATGTGGCATTCAAAGTAATTGTGTTATCAATGAGAGAAGTAATCGTAGCCTCAGGCCTCAACAACCGGGAAATGACAAAAATCGGGCAGGCAGCATGGCTATGTGGTTAGCTCCCATTAGGGTGCATTATCATCTATCTAGAGATTCATTTAATTCCTTGTTCTATTCGATGTTGTCCCAATCGGGAAACGGTTGCTGATCCTAACCGTTGGTGATATACATTCGATACACTCAAGCGAAATGAGTGGTCGGTCATGTGTGGCTGAGTTGCAAGATGTTCTTGTTGAACTCGGTGTATTCTCCTCTAGAGGTACACCAGCGGAAGGTGGTTCCAAACCTTGTCATAGTTGGAAATCCATTACCCAATAAGTGCTTGCGGTTTTGATTGTATATATATGTGGAATGTGAGATGTAAATGTTCCACTAGATTGTTATTTATATGATTTAGACATTATTATAATATCAAAAGAGTTTTGATATAAATATTATCGTTCCTTTCAAAGGTATTTTGAAAGTTAAATCAAGTGTTTGGATTCTCATAAGGAAAAAACCCGTTCCGTGTTATACGACGTGGTCTTATGAGATATCATTTAGTTTCTGGAATTGTTTTAAATTGTTTACTCATACCAGTCCCATGACTGACTCAGAGTTTATTTTGTTTTGTTTTACCTAAACTCTTGGGTGCTTAAATTTTTACGGGCAGTCAAGTAGTTCAGGATTTTACAGATATATCTAAAGGAGCTTGGAACAGGAGGCTTCAGCGTTAGTTTTATAGAGTTTTATTCCGCTGTGTTGTAAGTGTTGTACTTTGATAAGTGTATGTTATACAGTTGAAATTTTGTATTTCAAAAGTTATGATATATTATATTTTGTTCAGCTACGATGTGAGATTCTGTGTTGTTATTTCTATTCTTCTTCTGCCTTTTTCTTTTTAAAAAAATGATTCGTATTTTCGTGATATTTGGGTTGGATGTATGGTGTATGTAGTCAACTCTGATATTACGGATTTGCGGGCCACTACAGTTGGTATCAGAGCTTAGGTTGAGTGAATACCTAGGCTTGTGTGGCATGTGCTCATTAGAGATAGGGTCAGTAGTACCTTAGAATGAGTTGAGTGTATATATACGAGAGCGCGTATCTGTTAATTGATTAAAACAAATGTTTTATGTTGTGTTGACATATCACTTGAGTGGTTTATGAATTCTGATCGAATTGTGGGACGCAACGAAGTCGATAGGAATTTCTAAACACTTGAACAGAAGATTGAACATGATATTGTTTTAAAATGGGTAAATGAAATAATTTTACCCAAAATTCTATTTTTGATATAGAAGGAATAATTTTCTAAAATTATTATTATATGTGGATGAGTTGGTTGTTAATATTGTAATCAGATAATATTATAAAAATTGAAATGGTAATATAACCAAAATAGAATTTGTATATGAATTAAATATACAAAGGAGATGAATTAAAATTGAATTCATACCAGAATTTGGAATTTAAATCCTGGGAAGTTGGAAAATATTTTATGAAGTAAATATATTTATTATTCAAATAAAAAGAATGTAAACCAAAAATTTTGGTAGAACAAAAATTTGTAGAAGTATGGAATGTTGAGTTTCAGCATAAGTTGATTTAGAAGGGTTAATAGGTTAGCAACATTTTTCTATCTTAGTAATTTCGGGGACAAAATTCTTTTAAGGGGGAAGAATGTAATGACCCAGATTCCTATCAAGTTAATTTTAAAATATTTAAAATGGAATTAAATATTTAGTTGATAATATAAATGATTTTTTTTATATATGTTACCGATCTAAATATCGATTTCGATTTAGTATCGTATATATATATATATTAAATTATCAAAATACGGAATCAACGAATAACTGAATTCGAAGTTAAAACTGATTTGAAAACAGTTCAGGTGTTCAATACGAAATTCTGTTTGAATTGGAACGATAATAAATATTTATTTATTATTGAAGTATAAATTGTTCTGAATTTAAATTAGTTTATATTTAAATTAATATCTCCTTCAGGTGATAAAATTAGACTCCGTAGCTCGTTCCAGTGTGTCTAGAATGGTGATTTATCGCTAGAACTGTCAGTTGTTGGGTTTAGAGAGGAGCTCAGAATCAATGTGTATTTTGATTTAAGGATACCGGTTTAATTAAATTAAAATATAATAAAAACAAAAAGAAAAATCTTTCTTTTGTTTTGTGTACATAAACCAAACACATAAAGTTCTCTATCTTCACACAAATTTGGCCTTCCTGTTCAAAAATAAACCGCTCCCCTTTCCTATTAAATCGCGTCTCCTCTCCTTATCTCTTCAGTAAAATCGAATGTTTCAGTAACAAAAATAATAAGCTCTTCTTCAATATATTAGCAATTTCAATTGGCCGAGCTCCTTTGTATTCGAGATCAACGTCCTTCTGCCCTTTAAATCGAAATCGAACTCCTCCTTTTAAAACGCAGTTCACTCCTTCCACTTCCAAAAATCGATTTCGACAATAATCAAAGAGGGAAGGTCAGGATCTGAGGCTATCGAGTAGAGATTTAGGTGGCCAGAGGTGAATTCGAGGTAGCGGGGACTTGAGGAAGCCTGTACGGCGTTGTTTTTGGGTTCCACGAGTTCAACGGTTGGGAGAAGTCATGATTTCAAGGGTTCTTCATTGGCAACGGGGTGAAGCCCACGAGTTCAGGATGAGAGAGCGACGTAGGGTTCGGTGGTTCTGGGATGGTGCGGTGACCTAGGGCTTGTTCAATGATGAAGTTTTCAGAGTTAATGGCAACATATGGTACTATAATTGTATTTGGAGTGATGCTGCTCATTTTTGGTGATGTTAAGGCTGATTGTAGTGAGATAGTCCTGGAGAGGTCTGTCGACATTAAAGTAAGGAGCAGCAGCTATTCGATGGAAGGTTGCAAGTAAATGCTCTGTCCATTTGCAGTAGTGACCAGCAGATGTTCGTTATCTAGCAGCGAGGTATACATTTTTCAGATTTAATATACATAGAAAATTTACTTATTTTTTTTAATGAAAATGAAAAGAACTTAATCATTAAATAAAAACGAACCATCATAGGTGAAAGATAATTCATTCGAGTAGATGCGTAGCTGAGACGATAGGGAAAATAAACAGGATATTCGACAACTGCAATTTCGGTGACTAAATCTCACTCGAATTAGTTAGAATTATTTTTATCAGTTAAAAATAATTGTTTGTTGCTTGTTAGATGCATTGAAATATTACTGTGGCTGTTTAAAATATATATTAGTTATATTGGCTTGCTATTATATATATATATATTTGTTTGGTGGTTGGATATTTCTCGTAGTCTCATTAGCGGATGTCCGCAGTTTCTTAGTGGATGATTTCCCTATGCGCCCCACAAATATATATTAGTGGATGACCTTCATACCGGGATATCCAGCCTCGAAGCTAGATGGGTATTACTATGTTGACTAACGTCTATGGATGCAGGAAAACGGGTTGGAGGAATCCTACTAGATTCCTCAAAAATATATTATCTGCTTGTTTATTTGTTTGCATATATACTGTCATATATGATGTGTTAGAAAACCTAAAATAAATAATTGGTTGTTTGGTGTTTAAATATCACTGGGCCTAAGTGTTAACTTATAAAAATACCCTGAAAGGGGTATTTGAGATTTAAAAGGGAAATTCTATTTTTCTAAAATAGAATTTGAATTTTTAAATAGATTTGAAATATAAACTTGTTTTGAAAAATAAAAAAAGTAGTTCCTTTATAAACGAAGTTTATAAATAGTTCATTTATAAACAAAGTTTATAAAAGAAGTAAAATGAATTAGCATTGGACAATTTAGAAAATAGAAATAAAAGTGTGACTTTGGGAAGGGAAATATATTTTTCCAAAGAAGAATTATTTTATTTGAAAGGGAGACTTGTTTAATAATGGTATTTGTAAATAGAAAGGTGAAAAATTATCATATGGATAAATAAACATTTAAATTCAAAAGTGAATTTAAAGTGAGAGCTTTGAATCGGTTTAAATAATATACGATTAACTTTATTCCGATATTCGGAATATAAATGAAGTTGAATAAATCCTTAGGATTTATGTTTGAATTCGACTATGTCGGATTTATAAAAAAATAGATTTGTCCCAATTAGGATATTTAAAATAGAAATAGAGATAAAACATGAAAATAGGTTCTATAATTATATAGATAAGTGTTTATAAAGAGAATACTCCAAAATAAGATTTTGGTTTCAAAATAGATTTCGAAATGGAAACTTGTTTTAACTTTATAATACAAGGAAGTTAAATTATAAATGATGTTTATAATTTAGGGAGATAAATTATCGTTGGATAATTTAGAAGTTTAAATTCAAGGAAGAATTTAAAAAGTGGAATTTGAAAATAAAATTCAAATAGGATTGAAATGGAATTTGAATATAGAATTCAAATAGAATTGAAATGGAATTTGAATATAGAATTCAAATAGAATTGAAATGGAATTTGAATATAGACAATCAAAGTATAAATAAATTTATTTCTGAGTTAGGGAAAATCGACAATTTTAGAAGATCGGAAATATTATGTTGAATTAGAAAAATGGATTTGACATATATTAAAAATATATCAGAATGGAGTTGAATTTATTTTATACGAAGCGTAAAAGTTTATATATATATATATATATATATATAATAAAAACGAACTCGGCGCGGCGCGGTAGTTCGTAAATTGGCGTTTCGAGCTTCATTTGAGTTTATAGAACTCGATTGAAATTAGAATTCTTTGAAACAAGAATCGTCAGGACCGTTTGAATAATAGTTTTCTAATGAAAGAGAAAAATCTGGATTTCGTCGTATAAATTTTGAGTTATGTCAAAATCAAATTTTTAGAAAAACAACACCATAATCGTTATATAAATTATAACGGTTCATTTTGGTAAATAAAAGGATTTTAAGGAAATAAAAATCCGAATGACTATTAGAAAAATCTAGGCTTGAGTTATAAAATAAATATGAATCCAAATGAAGTAAATGAAATGATTTCTGAAACAATAATCATATTTTTGATTATTGAGTAGAATTAACTAAGTAGAAGAGAAATTAGTTAATCAAGGTTTGAATCGAAATATGACTTTGAAAAGTGAATTGGATTTGTAATGTATATTCGAAATCGAATATGAAACCTGAATTGAAATCAGAATTCAATTAGTTTACAAACAAGTTAAAATATTTGAACATGTTATGTTCAAATATAAAAGTGAAATAAGAAACAAAGTTAATTAGCAAACTGATTTATAAATTAAGTTAAAACAATTGAATTGAGTTGACTTGGAATAAGGGAATGAGAAATTGTGATTTCATATTTGAAATAGAATATTAAACTGGAGTTGAACTTAGAATTAAATTAGTTATAAGCAAGTCAAGAATATATTGAACATGCTATGTTCAAATATAAAGTGAAATAGACAAAAGTGCTAAGTAACGAATTAAATAACGGGTTAAGTTAAAAACTATCGGAATGAGTGGAATAAAATTGGGAATGGGTAGATATATGTTAAACAGGTTTGGAAGGAAGTATAGAAGTGAAATAGATAGAGTGCTTGACAAAAAGGTATGTATTTAATTCGTATATGAGATTTTATGTGCCGTATCGGCTAGCCGCTTGGCTTTTTGATTTTCTTTTTGACTGGACATGCCTGTGTAGCTGTTTGGGGATTTTCCCGATGCTCCCGGTACAAAGGAGGTTATGGCGAATTTTCAGAATTTAAGGAGTTAGAATACTTTTTAAGATAATTTGATAGTTAGAAATCAACGTATCGATATATATAGAATTCGATAAGGAAATGAACTTGAAAAATGAATATTATAAACAAAAATGAAATCGATAAATTTGGAAATAGAAAGAGAAGCATATACGTGTTTTAGAAATGGAGAATTGGTTTTATATGATGTTAATTATTCGGGGTAAGTGGTCTTGTCCGTTTTGAAGTTAAGGATGTTTTCAGTAAAGGTCTGAGAGGTAGTTATACCCCAACTTGATTGATTTCGTTTTTAACCGATAAATTACAAGATCCAGTCTCGAAGAGGAATGTTTGAATAAGAGTTAGTTGAATGCAGTGTTTTGGGTTGTCGTAGCGATGTTTTACACAACATTCGTTTTAACCCAAGGAAGTGAAATTTGGAAATATGATTATAAATATTTCCTAAGTCTAAAAATGAATGGTCGTGAAAGAGATAAGTAATTGGAATATTTTGCAATTATAAATAGAATATAATTTCTACGTATTGAAAATAAAAGAAGATGATATATGGAAATGTTTTCAATTAATGTAAAAGGACAAGATGATTATCGAAAATATTTGGTTAACAAATATTGATAAGGAAATAGAGAAGAGATTTAATTAATGAAATATTAATTAAAGAGCCCAGTGACTTGTTTGATATGTTGAATGTACACTTGTTTTTATTCGATAGTAAATCACAGACTATCAAAGTTTTGACCATCGTTGTCAATAGGGAGAGACCGGTTGGATTATTATCCGAAGAACCACTCCATATTGGCATAAGTGTTGCAAACCAATTATGCTGAATATATTGAAGACGGAGTAAAGTGCAAGGGCTGTTGTATAAGTCCTAGGTAGAGATTTCCTAGGATGGATGTACGGAATTGTGCCCTCGGTTTCGTTCAGTCTCAGAACGAACGTATATGGACGAATGTATGACAGAATATTTCCAATGATCGCATATGTTGGACTGTACAAATATATATGGTGGCAACGGATTTATTCCCTTAGCATAATATCCAGAATATTTGTGCAAACCCAAATAATGATTAACGGATCTGATAATGTGGCATTCAAAGTAATTATGTTATCAATGAGAGAAGTAATCGTAGCCTCAGGCCTCAACAACCTGGAAATGACAAAAATCGGGCAGGCAGCATGGTTATGTGGTTAGCTCCCATTAGGGTGTATTATCACCTATCTAGAGATTCATTTAATTCCTTGTTCTATTCGATGCTGTCCCATTCGGGAAACGGTTGCTAATCCCAACTGTTGGTGATATACATTCGATACACTCAAGCGAAATGAGTTGTCGGTCATGTGTGGCTGAGTTGCAAGATGTTCTTGTTGAACTCGGTGTATTCTCCTCTAGAGATACACCAGCGGCAGGTGGTTCCATACCTTGTCATAGTTGGAAATCCATTAACCAATAAGTGCTTGTGGTTTTGATTGTATATATATATGGAACGTGAGATGCAAACGTTCCACTAGATTGTTATTTATTTGATTTAGACATTATTATAATATCAAAAGAGTTTTGATATAAAGATTATCGTTCCTTTAAAAAGGATTTTGAAAGTTAAATCTAGTGTTTGGATTCTCATAAGGGAAAAACCCGTTCTGTGTTATACAGTGTGTTCTTATGAGATATCATTTAGTTTCTGGAACTGTTTTAAATTGTTTACTCATACCGGTCCCATGACTGACCCGGAGTTTATTTTGTTTTGTTTTACCTAAACTCTTGGGTGCCTAAATTTGTACGGGAAGTCAAGTAGTTCAGGATTTTACAGATATATCTAAAGGAGCTTGGAGCAGGAGGCTTCCGCATTAGTTAGATAGAGTTTTGTTCCGCTGTGTTGTACTCTGATAAGTGTGTGTTATACAGTTGAAATTTTGTATTTCAAAAGTTATAATATATTATATTTTGTTCCGCTACGATGTGAGATTCTGTGTTGTTATTTCTGTTCTTCTTCTACCTTTTTCTTTTACAAAAAAAATGATTCGTATTTTCGTGATATTTGGGTTGGATGTATGGTGTATGTAGTCAACTCTGATATTACGGATTTGCGGGCTACTACACACCCCATGGATCCGTAGCGAATAGTCCTTGCAAATCCGAAGATTTCAATCATGAAAGAATCACAAGTTATAGTAACTCCAATGGCTAAAGCAGAGAAAGTCAAAAAAGTATTTCTTCCGCTCATGAAGATCTACAGTCTTCAAATTCTTTAAATCATATAATTGTCCCTGCAAGTTAGTTTACATAAAGTCGGTTCGAAGTGGTTTTGGGTCTAGTCCCATTCTGGTCTCTTTGAACTAACACGTAAGGAATATTATTTGATAGTCGATGTTTTGGCTATCAAATTTAAATAGTGTAGAAGAATAGAACTATTTATATAATTTATTCCATATTTAATTTACATACCTGTCAATTTAATTTATTTTACTAGCACAAATTCAGAATAACAATCAATATAAGACGATTAAATTTAAGTAATTGTGTCAACATCTACTTTAACTAAGTTGGATTTATTTATCACTTCATAGCATAACAGATTTTTAACAATAATCATTTAACATAGCATTAACATTCAATACTAATTTGATGTTTTGTTTTAAACTAATAATAGTTTGAAATACCTAATCTTGGATAACGACTTATTTTAAAATATTTATTTATCAAAGATCTTTGGAAATAAATTAATCAAATTTATTTATACTTCTATTTCTATTTAACAGACTATATATGAATATGTACATATATAAATATTGTAGATCCTAACTCACGTTTACACGATAACATTTATTCTGTAATTACGAAATAATTCTGTATATTAACGATCCTTCTCCTATTTATTCACTTATTTATTAATATGTTTAAGTCTCCAATTCAAATCAAATTAGACTAAAATAAAAATAATTTAATATGTCTAAACACGCATAACCATCATATCTCATGTTGACTGCCTGACATAAGTCTCCTTCTTCCCAGTCTATACATGAAATGTTTTTAATCTAAATATTATGGACTCAAAACAACATTTCTTATTTTCTTTTATTTTTATTTAATTAAAAAGAAACCTAAAACCCAATTATACATAACGCCCCAGACCCAAATGCTACTTCCCCACTGACTCTCCCTTCTCTTCAATTCCTTTCTTCTTCTTCTTCACTGGAATGCACGAACGTGCATTGGTGCATATACACGCCCTAACAGACCACCAATCATCCATCTCTGGCAGCCCCATGTATATGTCTCTACCACCTGTAACAATCACCAACTTAGTTCCACCAATCCTTCCCTACATCGAAAATTGGTGCTTCCATCGAACTCCACCCAAAAGCCATCACCATTGTTCCAACTCGTGCTGCCACCACAATGCTTCGAGTAACCCAAAATTTCACCCAGGTGAAGAAGACACCATGGTCGACCTTCACCCTAAATATGGATCAACTCGAAGCATTCAGCTCAAGTAGTTCAATGTCTAAGTTACCCTTCAACCAACAATAAAAATGCTAAAATCGAATACAATCCCACAAATTAAGCTATTGAAAAATTTATCCATATTTTTCCCATGATCAAGAATCCCTACCGCTCCTCCAGTCCCAATCCAAAGACTTATCATCCACGATATCACCAGGATTTGGTCAAAATGAAATTTCTCGATCAACTAGATTTTCTCATAGCCTAGGTTACTAAAAATCATGAATTTGTCATCAAAAATCATTGTTTTCTAATGCCAATTGATCTACGTACCTGAATCGAAGTATAGTGAAGTTTGAAATATTGGTAATTTATAACCCTCTTGCTGAAATTTTATTATTTTGAGTGATATATATTATGGCTTGGTGTAAAGCTATTTTTATAATACTCTAGAGACATCAACGAACCACTTTCATTTAAATCTTAAACCTCAACACACACCAGAATTAAAATTATTGATTTTAACTACGAGCACGAATATATAGCCTTACTGTTAAATATACAGACAGCTGGTAATTTGTTTATAGGTTTAAATCCAGCATATATGATGTTATATGAACTAGTTGCACCTCATAAAGACATGGGTTTCGATCCAATGTTTACATATAACTATGAGATAGAGTTGCAGGAAAATTTTGGAGTTTACTCATCAAGTTATCTTGAGCATGTTCACTGACTTTTTCCATATTGTTTTCTCAAGATTTTAAAGTCATTAAGTCATATTCTACCTATTCAGATATTAACCCTTGACCAACATAGAAGTTTGAAACAAATACCATAGATACATATCAACACACATATATTTGAATGTACTAGAAGTAACTATGAACATAATAGAGAATTTCTAAGTTGTTTTACTCACAATTATAGGACCGTGCTTGTATTTGATTTCCAGTTTGTTCAAATCCTTATCTTAAGCTATCTATATTTTACCTTCTAAATAACATTCAGTATTTGAATATGATGAGTTTATATTTGCACAATTGTAGTTATAGCTTACTAAGATTTAAAACATAGAAGAGCTTAGGAGTATTTACTCACATATATTATATTACTGTATTTTTTATTAATTTCTCACGTTGTTCTAAACCTTCAAGCCACTAGTTTTTAGAGTTTTAACTTTCTTCTTAACATCAATATTTGAATTCAGTAAAATGATTACATATTAACACAAATATGATTTGTATTCATTTAAATATTTATATGAATAGTACTCATTTTAATAATGCTGCTTATATATTTGTTTCCTGGATTATTCAACCATTAGCCATAGTTTAACCATCCTTAAACATATTTAATTATTACATCAAATAAGATGGATACATACATATAGTTTAAAACCCAAATCAAGATCTATATAAACATCACCGGGATTTAGAGTGTTTCTCACAGTTATGTATTACTGCGTTGCCTTTGCCATTGTGTCTCAAGTTTGTTCAAACATTTCAGGCTTAGTCAAACTGTTTTATGGTTGATTAAACATCAATTATTTGAAATCGTAGATGATGTTATATATATCAACACACATACAGTTGAATACTATTAGAATTAAATATAAAAACAGTAAAGTAAATGTGGGGTGTTTACTCACATATATTTGTTTCACAGTTCCAGGTTTACTCCCTCTGTTTTGCTATTCCATTGACATGTTTTGCTTTATGTTTCTTTTTTCTTTTAATCTTTGCTTTCAGTTGAATATCCTTCGTTTTTTTTTATAGTTTTAGCTTCAAGTCTATGCTCTCTATTTTCATTTATTTTAGTGAATTCGTGGGTGAAATTTTATGGAGTTTCCGATGCGTATTTATAGACGTACGTTAGAGGCTTTAAGTTGGGTTGGTGGTTAAGGCAAGAAGGGTATATTGGCTTTCAGCAGCCTAATAGAAACGAAGAGATGTGGATTTAACAATTCATTATTGTTTTCTGCTTTGCTCCTAAGCAAGTATCAGTTTTATATTCAAGTTGTCAATCTTCACATGTGTATGTCCTTATATATATATATATATATATATATATGTATGTATGTATTAAAATTTTAACTTAGCCTCCAAGGAAAAAATAAATCTCATTAATGGCACTAGATTTTCCTACAATTCCTATGTACTATGGCCGACCTCTTCCCTTTCAATCCTAGGTAGAGTATTTCAGATTTTAGAGCAGGGTGTGCATATGCAAGATTTCTTTGATCTCATACCTTTCTTTTGTGAGTTGTTGCTTTCATTTCTTTTCAATGCAAATGTCAAGTCTGTCTAAATACTACCTTGCATAATACTTACCTTTTATACTGCCAATCTTACACTAGCATCCAATTTGATTTTGTGTAGATTTGCAACTGTGTTTTCTTTTCATGTCATATTTTATATTTTGCTTAGATTTCCCATTCTTAATTTAATGGTTTCATGTATTTATTTGCACATATAATGTACATACATATCTATATATACACATCTATATTCATTACATGTTTTTAATATGCGCATAGTACACATATTTATATGCAATGCACATACAAGTTAAAATCCTATGTTATGACATAAATAAACTCGTATACAAAATTTTTTCGCCTATATACTTTAATTTATGCTAATGTTATAACTAATTGTCTCTTTATATTTAAAGTTATGATCTTTCTATAACGACCCAGAAAAATTCGATGTTCGAATTCTGACAATAATACATACATTCTGTATTACTTACCAAAACCCAAGTATCGAAAGCACCGGACAGTTTAAGAAAAAAATAGAGGGTGAGATAAGAAAGAAAGAAATAATAGAATAGAAGAAAAAGAAGAAGAACCAACACAATAAAATCAGAGTCTCACATCGCATTGGAACAAAATATAATATAGAAATAATCTTTATTGAGAGCTTGAAATAAAACTTACAATCATCACAATACATCAACATATCTGGACAGTTATAATATTCTGTCATCATATACAACACACAACGGAATAGTAACTAATACTTATGAACTCCTCCAGCACGTCTTCTGAACTTCGTAGTATCCAATAACCTGAACGTGTAAAAGCCGGTCTAACCCGAGCATTACAAACGCCGGATCAGTCTGGTGAACTAGAGTGAGAAACTGACTAAGTTTACAAGCAACATCCAACTTAATCTATAAGTTAAAATCTTTTCGAAAGAAGGGATAATTGTAAGAGCAAATACACACATAAATACGGACGGTTTTTACCTTACAATAACCCAAAATATTTTGAAATCATATATATCTTCTGGTATTATAGTAGTGTCTAAATACAAACAAATATCGATCTAGCGGAACGCTTGCATCTCACGCTCAACATACTTAGTATGCAATCAAAATCGAGGGCGCTTACTGGAGATTGGATTTCGACTATGACAAGGTATGGAACCAGCTGCCAATAGTGTATCTCTAGAGGGGAATACACTGGGTTCATCAAGAACATTTTGCAACCCGGCCACACATGACCGACCACTCATTTCGCTTGAGTGTATCGAATGTATATCGCCAACGTTTGGGATCAGCAACCGTTTCGCGAAAAGGGAAAACATCGAATAGAATAAAGAAAGAAAGAAATTGTCTCTAGATAGGTGATTATACACCATAATGGGAGTGACCTACTTAGCCATGTCGCCTGCCCGATTTTTGTCATTTCCCGATTGTGAGGCTTGAGGTTAAAATTCACCTTTAGAACATTTGGCCACCATTTACTCTGAATGCCACATTATTAGATTCACCAAATCATTAATTTACGTCCACAAAAATATACTGGGTGTTAATTAAGTGAAGGTGTGTTCTATGCCACCAATGGAAATATGTTTGTAAAAATCAACGTACATGATGCTTTGAAAATACTTTATCGGACATTCATCCATATATGTCATCTAGGAACAGGACGAACCAAAAGTACTCTCTTATCACATCCTAGGAATCACCCTATGGATCAGTAGCGAGTACTCCTTGCAAATTCGTCGATTTCAACCATGACAAAATTATAGTATATCTCTGGCCGCAAAACCAGAGATTATAAGTCTGTTGACGGGCAAAATTGTCACACGCCAACACCCAAATGTGTGTGTGTGAACAATTATCCAAATGAGCGGTAAAGTATGTAAATATGCGGAGACACAGCTTTTATAGTGGTTCGGCACTAACGCCTATATCCACTTTATAATCCTTATTTATCATATCTTTGGTTGATTACATGGTTGTACAAGTTCGAAAAATAGCTAAGTACAAAGCGTTACAATAGAATAGAAAAATATATGCTTGGTCTACACTTTTACTAAATTGCCCTTCTTCTTCTTCTTCGTTGAAAAGCGTTGACTTGGTCAACAATATCCAAGATTGGTGCTCATGTCCATGAAGTTCAAAGGTGGCATATCAATCCTTGTTAATGTTCAAGCGTTGAAGGAAAACATGCATGCCATGTTTTAATTATCCATGTCATCTCCCACGGCCATGGTGAAGGTGTTGGAAGCCATTATTGAGTGTTTGGAGCTCTCAAGGTACAAAATTTCCAAGGGAGAAGGATCCAAATGAAGGCCAAGGCTTGGGGTATTTATAGGAAGGAGGTTAGGTGGAAGTAGGTGAGCAGCGGGGACTACCAGAGCAATTTTCTCACCCTAAAAGTAGCTCCAAAACAGGAAATTTGAACCCCCAGGCGTGGGGTTCGAAATTTTGAACCCCCTGTAGGGGTTCGAAATTTCGACCTCCCTCAGGGGATTAGAAATTTCTAACCCCTTGAGGGGTTCGAAATTTCGACCCCCCACCAGAGGATTCGAAATTTCGTACCCCTCGAGGGTGCGAAATTTGAGGAGGAGAAGGGTGCGAACTTCTTGGTGTTGAAATCTCGTCGTTTTAGGGCGTCGAAGCTCCTGGATGCGAAGTGGAGGAATCCGCATTTTCATGAGTCTAAACTAAAGGGATCTAAGCTTCCAGCATGGAGAAAATTAGATGGATCGGGCGAGACTATGGGGCCCCGGACCCCCACCGGTGTTGCACCTGGACCCGCTTGATGGCTCTCCTTCGGCTCGGGGCACGGCTCGACTAAGAGTTCATGGGGCCCGACGGAGGCCACTTGATATAGGCTTCACGTCTCCTTGCGTTTTCGACGTGACTTCGACCCTGCTACTTTGTATTTTTTGACGCTTGAGCGCGTTGCTCAGCAAATACTTGAAGTGTGACAGCTTCGACAAAAAAGCATGTCACAAAAGTCATTCTACCATTTTATGAATATCCATGGTCTTCAATTTCTTCATCTCGATCAGTATCTGATATCTTCAGTGTTTACGTATTCATTGTTCGGAATGGTTTTCGACTATAAATTCGATCCCATTCTTTCCGTACGAACAATCATATAGGTCAGATTTGATAGTTAGTTATTTAACTATCAAATCTGGAATCATTCAATCATGAAAATAGAGATATATTTACTGTTTTAGTATTTAGCATCACTAGGCCTCTTTTTATTTAAAAATATTAATGAATGGTTAATTTAAAACTTCTAAAACATTCCATATTTTAAACATGGTATTCAATTCTCATTTTTATATATTAGTCTTCTCACAACCATTTCAATCTAATATTTAGAAAAATATTTAATAACCATAAGAAATTCCTATTTTACTATTATTTCAAAACATTAATTACAACATTATTCAAGCATTTCTACACCTCAACATTCATTATCCCCTGACCATAAATCAGTAAGTGAATAATTCTCTAAGTATCAACCATGAAGACCGAAATCAATAACAGATCAATACTCAGAAAATTACTCAACTTAACAATCTCCAGTTAGGTTCTATTTCTTATCTCGACTTATTGTCAACCCATATTATTCCACTTCTAATTCGTTCAACCATTTTCCACCTTGAAAATCTTGTTTCAATTCCATTATTAAATACGTTAAACTTAACGTTTAGCCTCATGCCCCTTTTATAAGCATCAATTATAACTCTCAGGTTTAATATAGAACCCCTTTATCCCGCTTTCCTTTACTTAATTTAAGTATTAAGTAAACACCTATTTTAAACTATCGTATTGGTTTAAAATTCCTTTTGTTAACTTAGTCTATAAAACTCAGTTTTATAATAAATTTTGTTTATACACAACTTTCTCAATTCAATTAGGTTTCAATACCAACTTCGATTACTTAATTGAATGAATTCCATTATAACATTAAATTTCTTAAACTATTATTAATGAAAACGATAATTTACTTCCTCGTTAACAACCATAGAAATAGTTATGTTCTTTATTAACTAAATAAATAGTAAACCTTTTTTTTTAAATCTTATTAAATTAAAAAAATATTCGTTAATCTATTTCATTAGATTAATTCGAAAAAATCAATCAAATAACCCAATACAATTAAACTAGCCGACTTCATCAACTTAAACCATGATGATCTCGTTAATCAACTCCAATTAGCCCTTCTTTTAAATTAATAATATAACTAATTTAAATAATTCTATTTAATTGTCTTTGGCAAACAATCAATCCTATTCTCAACCGTTGCATTAATTTCTGCTCACCTGCTCATAAATCTTATTACAAAAGAATTTACTTTACAAAATCATTTAATACATACTTAAAAACTTAAATAATACATATTAGTTTCCTTTTATTAAACCTTTATTCAAATTAACTGATTTCAAAATCTATCTTTAGTTATATAATAAAATTTATAACTTCATTACCATCGATTCAGCCAATGATAATCATCATTTATAAAACAATTTATTTTTAGGCCAATAGCTGCCAATTACTCAACCCATATTGCCAATTGGTTAAAACAAAATAAACATTGAATTTATAGTCAACGATCAACAGCCAAATGAATCATCCAATCAAAACAGTTCATATAATGATAATATGAAAATAAATAACATTTAATATATTTGAGGAATCCAGTCGGATCCCTCCAACCTGTTTTTCCCTACACCCAAATACGTTATCTCAACAATATCATTTATTTCAATAAACAGATATAATATTCAACCATCAAATAACAACAGCAATCCAAACATCCATATTTCAATTTAATATGTTTATATCATTATAAACATAACCAACGAGCTAAGTTACCTCATTTGGGAATAATCATTAAAAATAACGATTGGTTTAATATTAAATTAAACAAACGTTTAATTTAATCAGTTCAATCAACATATATAAGTACATATTCAGCATCCAACAAACAATTAACAACCATAGCACACAAATACTTAACCCAGCTAATATAAAACATAAGTGGGATAAAACTGAGTGAGTTGAACTCACCTTGATTTCATTCGTCGTTGAAATGTTTGTTTTAATTAAATTAAACAAGCGTATAATTTAGTAAAAACCTCTAGTTGTGTCCATCTCTGTGCAAACCAACTCCATAACATTACGTTCGTCTATATGATTCCACTACTTCCCAGTTTGTTCAATTACATGGACGTCCGTTATAGTCATACATTTATATGTTATCCGCTGTTATACAAAATAAATAATTTATTAATGTTTACTAAGTAAACAGTATGTTTCAAAAATTGTTTTCGAATGAATCACGGTTCAGCACTATAAAATTCCTGGCTTCACGTCTTATAATTATAATTAGACAAACAAGGTTAGGCACATTTAATCTAAGGTTAGGCATATTAGGAACATAACCACTCACACGTGTTCTCAGGCTTTTTGCTGTTTACCCTCCACAAGTTCCCATACTTATGTTACATTAAATTAAATTGGGAAATAGAGTAACAGGGCTCATATGAAATATGCTAAAACTGGCCCCATTAAAATCATGGTTAGACAAAACTAAATCTTTCACACATGCCTGTTATATTCGGTCAAGCATAAAATGGCACATCAAAACTTAATTAATATACATATGGATAACAATTTTGCATAAACTAATGTAAGTAGGTTATTTGTTAAGGCAAAACTAACCATGAACCCAGGCTTTATTATTTATACTTTTCATCTCCTTATTTATGCTTAATTAAACCAGATTAGTCATGTTTTTAATCGCGACTAGGCATCATTAATAATTAACTAGGGAAAAATATAAGGTACTATTCATTTTCCTGCTAATATATATATATATATATATATATATATATATATATTTTGAACTGCTTACTTCCCACTTCTCTCATTACTTGTTGTCGAAAATGATTGTAACAACCTGGAATTTCTGAACCAAATTAAAATTTTATTTTAGCTATTTTAATGGATTTTGAATATTTAAAATGATTTATTTTAAATAATAATGACTAAAAATTTATTTTAATCGAAATTAGAACGTAAGAATTTAATTTAATTATAAAAGGAGTTTGAAATGGCTTGGTAGTTTGAAAATTCGATTTTAAACTTCAATTGAACGTATAAAATTCAAAATAAATCGGATTTCAGTAAAACCAAAAACATTTGAATCTATTTAATATTATCTTTCTAATGGATGTAGAAAATTCATATTTCATAATATAAATTGAAAGTTATGGCCAATAGTCGCTATAGAATTTATATATATTTTAATATATATATATATGGCCCTTAAAAATAGCCATTTTGCAAACGACCTCCGTTTTCGATGAAACCTATTTTATTGGATCCGGAATATCAAATTATTGTCGGGTTTCGAATTTCATAATTTTTGGATTTAATATATGAGCGTGGTGAATTTAACCGTGTTTTGTCTGTTTCACCTTGAATATAATCAACTGGAAAAAGATCATTTTTTAAATAGTCTCCAAACTCAACGAAATTAGTTTTTTAGGACCATATCATCAAAACATAGCTAGATTTATTTCTCTGTAATTTTTGGAGTCAGTATGTGGCCCTGGTAAATTAAAATGTACGTTCAAATTCAATATATTTTAATTTTGAGAAAACCCGATCGAAACAGTCGAATTAGCTTACGAAACATATCCCATTGTATTCGGAATGGGGGTATTTAGCTAGAGGCGATAGTCGTTGGGTTGGATTTGAAGTTCGGACACAAATTTTCACAACAAAATAATTAAGAAAATAAAATATTAATATATATTATAATACATATATATATATGTATATATATATATATGTATATATATATATATAAGAATACGAGCCAAACCCTACTCCATCATAACCAACTGCCAACCTCTCAAATGAACGATGGAAATCATCCCAAGTTGAATCCCAAAATCCTCTCAATATATTTTGAATTTGATTCTCATCCCAAAGGAAAAATCGTAGTACTCGTCTAGCTCTTCAAATTGGTACAAACATGATCAGTTTACATGGAGTGTGGAATGCTAATTTTGAGCTGAAACGCTGCGTGTTTCGTGGTGATTTCCAAGGAGCAGGGGGGTTCGACTACGGCGTGGTTCACGGTGGTGGTGTCTCATGGGAAGGCATGTCAAGAGAGCATGTCAGATTGGAGGCTAAGCGAGTGTGGGGCCGCAGTGATCGAAAATTGAAATCAATGGTTGTGTTTTCCTGTTCAAACGATGGAGAAGGATTAAGGGGTAAATCCCTTAATTAAGTAATTTATTAAGATTTAATTATGTAATTTAAAATTAATTTATATCGAATGTATAAAATGCGATAACTCTTTCATACATCGCCAGAATTTGACGATTTCAGTTGCAATGGATTCGTCTACGCAAGAGCTACAACATAGGACTGACCAAAATGAAAACGGAGCACATTAGAAATTCAGGCATATTTCAACCCAAACTGTACTGAAATCATCAAATAAAGAATTGTGGAGTGGAACCCAATGTGAGAACTCCTTCTCACTAAAATTATATTTTATCATGTTATTGTGTTTATGTATAAAAATATATAGAATTGCCAGTGTAGATTTTTATCAGTAATAATCATTATAAATTGTATACGGTGCCTGTTAGCTCACCTTCCTCGTCCATAGACCATGGACGATTTAATTGATTTTATTGTGTTGTGATTGTGATGTGAAATGGAGTAATATATATGTGTGTGTGTTGTAAAACAAATTTGCGTTGTGAAATAAAATATACATATCATTGTATTAAAATATAAATGCGTTGTGAAATTATAAATATGTGTTGTAAAGTAAAATATACATATGCGTTGTATAAAAATACATATGCAATATATAAAATCGTCATGATATGGAATAGCTATTAGTTCAATAAAAATATGAATATTAACGTATATATGGAATATATAAAACTGTCATGTAATGGAATAATTATTGGATTGTTAAAAATATAATTTTTAACATATATATGCACTGTATAAAATTGTCATGTAATGGAATATTCAATTTTGATTAAAAATTGAAATAGAAGTTGGAATCGTTTTTTAAAATGAATATATAAGCGATTTATAAATTCGTTTTAAATGCAAATCGACGATATTATATATATATATATATATATATATATATATATATATTAAATGGCCTACGCGTCGCACAACGACCGTTCGCGAATTTAAACCATTAACTTCAAATTCATGTAACGGGAGATTCGACCGTTGGATTCCCCTAAAACTAAAACCATTGGGTTCATATCGAAAAGATCTTTCTAATGAATATAAGTGATTTAAATTTGAACGGTTGGATTTTAAATTATGTCCAAATCAATTTCAGAAAAGGTCGCTATGAATGCAGTTCGATGGCCGTTATTGGAAACCGACTGTAAGGGCCTAAATAAAATTATTAAAAATATGGAAAAATTGTGTAAAATCATAATAAATGATTTGAAAAGATTTTGGATGAAAAATTCCAAGTTTGGAAAGATAAAATTACATTTTTATCTGAACGAACTAGTTATTAACTAGAAAAATAATCCAATATTCATAAATAAATAAAGTGGATTGAAAATGTTTTAAAATAACCAGAACTTTCCAATGAATAAACTGGAATGGATATGAGTGGAAATAATCTTCGGAATATTTCGATATTGGTTTCCATGATTATACAGATATTGTTGAGGAATTTGAAAGATATAGATATCGTTATTCCTTATACGATACCTGTTGGTTTCAGAATTTGATGTTGAATATAAGCCGATATTATTTCAATTCTGAGCCTAGTATTTAATATCAAATTGGATTTTGGGTTTGTCGTGAATGGTGTCTTCAATAACACTGTTCTTCAACCAAGTTGAGAAAGGAATAAATCTTTTAATTAAGACTAATGGAATTTTCCAAAGTAAAGTTTTTCCAATTTAAAATATTAAATTGGAATTGAATGGAATTCGATTTGGTAGTAATTGAGATGATCTTCTGTGAATGAAGACTGTTACTATTTATGGAATTTAAAAGGCCTTGCCGTTACTCCATTTATATTATTGATTTGATACAGAAATTTATATCGATTATATAATGTTATGATTTCCGTGAAGATTTCATTTTGATGGAAGATGATTTTGGGTTTATTGTGAACGATGTTTTAAATGACGTTCGTTCTTTAACCCAAATAAAAGCAGGACTAATTTTCAGAAAGTTGAATAATCATTAAGTAATGGTTTTTGGGATTAAAACGAAGAAGAGTTTTAAAATTTTAAATTAGATTTGGAATGAATGAATGGTGATTAAATTTACCAAACATGAGATGTGGTATAAACCAAATATACTTGGTTGTTGATATTGATTGTGATTGATTGACTATTTGGACTGTGCTTGACTAGTTTATGAGCAAAATATGCTTTTATAGCATTGGGTTGGGTAGAATTATTGGTATGCTAACATCTTGTGAAACACTTCATGATTTGACTATGAGATGTTTAGCGATGTTGTTAATTTCAAATTTAATGAATGATTTCGAAATGATATTTTCTTGAGTGAAAAGAGATGTATTCCCAATTTTGGACAGGGAATGTTTTATAAAAATGGTTTATAAAACAGAAAGGATTTCGAGGGCTAAACCCAATGTTGTCGAAATGATTTTGAAACGTATTATGAGTTTGACATTGTAGTTCATAACATAATCGATTAGTTGCTATTGATGATGTATTTGTTTGGTGGCGGAGAATTTATTAACTTGCTTAACACCCTTCTTTGAGACGTACGAGCTCAAATGTTATGTGATTAATAGTGACTGATCATATGTGTGAATTGCTAATGTAAAGTACTATATTTTGGAAAGTATTTGTGATTATTATGTTGTGAAATGATTTTCCCTACTTTGGGATATGAAATGATTTGGTATATGGCCAAAAATTCGGGTAACCCTGGACGACTAAAAGTGTGAGGGCGGTTGATTTTCTCCAAGGGCGTGGGAGGTGCATCGTCAGTGTAGCCTGCACCATCGTGGGAGGTGCACATATATATATCGAGTTGGAGAGGCGGTTGTACAGCCTTATCTAAGGGTCGTGCCCGTTATTTGGTTGCATACTTGTTTGTATGCACTATGATATTTTGGAATTCATATTTCCAAATATTTTGATATGAGATCCCGAAGTGAAATTTACTTTGATATAAAAGTTAGATATGTATTTCAAATGATTTGAAATAAGAATTCGAGAATAAAGTCCAAAGAAATAGTTTTTGTAAAGTGAATTGGATTTTGTAAATCTAAGTTTGGGGATAAAGCCTAAATGGGTAGATTGAGGAATTGCATGTTATACGATGCATAGTAGATCCATATTTCTATTATTGGTTGTTGTTTATGCACTAGTGTTCATGGGGGTAAACACGTTCCGTGACATGTGGCGTGGTCTCGTGATTTACCATATTTTAAAGTAAAGTTTTAATAACTGTTTTTAGTTCTCACACCAGTCCCATGAATGACTGGACTTTATTGTTTCTACCTAAACTCTAGGTGCCCATAATTTCCACACGGTTAGCTAGTAGTTTTGGTTTTGCAGATTATTTCTTTTCCCAGGATCCTGGATTACAGCTGGAGCTATATTCGGAAAGCTTTGTATCCGTATATCTCCTTCAGTTGTGGTAGTTCATGTATTTATACATTATACACCAGTATTATTTTCCGTTGCTTTGTAAATTGTAAATCTTTGATATTTTTTAGTTGTATATTATTTGAACTCTGTTATATTCTTATACTCTGATGTATATTGTTGTAATAGCAATGAAATGTTCTTTTGTTTGTGTGCTAATGAGTCGTTTTCTCAATTCAATCTGTGTAATAACCCAAAAATCTGGGCCGGTTTAAATTTTTTTGTTTTGGCAATTTGAATGAATTTTGCATATTTAAAATGAATTATTTTAAATAATAAGGACGAGAAATTTATTTTGAATGGAATTCGAACATATATATTTATATACGTCGTCGTTAAAATATAAATATTTATTTTAAAATATAAAAGGAATTGAAAATGGCATGGTAGTTCGATAATTCGATTTCAAACTTCAAATGAATGTACAGGATTCAAAATAAACCAGATTTTGGAGAAACCAAAAATAATAGGATCTAATTAAGAATATCTTTCCAACGAATCCAAAAAATTGAAATTTCATAACGGGAATCAAAAGATACGTCCAGTTGAAAATTCTGAATAGTCGCTATGGAATTCAGGCCCTTAAAAATAGCCATTTTGCAAACGACCTCGGATTTCGACGAAACCACTTTTGTTGGATCCAGGATGTCAAATTATTGCTAGATTCCAAATTTTATAATTTTTTGAATCAATATGTGAGCGTGGTAAAGGAAAACGCGTTTGACCAGTTTGAGAGGATTTTAATCGACTGGAAAATGGCCATTTTTCCAACGATCTCAGAATTCGACGAAATTAGTTTTGTTAGGACCGTATCGTCAATACAAAGCTTGAAAATATTTTTCTGGAATTTTTGGAGTTAGTATGTGACCCCGGTAAATTGAAACGCGCGTTCAAATTCAATATATAGAGTTATATGTTGATTCTAACGGAAACGGATCGAGACGATCAAGTCAGCCTACGATACATATCCCATTGTGTTCGGAATGGGGGTAATTAGCTACGGACGACAAGCGGTGGGCCTCGTTTAGAGGTCGTATGAAAAAGTCAACTTAGGAGAGAGAAAATAAATAAAAATAATAATTAAAATAATCCCCCTTCCATCTCCTTTATTCCTCTGCCCCCCCCCCCCCCCCCCCGTTGGTTTATTCTTTCAAAATCGAAAAAAAAAACCTAAAACTATCGTCGCCCCCCGATCGATCGCCGCCGCCGCCCAAAGCGGGGCCACCGCGCCGTTCCCCTTGCAAACGCGCCGACGGCTTCCCTTCTCCCCTCCTCCTCCGGCGCGAGGCACGACCCCAGCCCCCTTCTTCGTTCGAACCTAGTTCCCCCCCTCGTGGGCCCTGCCTCCGCAGCGCCAACCACTGGCGCCACTGCCTGGAGCCACCTCCGGTCGCCGAGCGCAGCTAACCCCCCCTGCTGTAAGTCTCCCTTTTTATTTTATTTTATTTTATTTTTACTTCCTTTTATGTAATTTGATTTCTTTTTTTATAAACATGAAAGATAGTTTTTTTATATATATAAATATAAACCATAGGTTTTTATAAGTATACAACATAGATTTTTATAAATGAAAAAGATTCGATTTTTAATAAACATATAAAGTAGAAATATTAAAAATTTGTTCTTTATATATAGCAAATCAAAAATATGATTTTTATGTTATAGATATATCAAAAATATGGTTTTTATCATATGAGAAATATAAAAATATAATTTTTATAAGGTAGAAGTATTAGAAATATGATTTTTATATAATAGAGAATATAAAAATATTATCTTTATATATGTAGCGAAATAAAAATCTGATTTTTTATATATATACGTTAAAATAAAAATGTGATTTTTTATAGTGACGAAATGAAAAGGCGAAATCTTTATGTAGAGAATAGCGATGTAAAAATAGAATTTTTATCTATATAGTAACGATATAAAAATATAATTTTTATATACATAGCAACAATATAAAAATGTGATTTTTATATATGTAGTGGCTACGGGCAACGAAAGTGACAAAAGGGCGAGAACAGTGATGATTCCCTACAATTGAAGAGTCGTGGTATTGGATTAGCTATCGGTGAGAATTTCTCACTCTTCAATCTCTTTTTCTAGTTAAAAATATATATACTAGGATGCAGACTGTGTTTAGTAGCACCCGACACCATCGTCCACAGACCATGGACTTGTTTGTTCGGTTGTGTAGTTGGTTAGATTATTTGATTTGAATTTGATTGTTTGGTGAAATGGAATGGATTTGATTGATATGTGTATGGCGTGGGCCATTATTAGACCGGGGATAAGGCTAGGCCTCGTCCCGTTTCAAGTATCGTGTCGTTATGCCGCCGAAATTTTCTAAAATAAGTTAGAAAAATAAAAATATCATTTTTATTTTGTAAATGAACTGAATAGAAATTCATGTGTTAAAATAAAATATTTTATCGTTAAAAATATAATTTTTGACGTGAACATGAATAAATAAATATTCATTTACAAACCAGACGGTTTGTTTATGTACACCTATTTAAAGGACATTGATTGGGACAATAAATTTTACACATCGCCCAACTGCACAAATAAAATCTGTGTTTGATTGTTTGAAACCCCACACGGGTATTGGGATAAAATACGGCATACACTAATCCCAATAATTAGTTGTATGTCGATCGATTGATTGACAGGCTGTTATAAGTGTTAGACATCTATATTTGATGCTTATACAGTGTAGTGCACTTTGGATGATGGTTGATTATTTATGATTGCTATTATATACATGTGTTGTATGAAATCAATATAATTAACTTTATATGGTAATTGATTGGGCCTCATTCCAATTTAGAAAATAAAGAATTTTATAAAATAAAGGTTCATGTGTTGACAGTATTCACCCGTTGAGATTAGTCATGTGTTGAACGAAATATTTTAATGATAAAATTTACATCTTTATCATATGTAGAATTAGAAACTAACTTCTTTATAAAATAAAGGTTCATGTGTTGACCGTACTCATCCGTTGAGATTAGTCATGTGTTGAACGAAATATTTTAACAATAAAATTTATATCTTTGTCATATATAAAATTAGAAACTAACTAGAAAATAAATAAGATGAGTGGTCTCCAGTATATTGATCTGATGTTGGTTTTGGCCTTCGGGGTTAATATTTAGGGAATCGTTCTCATACTAATTTACAGTTGGAGTCTGATTTAAAATCAAACGATAGATACCATAATTTTTATAAAATATATTAAATAACAAAAATAGTCACACGTGGACAGTACTCATTCGTTGAGATTAGTCATGTGTTGACAAAAATATAGATTCATGAATTGAATCGAATAGAAAACGAATTTGAATTGAATCGAATAGAAAACGAATTTGAATTGAATTGAATAGAAAGCGAATTTGAAATAGAATTGAAATCGATTTGAATTTGAAATGAATGTTGAAATTGTTTTCGAAACAAATTTGAAAACAATCTATAAAATTCGTTTAAAAAGGGAAATCGACGAAATATATATAATATATATGTTATATATATAATGGCCTGATTAGAACGCGCCGCGCCACGGTAGTTCGTAAATTTCGACCGTTGATTTCGAATGGACATTACGGGAGATCCGACCATCGGATTCTCCTAAAACCGGAACCGTTGGGTTCGTATCGAAAAGAACTTTCTAACGAATATTAGAAATTTGAAATCTTACGGTTGGATTTGGAGATACGTCTAAATCATATTCAGAAAAGGTCGCTGTAAGTGCAGTTCGATGGCCATTGATGGAAATCGACTGTACGGGCCTTGATAAAATTATTAAAAGTAGTAATAATTTGTGTAAAGTCACAAGAAATGATTTGGGAAAAATTAGGATGAAAAACTCCATATTTGAAAAGATAAAAATAGATTTATATCGAAATGAACTAGTTTTGAATTAAAATTAAACCCATTTATTTTTAAATAAATAAATTGGATTTGAAATGGGTTTTAAATAGAATTGACTTGTGGGTTTATCGTGAACGGTGTTTTAAATAACACTTGTTCTTTAACCCGATAATAAATAGAACGAGATTTGGGTTTATCGTGAACTGTGTTTTAAAAGGCATTACTTCTTTAACCCAGAAAAGGGAGTTTTAATGAATCTGCAATTAGATTGAAATATGAATTGATAATTTAAATTATCAAATTTGGAAAGTGAGCGAGAATGGAGTATCACCAGTTTTGCTCCAAAGCAATAGTTAAATCTTTAATTTGATTTGAACGTGAAATGGTAATTAATTTTACCGATAACACCGTGGTGTTAGATATGGAGTATTACCAGTTTTTCTTCATGGGATGAATAGGTTGGGATTGGGAAATAAAATAAATAATTACTTCGGTGTGGTTCGCTAATCTCGACTAGTTTGGAAAACCATAATCTGGTTTGAAATGATATCCAAAGGAAGATTAAAGAATAAATTCAAAGAATTTATCTTGGATAAAATTAATGGGAACCTTTCCCTAAGAATATGAAATTTAGAAACTAGCTGTAGGTTACCTAAGAAGAATGGTTTCCTGGGTATTGATCTGATGTTGGTTTTGGCCTTCGGGGTTAATATTTGGGGAATTGCTCTCTTACTGATTTACGGTTAGTGACTAATGAATTGGAATGAGGCGTAAATTGTGTTTGTGTAACATTTGTTTTTATATACGCGGGTTGTTCGGAAAGGCCGGGTTTATACCCATTCTGAATAACCGATTCGACGATAAGTCGAAGATGATGACGGTGGTCAAAGACTGGAAGTCTTCACATCGTTTTTATAATTACTGATGATCCTAATTGGGCTGTACACCCAAGAGGATGGAAATAGTCGGTGGTCGTCCAGACGTACTTGGAGATCGATGGATATGCGAGGAAAGTGCCTCCGGTTTCGTTTAGACCCAGAACGAACTTGTAAATGCATTGTGTGTCTGACATTGGATTTTATTCTGTGTTGATTGATCTCTATTAAATATACATCTGTTTGGCGGCGGAGAATTTATTCTCTTGCTTAACGCCCTTCTCTGAGACGTACGAGCTCAAAGGTTTTATATCGATGGACATCAGTCGCATGGCATGAATTGCCTGTGTGGCACGCCTAAGTGGCAATTGATCAAGGCTTCTATTGAAAAGCAAAGTCTTGTGGTTGATGATCAAAGCACGGCCTCTGTGGTGTAGCTTTGTGTATAACGTGAATTCATGAGCCTCACACCTCGGTATGAGTTAAAAACGGGATAAGGACTGCAGGGAGAGCACGACGTTTCTTTCTAGCTTTGGTGGTGTCAGTGACTTACCAGCCCTGACATTTATATACTTTTCACCTATGTGGTTGTTGGATGAGGCGCCTCGATATTAGGTCTGTAAGGACCGGGAAACGTGTGTTCAGGAATAATTAATCCTCAAACGTAAGAGAGGACCGGCCCTGAAGCATCCAAGGGTTGCCCAGAGTGCGTAGCCCTGGGACATTTGCTAGAGTGTCTCGAAAGCGTAGAGGAGCTTGCCCCTTGCCTCGACTCATGACGGAAATCCAATTTCCAATACGTGTATTTTGGTTTTAATTGTAGAACTAGTATGGCGACATGATAGATGGTACACATGCCGCCTAGGATTGATATTTATGATTGAAAATGTTTTGACACTATACACTTATAATAGTATCAAATGATTTGTTTTTAAACGTATCAAGCATTATTTGGCTATTATAATGGAAAACCCTATCCTCCGGCTTGCGTTGCATTGTGTGATGGGACCTGGGTCTTAAAATAGCTTCATTTTTCGAAAAAGCATTGCGTTGTTTAATGATATGCACTGGTATTCTTGGGAGGAAACCCGTTCCGTGTTATACTGCGTGGTCTCTTGAATTACTCCCTTTTAAAGTAAAGTTTTTAAATAACTGTTTTAGTTCTCACACCAGTCACATGACTGACCTAGAGTTTATTGTTTTAACCTAAACTTTGGGTGCCCTTATTTTCGACACGGGCAGCTAGTAGTTTTGGTTTTGCAGATTTATATTCACAGGATCCTGATTTACAGCTGGAACGATGCTCGGAGAGCTCTATATCCGTGCATTACTTTCAGTTGTGTTTTATATTGTTTTTCCGCTGCTATGTAATTTATTGTAATCTCTGATATTTATCGAATGTAATTTATTCATTCATACTTTGTATATTCTTGTATCTGATGGAATTGTTGTAATAACAATGAAATGTTCTTCCGTCTGCGTTCATTTGTGTATTGTTCTCAAAGTATCCGCTCTTTCCTTCACGGGGAAGTAACGGGTTCTTACAGTGGTATCAGAGCTTTGGTTTACAGAGCTCGAGAACAAGACACATTAGAACCATACGAAAGAATTCATCAGATATTGGGTTAGTAATATCCAGTTAGAATGACTCGTTAGAGATAGGGTCAGTAGTATCCTACAACGAGTGTGAAGAGTATATTTTTCAAATTAAAACAATTTTGTTTTGAAATTTAAATCGTTTTATACATATTTGAATATTTATTTACTTTGAATTTGGACAATCCAATATATAAAGGTTTTGCATATACGCGTCATGAACGTATATTCGAAGTTTTAATATACTGGATAGATATAGAATCACGTTCTAGGCACCCGGAGATGGTTCTGATGATTGATCGATCATCATCAGAATTTATGTTCGTGTTTCGAAGGTATGATATCTATATGTTTCCTTTAGACTGGTGTGAGAACCAAAACTTATATAGATAGATTTATTGTTGTGATTTGGCATCAAAAATGTGATTTTTGTATATATATCAAAAATTATGAATTTGAAATTCTAATTCACTAATTGATTAATGGTTGTGTTGTTTGTTTAATTGTTTGATAATTTTGAACCATTACGCCTAATAGAAACAAATATTGAACTGTATTGAAAATTAGACGCATTTGCTTGCATATACATGTTCTTACATTGAACAGGTCATAGCAAGGAGGCTAGAGCAGAAGAATAAAATTTGTTTGCCCGACAAATAGGTACATGTTTAACATAATTTACTGTTTTGTTTAGGTGATGATGATTTTATGAGCCGATTGGCTTTTTCTTTTTCTTTTTGAGATCAGAGGGCCTGTATGGCAATTTTGGGATTTTCCCGTTGCTCCTAGTGCAGGGGAGGTTATGGCGAAGTTTTTCGAAAATTTAGGGAGTTAGCCAAATTTTTGAAGAATTTGAAAAGTTCTTAGAAACTGAAAAGTTGAAGAACTTAAGCCGTAATGAAAATATTGGAAGTTGAGTTGAATTGTAAAACAACTTTCGGCTTTGTTCCTTTTCGGGGACGAAAAGTTTTAAGGAGGGGAGATTGTAATAACCCAAAAATCTGGGCCGGTTTAAAAAATTTTGTTTTGGCAATTTGAATGAATTTTGCATATTTAAATTGAATTATTTTAAATAATAAGGATGAGAAATTTATTTTGAATGAAATTCGAACGTATATATTTATATACGTCGTCGTTAAAATATAAATATTTATTTTAAATTATAAAAGGAATTGAAAATGGCGTGGTAGTTCGATAATTCGACTTCAAACTTCAAATGAATGTACAGGATTCAAAATAAACCGGATTTTGGAAAAACCAAAAATAATAGGATCTAATTAAGAATATCTTTCCAACGAATCCGAAAAATTGAAATTTTATAACGGGAATCAAAGGATACGTCCAGTTGGAAATTCTGAATAGTCGCTATGGAATTCAGGCCCTTAAAAATAGCCATTTTGCAAACGATCTCGGATTTCGAAGAAACCACTTTTGTTGGATCCGGAATGTCAAATTATTGCTAGATTCCAAATTTCATAATTTTTCGAATCAATATGTGAGCGTGGTAAACTAAAACGCGTTTGACCAGTTTCAGTTGATTTTAATCAATTGGAAAATGGCCATTTTTCCAACGGTCTCAGAATTCAACGAAATTAGTTTTTATAGTACCGTATCATCAATAAGAAGCTAGAAAATATTTTTCTGGAATTTTTCGAGTTAGTATGTGACCCCGGTAAATTGAAACGCGCGTTCAAATTCAATATATAGAGTTATATGTTGATTTTAACAGAAACGGATCGAGACGATCGAGTCAGCCTACGATACATATCCCATTGTGTTCGGAATGAGGGTAATTAGCTATGGGCGACAGGCGGTGGGCCTCGATTAGAGGTCGTATGAAAAAGTCAACTTAGGAGAGGAAAAATAAATAAAAATAATAATTAAAATAATCTCCCCTTCCATCTCCTTTATTCCTCTGCCCCCCCCCCCCCCGTTGGTTTATTCTTTCAAAATCGAAAAAAAAAAAACCTAAAACTATCGTCGCCCCCCGATCGATCGACGCCGCCGCCCAAGGCGGGGCCACCGCGCCGCTCCCCTTGCAAATGCGCCGACGGCTTCCCCTCCTCCTCCGGCACGAGGCACCACCCCAACCACCTTCTCCGTTCGAACCTAGTTCCCCCCTAGATCGACGAAAGAGCACCGCCACCCCCCTCTTGGGCCCTGCCTCCGAAGCGCCAACCACTGGCGCCACTGCCTGGAGCCACCTCCGGCCGCCGAGCCCAGCTAACCCCCCCTGCTGTAAGTCTCCCTTTTTTATTTTATTTTATTTTTACTTCCTTTTATGTAATTTGATTTCTTTTTTTTTATAAACATGAAAGATAGTTTTTTTTATATATAAATATAAACCATAGGTTTTTGTAAGTATACAACATAGATTTTTATAAATGAAAAAGATTCGATTTTTAATAAACAAAAAGACAAGATTTTTTATAAAGTAGAAAAATTAGAAATATTAAAAATTTGTTCTTTATATATATAGCAAATCAAAAATATGATTTTTATATTATAGATATAGCAAAAATATGATTTTTATCATATGAAAAATATAAAAATATAATTTTTATAAGGTAGAATTATTAGAAATATGATTTTTATATAATAGAGAATATAAAAATATTATCTTTATATATGTAGCGAAATAAAAATCTGATTTTTTTATATATATACGTCAAAATAAAAATGTGATTTTTTATAGTGACGAAATGAAAAGGCAAAATCTTTACGTAGAGAATAGCGATGTAAAAATAGAATTTTTATCTATATAGTAACGATATAAAAATATAATTTTTATATACATAGCAACAATATAAAAATGTGATTTTTATATATGTAGTGGCTACGGGCAACGAAAGTGACAAAAGGGCGAGAACAGTGATGATTCCCTACAATTGAAGAGTCGTGGTATTGGATTAGCTATCGGTGAGAATTTCTCACTCTTCAATCTCTTTTTCTAGTTAAAATATATATACTAGGATGCAGACAGTGTTTAGTAGCACCCGACACCATCGTCCACAGACCACGGACTTGTTTGTTTGGTTGTGTAGTTGGTTAGATTTTTTGATTTGAATTTGATTGTTTGGTGAAATGGAATGGATTTGATTGATATGTGTATGGCGTGGGCCATTATTAGACCGGGGATAAGGCTAGGCCTCGTCCCATTTCTAGTATCGTGCCGTTATGCCGACGAAATTTTCTAAAATAAGTTAGAAAAATAAAAATATCATTTTTATTTTGTAAATGAACTGAATAGAAATTCATGTGTTAAAATAAAATATTTTATCGTTAAAAATATAATTTTTGACGTGAACGTGAATAAATAAATATTCATTTACAAACCGGACGGTTTGTTTATGTACACCTATTTGAAGGACATTGATTGGGACGATAAATTTTACACATCACCCAACTGCACAAATATAATCTGTGTTTGATTGTTTGAAACCCCACATGGGTATTGGGATAAAATACGACATACACTAATCCCAGTAATTAGTTGTATTTCGATCGATTGATTGACAGGCTGTTATAAGCGTTAGACATCTATATTTGTTGCTTATACAGTGACTTTGGATGATGTTTGATTACTTATGATTGCTACTATATACATGTGTTGTATGGAATCCATAAAATTAACTTTATATGGTAATTGGTTGGGCCTCATTCCAATTTAGAAAATAAAGAATTTTATAAAATAAAGGTTCATGTGTTGACAGTACTCACCCGTTGAGATTATTCATGTGTTGAATGAAATATTTTAACGATAAAATTTACATCTTTATCATATGTAGAATTAGAAACTAACTTCTTTATAAAATAAAGGTTCATGTGTTGACCGTACTCATCTGTTGAGATTAATCATGTGTTGAACGAAATATTTTAACAATAAAATTTATATCTTTATCATATATAAAATTAGAAACTAATTGGAAAATAGATAAGATGAGTGGTCTCCAGTATATAGATCTGATGTTGGTTTCGGCCTTCGGGGTTAATATTTAGGGAATCGTTCTCTTACTAATTTACAGTTGGAGTCTGATTTGAAATCAAACGATAGATACCATAATTTTTATGAAATATATTAAATAACAAAAATAGTCACACATGGACAGTACTCATTCGTTGAGATTAGTCATGTGTTGACAAAAATATAGATTCACGAATTGAATCGAATAGAAAACGAATTTGAATTGAATCGAATAGAAAACGAATTTGAATTGAATTGAATAGAAAGCGAATTTGAAACAGAATTGAAATCGATTTGAATTTGAAATGAATGTTGAAATTGTTTTCGAAACAAATTTGAAAACTATCTATAAAATTCGTTTAAAAAGGGAAATCGACAAAATATATATAACATAAATGCTATATATATAATGGCCTGAATAGAACGCGCTGCGCCGTGGCAGTTCGTAAATTTCGACCATTGATTTCGAACGGACATTACGGGAGATCCGACCGTCGGATTCTCCTAAAACTGGAACCGTTGGGTTCGTATTGAAAAGAACTTTCTAACGAATATTATAAATTTGAAATCTTACGGTTGGATTTGGAGATACATCCAAATCAAATTCAGAAAAGGTCGCTGTAAGTTCAGTTCGATGGCCGTTGATGGAAATCGACTGTACGGGCCTTGATAAAATTATTAAAAATAGTAATAATTTGTGTAGAATCATAAGAAATGATTTGGGAAAAATTAGGATGAAAAAATCCATATTTGAAATGATAAAAATTGATTTATATCGAAATGAACTAGTTTTGAACTAAAATTAAACCCATTTATTTTTAAATAAATAAATTGGATTTGAAATGGGTTTTAAATAGAATTGACTTGTGGGTTTATCGTGAACGGTGTTTTAAATAACACTTGTTCTTTAACCCGATAATAAATAGAACGAGATTTGGGTTTATCGTGAACTGTGTTTTAAAAGACATTAGTTCTTTAACCCAGAAAAGGGAGTTTTAATGAATCTGCAATTAGATTGAAATATGAATTGATAATCTAAATTATCAAATTTGGAAAATGAGCGAGAATGGAGTATCACCAGTTTTGCTCCAAAGCGATAGTTAAATCTTTAATTAGATTTGAACGTGAAATGGTAATTTAATTTTACCGATAACACCGTGGTGTTAGATATGGAGTATTACCAGTTTTTCTTCATGGGATGAATAGGTGGGGATTGGGAAATAAAATAAATAATTACTTCGGTGTGGTTCGATAATCTCGACTAGTTTGGAAAACCATAATCTAGTTTGAAATGATATCCAAAGGAAGATTAAAGAATAAATTCAAAGAATTTATCTTGGATAAAATTAATGGGATCCTTTCCCTAAGAATATGAAATTTAGAAACTAGCTGTAGGTTAGCTAAGAAGAATGGTTTCCTAGGTATTGATCTGATGTTGGTTTTGGCCTTCGGGGTTAATATTTGGGGAATTGCTCTCTTACTTATTTACGGTTAGTGACTAATGAATTGGAATGAGGCGTAAATTGTGTTTGTGTAACATTTGTTTTTAATATACGTGGGTTGTTCGGAAAGGCCGGGTTTATACCCATTCTGAATAACTGAAACACCCCACCTTCGTTAGGGTCACTCTCAAAGGGAATGCCCTAATTTTGGTGGAGGTTTATAAGTACAAGTCACAGATATACAAGACAGATATAAGAACACATATTTTGCAAACAGCGGGAGAACAACAAATTTTTATTTCATAAAGTCAAATATGTGTTACAACAACAACCTTTCCAAAAACATAACATAATACTTTCATAATCTGTCTTGAGTACATTATTTAAAGAAGCATAAATAAAACATGAGTAAACTGCAAAAGCCCCATAGAGTGTGTCCAAAGCCATAGTTCAAAACCGGAAAGTCCAAGCAATACATTTCCCTTCTTCAAGCTGGATGTCAAAGCTGATCAAGCTGCTGTGTTCCCTCCCTGAGGACCTGGGGGGGGGGGAAACGGAAGAAAGAAGACGAAAGAAAAGTAGAGTCAGACATAAGCCTGAGTAAGTCTAGTACTACTTTGTCTATGAATAAAGAACTGGGTATGATAAGTAATAACAAGAAGTGGGCAAACACTATAACTTGGTTAAGTTGTCTAGGGTCGAATATACTATCGTACCCCATGTTAATCTCTGAACCCATATAAACTAGTTTCCAACTGGCACCCCATAGTCAGGGTGATGTGATCCATTCTATGATGATCGGCTCCTACTCGCTTAGTTACATGTGTCTTACGGCCCCCGATATCTGTAGTTACCTATGCTGGTCCCACCATGGGGTGTATCAAGTCCCATAGTGGCAACCCGACACAACCTTAGAGTGCACAGGTATGCTACTGGTGCCCAGTGCTTTATTTTTCTACGCCGGAGTGCGTGCACGCCCGCACACCGTTAGAACCTACACTGCTACACCACCGCCGTCGCTTTGACCTCTTACAATCAGCCCAGTAATCGTGCCCCACCCTGCCTAGTTTCAGGGTATCCTGATACACCTTTTAGGGTTACTGCTGAAAAGGGTCCCCCGTTACTAGGTTTTCTATCTCTAGCCAACATGCTAAGTTGGTTAAGTGTTTCCTACCTAACCCCCACCAGTCCGTTTAGTTTAGCATGTTCCATTTTGATTAAGTCTTTAGTCCACTTAATCCTAACAATCCTGACTCAGCCTTAATTGTCTTATTAAGGCCCTGACCTCTCACATTAGACAGGTATTGTTGTGGCTGCCTGTTGCCGGTTGGTTCCGGGCAGTCTTACGCCACAACTCAATCTAACCTCGGGTCCTTGCTGGGCTCTATGTTTAACCTCCCACATTGGATAGGTATTGTTGTGACTACTGGACAGCCGGGCGGTTCTGGGCAGGTTTACATCACAACTCAATCCAACCTCGGGTTAAACACATCGTATGTTCTACATTTACATATTTTGTCATTCTTCTTTATGTATATGTAAATATTTGCGGCCCATTATTAAGTTAATGGTGTAAAGGTTACACCAATCACGGGCCCAACCCATACTTGAATTTGGGCCCTTCTATTTTATATTTTCATTCATTAATTCATTTTTAACCCAACGTTATTTTCCCCCGTTTTACCCGTCCGTTTATATATATATTGGGCTTAGCCTTTTAAAGCCCAATTTAGCCATGCGAAAAGGGGAGGCTTATGGCGTATACACAAAGAGGGGAAGGTGAGCGCATGAACTTGCAATACGACGTTGGAAATACAAAATAGAAATTGGTGTACTTGCATAGTGGTAACATAGGTGACATGAATCAAAGCATGTGAACTTGCATAGGTTTAACTACAACATGAACCTATATTCTTATTTAGGCATAATGTCAAACATAGGCATGGCACAAATACTTCTAGCATAAGCATGGCATAATGTCAAACATAAGCATGGCATAAATACTTCTAGCATAAACATGGCATAATGTCAAACATAAGCATGGCATAAAATACTTCTAGCATAGGCATGACATATTGTCAAACATAAGCATGGCATAAATACTTCTAGCATAAACATGGCATAATGTCAAACATAAGCATGGCATAAATACTTCTAGCATAAACATGGAATAATGTCAAACATAAGCATGGCATAAATACTTCTAGCATAAACATGGCATAATGTCAAACATAAGCATGGCATAAATACTTCTAGCATAAACATGGCATAATGTCAAACATAAGCATGGCATAAATACTTCTAGCATAAACATGGCATAATGTCAAACATAAGCATGGCATAAGTAAAGTTAAATTTGTCCATGGCATAAACATAAACAAGTCATGTCCATAAGGTTCCTACATGTTTACAAAGGGGATACTTTGTTACTAACACCAAAAGCATAGTTCAACTTAATCATGTTTTAAGTCTAATCACATAACGATGGTATAAATATACTTATGCACAAATATTCCTAATCATGGTGTTTGCTTTAAACTTGCAAAAAGGGATTTTTGAGTCTAACCTAGCCATGTCTCATATATGTCATCATATAGTTCTTTTAAACAAGATAGACTTAATCATAGATTTCAATTATGCCAAATATCATTCATAGCCTAGCCATATTCATAAACATGACTTAATACATGGATTATGGTGTCAAAATTCCAACATAGTTTCATATGAACTATAACAACCAAACTAGTCTCAATTGCTTGCAAAACGATTTATGCACAAAGTATACATCATGACGACATAATAACAAAGCCCCAAACTTGCATAAATTTCACTCAACTACATACATGTAGCTTCAACATAGATTACATAATTTGCGCAATATTCCAAACGTATATTTGCATAGAACTACCGCATGTAGTTCTTTATAATTGAATGACATAATTCAGAATATCCAAAAGTATATAAATCGCACAAATACGAATTTCATTGCCACAATTCAAGCATACATATCTACACAATCATTTGTTCATACCAAAGTAATACTCTACTTACAATGGTTGCGGTGAATTTTCTAATTAAGAGATATGATTCCTTTGTTGAATTGATTAGCTTTAGGTTGCTTGAATTGCTTTAGGCCTTAGAACTTTCTCCCTAATCCTCTCTTTAGTTGGCGGCTATTCTTTGTCGTTCCTCAGCAACATGGCGGCTATAATCTTATTTTGAATGAATAGATTAGGGTTTAGTCTAGGGTTGTTTATATAGAGGTTAGGAATTGATTAGGACCCTTGATGTTGCTAGGTTAGATCGTAGCCATTCATTAGGAAGAGAGACCAATAAAAACTTGCCACCTAGCCCTAATGACAAAGCAACCCACAGAAATTCGACCAAACACAGACCAGGCCAGCCAGGAGGGACTGGGTTCGATTTTCAAAAATTAAAATTTAAATTGAGCTGTTTTAGTCTATTTGAATTTTATCTATTGTATACATATATTTTTGCATATATATATATATATTCTCATATATATACATATATTTTCTTTATTTCCTTATATGTACGTTCTTATCCTTTCAAAATTTGAATTTGTATACGTACATGTATTTGCATGCTCAGTTGGCCCTCTCTAAAACAGAGATAAAAATTATGTCGCCGCCGGGGTTCGAACCCCCGACCTCCATGCTACAAATCCAATGCCTTAACCAACTGAGCTACAGAGGCTTTTGTTAATAAGTCTTAGAATAATAATAATTATTGTCCTCTCCTTACTTCTCTTTTTTCATGTTTTGCTGTAATATTTAAATTAAAGATATCTTCTTCATACGTTATCCGTTTTGCGCAAACTCGGACTCTATCTCAAGCAGAATTCCGAGACGAACGCAATGGTGATGTCCGTTTCCCTTAATTTTTCTGTTACAATTTAATTATACTTTAATTTGTTAATTTACTATTAACGGAAAAATCCGGGGTGTTACAATAACCGATTCGACGATAAGTCGAAGATGATGACGGTGGTCAAAGACTGGAAGTCTTCACATCGTTTTTATAATTACCAATGATCCTGATTGGGTTGTACACCCAAGAGTATGGAAATAGTCGGTGGTCATCCGGACGTACTTGGAGATCGATGGATATGCGAAGAAAGTGCCTCTGGTTTCGTTCAGACCCAGAATGAACTTGTAAATGGATTGTGTGTCTGACATTGGATTTTATTCTGTGTTGATTGATCTCTATTAAATATACATCTGTTTGGCAGCGGAGAATTTATTCTCTTGCTTAACGCCCTTCTCTGAGACGTATGAGCTCAAAGCTTGTATATCGATGGACATCAGTCGCATGGCATGAATTGCCTGTGTGGCACGCCTAAGTGGCAATTGATCAAGGCTTCTGTTGAAAAGCAAAGTCTTGTGGTTGATGATCAAAGCACGGCCTCTATGGCATAGCTTTGTGTATAAAGTGAATTCGCGAGCCTCACACCTCGGTATGAGTTAAAAACGGGATAAGGACTGCAGGGAGAGCACGACGTTTCTTTCTAGCTTTGGTGGTGTCAGTGACTTACCAGCCCTGACATTTATATACTTTTCACCTATGTGGTTGTTGGATGAGGCGCCTCGATATTAGGTCTGCAAGGACCGGGAAACGTGTGTTCAGGAATAATTAATCCTCAAACGTAAGAGAGGACCGGCCCTGAAGCATCCAAGGGTTGCCCAGAGTGCGTAGCCCTGGGACATTTGCTAGAGTGTCTCGAAAGCGGAGAGGAGCTTGCCCCTTGCCTCGACTCATGACGGAAATCCAATTTCCAATACGTGTATTTTGGTTTTAATTGTAGAACTAGTATGGCGAAATGATAGATGGTACCCATGCCGCCTAGGATTGATATTTATGATTGAAAATGTTTTGACACTATACACTTATAATAGTATCAAATGATTTGTTTTTAAACGTATCAAGCATTATTTGGCTATTATAAGGGAAAACCCTATCCTCCGGCTTGCGTTGCATTGTGTGATGGGACCTGGGTCTTATAATAGCTTCATTTTTCGAAAAGGCATTGCGTTGTTTATTGATATGCACTGGTATTCTTGGGAGGAAACCCGTTCAGTGTTATACGGCGTGGTCTCTTGAATTACTCTCTTTTAAAGTAAAGTTTTTAAATAACTGTTTTAGTTCTCACACCAGTCACATGACTGACCTGGAGTTTATTGTTTTAACCTAAACTCTGGGTGCCCTTATTTTCGATACGGGCAGCTAGTATTTTTGGTTTTGCAGATTTATATTCACATGATCCTGATTTACAGCTGGAACGATGCTCGGAAAGCTCTGTATCCGTGCATTACTTTCAGTTGTGTTTTATATTGTTTTTCCGCTGCTATGTAATTTATTGTAATCTCTGATATTTATCGAATGTAATTTATTCATTCATACTTTGTATATTCTTGTATCTGATGGAATTGTTGTAATAACAATGAAATGTTCTTCTGTCTGCGTTCATTTGTGTGTTGTTCTCAAAGTATCCGCTCTTTCCTTCACGGGGAAGTAACGGGTTCTTACAGTGGTATCAGAGCTTTGGTTTACAGAGCTCGAGAACAAGACACATTAGAACCATACAAAAGAATTCATCAGATATTGGGTTAGTAATATCCAATTAGAATGACTCGTTAGAGATAGGGTCAGTAGTATCCTACAACGAGTGTGAAGAGTATATTTTTCAAATGAAAACAATTTTGTTTTGAAATTTAAATCGTTTTATACATATTTGAATATTCATTTACTTTGAATTTGGACAATCCAATATATAAAGGTTTTGCATATACGCGTCATGAACGTATATTCGAAGTTTTAATATACTGGATAGATATAGAATCACATTCTAGGCACCCGGAGATGGTTCTGATGATTGATCGATCATCATCAGAATTTATGTTCGTGTTTCGAAGGTATGATATTTATATATTTCCTTTAGACTGGTGTGAGAACCAAAACTTATATAGATAGATTTATTGTTGTGATTTGGCATCAAAAATGTGATTTTTGTATATATATCGAAAATTATGAATTTGAAATTCTATTTCACTAATTGATTGATGGTTGTGTTGTTTGTTTAATTATTTGATAATTTTGAACCATTATGCCTAATAGAAACAAATATTGAACTGTATTGAAAATTAGACGCATTTGGTTGCATATACATGTTCTTACATTGAACAGGTCATAGCAAGGAGGCTAGAGCAGAAGAATAAAATTTGTTTGCCCGACAAATAGGTACATGTTTAACATAATTTACTGTTCTGTTTGGGTGATGATGATTTTATGAGCCGATTGGCTAGCCGCTTGGCTTTTTCTTTTTCTTTTTCTTTTTGAAATCAGAGGGCCTGTATGGTAATTTCGGGATTTTCCTGTTGCTCCCAGTGCAGGGGAGGTTATGGCGAATTTTTTCGAAAATTTAGGGAGTTAGCCAATTTTTTTAAGAATTTGAAAAGTTCTTAGAAACTGAAAAGTTGAAGAACTTAAGCCGTATTGAAAATACTGGAAGTTGAGTTGAATTGTAAAACAACTTTCGGCTTCGTTCCTTTTCGGGGACGAAAAGTTTTAAGTGGGGGAGATTGTAATAACCCAAAAATCTGGGTCGGTTTAAAAAATTTTGTTTTGGCAATTTGAATGAATTTTGCATATTTAAAATGAATTATTTTAAATAATAAGGACGAGAAATTTATTTTGAATGGAATTCGAACGTACATATTTATATACGTCGTCGTTAAAATATAAATATTTATTTTAAATTATAAAAGGAATTGAAAATGGCGTGGTAGTTCGATAATTCGATTTCAAACTTCAAATGAATGTACAGGAATCAAAATAAACCGGATTTTGGCGAAACCAAAAATAATAGGTTCTAATTAAGAATATCTTTCCAACGAATCCGAAAAATTGAAATTTTATAACGGGAATCAAAAGATACATCCAGTTGAAAATTCTGAATAGTCGCTATGGAATTCAGGCCCTTAAAAATAGCCATTTTGCAAACGACCTCGGATTTCGACCAAACCACTTTTGTTGGATCCGGGATGTCAAATTATTGCTAGATTCCAAATTTCATAATTTTTCGAATCAATATGTGAGCGTGGTAAAGTAAAACGCGTTTGACCAGTTTCCGTTGATTTTAATCAATTGGAAAATGGCCATTTTTCCATCGGTCTCAGAATTCAACGAAATTAGTTTTTTTAGTACTGTATCATCAATAAGAAGCTAGAAAATATTTTTCTGGAATTTTTCGAGTTAGTATGTGACCCCGGTAAATTGAAACGCGCGTTCAAATTCAATATATAGAGTTATATGTTGATTTTAACAGAAACGGATCGAGACGATCGAGTCACCCTACGATACATATCCCATTGTGTTCGGAATGAGGGTAATTAGCTATGGACGACAGGCGGTGGACCTCGTTTAGAGGTTGTATGAAAAGGTCAACTCAGGAGAGAGAAAATAAATAAAAATAATAATTAAAATAATCCCCCCTTCCATCTCCTTTATTCCTCTGCCCCCCCCCCCCGTTGGTTTATTCTTTCAAAATCGAAAAAAAAAACTAAAACTATCGTCGCCCCCCGATCGATCGCCGCCGCCGCCCAAGGCAGGGCCACCGCGCCGCTCCCCTTGCAAACGCGCCGACGGCTTCCCCTCCTCCTCCGGCACGAGGCACCACCCCAGCCCCCTTCTCCGTTCGAATCTAGTTCCCCTCCCTAGATCGACGAAAGAGCGCCGCCACCCCCCCTCGTGGGCCCTGCCTCCGAAGCGCCAACCACTGGCGCCACTGCCTGGAGCCACCTCCGGCCGCCGAGCGCAGCTAACCCCCCCTGCTTAAGTCTCCCTTTTTTATTTTATTTTATTTTTACTTCCTTTTATGTAATTTGATTTCGTTTTTATTATAAACATGAAAGATAGTTTTTTTTATATATAAATATAAACCATAGGTTTTTGTAAGTATACAACATAGATTTTTATAAATGAAAAAGATTCGATTTTTAATAAACAAAAAGACAAGATTTTTTATAAAGTAGAAATATTAGAAATATTAAAAATTTGTTCTTTATATATATAGCAAATCAAAAATATGAATTTTATATTATAGATATAGCAAAAATATGATTTTTATCATATGAGAAATATAAAAATATAATTTTTATAAGGTAGAAGTATTAGAAATATGATTTTTATATAATAGAGAATATAAAAATATTATCTTTATATATGTAGCGAAATAAAAATATGATTTTTTATATATATACATTAAAATAAAAATGTGATTTTTTATAGTGACGAAATGAAAAGGCGAAATCTTTATGTAGAGAATAGCGATGTAAAAATAGAATTTTTATCTATATAGTAACGATATAAAAATATAATTTTTATATACATAGCAACAATATAAAAATTTGATTTTTATATATGTAGTGGCTACGGGCAACGAAAGTGACAAAAGGGCGAGAACAGTGATGATTCCCTACAATTGAAGAGTCGTGGTATTGGATTAGCTATCGGTGAGAATTTCTCACTCTTCAATCTCTTTTTCTAGTTAAAAATATATATACTAGGATGCAGACGGTGTTTAGTAGCACCTGACACCATCGTCCACAGACCATGGACTTGTTTGTTTGGTTGTGTAGTTGGTTAGATTATTTGATTTGAATTTGATTGTTTGGTGAAATGGAATGGATTTGATTGATATGTGTATGGCGTGGGCCATTATTAGACCGGGGATAAGGCTAGGCCTCGTCCCGTTTCAAGTATCGTGCCGTTATGCCGCCGAAATTTTCTAAAATAAGTTAGAAAAATAAAAATATCATTTTTATTTTGTAAATGAACTGAATAGAAATTCATGTGTTAAAATAAAATATTTTATCGTTAAAAATATAATTTTTGACGTGAACGTGAATAAATAAATATTCATTTACAAACCGGACGGTTTGTTTATGTACACCTATTTGAAGGACATTGATTGGGATGATAAATTTTACACATCGCCTAACTGCACAAATAAAATCTGTGTTTGATTGTTTGAAACCCCACACGGGTATTGGGATAAAATACGACATACACTAATCCCAATAATTAGTTGTATGTCGATCGATTGATTGACAAGCTGTTATAAGCGTTAGACATCTATATTTGATGCTTATACAGTGTAGTGCACTTTGGATGATGGTTGATTACTTATGATTGCTATTATATACATGTGTTGTATGTAATCCATATAATTAACTTTATATGGTAATTGGTTGGGCCTCATTCCAATTTAGAAAATAAAGAATTTTATAAAATAAAGGTTCATGTGTTGACAGTACTCACCCGTTGAGATTAGTCATGTGTTGAATGAAATATTTTAATGATAAAATTTACATCTTTATCATATGTAAAATTAGAAACTAACTTCTTTATAAAATAAAGGTTCATGTGTTGACTGTACTCATCCGTTGAGATTAGTCATGTGTTGAACAAAATATTTTAACAATAAAATTTATATCTTTATCATATATAAAATTAGAAACTAACTGGAAAATAGATAAGATGAGTGGTCTCCAGTATATTGATCTGATGTTGGTTTCGGCCTTCGGGGTTAATATTTAGGGAATCGTTCTCTTACTAATTTACAGTTGGAGTCTGATTTGAAATAAAACGATAGATACCATAATTTTTATAAAATATATTAAATAACAAAAATAGTCACACGTGGACAGTACTCATTCGTTGAGATTAGTCATGTGTTGACAAAAATATAGATTCACGAATTGAATCGAATAGAAAACGAATTTGAATTGAATCGAATAGAAAACGAATTTGAATTGAATTGAATAGAAAGCGAATTTGAAATAGAATTGAAATCGATTTGAATTTTAAATGAATGTTGAAATTGTTTTCGAAAAAAATTTGAAAACGATCTATAAAATTCATTTAAAAAGGGAAATCGACAAAATATATATAATATATATGTTATATATATAATGGCCTGAATAGAACGCGCCGCGCCGTGGCAGTTCGTAAATTTCGACCATTGATTTCGAACGGACATTACGGGAGATCCGACCATCGGATTCTCCTAAAACCGGAACCGTTGGGTTCGTATCGAAAAGAACTTTCTAACGAATATTATAAATTTGAAATCTTACGGTTGGATTTGGAGATACGTCCAAATCAAATTCAGAAAAGGTCGCTGTAAGTGCAGTTCGATGGCCATTGATGGAAATCGACTGTACGGGCCTTGATAAAATTATTAAAAATAGTAATAATTTGTGTAAAATCACAAGAAATGATTTGGGAAAAATTAGGATGAAAAAATCCATCTTTGAAAAGATAAAAATTGATTTATATCGAAATGAACTAGTTTTGAACTAAAATTAAACCCATTTATTTTTAAATAAATAAATTGGATTTGAAATGGGTTTTAAATAGAATTGACTTGTGGGTTTATCGTGAACGGTGTTTTAAATAACACTTGTTCTTTAACCCGATAATAAATAGAACGAGATTTGGGTTTATCGTGAACTGTGTTTTAAAAGACATTAGTTCTTTAACCCAGAAAAGGGAGTTTTAATGAATCTGAAATTAGATTGAAATATGAATTGATAATTTAAATTATCAAATTTGGAAAATGAGCGAGAATGGAGTATCACCAGTTTTGCTCCAAAGCGATAGTTAAATCTTTAATTAGATTTGAACGTGAAACGGTAATTAATTTTACCGATAACACCGTGGTGTTAGATATGGAGTATTACCAGTTTTTCTTCATGGGATGAATAGGTTGGGATTGGGAAATAAAATAAATAATTACTTCGGTGTGGTTCGCTAATCTCGACTATTTTGGAAAACCATAATCTGGTTTGAAATGATATCCAAAGGAAGATTAAAGAATAAATTCAAAGAATTTATCTTGGATAAAATTAATGGGAACCTTTCCCTAAGAATATGAAATTTAGAAACTAGCTGTAGGTTAGCTAAGAAGAATGGTTTCCTGGGTATTGATCTGATGTTGGTTTCGGCCTTCGGGGTTAATATTTGGGGAATTGCTCTCTTACTGATTTACGGTTAGTGACAAATGAATTGGAATGAGGCGTAAATTGTGTTTGTGTAACATTTGTTTTTAATATACGCGGGTTGTTCGGAAAGGCCGGGTTTATACCCATTCTGAATAACCGATTCGACGACAAGTCGAAGATGATGACGGTGGTCAAAGACCGGAAGTCTTCACATCGTTTGGATAATTACTGATGATCCTGATTGGGCTGTACACCCAAGAGGATGGAAATAGTTGGTGGTCGTCCAGAGGTACTTGGAGATCGATGGATATGCGAGGAAAGTGCCTCCGGTTTCGTTCAGACCCAGAACGAACTTGTAAATGGATTGTGTGTCTGACATTGGATTTTATTCTGTGTTGATTGATCTCTATTAAATATACATCTGTTTGGCGGCGGAGAATTTATTCTCTTGCTTAACGCCCTTCTCTGAGACGTACGAGCTCAGAGGTTGTATATCGATGGACATCATTCGCATGGCATGAATTGCCTGTGTGGCATGCCTAAGTGGCAATTGATCAAGGCTTCTGTTGAAAAGCAAAGTCTTGTGGTTGATGATTAAAGTACGGCCTCTGTGGCATAACTTTGTGTATAACGTGAATTCGCGAGCCTCACACCTCGGTATGAGTTAAAAACGGGATAAGGACTGCCGGGAGATACACATTCAGATATTCAATTTGAAACTGCTACGAACATGCATGTCCAGGAGAGTTGATCCTCTCATGACCAACATCTGCCAAACTAAGGGTTATAACTTATCCCATGACCAACATGAATCTACCGTAAGACATGCCAGAGTTCAGTTACCCCAAACTGATCCTATGATATCACCTGCTTCATGTAAGCACAAGTCTTCAAGTAAGCACAAACCATTCACCCATCATTCCTCATATTTACAGCTTCGTCGCGCTTCCAGCAAACCGAAGTCTGATTTAAACCAATCACCACGTCGTGACTAACCCTGGTACTTACTATCACTCTGCTCCACCTCTACCAAATCATTTGAGTCAAGGTTGAGCACTAAATCAACCTATAGAATATCAAGGGAAAACAGCCTCGGCTTTAGAGAGAGGACAATCAAATTGGGTGGAGAAATATTCAAGGTTGGACATATTTGAGGTTCTATTCCAAGCAGAACATATAAATTTTCAATACTGTTTAATGATTATATAATTATATCAGTGGTTTTCACACATATAATCACTTTAAAATTTTAACAACTCAAATTTAAGAACTCTCCTCTAAATCAGTGTTCCTGTACATGAGAATATTTGACTACCCTAAATTAATACTGTCATCATCACTAGCATCCTCATCGCCAATAACAACTTTCTTCCTTAATGTCGTAACTTTTTTGTTTATAATACCTTTCACATCAATGAAACTCACCCTGGAATCACTCCTTCCTACATCCAGGTCATCTACTCTAGCAACATCACATATCAATGCAATACACATTTTTGATGAGCCAACCCCATCAAAATAATACCAAACACCCATCTAAACTAACACAAGCCTCCCATTCTTTTTTATAACATGGTAGCTGCTCGTGAAGCAAAGCGCCTACCCGAGGCCATACCTCAACATAGGCAGGTGTAACATTTTTATTTCACATGCACACCATCCTTTTGCATATCAACACTTTTACTATTTATAGCTCGGGTCTGCAACATCTACAGGCTCTAACAAACAACCAGCTCTCGCATTAGAGAATAAGCTATGATGATTTCTAGGTTTGGATTGAAACTGCCATTGCAATTGAATAATTGCTCAATCGCATCTATTTGTTGGGCATGTTTGATTATTGAACTTGCAGTACATGGCTCGGACTAATATATTTAAGTTTTAGATCAAAAAGTTGCATAAATACTAGTTGGACTTTGGAAATTACATATTGACTATGCCTTTTGATTTTATCATATTTGCCCATAGCCAGTAGTTAGATCGTGAAGGGTTACATAATTCTGAAGTCAAATTCATTTGCAATTTCCAAAAATAATTGAATTTTAAAACAGTTACTTTGAAATATCAATAACGATTAGTTATTCTAAACGCAACATATATTCAAAATCATATATTCAGTTGAAATTTTCATGACAATATTTATTCAATAATCTAAATGTTAAAACTATGCAAAATCAAACAGATAAAATAATTGAATGAACTGATAATATCTTACTAGATCAAAAAAGGATAAAAATAACTAAACAAATCAATTGAACGTAATGAAATAGGGAAAACATGAAAGGAAAAATAGTTTACCTTAGCTAGGGTTTCCTCTAATGGAAAAGGAGATTGCTAGCGCTTCTTTATTAAGTTTAATCGATCAAGTTAGTTGTTGATTTGATGCTTAGATGGAGGAAGATTTGTTATCGATAGGGTTTACTGGGCGAAGTGGGGAAAAAAGGTTTTGGGAGTGAAACGTAGGATGGCGAAAAAAAGAGGGAAGGAAATATTTTTTTTACCGTGTTGCTTTTCAATTTATTCGTAGAGTGAACGAGTCCCATCGAATAAACGATATTTTATTACAATCTGAGCATCGAAGACCGCATGAAGCATTATAACGTCGTCCCTTGTTGCCATGAAATATGCATTTTCTTGTAGTGATTATTAACAAATAAATAGTAAGATTTCAGGCTCGAAGTTCAATATTGGATAAGAGTTATTTGAATATAGTATTTGGGTTGTCGTAACGATGTTTTACACAACATCCATTTTAACCCAAATAAGTGTAAACTTGGAAATAGAATAATAAATATTTCCTAAGTATAGAAATAAACGAGATCAGAAAAGAGATAAGTAATTGGAATATTTTCCAATTATAAATAGCATATATTTTCTAATGTTTAGAAAATAAAGGAAGGCGATATTCGGAAATGTTTTCCAAATAGCGTAAAAGGCCAATATGGTTATTGAAAATATTTGGTTAACAAATATTGGTAAAGAAATGGAAAATTGATTTAATCAATGGAATATTAATTTAGGTCCCAGTGATTGTTTGATAATTGGATGAACACTTGTTTTCTTCAATAGTTAAATCATCGACTATCGAAACACTTGTTTTATTCGATAGTTAAATCATAGACTATCGAAGTTTTGACCCTCGTTGTCAATATGGAGAGACCGGTTGGATTATTATCCAAAGAACCACTCTGTATTGGCATAAGCGTTGCGAATCATATATGCCAAAGATAATTGAACACAGAGTAAAGTGCAAGGGCTGTTGTATAAATCTTAGATAACAGTGCCTAAGATGGATATACTGACCTATTCCTGGATGACTTGTATGGATGAATGTCTGACAGAGTATTTCCAGAAAGGTCGCGTACATTGATTTCTTCAACCGTACCAAGAGTGGAAGTGGAGAAGGAAACTTCTTTTAGCTGACACATAATGTATGGTTGTAGATGTCAAATTAGTGATTTTTGATGGATCTGAAAATGTGGCATTCGAAGTGAATCTGATGTGATGATAAAGCGTAACCTCAAGCCTCATCAACCGGTAAATGACTGAAATCGGGCAGGCAACATGGCTATGTAGGTCGCACCTATTAGGGTGTATAATCACCTGATCTAGAGTTTCATTTACTTCTAAAAATCTATTGTCGATGTTGTCCCATTCGGGAAACGGTTGTTGATCCCAACCGTTGGTGATATACATTTGATACACTCAAGCGAAATGAGTAGTCGGTCATGTGTGGCTGAGTTGCAAGATGTTCTTATTGAACTCGGTGTATTCTCCTCCAGAGATACACCAGCGGCAGGTGGTTCCAGACCTTGTCATAGTCGGAATCCAATATCCAGTAAGTGCCCAAGGTTTATTATTGTATATTACATATGTGGAACGTGAGATGCAAACGTTCCACTAAATTGTTATTTACTTGATTTAGACATTATTATAATATCAAAAGAGTTTTGATATAAAGACTATCGTTCCTTTAAAAGGGACTTTGAAAGTTAAATCAAGTGTTTGGATTCTCATAAGGGAAAAACCCGTTCCGTGTTATACGGTGTGGTCTTATGTGATATCATTTAGTTTTCTGAAACTGTTTTAAACTGTTTACTCATACCAGTCCCATGACTGACCCGGAGTTTATTTTGTTTTGTTCTACCTAAACTCTTGGGTGCCTAAATTTGTACGGGCAGTCAAGCAGTTCAGGATTTTACAGATCTATCTAAAGGAGCTTGGAGCAGGAGGCTTCAACATTAGTTATATAGAGTTTTGTTCCGTTGTGTTGTAAGTGCTGTACTCTGATAATGATGCGTGTATACAGTGAAATTTTGTATTTCAAAAGTTATGATATATTATATTTTGTTCCGCTGCGATGTGAGATTCTGTATTGTTATTTCTGTTCTTCTTCTACCCTTTTCTTCTAAAAAAAATGTTTCGTATTTTCGTGATATTTGGGTTGGACATATGATGTATATAGCCAACTCTGATGTTATGGATTTGCGGGTCATTACATAGCTTCACGAGCCTCACAACCCGGTTGAGTCTAAAACGGAGCAAGGGAACGCAGGGAGAACATCACGTTTCTTTCTAGCTAGAAGTGGTGTTTGGGTTTTAAACGGCCTGACATTTTACTTATGTGGATGATGGAATGAGGCGCCTCGGATATTAGGTCCTATAGGACCGGGAAACGTGTGTTCAGGAATTGCCAATTCGCAAAATCGTATGTGTGAACCGGCCCTGCGGGATCCAAGGGTTCACTGCGGGGAATCCTGAGACATTAGCTAGAGTGTCTTGAATCGGTAAGGAGATATTTCCTAGCCTTGACTCATGTTGGAAACCAAATTCCCAGTACGACCCTACGGACTTGATTGTATTACTAGTATGGAGGCATAGTATATGGTAGTTATGCTTCTTAGGATTGGTACATTTATTTTGAAATGTTTTTATATACACTAATAATAATATCAAATTCGCTTATATCGTACCAAGCATGTTTAATCACCATAAGGTAAAACTCTATCCTCTGGTTTGCGTTGCATTGTATGATGGGACTTGAGTCTTATGGTGATTCCACTTTTCCAAAAGCATTGCATTGTTCACGATTTATTTATTTATATGTTCAGTCACCTTAAATTATGCACGACAATTCATTGGAATAAAACCCGTTCCGCGTTAGCGGCATGGTCTTTGGATTTGCCTTATTACTATTAGTTAGAGTAGTTAAGAATTCTCACACCAGTCCCATGACTGACTCGTAGTTTGTTTTCACCTTTGCAAACTCGGGTGCCCTCTTTCCTACACGGGCAGCCATGTAACAGGTTTCATTTTCTTTGGAGTTGATGTCTTTGGAGATTTCTTGGCATTGCTTAGTTGAGGTGATGATTTGGATCTATGAAGACTATCTATCATTTATCTTTTGTTGCATTTTATCTTTAGACTTTGAGACATCCAGACTTATTTTATTTCCAGTTGTTCTATTTTGAAGTTGAAAGTATTTCCTTTTTGCTGAAACTGGATGAAATAATTTAGAACTCTGTGACTGTGGAATTCTGTATTTGATGACATTCATATTTTCCGTTGCGATGATGTTGTTATTATATAGTTTTCCTATGCTATGTTGTACCTGTGATCTGTATTGTTGTATTCCAAATGATTATTCCTTACTTTCATTCCGTGGAAGTTTGGAGTCATCACAATTGGTATCAGAGCCAGGTTATCCTTAGCTTTGGAGTATAACATATTTATAACAATTCGTTAACATAGAATCACTAATATTCTATGGCGAACAGTTCATTAGAGTTACATAATAGTCAGTCATTTTATCGCCATCTTTTTATCCATCCTTTTATCTTCACCATTTTTTAAGATCACCATTACAGTTGTTCTTACTCTTTCCTTGATCGTACAAAACTAACTAAAAATGAGTACTGCTGCCGCTAGAGCCGCTAGAGCTAGAGCAAGGAGGAAAAATGTTGCTGAAACTGAGGAACCCACAGCTCAACAGCCACCACCACCACCACCGCAGCCCTTTGACTTGGATAGGGTAGCGAAGAAGTTCAAGAATTTAGGTGGAGTTCCATTCACTGGTATGGAGACCGAGACACAGGCTCAGGCATGGCTTAAGAATTGTGAGAACATATTTAGAGGGCTAGAGCCAGAAGATCAAAGGAAGAGATTTACGGCTTCGTGGCTGCTCCAAGGCGAAGCACAGAATTGGTGGGAAGTGGTCAATATAGGAGGGGATGAAGAAAATATGTCTTGGACCAAATTCAAAGAGCTATTCAATGAAAAATACGTTCCAAGGCAAGAAGTGGAAAGGCTGCATGACGAGTTCGCCAACTTGAAGCAAGGCGACAAAACTATCTCTGAGTATATGAGAAGATTTGAAGACCTCTCTCGCTATGCCCTAGAATTGATTCAGGATGACTTCCAGAAGAACAAGAGGTTTATTAATGGACTTGCAAGGAAGTACACTGACAGGGTTACTGCTCACATTTACCTTTCTTTCAATAAGATGATTGAGTTTGCTTGTCGCTATGAGGAGAACGACAAAAGAGTTTCACAGCAAGATAGAGAAAGGAGTTTGGCCAACAATAATAATAAAAGGAAGCAACCAGAGAAGAAGACTGAAGGAAGCGGTTCTAGAAACCCGTGATAAGTCTAAGGTGCAATGCTTCAACTGTCAGAGGTATGGACACTATAGCTCAGAGTGTAAAAATCCGAAGAAGGCCAGAAGTGATGACACTAAAGAATGCTATAACTGCCACAAAAAGGGTCATATCAAGCCTAATTGTCCACTGTTGAGAGGAACTCAGATTGCACATGTGTACAAGGGGGCAAGTGCAACATCTTCTTCTGCACCTACTTCTTCTAAAGGAGCAGGTAAGCCTGATGTTTTAGGTGGTACTATTTCTGTTAAAAACCTTCCTCTTACTGCTTTGTTTGATACGGGTGCCGCGAGGAGCTTTGTTTTTAGCAACACGGTCAAGAAATTGAAATTAAAACAAAGAAGTCTTAAAGAGCCAATTAATGTTCATAATCCTATAGGAGGTTCTTTCACCCTTGATTTAAACTATAGGGTGCCTATTTCCTACTCTTACTTTCAGTTTCCTTTTGACTTGATTATCATGAATTTTTCCGAGTTTGATATCATCCTTGGTCTTGATTGGCTAACAAAATTTGAGGCTGAGGATAGATGTGCGGATATAATAGTTGAAATCAAAACAAAGTTTGGAGATGTTATTTCTATACCTTTCCATGGTTCAGAGGCTGATAGGAAATCATTTTGGTCTTCTCTTGAAATCACTCCCATTTCTTTAGAGAATATTCCTATTGTCAAAAATTGCGCGGACGTATTTGAAGAAGTAGACAATTTACCGCCGCGAAGAGAAATTGATTTCGGAATTGATCTTGTTCCAAATGCAAGGCCTGTAGTTCATGCTATCCAAAGGATGACCCCTAAAGAAAAAGAAGAGTTGAAAACCCAAACTAAGCAGCTCTTATGGAAGGGACTCATCCGGCCTAGTTTTTCCAATTGGGGTGCAGTTGTGGTGTTTGTTCCCAAGTCTGACGGTACTCTAAGACTCTGTGTGGATTACCGTGACCTTAATAAGCAAACATTGAAGAACAAATACCCCTTGCCTCGCATAGATGATTTAATGGACCAATTAAATGGAACCAAGGTGTTTTCGAAGATGGACCTAGCCACAGGTTTCCATCAACTCCGCATAGCCGAAGAATGCATACCTTTGACCGACTTTAGAGGTCCTGACATATTCTACGAATGGTTGGTAATGCCATTCGGTCTATGCAATGCTCTAGCCTATTCTGTTGATTTGATGAATAGGGTCTTTTGGGATGTTTTAAATAAATTCGTCCTAGTCTTCACTGATGTTATTCTTATATATTCTAAAACTAAGGAGGAGCATGAAGGACATTTAAGGGAAGTATTGGAGATTTTGCGAAGAAATGTTCTAAAAGAAAAATTTTCCAAATGCACATTTTGGCAAGAGGAGGTAAAATTCTTGGGCCATGTTGTGTCAAAGGAAGGAATTGCTGTTAACCCAAGTAAAATTGCCGCCATTCGATATTGGAAGCAGCCCAGTACACCCACTGAAGTAAGAAGCTTCCTAGGATTGGTTGGATATTATAGGAAATTCGTCATAGACTTCTCCAAACTGTCTGGCCCATTAACAAAACTCACCGAGAAACACACCAAGTTCATTTGGACAACAGAGTGTGAGGAGGCCTTCCAAAAGCTAAAAGTGAGTTTGACCACTTCTCCCGTACTAACCATCATCGATGGCAACCAAGATTTAGCCGTCTACACCGATGCTTCTCAAGTTGGTGGTATTGGAGCTGTACTGATGCAAAGGGGCAAAGTAATTGCATATGCGAGCCGTCAATTAAAGCCACATGAGAAGAATTATCGTGTTCATGACTTAGAGTTGTTGGCTGTAGTTTTTGCCTTGAAAATTTGGAGACATTATCTTTTGGGCGAAAAATTTGAATTATTCACAGACCATCAATCCTTAAAATATCTCTTCGACCAAAAAGATTTGAATTTAAGGCAGCAAAGGTGGCTAGAGTTTCTTGCGGCATATGATCTAGACATCTTGTACACTCCGAGGAAGCCAATGTTGTGGCGGACGCACTCAGATGCCATTGTCGCAAGCCTCATCATTACCCCTTCTTTGATTGATAAAATTTCTGCTGTTCAAAAGGATGATGATTTTATTCAAAGAATTATTAAGAATATTCAAGAAGGTGAAAACACGAGCTTCCAAATAGATGGCAAGGGAATTCTTAGATTGCAAGGGCGGATTTGTGTTCCACATATCCCAGAGCTCATAAGGGAAGTTTTAGATGAAGGTCACAAATCAAAGCTTAGCATCCATCCAGGCGTGAGCAAGATGTATCAAGATCTAAAGCGCACGTTTTGGTGGAGATCTATGAAGAGGGATACATCCATTTATGTAAGTAGATCTCCCACATGCCAACAAGTAAAAGCGATCAACAAAAGCTGGAAGGATTGTTGCAACCATTTGAGGTTCCAAATTGGAAGTGGAACCAAATCTCCATGTATTTTATAGATGGTTTGCCCCGTACTAGTAGAGGAAATGACAACATATGGGTGATCGTGGGTCGCTTCACCAAGACCGCTCATTTCATACCTGTCAAGTCCACTAGAACTGCTCAATGTGTGGCGCAAATTTGTTGCAAAGAAATAGTCAGGCTACATGGGTAATAAAACTAAATCTTTCCTTTTCATCATTATCTGAAGGAAAATTTCCATTTTCTAAATAATAATAAAGGAATAATCTTTTGTTTTAAACAGAGTTCCTAGTTGCATTGTTAGCGACCGTGATCATATCTTCGCTAGCAAATTTTGGGAAGCATTCCAAAATGAGTTGGGAATGAAGTTAAATCTTAGCACCGCATATCATCCTCAGACGGATGGCCAAACTGAGAGGGTGAATCGCATTCTTGAGGATTTATTGCGAGCTTATATGTTTGAATTTGGAGGTTCTTGGGTGGATCACTTGCATTTAGTTGAATTCTCATATAAAAATAGCTATCAAGCAAGTTTGAAAATGTCTCCATTTGAAGCCTTGTATGGTAGGCCATGTTGATCGCCAGCATGCTGGGTTGAAAAAGGAAATCGTCTTGTTTTGGGTCCAGACTTGGTTCAAGAAGCTTCGGACAAAGTTGATTATATTAAGAAGCGATTATTGGCTGCCCAAAGCAGACAAAAGAGCTGTGCAGATTTAAGAAGAAGAGAGTTGGCTTTTGAAGTGGGTGACTATGTTTACTTGAAAGTTGCTCCAATGCGAGGTGTAATCCGTTTTGGAAAAACAGGAAAATTAGCACCTAAATTCATCGGCCCCTTTCCTATCCTTGAGAAGATTGGTACCCTAGCTTACCGAATTCAGCTGCCCAACTGGTTGCCTGGGGTGCATGACATATTCCATGTATCTCAACTTCAGAAGCATATTCATGATCCAGATCTGGTTGTGAAAGAAGCTGTACAGCAAGATTTGGAGATTACCCCAAGCCTTGCAGTGAGAAGGGAGCCACTGAAAATTATTGGAAAAAAGACTAGAGAGCTGAGAAATAAAAGAATCAACCTAGTCAAAGTGCAATGGAGCGGTGATCCTAGAGACTGCACTTGGGAAACTGAGGAGAGTATCAAACAAGCCTATCCCAATTGCAGGGTGGATATCTCCGATTAGATTTTGTTTTGAGGTACGCTTAAAATATTTTACATTCTCTGTGTTGGTTCCAACTCTTCTATTTTTTTCTTTTTCCTTTTCGAGGACGAAAAGTTCTTAAGCGGGGGAGATTGTAACAACCCGGAATTTGGGGTCAATTTAAAATTTTTATTTTAGAAATTTTAAGGGATTTTGAATATTTGAAATAAATTATTTTAAATAATAACGACTAGAAATTTATTTTAATCGAAGTTAATACGAATATATTTAATTTAATCATAAAAGGAATTAGAAATAGCACGGTAGTTCGAAAAGTCAAATCTGAACTTTGACTGACTGTACAAGATGCAAAATAAATCGGATTTTGGTGAAACCAAAAATATTAGAATCTATTAAAAATATCTTTCCAGCGAATCTGAAAAATCGAAATTTCATAGTGGGGATTAAAAGTTATGGCCAGTTGAAATTTTAGAATAGTCGCTGTAGAATTTCTATATATATTTTAATATTAAAAATGGTCCTTTTTCAAATGGTCTTGGAATTCAACGAAATTTGTTTTATTGGGACCGTATCATCATAACAAAGCCACAAATATTTTTTCTGGATTTTTCTGAGTTCGTATGTGGCCTCGGTAAAATTAAAAAGTACGTTCGAATTTAATATTAAGGATTTATTTTAAAAATAAAAGAAACATGCTGTAAACTTCAGAATTAGACTTCGGCACTACCGCCGTTGCTTTGAGAAGGCGTCAAAACATATTGTTCGACAGTCGTTGGGCTTCGTTTGGAGATCGGATGGAAAAACCCTAATTTTGAAATTAATGAATTTAAAAATAAAAAGAAAATACGCCCTAAATACTAGTATAAATACGTATGCTACAATATCCTTCTTTCCCGTTTCCTTCAGCCGCCACATAACCCATACCCTTCGAATTTCAGATCCCGCCGTAGTTGAACTTTCCGAAGTACTCAATCCCCTCTTCGATCTCATACCAAAATCGGACCTCCCCGTGCCCTGTAGCCACCGCCGTGCCCCCCTGAAGACCGCCGTCGTCGACCTTTCCCGGGCCCACCACATGCCGCCGCAACCTCCCCCCTTCCAGGCGAATATCCCCCTCTCCTGTGTAACAACCCGCAAATTCTGAACCAATTTAAAATTTTAAAATTAAAAAAATTTAATGAATTTTGGGAATATAAAGTGATTTATTATAAATAATAATGGCTAGAATTTATTTTAATCGAAGTTAGAACGAATAAATTTAATTTAAATATAAAAGGGAATTAGAGACAACGCAGTAGTTTGAAAAGTCCAACTTGAACTTTGACTGACCGTACAGGATGCAAAATTTAACGGATTTTAGTGAAACCAAAAATATTAGAATCTATTTAAAAATATCTTTCTAACGAATCCGAAAAATTGAAATTTCATAGCGGAAATCAAAAGTTATGGCCAATTCAATTTTTAGAAAGGTCGTTGTAGAATTCATATATATTATATATGGCCCAAAAGGCTACTTTTCACATATGTAGGAATTTCGACTCGAAACCACTTCCATTGAGTTCGGAATGACGTTTCTGCACTGAAAAACAGTAAACACTTATATATTTTGAGTTTCGGGAATTATTTGTTTAGAAACGTATTTTTAATATTAAATATATGGCCTTGAAAATAGTCATTTTTCAACGACCTCCGTTTTCGACGAAACCACTTTTGTTGGAACCGGAATGTCAAATTATTGCTAGCTTCCAATTTTCAGAATTTTTCGAATTAATATGTGAGCGTGGCGAAATAAAATGTGTTTTGACAATTTATAGTTAAATTTAAATGAATATTAGGCACACATCCCTAAAACGAAACTTAATTAGGCTCACCCCCGGTCATAAACTTATTGTAAATTTAGTCCCTATTTTTTGAAAATTCATCAAAAAAATACAAAAAATATATTAAAAAACCATGTAAATTCGTATTTAATTAAAACAATTAATCGTGAAAAAAATCAGATCAAAAAAACATTAAAAACAACGTCGAAATCATGAAATACAGAAAATCAACGAAATGCAGTAAATTGCATCAAAACATGCATATAAATCGATTAGTTGCATACATGTATGCATTTATTTCAAATCTGCGTCAAAACTGCAGTATAAATGCATACATGTATGCACATATTGTTAAAACATGCATCTGCTGATGCATTTATTTAAAAACTGCATACCTACGTGCAACTTATTCACGTTTGCATATATTTTGACATATATGCACACATGTATGCAGTTATATAGAAAAACTGCATACATGTATGCAATTTTTCAAACAGACGTGCATAAATATATGCATGTGTATTCGAATAGTTGCATAAATGTATGCAACTATTCGTAAAAGTTGCATACATTTATGCAACTTTTTTTTTTTAATTTCTGTGGACTTTCGAGAATATTTATAGATTTTAGAATTTTTTTTTTTTTTTAAGTGATAGCGCCTAAAAATTTGGACAGAAAACGAAAGAGGCGGAGGTATGGAAAGTGGCAGGTGGAAGATTCCAGGCGGCAGCTAAAATAGGGGGCGGGTTTACAGAGAAAACATTACAGGGATGTGGTGTGAATTTAAAACTTGCAAATAGTTGCATACATGTATGCAACTTTTGCCAATAGTTGCATACATGTATGCAAGTATTTCTGAAGCTGTTTTAGTTGAAAATGTATGCAGAAACTTGCATACATGTGTGCAACTATTTGAAATACTTGCACACATGTATGCAAGTATTTACATGTGAAAATAAAATGTGTGCAGAAACTTGCATACATGTATGCAACTATTTTAAATACTTGCACACATGTATGCAAGTATTGCATGTAAAAATATAACAGAGAAATACTTGCACAGATGAATGCAAGTATTCCAAATATGTGCATGATTTGATGCAAATTACTGCATTTTTCGTTGTTTTCTGTATTTTTTTGATTTTGATGCATGTTTTGATTTTATTATGATCTGAATTTTTGGGCGAGTACATGTTCAATTTAAATACGAATTATCGTGATTTTTTTATATTTTTTTTATATTTTTTTTATGAATTTTCAAAAAATAGGGACTAAATTTACAATAAGTTTATGACCGGATGTGAGCCTAATTTTGAAACTTAATAGGGACCTGTAAAAAACGCACCCTAAATTTAAACGCCTTAAAAATAGCCATTTTTTAAACAGTCTCAGAATTCAATGAAAATAATTTTGTGGATCTGTATCGTCATAAGAAAGCTAAAAATATATTTTTTTTAGAATTTTCTTAGGTCGTATGTGGCCCTGGCATATTTTAATGTACGATCAATATTTATTAATTAATTTTTTTTGCAATTTTAAATAAAAATCGTACAGATGTCGGATATGGGCCACGGGACCTATCCCATTGCGTTCAGAAGGTGTCAAAACCTTAAGAACGACAGTAAGCAGGCCCAAATTAGAGAAAGTCCGAAAATCCACCTTTTAAGCACGATTTTCGAGATTAAATAATAAAATAATATTAAAATCCGAAACTCTAATTCATGGCCAGCCGCCGCCTTTCATTCGAAGGCCAGAAATTTCCCAACTTCAAACACTAATTTCTCTGAATCCGTTCAACGAAAATCGACATATGATATACCAAATCGAAGCTCTTCGAGAGACCTTTCCATCCATACGGTTAAGATTGGGTTTTGATTCACGAATTTCGCGAATTCTCAGCCAAAAGCCCGCGCGTTCGTGGGCTGATTTCGGGGTGGTGGGACCACCGAGTTCGGCGGGCTTCAGAGCGGAGGAGGTCTTGGCCGAGGCGGTTCGTGTGGCGGTGATTGATCGGCGCCAGGGTGGCCGAGGTGTGGTGCGCACGGAAGGATAGAAGGAGGACAATGGGTTCGGCGGGTTGCTGAGTAACGACGTGAGGAAGAAAAGTTTTAATTATTTTAATATTATTTTATTTATTTAATATTTAATTTATCCAATCTTTAAAAATTAATATCTCTCTCATACGAGGTCCGATTGACGAACCGTCAGTTGCGTTGGAATCGTCTTTCCGAGATCTTCGCGATGGCGTAGACCAGTGTTGATTCCGAGACAGTCAAATTTTCAGCAAAAATCAATGTGAGATTCTTTATTTAAAATTAATAATAAACTAAATTATTTAAATTGCGATGTAATATATCTATGATTACGTTTCAGATCTGTTTGGTATTGGTAATGGTTGATTCTGTGTTTGTATTGAATAGTATAGATCCATGTGATTGTCACTTATTATATGTTATGACCTTGTTTAGATTTGAATTGATTTACTTGTCAATTCAAAATAAAAGAATATGGTTGTCACCATTTATATGTTATAACCTTGTTTAGATTTGAATTGATTTACTTGTCAATTCAAAATAAAAAAAAAATGGTTGTCACCATTTATATTTCATCACCTTGTTTAGATTTGAGTTGATCAAATTTTCAATTCAAAAGAATAAAAAGATTTTATTTTGTTTGCATCCCTCGATGCGAACAAAATTACAAAAGAATAAAAATATTATATTTTGTTTGCATTCCTCGATGCGAACAAAATGTTTAAAATAAAAGAGAATTATACTTTGTTTGCATCCCTTAACGCGAATAAAGTGTTAGAATAAAGATTTAAAAAAAACTTATATTTTTATTTGTGTTCTTAAAACACAAATAAAACTTGAAAGTAAAACTTACTTTTTTTTAATTTATATTTTATAATGTAAATATCACTTAAAAGTAAAACTTACTTTTTTATTTACATTTTATAATGTAAATATCACTTGAAAACAAAACTTATTATTTTTTTATTTACATTTTATAATGTAAATATGACTTGAAACTAAAATTTACTTTTTAAATTGTAAATATAACTTGGGAAAAAAACTTATATTTTTATTTGTGTTCTCAAAAACACAAATATGACTTGAAACTAAAATTTACCTTTTTATTTACATTTCATAATGTAAATATAACTTGAAAATAAAATTTACCTTTTTATTTATATTTTATAATGTAAAAATAAAATTTGCTTTCTTTGTTTTGCATTTACTATGCAAACAAACCTTTCAAAACAAAATTTACCTTTTTGTTCTTTTATTTGCATTTTCAAATGCAAATATACTTTGAAATAAAAACTGCCCTTTTATTTGCATTTTCGAATGTAAATATACATTGAAATTCAAGTTTATTCTTTATTTGCATTTACTAATGTAAATAAACATTAAAAATAAAATTTATTCTTTTATTTACATTTACAAATGCAAACACATATTGGAAATAAAGTTTTGTTCTTTTATTTGCATTCGCAAATGTAAACATGTTTTGAAAATTAAGTTTGTTCTTCTATTTACATTCAGCCATGTATATATATATATATATATATATATATATATATATATATATATATATATATAAAATAAAAATTGTTCTTTTATTTGCATTTACCAATGCAAAATGTACATTGAAAAAAATTATTCATTTGCACTCACCAATGCAATACATACATATATTGAAAATAAAGTTTATTTCTTTGTTTTCTTTTATCAATATATATATATATATGCATTGAAATTAAAGTTTATTCTTTTATTTGCATTTATCAATGCAAATATTCAATGAAACTATAATATATTTTCTTTATCTATAATTACCAACACAAATGTACACACGTATATACATTTAATAGAATTTGTTTAAATTATGCTTTGAAAATAAATTTTGTTCTTTTATTTACATTCACTAATGTAAATATAATTTTGTAAACAAAACTACTCTTTGTTTTCATTCATAAATGCAAATACTCTTTTAAATAAATTTGTTTCTTTATTTACATTCAATAATGTAAATACACTTTGTAAAGGAGGTTCTTTTTACATGCACATAAATATACTTCTAAATAAAATAAATGTTACATTTGTTATTTGCATTCCTTGTTGCAAATGAAACCTTAAAATAAAGTTCGTCTTTGTTTGCGATTCATTAATGCTAACAAACCATCAGATTGAAAATTATATTTTTGATTTATAATTTTGATATGAATAAATATTGTTTCTAATAAAAGATAGAATTTAAAAGTTACATTTTAATGAGTAAACATTCGCATTTTTATCATTAAAGTAGAATAGACAAAAACACTCATTTTGTCTAAATTAAAGAATGAAACAAAATATAGCATTGGCATGTTTATTATAATTGAAACACAAATTATTCATTTTTGTGAATTTATGTTAATTAAAACCAATTATTCATTTTTGGTTGATTTACATTAGTTAAAAATAATTATTCATTATAGTCAATTTATACTAGTTAAACCAAATTTTACATTTTGTCAGAAATATTCATTTTTGTCAAAATGAATTAGTTGAAGCAATTTTTATATACATATATATATATATATATATATATACTTGTCAAGATAGGTTAGTTAAATCAAAATATTTGTCAATTTGCCTCATTAGAATTGCCAAACAAAATAACCATTTTTGTTTAGAGTCTAAATTAGCAAAATAGAAATTGTCAATAGGGACAAAATTATTATGCTTATTCATTCATTGCAATAGAGATATTTTCGTGTCATGGTTATATATTGTGTATTACACTTCCGTTCACAAGTTACCCGACTTGTATATGTGATTGGGACGATAATTTTCACACATCGCCCAAGTGCACAAATTAGTTTATCATTTGTTTGTTGGTTGAAACCCCACACGGGTGTTGGGATGAAAATTTATATACACTAATCCCAATATTTAATTGTTAGTTGATCGTTAGATCAACAGGCTGTGATGAGCGTTATTATTTAATTTTAACGCTTACACAGTGGAATTTACACTTTGGATGTAAATGGATGATTTGATGATGTGTGTGAAATCCATGTAACCCAAATTAGATGGTAAATGTTTGAGTCGCATTTCGATTCAGGTGTTCTTTTAAATAAGACTATTTTTACATTAGAAATCCTTTTTATAAAAAGTATATATATTTTCAAAATATAGATTGTTAATTAAGTATATGTTAAAACAAAGAATATTTGTAAAAGATAAAGATTTGTAATTTAAAGAATATTTTTATGATTATTTTAAAATATGTTTTTAAAAGATTACTAGCATTTGCAATTATATTTTGTGATATGAAATAAATTGAGATGCGAAGTGGATTTATCGTGGATGATGTTTTAAACGACATTTGTCCTTTTATCCAATTTACATTGAAATTATTATTTGGAACTTATGAATCTATTTTATAGATTTAAAAAGGCATTTTCTAAAAATCAAAATTTTCAATTTAATATATTAAATAGGAATTAAGTAGAAATTTGATTGGTAATAATCGAAATGGGCTTCTGTAAAAGAAGACCGATATTATATATGGAATTTAAGAGGCTTTGCCGTTATTTCATTTATATTATTAGTCCGATACAAAAATTTATATCGATTATGTATTGATTTGATTTCTGTGGAATTCCAAATTTCGGAAATTGATTTATAGATTTTATTTTCAGTGTTTATCTTTGATAAAATTAATGAGAATCTCTTTAAGTGAATATCTTATTAAAAGAATACTCAGAGTTAGAATGTGACGAAATGTGTGATTTTCCAATATTTGTTTTTAACCCCAAAATACGCGAGTTATTCAGAAAGATCAGGTTTTACCCATTCTGAATAATCATCACGACGATCAAGAGTCGAAGATGAAGACGTATTGAAGACCGAAGGTTTTCACATCGTTGGGATGATTATGACTAGTATCTTGAATTGGGATTGGCCTTCCAAGGCAAGGTATTTGGTAATGATCGTCCAAACACATTTGGAGATCGACGGACACGTTGTTTCGCTCAGACCCAGAGCGGACTTGTAAATGGATTGCATGTCTGACATTGTATTCCTTTCTATTGTATTTGTTGAACGCTACTGATTATATATTTCTGTTTGGTGGTGAAGAATTTATTCTTTACTTATCACCCTTCTCTAAGACGTATGAGCTTAGAGGTTATATATATATATATATATTGGTAGATGATCAATAATACGGTAGGGTCTGACAATGTGACATGCTAAGATGCAATGATCAAGGCTTTGTTGAAAAGCAGGCCTTGTAGTTGATGATCAAAGCAAAGCCTGTTTAGGCATAGCTTTGTGTATAGCGTGACTTCGCTAGCCTCACACCCCGGTATGAGTCAAAAACGGGATATGGACCGTAGGGAGTGCAGACGTTTCTTTCTAGCTAGAGTGGTGTTTGGGTTTTGACATGGCCCGACATTTTACTATGTGGATTTTGGATTGAGGTACCTCGGGTTTTTTTATAGGCCGAAAGTGGTCACATTATAGGTCCAAAGGGGTCGGGAAACGTATGTTCAGGAATTGCCAATCCACTACCGTTAGGTGGGGACCGACCCTATCGTTCCAAGGGTTCACTGCGGGGGATCCTGAGGCATTTGCTAGAGTGTCTCGAATCGGAGAGGAGCTTGCCCCTAGCCTCGACTCATGATGGAAATCCAACTTCCAATATGCCCTTGCGGTTTTGATTGTAGAACTAGTATGGCGACATAGTAGGATGGGGTACTATGCCGTCTATGATTGATATTTATGATTGAAATTGATTTTAAATTATATACACACTAATAATAATATCTTTTTTACGTATCAAGCATCTTTTGACCATTATAAGGTAAAACCCTATCCTCTGGTGTGCGTTGCATTGTGTGATGGGACCTGGGTCTTATAATGGTTCCATTTTTCTAAAAAGCATTGCGTTATTTGACAATTTACTTTATTTATGCACTGGCAATCCAATGGAGTAAACCCGTTCCGCATTAGCGGCGTGGTCTTGTGATTAGCCTACTTATCAGATAAGTTAAATAAAGAATTCTCACACCAGTCCTACGACTGACCTGTAGTTTGTTTCACCTTGCAAACTCGGGTGCCCTCTTTCCACACGGGCAGTTGAGTAGCTTTTTGCAGATATAGTTAAGCAGGATCCTGGATTGAAGTCTGAAGCCGAGTCTAGAATATTGATGGCTTTCCGCTGAGATTAGTTCCGCTATAATGTATTTAATTTATTTTAAATGTATCTTTCGCTGTATTATTTATCGATGTACTCTGATATATTCCGTACTCTGATGTAACATTTATTATTGATGTTATAAAAGTCTGTGTTTTTGTTCTGATGTGTTGTATGCCCAAAGTTAACGTACGCGGGTTTTGAACGGTTTTAATCGATCTTTCGATCGATTGGGGTCGGGCGATATTTTGGGTCATTACAGCTGGTATCAGAGCTCAGGTTAGCTCAAATCTTTGGGGTACAACTTGTTAGAACTAAACAAAAGACTCATCCGAGGTTGGATTAGTATTATCCAATAGGAATACTCATTAGAGATAGGATCAGCAGTATCCTAGAATGAGAATACTCATTAGAGATGGGGTTAGCAATACCCTAGAATGAGTCAAAGAGAAGAATTCATAATTAACGTACTTGTTATTATATATAGTTAGATTTTAGAAAATATGATTTTGAATATATAAAAGTTATATATTTTTGAAAATTTAATCAACTAATTGATTGATGATTGTGTTGTGTGAATATGAATTCAACTAATGAAATGATTAAACAATTATAGAATGAAAATTAAATTAGTTAAATAAACAACTTTAGCTTCATTTCCTTTTCGAGGACGAAAATATTTTAAGTGGGGGAGATTGTAACAACCCGCAAATTCTGAGCCAATTTAAAATTTTTAATTTAGAAAATTTTAATGAATTTTGGGAATATAAAGTGATTTATTATAAATAATAATGGCTAGAATTTATTTTAATTGAAGTTAGAACGAATAAATTTAATTTAAATATAAAAGGGAATTAGAAACAACGCAGTAGTTTGAAAAGTCAAACTTGAACTTTGACTGACCGTACAGGATGCAAAATTTAACGGATTTTAGTGAAACCAAAAATATTAGAATCTATTTAAAATAATCTTTCTAACGAATCCAAAAAATTGAAATTTCATAGCGGAAATCAAAAGTTATGGTCAATTCAATTTTTAGAAAGGTCGCTGTAGAATTTATATATATTATATATGGCCCAAACGGCTACTTTTCACATATGTAGGAATTTCGACTCGAAACCACTTCCATTGAGTTCGGAATGACGTTTCTACATTGAAAAACAGTAAACACTTATATATTTTGAGTTTCGGGAATTATTTGTTTAAAAATGTATTTTTAATATTAAATATATGGCCTTGAAAAAGTCATTTTTCAACGACCTCCGTTTTCGACGAAACCACTTTTGTTGGAACCAGAATGTCAAATTATTGCTAGATTTCAATTTTCAGAATTTTTTGAATTAATATGTGAGTGTGGCGAAATAAAATGTGTTTTGACTATTTATAGTTAAATTTAAACGCCTTAAAAATAGCCATTTTTCAAACAGTCTCAGAATTCGACGAAAATAATTTTTTTGGATTCGTATCGTCATAAGAAAGCTAAAAATATTTTTTTTAGAATTTTCTGAAGTCGTATGTGGCCCCGGCATATTTTAATGTATGGTCAATATTTAATTAATTTTTTTTTTTGCAATTTTAAATAAAAATCGTACTGATGTCGGAATTGGGCCACGGGACCTATCCCATTGCGTTCAGAAGGTGTCAAAACCTTAAGAACGACAGTAAGCAGGCCCAAATCAGAGAAAGTCCGAAAATCCACCTTTTAAGCACGATTTTCGAGATTAAATAATAAAATAATATTAAAATCCGAAACCCTAATTCATGGCCAGCAGCCGCCTTTCATTCGAAGGCCAGAAATTTCCCAACTTCAAACACTAATTTCTCTGAATCCGTTCAACGAAAATCGACATATGATATACCAAATCAAAGCTCTTCGAGAGACCTTTCCATCCATACGGTTAAGATCGGGTTTTGATTCATGAATTTCACGAATTCTCAGCAAAAAGGCCACGCGTTCGTGGGCTGATTTCGGGGTCGTGGGACCACCGAGTTCGGCGGGCTTCATAGCGGAGGAGGTCTTGGCCGAGGCGGTTCGTGTGGCGGTGAATGATCGGCGCCAGGGTGGCCGAGGTGTGGTGCGCACGGAAGGATAGGAGGAGGACGATGGGTTCGGCGGGTTGCTAAGTAACGACGTGCGGAAGAAAGGTTTTAATTATTTTAATATTATTTTGTTTATTTAATATTTAATTTATCCAATCTTTAAAAATTAATATCTCTCTCATACGAGGTCCGATTGATGAGCCGTCAGTTGCGTTGGAATCGTCTTTCCGAGATCTTCGCGATGGCTCGGACCAGAGCTGATTCCGAGACAGTCAAATTTTCAGCAAAAATCAATGTGAGATTCTTTATTTAAAATTAATAATAAATTAAATTATTTAAATTGCGATGTAATATATCTATGATTACGTTTCAGATCTGTTTGGTATTGGTAATGGTTGATTCTGTGTTTGTATTGAATAGTATAGATCCATGTGATTGTCACTTATTATATGTTATAACCTTGTTTAGATTTGAATTGATTTACTTGTCAATTCAAAATAAAAGAATATGGTTGTCACCATTTATATGTTATAACCTGGTTTAGATTTGAATTGATTTACTTGTCAATTCAAAATAAATAAAAAAATGTTTGTCACCATTTATATGTCATCACCTTGTTTAGATTTGAGTTGATCAAATTTTCAATTCAAAAGAATAAAAAGATTTTATTTTATTTGCATCCCTCGATGCGAACAAAATTACAAAAGAATAAAAAGATTATATTTTGTTTGCATTCCTCGATGCGAACAAAATGTTTAAAATAAAAGAGAATTATACTTTGTTTGCATCCCTTAACGCGAACAAAGTGTTAGAATAAAGATTTAAAAAAAAACTTATATTTTTATTTGTGTTCTTAAAACACAAATAAAACTTGAAAGTAAAACTTAATTTTTTTATTTATTTATATTTTATAATGTAAATATCACTTAAAAGTAAAACTTACTTTTTTATTTACATTTTATAATGTAAATATCACTTGAAAACAAAACTTACTTTTTTTTTATTTACATTTTATAATGTAAGTATGACTTGAAACTAAAATTTACTTTTTAAATTGTAAATATAACTTGGGAACAAAACTTATATTTTTATTTGTGTTCTCAAAAATACAAATATGACTTGAAACTAAAATTTACCTTTTTATTTACATTTCATAATGTAAATGTAACTTGAGAATAAAATTTACCTTTTTATTTATATTTTATAATGTAAAAATAAAACTTGCTTTCTTTGTTTTGCATTTACAATGCAAACAAACCTTTCAAAACAAAATTTACCTTTTTGTTCTTTTATTTGCATTTTCAAATGCAAATATACTTTGAAATAAAAACTGTCCTTTTATTTGCATTTTCGAATGTAAATATACATTGAAATTCAAGTTTATTCTTTATTTGCATTTACTAATGTAAATAAACATTAAAAATAAAATTTATTCTTATATTTACATTTACAAATGCAAACATATATTGGAAATAAAGTTTTGTTCTTTTATTTGCATTCGCAAATGTAAACATGTTTTGAAAATTAAGTTTGTTCTTCTATTTACATTCAGCCATGTATATATATAGAAAATAGAAATTGTTCTTTTATTTGCATTTACCAATGCAAAATGTACATTGAAAACAAATTATTCATTTGCACTCACCAATGCAATACATACATATATTGAAAATAAAGTTTATTTCTTTGTTTTCTTATATCAATATATATATATATATATGTATATATATATATATGCATTGAAATTAAAGTTTATTCTTTTATTTGCATTTATCAATGCAAATATTCAATGAAACTATAATCTTTTTTCTTTATCTATAATTACCAACACAAATGTACACACGTTTATACATTTAATAGAATTTGTTTAAATTATGCTTTGAAAATAAATTTTGTTCTTTTATTTACATTCACTAATGTAAATATAATTTTGTAAACAAAACTATTCTTTGTTTGCATTCATAAATAATGTAAATACACTTTGTAAATGAGGTTCTTTTTACATGCACATAAATATAATTTTAAATAAAATAAAAGTTACATTTGTTATTTGCATTCCTTGTTGCAAATAAAACCTTAAAATAAAGTTCGTCTTTGTTTGCAATTCATTAATGCCAACAAACCATCAGATTGAAAATTATATTTTTGATTTATAATTTTGATATGAATAAATATTGTTTGTAATAAAAGATAGAATTTAAAAGTTACATTTTAATGAGTAAACATTCACATTTTTATCATTAAAGTAGAATAGACAAAAACACTCATTTTGTCTAAATTAAAGAATGAAACAAAATATAGCATTGGCATGCTTATTATAATTGAAACACAAATTATTCATTTTTGTGAATTTATGTTAGTTAAAACCAATTATTCATTTTTGGTTGATTTACATTAGTTAAAATTAATTATTCATTATAGTCAATTTATACTAGTTAAACCAAATTTTACATTTTGTCAGAAATATTCGTTTTTGTCAAAATGAATTAGTTGATGCAATTTTTATATACATACATACATACATATATATATATATATATATATATATATATATATATATATACTTGTCAAGATAGGATAGTTAAATCAAAATATTTGTCAATTTGCCTCATTAGAATTGCCAAACAAAATAACCATTTTTGTTTAGAGTCTAAATTAGCAAAATAGAAATTGTCAATAAGGACAAAGTTATTATGCTTATTCATTCATTGCAATAGAGATATTTTCTTGTCATGGTTATATATTGTGTATTACACTTCCATTCACAAGTTACCCGACTTGTGTATGTGATTGGGACGATAATTTTCACACATCGCCCAAGTGCACAAAGTAGTTTATCATTTGTTTGTTGGTTGAAACCCCACACGGGTGTTGGGATGAAAATTTATATACACTAATCCCAATATTTAATTGTTTGTTGATCGTTAGATCGACATGCTGTGATGAGCGTTATTATTTAATTTTAACGCTTACACAGTGGAATTTACACTTTGGATGTAAATGGATGATTTGATGATGTGTGTGAAATCCATGTAACCCAAATTAGATGGTAAATGTTTGAGTCGCATTTCGATTCAGGTGTTCTTTTAAATAAGAATATTTTTACATTAGAAATCCTTTTTATATAAAGTATATATATTTTCAAAATATAGATTGTTAATTAAGTATATGTTAAAACAAAGAATATTTGTAAAGGATAAAGATTTGTAATTTAAAGAATATTTTTATGATTATTTTAAAATATGTTTTTAAAAGATTACTAGCATTTGCAATTATATTTTGTGATATGAAATAAATTGAGATGTGAAGTGGATTTACCGTGGACGATGTTTTAAAAGACATTTGTCCTTTAATCCAATTTACATTGAAATTATTATTTGGAACTTATGAATCTATTTTATAGATTTAAAAAGGCATTTTCTAAAAATCAAGTTTTTCAATTTAATATATTAAATAGGAATTAAGTGGAAATTCGATTGGTAATAATCGAAATGGGCTTCTGTAAAAGAAGACCGATATTATATATGAAATTTAAGAGGCTTTGCCATTATTCCATTTATATTATTAGTCCGATACAGAAATTCATATCGATTATGTATTGATTTGATTTCTGTGGAATTCCATATTTCGGAAATTGATTTATAGATTTTATTTTCAGTGTTTATCTTTGATAAAATTAATTAGAATCTCTTTAAGCGAATATCTTATTAAATGAATACTCAGAGTTGGAATGTGACAAAATGTGTGATTTTCCAATATTTGTTTTTAATCCCAAAATACGCGAGTTATTCAGAAAGACTGGGTTTAACCCATTCTGAATAATCATCACGACAATCAAGAGTCGAAGATGAAGACGGATTGAAGACCGAAGGTTTTCACATCGTTGGGATGATGATGACTGGTATCTTGAATTGGGATTGGCCTTCCAAGGCAAGGTATTTGGTAATGATCGTCCAAACGCATTTGGAGATCGACGGACACGTTGTTTCGCTCAGACCCAGAGCGGACTTGTAAATGGATTGCGTGTCTAACATTGTATTCCTTTCTACTGTATTTGTTGAACGCTACTGATTATATATTTCTATTTGGTGGTGAAGAATTTATTCTTTACTTATCACCCTTCTATAAGATGTATGAGCTTAGAGGTTATATATATATTGGTAGATGATCAATAATATGGTAGGGTCTGACAATGTGACATGCTAAGATGCAATGATCAAGGCTTTGTTGAAAAGCGGGCCTTGTGGTTGATGATCAAAGCATAGCCTGTTTAGGCATAGCTTTGTGTATAGCGTGACTTTGCGAGCCTCACACCCCGGTATGAGTCAAAAACGGGATATGGACCGTAGGGAGTGCATACGTTTCTTTCTAACTAGAGTGGTGTTTGTGTTTTGACACGGCCCGGTATTTTACTATGTGGATTTTGGATTGAGGTACCTCGGGTTTTTTTTTCTAGGTCGAAAGTGGTCACATTATAGGTTCAAAGGGGCCGGGAAACGTATGTTCAGGAATTGCCAATCCACTACCGTTAGGTGGGGACTGACCCTACCGTTCCAAGGGTTCACTACGGGGGATCGTGAGACATTTGCTAGAGTGTCTCGAATCGGAGAGGAGCTTGCCCCTAGCCTCGACTCATGATGGAAATCCAACTTCCAATACGCCCTTGTGGTTTTGATTGTAGAACTAGTATGGCGACATAGTAGGATGGGGTACTATGCCGTCTATGATTGATATTTATGATTGAAATTGTTTTTAAATTATATACACACTAATAATAATATCGTTTTTACGTATCAAGCGTCTTTTGACCATTATAAGGTAAAACCCTCTCCTCTGGTGTGCGTTGCATTGTGTGATGGGACCTGGGTCTTATAATGGTTTCATTTTTCTAAAAAGCATTGCGTTATTTGACGATTTACTTTATTTATGCACTGGCAATCCAATGGAGTAAACCCGTTCCGCGTTAGCGGCGTGGTCCTGTGATTAGCCTACTTATTCGATAAGTTAAATAAAGAATTCTCACACCAGTCCCACGACTGACCTGTAGTTTGTTTCACCTTGCAAACTCGGGTGCCCTCTTTCCACACGGGCAGTCGAGTAGCTTTTTGCAGATATAGTTAAGCAGGATCCTGGATTGAAGTCTGAAGCCGGGTCCAGAATATTGATGGCTTTCCGCTGAGGTTATTTCCGCTGCAATGTATTTAATTTATTTTAAATGTATCTTCCGCTGTATTATTTATCGATGTACTCTGATATATTCCGTACTCTGATGTAACATTTATTATTGATGTTATAAAAGTCTGTGTTTTTGTTCTGATGTGTTGTATGCCCAAAGTTAACGTACGCGGGTTTTGAACGGTTTTAATCGATCTTTCGATCGATCGGGGTCGGGTGAAATTTTGGGTCGTTACATCCTGGCTCTCTAACGTCGCGCAAACCTCTCCGAAAGTTACTGCATAAATCTCCCGAAAATTCAAATCAAAGATTTGAACAAAACTGAAAATAAAGGTATAAAATTCAATCAGGTTTGCCATGCTTTTATCTGTTGCAATTGCAGTTGTGAAAAGAAATTGATAATTTGTTCATACGAACTCCAAACTGAAAAATTTCAGATCCGAGAGAACCGTGACTTCGAATACGACTTTTAAAAAGCGATTGGGACAAATTCTGAACACGTTTGAATTTCCAATACTGATTCAATCAAGGTGAGATTCTATTTTAAATAATTAAATCAATTTAATTATTATTCTCTAGTTATTTACATATGTTGAGTTGTCCATGAACTAGATCTACGATGTGATAAAATTCTGATTGATTGATCTGTAATTTTGTGTTGTATGATGTTTGATCTGGTAGTCAAAAATTTTAGATCTGTGTATGGTAGAAAATTAGAACCAATTATCATGTTTGTGGTCATTCTGTGAATCATGGAAAAATATAAATCACCCTGTTGTATTTGGTTGGACTAGATCTTGCTAGTTTAATAAAATATTGTTATGTGGTGTTAAATTGAAATATAACGTTATGGTAAAGATTGGGTTCTTGTCAAAATCAAAAAGGAAAAGATGACGGTATGGAAAATATTTACTTCTTGTTAAAAGTTAAAAAATCAGATTTTTTGTATAATCAATATTACATTTTTATATGTAATTAGAGAATAAGAATTTGCATTTTAATCATTTTTATATGTAATTAGAAAATAAGAATTTGCATTGTAATCAAAATTACATTTTTATATGTAATCAGAGAATAAGAATTTGCATTGTAATCAAAATTAGAATAAGAATTTGCATTGTAATCAAAATTACATTTTTATTTGTAATTAGAGAATAAGAATTTGCATTGTAATCAAAATTACATTTTTATATATAATCAGAGAATAAGAATTTGCATTGTAATCAAAATTACATTTTTATATGTAAGTAGAGAATAAGAATTTGCATTGTAATCGAAATTACATTTTTATATGTAACTAGAGAATAAGAATTTGCATTTTTAAATGTAATTAAAAAGTAGGATTTTTCATTGCAACCTAAAAGACAAAATTTGACGTGTAATATTAATTACATTTTTAATGTAATTAAAAAGTAGGATTTTATATTATAAATTAAAAGACAAAGTGAAAAGATGAAATTTTACATTATAATGTTGATTACATTTTTAATGTAATTAAAAAGGAGATTTTACATTGTAATAAAAAGAGTAGAAATTTGACATTGTATTTTATGTGCATTTTTTTATATGATTAAAAGCTAGGAAATGGAGTTGCATTTTTAATTACATTTTCATTGTAATGAAAAGAGTAGAAATTTGACATTGTATTTTATGTGCATTTTTAATATGATTAAAAGCTAGGAAATGGAGTTGCATTTTTAATTACATGTTCATTGTAATGAAAAGAGTAGAAATTTGACATTGTATTTTATGTGCATTTTTAATATGATTAAAATTCTAATCATGTTTTAATTATTTTAAAGTAACCAATGCAAATAATACCGAATCTTCTTCATATGAGATCAGATTTCAACAATTTCACTTGCGTTGGATTCATATCAGAAAACTCTACCACATGAGACTGACTAGATCGGAAGAAGAGCACATCAGAATTTTAGGCAATTTCAAATCGAAACCAAACCCGAAATTCGGATAAAACCAATGGAGTGGATCCCAAAGTGAGAATTCTCTCACTATAAATTTTCTTGTACAGTTATTTATATTATAACTGCATACCTGAACTATACACATACGTCCACAGACCATGGACGATTTATTTGATTGTGTTGTGACTTTGAATCGTATATATATACGAAATGTGAAATGTGAGATTTCTAATTTATAAACGATATGGAAAACGACGATGTATAAATTATATAGTCAATGTATGAGTTATATAAGCGTTGTACACTTCATGTATAAGCGTTGTATAAGTTGTACGTTCGATGTATAAGTTGTATATGCGTTGTAAAAATTATATATGTGTTGAAATAGAAGTGAATTGCTATATATATATATATATATATATATATATATATATATATATATATACGCCCCTCGTCCACAAACCATGGACGATATTTATTGGTTGTGATTGGTGTGAAAATTGATTGATAGCGAATGGTTGATTGGAATTGTTTGTGGTTGATATTGATTGATTGTGGTTGAAAAATACCCGTTTGTGGTTGAGAAATATTTGGTTGAAACCACATAGGATTAATTTGTGGAAATGAAATAAATATATACATGCCGCCTGCGTGCGAACTAGATGCATGATTCCCTATTGTCAAAAACCGCGAGGTTTAAAGGTAGAGCGAGGAGCCGTACTAGGGACGGTCTCGGTTTTAACTACCCTGCCGTTATGCTGCCGAAATTTTGAATAATATTCATATGTGTAAATTATTTTCATTTGTTGAAACTATATTTATTCGTTGTATAGAAAACCTTCATGTGTTGAGTCGATATTCATTCATTGGATAGAAATTCATGTGTTGAATGATATTCGTGTTTTAAATATAAAAATCACATTTTTATCTATACATAGAAACTATAGAAAACCTTCATGTGTTGAATCGATATTCATTCGTTGAATTGAAATTCATGTGTTGAATGGTATTCGTGTTTTAAATATAAAAATCACCTTTTTATCGATATATACAAACTATAGAAAGCCTTCATGTGTTGAATCAATATTCATTCGTTGAATTGAAATTCATGTGTTGAATGGTATCCATATTTTGAAAGAAATTGTTTTATAATAAAAATCAAATTTTTATCATCTATATGAACTATATAAAATAACCTTGTTTTGAAAGAAATTGTTTTCTAGTAAAAATCCTATTTTTAATACCTATATGAACTATATAAAATAAAAGTGTTTTGAAATGAATTGTTTTATAATAAAAATCACATTTTTATTATATAAATGAATCGTTTAAAATAGTGAAGTGTTGAAATAGAAGACAGTTAGATAAAAATATAGTTTTTGAAATCAAAGAAACGATATATATATATATATAAATAGAATTGAAATATATCGAATTACGACGTTGCAGTTCGTATTTTGAAACCATGATTTCAAACGATTATACCGAGAGATCCGACCATCGGATTTTCCCGAACCCGCAACCGTTGGGTTCGCTTTGGGAATATCTTTCCAACGGCACCAACTTTGTAAAATTCCAACGGTTGGATTGTCTAGAATGTTTAATTCAAATCTGAAGAAAAACAGCGCCATAATCGATTATATATATATATATATAATTATATTTAATCGAATAACGACGCTGCAGTTCGTATTTTGAAATCGAAACTTCAAACGATTATACCGGGAGATCCGACCGTCGGATTTTCCCGAAACTGGAACCGTTGGATTCGTTTTGAAAAGATCTTTCTAATGACGTAAATTTTGTGAAGATCCAACGGTTAGATTTTCAGATATGTGTAAATCAAATCTGAAGAAAAACAGCGCCACGGTTGCGTTATGGCCTGAAGCGTCGTTTTGAATAAATTAGCTATTTTAAAATAAATAAAAATAGCGATAAGTCGTTATAAAATATTATAAACGATATGGATGTGAAATTTAGAAAATAACTGAAGGTTGGATAAGTCGAATGGTTTCCTGGGTGTTGATCTGATGTTGGTTTCGGCCTTCGGGGTTAATATTTGGGAAATCGTTCTCTTACTGATTGAAGATTAGTGACTAATGAATTGAAATGATGTGTATGTATGTTAGTGTTGCACTTGTTTATTATATACGCGAGTTGCTCAGAAAGACCGGGTTTATCCCATTCTGAATAACTGAATCGATGATAAGAAGTCGAAGATGAAGACTGGGGTTGAAGACCGATCTTCACCTCGTTTGGATGGTAACTGAGGTCCTGATTGGGAGGCATACCGAAATATGGATAATGAGTGGTGATCGTCCAGACGTACGTGGGAATCGATGAATATGCGAGGTATTTAGTGCCTCCGGTTTCGTTCAGACCCAGAACGGACTTGCAAATGGATTGTGTGTCCGACATTGGATTTTATTCTATGTTGATTGATCTCTATTAAATATACATCTCTTTGGCGGCGGAGAATTTATTCTTTTGCATAACGCCCTTCTCTGAAACGCACGAGCTCAGAGGTTGTATATCGATGGACATCAGTCGCATGGCATGAATTGTTAGTGTGGCATGCCTAAGTGGCAAATGATCAAGGCTTCTGTTGAAAAGCAAAGTCTTGTGGTGATGATCAAATCCCTGCCTGTGTGGCGTAGCTTTGTGTATAACGTGAACTCGCGAGCCGCACACCCCAGTATGGACCAGAAACGGGATAAGGACCTCAGGGAGGGCATGCGTTTCTTTCTAGCTAGGAATTGTGTCGGTGTTTTTACACGTCCTGACATTTTACTTATATGGTTGTTGCTGTTGCGAGGCGCCTCGGATATACCGGTGATTATGTGAAGCCGAAGGAGCCTTTCGTTGGCTCGTTTACGCCCCATAGGGCGGGAAAACGTAATATTCAGGCATAATAATCTACATCGGTGGACCGGCCCTGACGATCCAAGGGGCAGTTGCGGCTGTTCCTGAGGGGCGGGCTAGAGCGTCTCGAATTCGGTGAGGACGATCCCTTGCCTCGGTTCATGACGGAAATCCAATATCCAAATACGTGACTATGCGGTTTTTACTGTATACCTATATTTGGCGACATAGTGGCATGGGATGCTCATGTCATCTATGATTGATAGTTATGATTCGAAATTGTTTTTGAAACATATAAACACTAGTAGTAATGTCAAATGCTTTTGTTTTATTTGTATCAAGCATATTTTGGCCATTATAAGGTAAAACTCTATCCTCCGGTTTGCGTTGCATTGTGTGATGGGAACTGAGTCTTATAATGGCTTCATTTTTATAAAAAGCATTGCGATGTTCAAAAGAAAGATTTGTTTTTAAAGTACTGGCAATCCAATGGAGTAAACCCGTTCCACGAAAGTGGCATTGTAACAACCACGGGATTTTCGACTCCGAAAATCGACACAAAATCCAGCGTCGACTGTTCAAACATCGAAAACACCAGATCATTTAGAGAAAGAAGTTAGAGGGTGAGATAGAAAAGATAGAACTAATAGAATAGAAGAAGAAGAAGAACACAGCTGAACATAATCTCACAGCGAAACGAATAAAATATATTATATAACATAATCTTGAATACAAAATTTGTATCATACATACATACCATCATCAGAGCACAATACAATATTTGATACAGCGGAAATAACTCTAGATAACTAACGGTGAAGCCTCCTGCTTCCAGTTCCTCTAAGTATATCTGTAAAAGCCTGAAACACTTGACTGCCCATACAAAATTTGGGCACCCAAGAGTTTAGGAAAAACAAAACAAAATAAACTCTGGGTCAGTCATGGGACTGGTGTGAGTAAACTCCAACCATATGATTTAACTTCAAAAAAATCATTGGAATGAAAAGGATAATAGTAAGACCAGCCCACACATAAACACGGACGGTTTTTACCTTACTATAACCCAAACATTTTGATATCAAAATCCAGTGATATTATAATAATATCTAATCAAATAAATAACCAAATAGTAGAACGCTTGCATCTCACGCTCTACATATATAGTATAAAAATCAAAACCCGCAGGGCGCTTATTGGAGTTTGGATTCCAACTATGACAAGGTATGGGACCACCTTCCGACAGTGTATCTCTAGAGGCGAATACACCTGGGTTCAACAAGAACGTCTTGCAACCCGGCCCACACATGACCGACCACTCATTTCGCTTGAGTGTATCGAATGTATATCACCAACGGTTGGACTCAAACCACCGTTTCCCGAATGGGCAGAATCGATAGATTAAGAAACAAAAGGAATTTCTCTAGATAGGTGATTATACACCCTAATGGGTGCGACCCACATAGCCATGCTGCCTGCCCGATTTTGTCATTTCCTGGTTGTGAAGCTTGAGGCTACGTCTATCTTTTAGAACATCTGGCCACCATACACTTTGAATGCCACATCGTCAAACCCGTCAAATCACTAGTTAATCTTCTCAAAGATATTACGGGTATAAAAGCTAAGAGAAACGAATTTCTCCGCCACCAGAAGTAATACCTTGAAAAGATCGTCTTATGTGACCGTTAGGAATACTCTGTCAGACACTCGTCCATACAAGTTGTCCTGGGACTGGACAAACATAACAGTTCTTGAATTTCACTCCGTCTTTGATTATCTTCAACATAATCTAATTCACAACGCCTATGCCTGTACGGAGTGGTTCTCGGATATTAAATCCAACCGGTCTCTCCGTATCGACAACGATGGTAAAAATCTTTGATAGCCGGTGTTTTAACTATCAAAGAAAAAAAAAATAAACATCCATCAAACACCCATCAAACAATTTCACAATCACTGGCCCCTTTTTGATATTTCATTTTTAATTCATTTTCTTAGCGAATTCTTTATATATCGTTATATCGATATCTATTATCAAAGTTTCTTAAAAATATTCTAACTCCTTAAATTTTCGGAAAAATTCGCCATAACCTCCTCTGCACCGGGAGCATCGGGAAAATCCCCAAACCGCCACACAGGCCTCTCCATTCAAAAAGAAAATAAAAAAGCCAAGCGGCTTGCCGATTCGGCGCATAAAACCTCATATGGAAATTGAAACATGTACCTTGTTGTCGGGCACTTAATAATATTCTTCATACCCTTCATTCACTTCATCCCATACCTGTTTAACATGTATACGCCTATTTCCAACTCATTTCAATCGGTCCAATCATTTTATCTCAATTCGCTAATTTGTTTTCAAATTAGCTTATTTGCTTATTCCTTTTTTTTTATTTTGAAAGTCTCACGTTCAAATATATTTATATTCATTATTACACAGACCAAACTCAAACTCGTCGTTCGCTTCCAAATTCCAATTCAAGTTCCATATTCAAATTTTCAATTACAGTTTACAAATTTAGTTTACTTAACACATGATAAGTTTGGTCAAAACCCTATTAACTAATTTAGTTCGAAATTAGTTAACTTCAGTCGAAAATTAAAAATATGATTTTTGTCCCAAAATCGATCCATTAACTCTACTTGAGTTCGTATTTATTTTATAGCTCAAGTCCGGATTTTTCTAATGGAAAAGTCGATTCACTTAAAATCCTTTTATCTAATTAAATAAACCATTATGGTTTTAAAACGATTATGGCGCTGTTTTTCTGAAAATTTGATTTTGACATAACTCAAAATCTATATGACGAAATCAAGATTTTTCTCTTCCTTTAGAAAACTATCGTTCAATCAGTCCGGGCATTTCTTGTTTCATCAAATTCCAACTTATATTGAGTTATATATACTCAATTGAAGTTCGAATCGCCAATTTACGAACTACCGCGCCGTGGCGAGTTCGTTTTAATTAAATTAAATATAAACGTTTAAAAACTTCGTTTATAATTAAATTCCAACTCCATTCTGAATAATTAAAAATAAATTAAGCATATTTTCCAAATCTAACTTCACAAATTCAAATCATCTATATTCGTCGATTATTCTTTTCCATATTCATAACTCGGTTATGAATTTATTCAAACTCAAATCACATTATATTAGATTTCTATTCTTTGGAAATAAATTGGTAGATAAACCCAACGTCTTTATCCAATTTCAAATTTCGAAGATTAAACAAACTTCAAGATAAACTCATTTCGATATCCCTTTACCATTACAAACTAATATCATCTCTTGACAATAGTGAAGTCGTTCAAGTTGGGGTATTTTAATTACCTCTCAGACCTTGATCGACGACATTCTTATCTTGAGACGAATAAAAGCTTGTAATACACAAACTTGATTTAAGTCTCGCCTTCTACCCCATTTCTTACATTTGGAAATTTATTTCCAAATTACTCGACGACAATTACTTCGTCACCTATATAACCCTTGTATATAAATTCACTTCTTCATTTGATTTCATCGTCTCCTTTTGAAACGATTTCAAGTTATAAATCTCCTTTTAAATTCCAAGTTGAATTCAAATACCCAAATCATCCCATGATGATTTTCCCTTTCTATTTATAAACATCGTTTATAAATTTTACTTCTTGTTTTAACCATTTAAAACAAGCTTATATTTCATATTCCATTTGAAATTCAAATTTCCACCTTGAAAGATAAATTTCCTGCTTTACATCCCTTACTTGAAATTAAAGTTTAATATTATCAAATGATAATATTTTTTTTCACTTGATAAACAACGTCTTTAATTCCAGCAACTTGTTTTTAATTTAAAAAAAAAAACAAGTTAAATTTTCTCAATTTATTCGAAATACCATTTCTATTTCGAAAAGTAAAATTCCCCTTTCTAAAAACAATTTGCACTTGTAAATTTTACATAGTCGAATTCTAAAACAAACCAGATGGACTTATTTCAATTCAAATTATATTCCGAATGTCGGAATAAATTTGATCGTTTTCTTCTTGAACCTATTCAAAGTCACTTTTTAATTTCATCAAAAATTAAATAAATCCAATACTAGTTATTTTTCTTTGTTTAAACATATCGTTTAGAATTTCACTTCTTGTTCTAAGTATTAAACCACATTTCAATTCAAATTACATTTGAAATCTAATTTCCACTTCGGAAAACAAATCATACTTGAATTTAGAATTTATAAAGTACCAAATGATGATTTTCACATTCATTTAAAACATCGTTTATAAACTATACTTCTTGTTTTAAATATTAACACAAGTTCTATTTCAAACTCCCTTTGAAATTTCATTTCTACTTTGTGCGGATAAACTTCCTTTTAAAATCACGCTTGCATTCACGTTTCAAAACTTATCAAATGATAATCTCCTTTTTCATTTGTAAACATAGTTTATAAATTCAATTACCTGTTTTTATTTTGAAACAAGTAAATATTTCCGAACCTATTTGTAATCCCATTTCTATTTCGGAATTTAAACTTTCCTCTTTAAATTCAAACTTGAATTTAAAATCTAATATTACCAAATGATAATTTCCTTACAAATCATTTATACATTCAGTACTTGTTTTATTATTTAAACAAGTTATTGTTTTTCTTAGTTTATTTGAAATTCAAATTTTATTTCAATAAAATAAAATTTCCTTTTCGAATCTAAAAGTCACTTCTTATGATATTGTAAATATCTAGGGCCAGTGATATTCTAATATCTAACACACAAATCATCCATTCAATTCACACATCACATACATATATAAATATGTGAACAACATTAAATAAATTTGAGGAATCCAGTTGGATCCCTCCAACCTGTTTTACCTGCATCCACAGATGTTAGTCAACAAAAACAATACCAATCCTGCTTCAAGGCAGGATATCGCGGTATAAAAAGGGGATCCACTTATGTATGTGGGCGTAGTGTCATCCGCTAATGATACTGCGGGCATCCGCTAATAGTGTTGCGGGAAATTCAATAACCACACTAATTCAACAATTCATTCATGCACCCAAGCAACCAACACAATTATTTTTACGATAAAAATAAATTTAAATATAAAACGGTGAGTGAGATTTACTCACCTTATTTTCCACTGCCGAATATCTTGTTTTATTCCATATCATTGCGGAATGAATTTACTTGAATCATCTTGAATGATTTTATTTGTTCCTACGATTATTTATTTTATCAATTAAACATTTATTTATTTAAATTTAACTACTAATAATGAATAAATAAACTATTATATGATTTTTTTTAAATTTTATAAATGTGTACCTTGCTTTCTCGACTCATTGACTAACAAATATCCAAAACTGATCAGCCCCAAACTACTGCACATCATTTCGGCATTTCAACAAGCAAGTTGTTGTCAATACTACCATCCCTTTTTGTCACCACGGTCCCATAGTCGAACTGCTGCACCATCAACATTCAAAGCGAATCGTACTCTCCAAAATGCCACTATCGGACTCCTCTAGATCACCCTGTTCACCTCGTCCACTTTAACAGTATCGACCTCCACATAATCACGCCACCCTACATCCAATCGCATCAGTAGCTCCACTCACCTCGTTCATCAGTAAATCACACGAGTACCCATAACGCCAAAATCGAAACTCCCCAAAACCCCAAACTCGCAGCCCTAACATCGACGGGTTCGAGTTCGAACCTCCCACTGAGCATCACACGCGAGTTCTTCCAAGTACACGGATTCGAAATCGAATTCGAATTCCATTCTCTTATTTTATTTTATATGGATTTCGATTTTTACTGAAAAAGAATTGAAAGGGGAAACTTGAATGGCTCTCGTGCGTTGGAGAAAAGGGTAAATGAGGACTGATTATATAGGTGTGCGATAGCAGACAGGGGGTACGAGGCCATTAATTTGTTGTCTTCTTGATATGAAAAATAGCAGACAAATTATTTGGCTCGAGAAGAAAATAGGCAGACCATCAATTTCTTTGTTCGTTTGATATTGAAATTAGGAGACATATTGTACGCAAATTAACAGAGGAGGAAGACAGCCTACGAACATAGGTCTGCAAATTAAAATGAAATAGGTCGGCTTTGTAAAACAGTTGAAAGGATTTTGATTTTGACATTGAACTGACTTAACAAATTTTTAAATCAAATATCTCGCGTTAACGAACACCATCGCAATCACTGATATATTTAGGGTTAACCACTATTTTAAACACACTATAACAGGTTCTGAAGTGTAATTCAATCGTCTGAAAAAAATCAATTTACATGGACGATATAAATTAAATCTTTTCAAAATATAAATTGGTTTCAAACAATTTAAATTTATAATTAATTACCATCGTTCTAATTCCAATAGAATTTATATTGATCGACCGAACCGTTTTGATTCAGTTTTAAATCTGAATTATATCTTTCGTATTACGATAAGTTTGTATATATTCGAAATTAAATCGAAAATCGATTTTTAAATCGGTAACTAAACATAAAAATTCATTTATATTATTAACCCAATATTTAAAACGATATAAAATGTTTAAAATGATAATATAAATGTTTAAAATGATAATTTCGAATATATACAAACTTATCGTAATACGAAAGATATAATTCAGATTTAAAACTGAATCAAAACGGTTCGGTCGATCAATATAAATTCTATTGGAATTAGAACGATGGTAATTAATTATAAATTTAAATTGTTTGAAACCAATTTATAATTTGAAAAGATTTAATTTATATCGTCCATGTAAATTGATTTTTTCCAGACGATTGAATTACGCTTCAGAACCTGTTATAGTGTGTTTAAAATAGTGGTTAACCCTAAATATATCAGTGATTGCGATGGTGTCCGTTAACGCGAGATATTTGATTTAAAAATTTGTTAAGTCAGTTCAATGTCAAAATCAAAATCCTTTCAACTATTTTACAACGCCGACCTATTTCATTTTAATTTGCAGACCTATGTTCGTAGGCTGTCTTCCTCCTCTGTTAATTTGCGTACAATATGTCTCCTAATTTCAATATCAAACGAACAAAGAAATTGATGGTCTGCCTATTTTCTTCTCGAGCCAAATAATTTGTCTGCTATTTTTCATATCAAGAAGACAACAAATTAATGGCCTCGTACCCACTGTCTGCTATCGCACACTTATATAATCAGTCCTCATTTACCCTTTTCTCCAACGCACGAGAGCCATTCAAGTTTCCCCTTTCAATTCTTTTTCAGTAAAAATCGAAATCCATATAAAATAAAATAAGAGAATGGAATTCGAATTCGATTTCGAATCCGTGTACTTGGAAGAACTCGCGTGTGATGCTCAGTGGGAGGTTCGAACTCGAACCCGTCGATGTTAGGGCTGCGAGTTTGGGGTTTTGGGGAGTTTTGATTTTGGCGTTATGGGTACTCGTGTGATTTACTGATGAACGAGGTGAGTGGAGTTACTGATGCGATTGGATGTAGGGTGGCGTGATTATGTGGAGGTCGATACTGTTAAAGTGGACGAGGTGAACAGGGTGATCTAGAGGAGTCCGATAGTGGCATTTTGGAGAGTACGATTCGCTTTGAATGTTGATGGTGCAGCAGTTCGACTATGGGACTGTGGTGACAAAAAGGGATGGTAGTATTGACAACAACTTGCTTGTTGAAATGCCGAAATGATGTGCAGTAGTTTGGGGCTGATCAGTTTTGGATATTTGTTAGTCAATGAGTCGAGAAAGCAAGGTACACATTTATAAAATTTAAAAAAAATCATAGAATAGTTTATTTATTCATTATTAGTAGTTAAATTTAAATAAATAAATGTTTAATTGATAAAATAAATAATCGTAGGAACAAATAAAATCATTCAAGACGATTCAAGTAAATTCATTCCGCAATGATATGGAATAAAACAAGATATTCGGCAGTGGAAAATAAGGTGAGTAAATCTCACTCACCGTTTTATATTTAAATTTATTTTTATCGTAAAAATAACTGTGTTGGTTGCTTGGGTGCATGAATGAATTGTTGAATTAGTGTGGTTATTGAATTTCCCGCAACACTATTAGCGGATGCCCGCAGTATCATTAGCGGATGACACTACGCCCACATACATAAGTGGATCCCCTTTTTATACCGCGATATCCTGCCTTGAAGCAGGATTGGTATTGTTTTTGTTGACTAACATCTGTGGATGCAGGTAAAACAGGTTGGAGGGATCCAACTGGATTCCTCAAATTTATTTAATGTTGTTCACATATTTATATATGTATGTGATGTGTGAATTGAATGGATGATTTGTGTGTTAGATATTAGAATATCACTGGCCCTAGATATTTACAATATCATAAGAAGTGACTTTTAGATTCGAAAAGGAAATTTTATTTTATTGAAATAAAATTTGAATTTCAAATAAACTAAGAAAAACAATAACTTGTTTAAATAATAAAACAATTACTGAATGTATAAATGATTTGTAAGGAAATTATCATTTGGTAATATTAGATTTTAAATTCAAGTTTGAATTTAAAGAGGAAAGTTTAAATTCCGAAATAGAAATGGGATTACAAATAGGTTCGGAAATATTTACTTGTTTCAAAATAAAAACAGGTAATTGAATTTATAAACTATGTTTACAAATGAAAAAGGAGATTATCATTTGATAAGTTTTGAAACGTGAATGCAAGCGTGATTTTAAAAGGAAGTTTATCCGCACAAAGTAGAAATGAAATTTCAAAGGGAGTTTGAAATAGAACTTGTGTTAATATTTAAAACAAGAAGTATAGTTTATAAACGATGTTTTAAATGAATGTGAAAATCATCATTTGGTACTTTATAAATTCTAAATTCAAGTATGATTTGTTTTCCGAAGTGGAAATTAGATTTCAAATGTAATTTGAATTGAAATGTGGTTTAATACTTAGAACAAGAAGTGAAATTCTAAACGATATGTTTAAACAAAGAAAAATAACTAGTATTGGATTTATTTAATTTTTGATGAAATTAAAAAGTGACTTTGAATAGGTTTAAGAAGAAAACGATCAAATTTATTCCGACATTCGGAATATAATTTGAATTGAAATAAGTCCATCTAGTTTGTTTTAGAATTCGACTATGTAAAATTTACAAGTGCAAATTGTTTTTAGAAAGGGGAATTTTACTTTTCGAAATAGAAATGGTATTTCGAATAAATTGAGAAAATTTAACTTGTTTTTTTTTTAAATTAAAAACAAGTTGCTGGAATTAAAGACGCTGTTTATCAAGTGAAAAAAAATATTATCATTTGATAATATTAAACTTTAATTTCAAGTAAGGGATGTAAAGCAGGAAATTTATCTTTCAAGGTGGAAATTTGAATTTCAAATGGAATATGAAATATAAGCTTGTTTTAAATGGTTAAAACAAGAAGTAAAATTTATAAATGATGTTTATAAATAGAAAGGGAAAATCATCATGGGATGATTTGGGTATTTGAATTCAACTTGGAATTTAAAAGGAGATTTATAACTTGAAATCGTTTCAAAAGGAGACGATGAAATCAAATGAAGAAGTGAATTTATATACAAGGGTTATATAGGTGACGAAGTAATTGTCGTCGAGTAATTTGGAAATAAATTTCCAAATGTAAGAAATGGGGTAGAAAGCGAGACTTAAATCAAGTTTGTGTATTACAAGCTTTTATTCGTCTCAAGATAAGAATGTCGTCGATCAAGGTCTGAGAGGTAATTAAAATACCCCAACTTGAACGACTTCACTATTGTCAAGTGATGATATTAGTTTGTAATGGTAAAGGGATATCGAAATGAGTTTATCTTGAAGTTTGTTTAATCTTCGAAATTTGAAATTGGATAAAGACGTTGGGTTTATCTTCCAATTTATTTCCAAAGAATAGAAATCTAATATAATGTGATTTGAGTTTGAATAAATTCATAACCGAGTTATGAATATGGAAAAGAATAATCGACGAATATAGATGATTTGAATTTGTGAAGTTAGATTTGGAAAATAGGCTTAATTTATTTTTAAATATTAAGAATGGAGTTGGAATTTAATTATAAACGAAGTTTTTAAACGTTTATATTTAATTTAATTAAAACGAACTCGCCACGGCACGGTAGTTCGTAAATTGGCGATTCGAACTTCAATTGAGTATATATAACTCAATATAAGTTGGAATTTGATGAAACAAGAAATGCCCGGACTGATTGAACGATAGTTTTCTAAAGGAAGAGAAAAATCTTGATTTCTTCATATAGATTTTGAGTTATGTCAAAATCAAATTTTCAGAAAAACAGCGCCATAATCGTTTTAAAACCATAATGGTTTATTTAATTAGATAAAAGGATTTTAAGTGAATCGACTTTTCCATTAGAAAAATCCGGACTTGAGCTATAAAATAAATACGAACTCAAGTAGAGTTAATGGATCGATTTTGGGACAAAAATCATATTTTTAATTTTCGACTGAAGTTAACTAATTTCGAACTAAATTAGTTAATAGAGGTTTTGACCAAACTTATCATGTGTTAAGTAAACTAAATTTGTAAACTGTAATTGAAAATTTGAATATGGAACTTGAATTGGAATTTGGAAGCGAACGACGAGTTTGAGTTTGGTCTGTGTAATAACGAATATAAATATATTTGAACGTGAGACTTTCAAAATAAAAAAAAAGGAATAAGCAAATAAGCTAATTTGAAAACAAATTAGCGAATTGAGATAAAATGATTGGACCGATTGAAATGAGTTGGAAATAGGCGTATACATGTTAAACAGGTATGGGATGAAGTGAATGAAGGGAATGAAGAATATTATTAAGTGCCCGACAACAAGGTACATGTTTAAATTTCCATATGAGGTTTTATGCGCCGAATCGGCAAGCCGCTTGGCTTTTTGATTTTCTTTTTGAATGGAGAGGCCTGTGTGGCGGTTTGGGGATTTTCCCGATGCTCCCGGTGCAGAGGAGGTTATGGCGAATTTTTCCGAAAATTTAAGGAGTTAGAATATTTTTAAGAAACTTTGATAATAGATATCGATATAACGATATATAAAGAATTCGCTAAGAAAATGAATTAAAAATGAAATATCAAAAAGGGGCCAGTGATTGTGAAATTGTTTGATGGGTGTTTGATGGATGTTTATTTTTTTTTCTTTGATAGTTAAAACACCGGCTATCAAAGATTTTTACCATCGTTGTCGATACGGAGAGACCGGTTGGATTTAATATCCGAGAACCACTCCGTACAGGCATAGGCGTTGCGAATTAGATTATGTTGAAGATAATCAAAGACGGAGTGAAATTCAAGAACTGTTATGTTTGTCCAGTCCCAGGACAACTTGTATGGACGAGTGTCTGACAGAGTATTCCTAACGGTCACATAAGACGATCTTTTCAAGGTATTACTTCTGGTGGCGGAGAAATTCATTTCTCTTAGCTTTTATACCCGTAATATCTTTGAGAAGATTAACTAGTGATTTGACGGGTTTGACGATGTGGCATTCAAAGTGTATGGTGGCCAGATGTTCTAAAAGATAGACGTAGCCTCAAGCTTCACAACCAGGAAATGACAAAAATCGGGTAGGCAGCATGGCTATGTGGGTCGCACCAATTAGGGTGTATAATCACCTATCTAGAGAAATTCCTTTTGTTTCTTAATCTATCGATTCTGCCCATTCGGGAAACGGTGGTTTGAGTCCAACCGTTGGTGATATACATTCGATACACTCAAGCGAAATGAGTGGTCGGTCATGTGTGGGCCGGGTTGCAAGACGTTCTTGTTGAACCCAGGTGTATTCGCCTCTAGAGATACACTGTCGGAAGGTGGTCCCATACTTGTCATAGTTGGAATCCAAACTCCAATAAGCGCCCTGCGGGTTTTGATTTTTATACTATATATGTAGAGCGTGAGATGCAAGCGTTCTACTATTTGGTTATTTATTTGATTAGACATTATTATAATATCACTGGATTTTGATATCAAAATGTTTGGGTTATAGTAAGGTAAAAACCGTCCGTGTTTATGTGTGGGCTGGTCTTACTATTATCCTTTTCATTCCAATGATTTTTTTGAAGTTAAATCATATGGTTGGAGTTTACTCACACCAGTCCCATGACTGACCCAGAGTTTATTTTGTTTTGTTTTTCCTAAACTCTTGGGTGCCCAAATTTTGTATGGGCAGTCAAGTGTTTCAGGCTTTTACAGATATACTTAGAGGAGCTGGAAGCAGGAGGCTTCACCGTTAGTTATCTAGAGTTATTTCCGCTGTATCAAATATTGTATTGTGCTCTGATGATGGTATGTATGTATGATACAAATTTTGTATTCAAGATTATGTTATATAATATATTTTATTCGTTTCGCTGTGAGATTATGTTCAGCTGTGTTCTTCTTCTTCTTCTATTCTATTAGTTCTATCTTTTCTATCTCACCCTCTAACTTCTTTCTCAAAATGATCTGGTGTTTTCGATGTTTGAACAGTCGACGCTGGATTTTGTGTCGATTTTCGGAGTCGAAAATCCCGTGGTCGTTACAGGCATGGTCCTGTTATTAGCCATATTATTAATGTGTAGAGTAGATTTCTCATACCAGTCCCATGACTGACTCATAGTTTGTTTCACTTTCAAACTCGGTGCCCCTTTTTCCACACGGGCAGCCTTGTATTCAGGTTTAGCTAGTTCTTTCTAGATAGCTGGAGCTGAAGATGGATTCTATTATTTATCTCTTTTTATGTTGTTCAGCTCCTATTGTACATATTATGTTTGTTTTCCGCTGTAGACATTTATGTATAGCTGAACTGTATTTGTACTAAGTATGATCCTGTATACTATGTAACTCTGATGATTACGTTTATTCAGTATATTCTATTGTTCATTATCTAGTGTATTTATTTAAATTATGTTCTGCAATTATCTGTTTCTGTGTTATATTCCAATGATTACCCTTGTCTCCGTCTATACGGGAAATGGGGTCGTCACAACGTGGTATCGGAGCTTTGGTTAAGCTTAGTTCTGGAATATAACATATGAACGAACTCGTCAGAAATAGAACCAGTAGTGTTCTAGGACGAGTAACTCAGTACAGATAGGATCAGCAATATCCTAGTATGAGTACAGCAGAATCAGAACAACTCGTTAGAGATGGGGTCAGAAGTGCCTCAGAACGAGTCGAGCGTAATATGTTTATAAATAACGTATTTGTGATTACATATATAGTATGGTTTTAGAAATATAATTTTTGAATATACAAAAGATATATATTTAAAAGGTTGAAAAGTTAAAAACAAATTGGTTGCTGTTTGTGTTGTGTGATGGTAAATTGGATTAATGAAATTATTGAAACGATCTTTAATTTAATCAGTAAGAGAATAATGGTAGAATTTATTCACTTAAATCACACATTGAACTGATTTAAAAATAGATAGAAATATATACATGTGCATTATATATGTTTGAACAGGTAAATGGATAGCTGTTGAGTAAAAAATTTATTTGCGTGCCCGACAAATAGGTAAACCTTAATGAGTTGGATGCGAAATATTATTATATCAACTCCTGTGAATGCCATTGGATGCGGAGTGCTGGTTATTCTGTGTGTAATAATAAACGTCGCCATAGGATAGTAACAATTAATTTTGAACTACATTACATGGCATACTTCTGAAGATAGGCATACTTCATCATATACCACATAAGCATTTGGAGCTTGTGTGACGAGGTGGAAGATTTACCATACGAGCGAGAGGCTTGTATGGCGATGACTATATTTTACAGGTTGAATGTAACAACCCGTATTTTTCGATAACGTGTTAAGACGAGAATCAAGGCAGAATTTAATTTTAAATTCTGAATCAAGTAAAATGGGCTATGCCATTGCGTTCGTCTCGGAAAAATACGCGAAATAGAGTCTGAGTTTTCGAGAATCGGAGTCCGTATGACCAAGATATGGCCTCGCGAAGTTTCACGAAAAATTCCCAAATTAAAGTATACTTAATTAAGTGAAATGGGTTGCGCAGAGAAATATATATATTGATATATATATATATATATAATTGAAAATTAAATAAATAAGTATGCAAAAATGTTCAAAACAGCGAATTGGGAGAGGGGAATAACCGAACCGGCCCATTTTTGAGGTCGACCCGAGCCTGCTGGGTCGACTAGGAGTTAATCCAGGGTGTTTGGCTGTCAACCCGTGGGCCGATTCGCTCAAATGCAGATTTTGCATTTGGATGGTTCTCATGGTTCATCTTTAATCTAAAGGCCCTAAATGGTTCCTACACTTGACTTCTTCCCCAAGACATGCTTTGATGGCTTGGATTGAATCTAGGTTTAATCTAAGGGCCTAAAAATATCCTAATCTCTATAAAAAGACCCTAAACCTACCCCTAAACCCTCATTATTCACTCATGTAACTAAACTATGGCCAAATTTCTACTCTCATGGCCTCCATCTCAAATCCCTAGAGCCTATGCATCCAAATCAAGTTCAAATCAAAAGGTGCAAGCTTGCTACACCAAATCAAGGCCAAATCAACATTGCTATGCGAGTTTCATGAAGGTTCTTCAACAAAGGAGGCACCTTTCTTAGCCAAGATGATTCATGCTCCTTTCCCTAGGCCTAACTATGTAAGTTCTAGCTACTTTTGGATCAAAACGGTATTTTTAATGTTGACATGGGATAAAATGAGGCTAAACATGATTATGCGAACCTATATGAATCTTACCTTTCCTCTTGTGTTCATGTTTATGATTTTAGGCCATGTGAGTGACTTAATCATGCCTCTCATGCTATGCATAACCTAGTTTATCTTGCAAGTTTGGATCTTTATGCATGAAATGCTAGCATGAACCTTTAGGAACCACTTTACTTGTGAAACATTGGCTAAGACAAGATTTTGGGGCTTATGCATGTTTATGAACCCAAACCCCTTATGCTAACATGCAAGTTTGTGGCCAAATCCTTTATGAGATTATGCATGATCGTGGCCAATCCCCTCTTTTAAGTTGTGCATGTTTATGGCCAAACCCTTTTTGATAATATGCATGTTTGTGGCCAAATTACCTTATGACACTATGCATGTTTATGGCCAATCCCTTTATGATGTTATGCATGTGGAAGCCAAGCCCTTTTTGGCATCATGCATGTTTTGAGACCAATATGTGACATAGTATCCTTACTATGTTGACTCGCTTTGCTTGCGTTGGGAAAACACGATTTGGGTAGTTAGATAAACATGAACATGTCGCAAAATCTTAACTTGAATATGACATGTGTTTATACTTGAAAATATGACTTGAAAGATAACATGGAAGTTGGCATGTAAGTATGCATAAAAACATGAGCTTGGGAATTTACCTATTAAGTTAGATCTACCCTTTGGGAATTTACATATTGAGTTAGGTCTACCCGAATGCTTGAAAACTTGTAACATGTTTTGAAAACATGATGAACTTAGATAATATGAGTATGGCCAACTCGAGGTTGGGTTGAGTTTGCAACGTAAAACTACCCGGAACCGACCGGCCTAACTAGTAGTTGCAAACAATAGGACCCAATGTGAGAAGTTGGTCATGTCGCGCTTAAGACCCGAGGTTAGACTAGGTTGTGGTGTAAATCTACCCGGACCCGCCCGGCTTAACTAGTAACCACAACAAGGTCTAATGTGAGAGGTTGTGGGTGCATTAATTAAATTAATGCCACATAATAGGGTTAAGTTAATTTGATTAATGAGGCTTAACCAAATATGATATGGACAAATGGGTTAAGTAATTTGATTAAGCTAATGATATTTAACAAAACATGATAAGCTTGGGTAGGTTAAGTAACTTGATTTGCCTAATGACACTTGACCATTTTTATACGACTAGTGGACGGGATTAAGTTAACCAACACTTAATCAATCCAACATGATAACGTGATAAGGTTAAGTGAATTTTCTTAATGACACTTAACCGTATAATACAGTTAATGGATGGGGTTAAGATTAGGCTTAACTAATCTAAACATGGTAATCGGATGGGGTTAAGTTAGCCTAGACTTAATTAATCCAACTTGGTAATTTAATGGGGTTAAGTTAAACACTTAACTAATTTAATACGATGATTTGATGAGGTTAAGTGACCTATACTTAGCCAACCTAACTCGTGAATTTATGGGGGGGGGGGGGTTAAGTTAACCCATACTTAACCAATCTAACGTGAAAACATGATAAGGCTAAGTCACGAATCGATTCGAATACGCTTGACCGATTTGACTCGGTAATTTGATAGGGTCAAATTAATGTATACTTAACCAATCTAAAATGATAATTAGACAAGGTTAAGTCATGGATTGCTTGATATACTTAACCAACTTGACACATGGTTTGTAGGGTTAAGTCTTGGACTTGGATACTTAGCCAATTTTGACATGGTTTGTAGACGGGCTAAGTTATGAACTTAAGTGACACTTAACCCATTAGATAAACCCTAATTCGGAGGATTAGGTAAATAACCATAGTTAACAAGGATTATGGAAATAAGGTTAAGTGGTAAACCTTAGTTAAGGGAAACTAAGTAATAATTCTTAGTCAAGGAGATTTGGACCATTTCTTAGATAGATTAGTAACCCAATACGTTAGGTCAACGTTTAAGTATGCGTGTAGGAGCAGGCTATCTGATTTAGATAAAGGCTCCAACGAACTGGGTAACGAAGCAGCGGCTTCGGGGAACGTGAGGATATTCTTGGGATCCCTCTGTGAGCTGCCAGGTCATTATACTAGGCTCATGAGAGGTTGAGGTCTGCGGTAGAAGAACCAAGAATATGCCTTGGTTGCTATGCGAGTGACCTAAAGACTGGGGTGGATAGCAGTGAGTCGACGAATACATAAGGTGCCCGAGATAGCAAGTTCGTCGATCATCTACCATCTTGAGTCAAGCGTGTACGTACGGAAAGGCAGGGAACACCCAACAGACCATGATTTGCTATCTAATTATGGGTGAGGTAGGCCGTAGGATGTGGGCTGGCCGGAGTGTAGTTCTCATGCAAGATTTTCTCTTGTGTTGCCTTTCACTAGTTGAGGGAGGGGTCTCGTGGGACCATAGCCACGTGTAGAAAAGAAGACCTTAGTATCTGCATCGGCAGATAAATCTAAAGCTCCCGACCGAGTCCTGTATTTCTTGGTTTGCCCTGTGACAGGACTCGGATGGCACGATGTGATACATGTGCATCCAGTTATAGAAAAACGATTCACGATGAATGCGTGGGAAAAAGGGTGCGGTTGAGGGTTAGCGTAATCCCTAGTGGCCTAGGTGGTTTAACCCAAACCGAAATACGAAAGCGTGCAATAGGTAAGCGTAATCCCTAGTGGTGCTAGGTGGCGTAAGTCCTAGTAGTTCAAACGATGATTCATACGGAAGAGCCTAGCTAGAACAAGGGTGACAGTCCAAACGATTCCAAGGATAATACGACATGAGGAAGCCCGTACGAGGTACGGCAAAGGACTGAACTTATATACATGGAAAGAAACGTATGATTTGAGTAACCTATATATGCGATATTAGGTTGACATGGACCATTACACGACTTTGAGCACGGGACATTCATGGTTAACACATGACGCGGGTAGGGATACTAGTACGAGAGGTGCAGAGCAAATATACATGTTAGAACTAGGAAGAATATACATAATAGATACCGTGGGATGTTAGACGGGGTAGATACCTTGGGATAATGTACTCGATGGAAATCTGACGATGTGATACCTTGACACCGTAGTTTATCATGATACCTTAGTTTACCTTGCCGCAGTAGTTCAACCGGCTACCCTGGTTTATCTATCTTGTAGTTATCCTTATGTTTACTTTCAGTTTATGCATGTCATGTTACCTTTACCTGTTTTTATACTGGAAGTAGATAGGACTTACTCAGTCTGTTTGACTGACCCGTTTTGTTTCGCCTCTTTTCTTCCGTTTCCCCCCCCCCAGGTTTCAGGGAGGAAACAATGCTGTTTAGTTCGGACTTCTTCTGCTTGAAGGTCATCATGGATGGCTTGGACTTCTCTTGGCTATGGCTACTTTACGGTTTTACTTGGGGAATAATTTATTAAAAAGTCTTTATGCTTCTTTACTATTGCAAGACAGGTTTTGATGTACTCTGATGTAAAAGGCTTTAAACCTTATGTATTCATGTTTATGAAAGTTTGATTTTACTTCCGCTATTTATATATATATGTTCTGTCTTGTGATATTTCTGTGCATGTTTACCAATAATGCCCCTCTAAAGCTAGTGCATTCCTTTGCGAGTGACCCTAGCGGAGGCGGGGTGTTACATTGAACTGATAACTGATATAGACTATTTAAATTGTAACGATAAAATTGCCAGATTAATAAAAACCCCACACGGGTTTGGAGTTGACAATAATCACGTCTCTCTAGTTATTAGATACGGCACATGGACTATTTATTTCCCACATGGGACGAGGTGACGAGGATTTATCCTCCGGAGCATTTAAAATACACACTCCCTCAGGCTTTGACAGGGTGACGAGAATTTATTCTCTGGATTTATTATCAATACACACTCCCCTGTAAACACTAGAATATATCACTATAAATATGTGTATGCTTATTAGGATTTATAGGGTACCTAATACGGTCCAATAAATTTCCAAACCTTTCCCCGTACAAAGGAGGTTATGGCGAAATTTTTCGAAAATTCCGGGTGTTAGCCAAATTTTTGAAGAATTTGAAAATTCTCAAAAACTGAAAAGTTGGAGAATGGAAGCCAGATTGAACTGATTAATCAAACCACTTTCTACTTTGTTCCTTTTCGGGGACGAAAAGTTTTAAGTGGGGGAGATTGTAATGACCCAGAAAATCTGAACCAATTTAAAAATTTTAAATTGGCTAAAATAATGGATTTTAAATATTTAAAATAATATTTTAAATAATAGCAATGAAAACTGAGTTTGAATCGACAATTGAAAAGGAATATAATTAATTCTAATTATAAACAAGGCCTGAAATGGCGCTGCAGTTTCAAGAATGGAATTCAAACTTTGACTGACTGTACCGGGTGCAAAACAAAACAGATTTGAGTGAAACCAAAAATATTTAAATCTGTTAGTGAATATCTTTCTAACGAATCTGAAAAATCGAAGTTTCATAGCGGAAAGCAAAAGCTATGGCTAAAATGAATTTTCAGAAAGGTCGCTATGGAAATTATATAGCCCATGAAAATGGCCATTTTGCAAACGACCTCGGAATTCAACGAAACCACTTTTGTTGGATCCAGGATGTAAAGTTATTGCTAGGTTTCAAATTTCATAATTTTTGAAGCTAGTATGTGAGCGTGGAAAAGGAAAATGTGTTTTGGTCAATTACAGTTAAATGGGATCGACCAGAAATGGGCCTTTTTGCAAACGGTCTCAGAATTCGACGAAACTATTTTTTTGGGACCGTATCGTCAAAAGATAGCCAGATTTATTTTTCTGGAATTTTTCGAATCAGTTTGTGGCCCTGGCAAATTGAAATGTACGTTCAAATCGAATATTGAATGTTATATATTTTAAATTGAATGAAAACTGACTGAAATAGTCGAATGGGCCTACGAAACATATCCCATTTTGTTCCGAATGGGGGTAAAACGCTAGCGACGATAATCGTTGGGTTCGATTTGCAGTTCGAATGTGAAATTCACCTTTTCGAATTTAATTGAATTAAATAATAATTTTTTTTTATATAAATCCCCCCACCCATCGTTCATAACCCTAGCCACCGCTAGTTTATTTTCTACGGCCGAAATCTTCAATCGATCCTCCTCTTTTATCTCCCCATACACTAACCCATTCGAGAATCAACCAATTGGAAGTTGTAGAGGCTGACGAGTTCTTGGACTTCGACGGTGGTGATCGGAGATGGGGCTCTCTGCCGATCGGATTTTTTCCTCAAAGGTGGCAGTTTTAGTGGAGTTTTCTAGCCTTTATAGGGGCGCGAGTCTCGAGGTGATACCGGCGATAGATGGCTCTGGTGGAGGGCTTCGAAGTGAAGGGGTTAGATCGTGGCCTAGGGTGTCGGAAGGGGGTGCGGTGGTTCATCTTTCTACGTGATGATGGGTTTCGGCGGCGGCAGTTATACTGAACGATGGAAGAGGGAAAGGGTAAAGAAGATTAAGGATTTAATTAAAATTCTAATCATGTTTTAATTATTTTAAAGTAACCAATGCAAATAATACCGAATCTTCTTCATATGAGATCAGATTTCAGCGATTTCACTTGCGTTGGATTCGTATCAGAAAACTCTACCACATGAGACTGACTAGATCAGAAGTAGAGCACGTCAGAATTTCAAGCAATTTCAAATCGAAACCGAACCAAAAATTTAGATAAAACCGATGGAGTGGATCCCAAAGTGAGAATTCTCTCACTATAAATTTTCCTGTACAATTATTTGTATTATAACTGCATATCTGAACTGTTCACATACGTCCACAGACCATGGACGATTTATTTGATTGTGTTGTGACTGTGAATTGTATATATATATGAAATGTGAAATGTGAGATTTCTAATTTATAAACGATATGGAAAACGATGATGTATAAATTATATAGTCGATGTATGAGTTATATAAGCGTTGTACACCTCTTGTATAAGTTGTACGTTCGATGTATAAGTTGTATATGTGTTGTAAAAATTATATATGTGTTGAAATAGAAGTAAATTGCTATACGTATATATATATATATATATATATATATATATACGCCCCTCGTCCACAAACCATGGACGGTATTTATTGGTTGTGATTGGTTTGAAAATTGTTTGATAGCGAATGGTTGATTGGAATTGTTTGTGGTTGATATTGATTGATTGTGGTTGAAAAATACCCGTTTGTGGTTGAGAAATATTTGGTTGAAACCACATAGGATTAGTTTGTGGAAATGAAATAAATATATACATGCCGCCTGCGTGCGAACTAGATGCATGATTCCCCATTGTCTAAAACCGCGAGGTTTTAAGGTAGAGCGAGGAGCCGTACTAGGGACGGTCCCAGTTTTAACTACCCTGCCGTTATGCTGCCGAAATTTTGAATAATATTCATGTGTTTGAATTATTTTCATTTGTTGAAACTATATTTATTCGTTGTATAGAAATCCTTCATGTGTTGAGTCGATATTCATTCGTTGGATAGAAATTCATGTGTTGAATGGTATTCGTGTTTTAAATATAAAAATCACATTTTTATCTATACTAAGAAACTATAGAAAACCTTCATGTGTTGAATCGATATTCATTCGTTGAATTGAAATTCATGTGTTGAATGGTATTCGTGTTTTAAATATAAAAATCACCTTTTTATCGATATATACAAACTATAGAAAGCCTTCATGTGTTGAATCAATGTTCATTCGTTGAATTGAAATTCATGTGTTGAATGGTATCCATATTTTGAAAGAAATTGTTTTATAATAAAAATCAAATTTTTATCATCTATATGAACTATATAAAATAACCTTGTTTTGAAAGAAATTGTTTTCTAATAAAAATCCTATTTTGAATACCTATATGAACTATATAAAATAATAGTGTTTTGAAATGAATTGTTTTATAATAAAAATCACATTTTTATTATATAAATGAATTGTTAAAAATAGTGAAGTGTTGAAATAGAAGACAGTTAGATAAAAATATCATTTTTATCAAATGTATGAAAAGAATATAGTTTTTGAAATCGAAGAATCGATATATATATAAATAGAATTGAAATATATCGAATAACGACGCTGCAGTTCATATTTTGAAACCGTGATTTCAAACGATTACACCAAGAGATCCGACCATCGAATTTTCCCGAACCCGCAACTGTTGGGTTCGCTTTGGGAATATCTTTCCAACGGCACCAGCTTTGTAAAAATCCAACGGTTGGATTGTCTGGAATGTTTAATTCAAATCTAAAGAAAAACAGCGCTAGAATCGATTATATTTATATATATAAATATAATTATATTTAATCGAATAACGACGCTGCAGTTCGTATTTTGAAATCGAAACTTCAAACGATTATACCGGGAGATCCGACCGTCGATTTTCCCGAAACTGGAACCGTTGGATTCGTTTTGAAAAGATCTTTCTAATGATGTAAATTTTGTGAAGATCCAACGGTTAGATTTTCAGATATGTGTAAATCAAATCTGAAGAAAAATAGCGCCACGGTCGCGTTATGGCCCGAAGCTTCGTTTTGAATAAATTAGCTATTTTAAAATAAATAAAAATAGCGATAAGTTGTTATAAAATATTATAAACGATATGGATGTGAAATTTAGAAAATAACTGAAGGTTGGATAAGTCGAATGGTTTCCTGGGTGTTGATCTGATGTTGGTTTCGGCCTTCGGGGTTAATATTTGGGAAATCGTTCTCTTACTGATTGACGGTTAGTGACTAATGAATTGAAATGATGCGTATGTATGTTAGTGTTGCACTTGTTTATTATATACGCGAGTTGCTCAGAAAGACCGGGTTTATCCCATTCTGAATAACTGAATCGACGATAAGAAGTCGAAGATGAAGACTGGGGTTGAAGACCGATCTTCACCTCGTTTGGATGGTAACTAAGGTCCTGACTGGGAGGCATCCCAAAATGTGGATAATGAGTGGTGATCGTCCAGATGTACGTGGGAATCGATGAATATGCGAGGTATTTAGTGCCTCCGGTTTCGTTCAGACCCAGAACGGACTTGCAAATGGACTGTGTGTCTGACATTGGATTTTATTCTATGTTGATTGATCTCTATTAAATATACATCTGTTTGGCGGCGGAGAATTTATTCTTTTGCTTAACGCCCTTCTCTGAAACGCAAGAGCTCAGAGGTTGTATATCGATGGACATCAGTCGCTTGGCATGAATTGTTCGTGTGGCATGCCTAAGTGGCAAATGATCAAGGCTTCTGTTGAAAAGCAAAGTCTTGTGGTGATGATCAAAGCCCTGCCTGTGTGGCGTAGCTTTGTGTATAACGTGAATTCGCGAGCCTCACACCCCAGTATGGACCAGAAACGGGAGAAGGACCTCAGGGAGGGCATGCGTTTCTTTCTAGCTAGGAGTTGTGTCGGTGTTTTTATACGGCCTGACATTTTACTTATGTGGTTGTTGCTGTTGCGAGGCGCCTCGGATATACCGGTGACTACGTGAAGCCGAAGGAGCCATTCATTTGCTCGTTTACGCCCCATAGGGCGGGGAAACGCAGTGTTCAGGCATAATAATCCGCATCGGTGGAACGGCCCTGACGATCCAAGGGGCAGTTGCGGTTGTTCCTGAGGGGCGGGCTAGAGCGTCTCGAATTCGGTGAAGACGATCCCTTGCCTCGGTTCATGACGGAAATCCAATTTCCAAATACGTGACTGTGCGGTTTTGATTGTATACCTATATTTGGCGACATAGTGGCATGGGACGCTCATGTCGTCTATGATTGATAGTTATGATTCGAAATTGTTTTTGAAACATATAAACACTAGTAGTATGTGTCAAGTGCTTTTGTTTTATTCGTATCAAGCATATTTTGGCCATTATAAGGTAAAACTCTATCCTCCTGTTTGCGTTGCATTGTGTGATGGGAACTGAGTCTTATAATGGCTTCATTTTTATAAAAAGCATTGCGATGTTTAAAAGAAAGATTTTTTTTTAAAGTACAGGCAATCCAATGGAGTAAAACCGTTCCACGAAAGTGGCGTGGTCCTGTGATTAGCCATATTATTAATGTGTAGAGTAGATTTCTCATACCAGTCCCATGACTAACTCGTAGTTTGTTTCAATTTCAAACTCGGGTGCCCCTTTTTCCATACGGGCAGCCTTGTATTCAGGTTTAGCTGGTTCTTTCTGGATAGCTGGAGCTGAAGATGGATTCTATTATTTATCTCTTTTTATGTTGTTCAGCTCTTATTGTACATATTATGTTTGTTTTCCGCTGTAGACATTTATGTATAGTTGAACTGTATTTGTACTAAGTATGATCCTGTATACTGTGTAACTCTGATGATTACATTTATCCAGTATATTCTAGTGTTCATTATCTGGTGTATTTATTTAAATTCTGTTCTGCTATTATCTGTTTCTATGTTATATTCCAAAGATTACCCTTGTCTCCGTCTGTACGGGAAATGGGGTCGTCACAAAAATCCTAGGTAGAAATTGCCTAAGATGGTTTACAGAATAGTGCCTTCGGTTTGTCCAGTCCTAGGATAACCTGTATGGAAGAATGTCTGACAGAGTATATTTAACAGATCGCATAAGTTGATCTCTTCAAACATATTTACGTTTGGTGGTAGGAGAATTCATTTCTCTTAGCTTTATACCCGTGATATTTTTGGAGAAATCAATTTGTGAAGTGGTGGGTATGACGATGTGACATTCAAAATAAAGTTGTGATCTATACGTTATGGCCTCAAGCCTCACAACCAGGAAATGGTATAAAATCGGGTAGGTCGCATTGCTAATTGTGTAGCTCCCAGTTAGTGTGTATTGTCACATGATCTATAGAAATTTCATTTACTTCTTTAACCTATTTCGATGTTGTCCCTTTAGGGAAACGGTTGCTGATCCCAACCATTGGTGATAAGACATTCGGTGCACTCAAGCGAAATGAGTGTCTGGTCATGTTTAGCCTGGGTTGCAAGATGTTCTTGTGGAACCCCGTGTATTCCTCTCTAGGGATACGCTGTCGGAAGGTGGTCCCTGTAACACCCCACACCCGCTATAGTCACTCACTAAGGGAATGCCATAGCATCGGTGGAGTATTTTTAGTGAGTATAGAACAGTAAAATTACAACAAGACAGATATAATGTAATACTTGAAAATTTAAAACATCATCTCATAGCAGCGGAAAGTAAAACATGTTTGGTTACATCATAAAACCATAACAAGAGTCAAGTACAAAATATCCATCCTGAATAAAATAAGTACATAATCCCACTACTCATAACAAATAGCCATAACAGAAAAGATAAGATAAGCTGAGCTCTACATCTACGGTCCAAGCTCCAAGAGATAGATAAAGCAAACTGATCAAAGCCCACTAGCACTAGGCCCAACCTGAGGACCTGAAGGAAAAAGATAAAAACAACGGGGGTCGGACATAAGCCTGAGTGAACCCTATCTCCTTAATAATACAATTATTAAAGTAATTAGGGTATGATATGAACTCGGTATGGTATCTTTGGGGATAATGACTACACTAAGTTGCCCACGAACACAGGACGAACTAAGATAACCGTAAAGACGCATCTACCCACCCAAGGATAATTACTAACTGCACCACACCAGTCACTCCTACTCAAAGGTTGATCCCACCCAAGGATATCAAAGATAGATATAACCAGTAGTTTCCTGTACCCTAGTTGACTACATAGGTGCCGTCTGCCCCTATCTCTACTAGGTGTACCCCACTACCCCAAGCGATCGGCTCCCTAACGTAGATACCCGTGCTGGTCCCACAGTGGGGTGTATCACTCCCCTAAAGTGGCTACCCAATACTATCAACGGTTCACGGCTTTATATCTACACGATGCAACAACGGCTTATCTACCAGCCCGGGCCCACACACGCATATGAAACCCGTTGGACTTGCGTTGCCACCGCTACCCCGTTTTGGCCTCTTATAATCAAGCCCAATATGCGTGTCCCGTCACTCGACATGGGTCGAGCCCACAAAGATACGTTTGGGATATTGGTTGAAACGGGCCCCCACAAGCTACTACTTAAGCTTGTCATTTTATCTAGTGCATTCCACTTAACCCCTTTTTATAATCATGCCCCCTTACATGTTAAGGTTTGGTTAAGTCATCCAATTATATTACAATTGCCACTTAAGGCACCCACTAGATTTCCGCATGCCACCCAAGGCACTTACTTGATTCCCCCATGCCACCCAAGGCACTTACTTAACCTTTTAATCATGTTTAGTTACATGTTCCACTCTGGTTAAGTATTCTAATCGTATTTTCTATTGCCACCCAAGGCAACCCACTAGTTTTCTCATGCCACCCAAGGCACCCCCACTAGTTACTACATGCCACCCAAGGCACCCACTTAATCCCTCATGTCCCACTACATGCTAATATGGTTAAGTGTTTCTTAATTAATTAAGACCGTGATCTCCCATAAAGACCTCCCACATTAGACTGGCTGTTATGACCGCCTGGTTAAGCCGGTAGGGTCCGGGCAGTCTTACGTCATAACAGAGTCTAACCTCGTGTCTTTACTTTAATCACGTATTTAATTTGTGCCTAAGACCTCTCACATTAGACTGGCTGTTATGACCGCCTGGTTAAGCCGGTAGGGTCCGGGCAGTCTTACGTCATAACAGAGCCTAACCTCGTGTCTTAGTCGATTAATTACACCTAATTAATCACCCCCATATTAATTATCCTTAATTAATATCAATTTATTCATAACATGGGTAGACCTAACTCAATAGGTAAATTCCCATGGGGTAGACCTAACTCAATAGGTAAATTCCCACTTATGTTAATTAATTTTTTATGGTATGCTTAATCATACCCATTTCAACATACTTTTAATTAACATATTAATTAACCCCATCGTTCCCCACGTAAATCGTCATTATGACATAACATAATAAAGGGAAGATTTACCACACATAACATGGGTTTAGCATATAACTTTATCATGGGTTAAGAGGATGTCAACTTGCATATATGAGCATGTATTAACCCAACTATATTCAACTCAAACTTGCATATTATCAAACATGTGTCTTACATAACATGTTGCATATGAACTTACATATCATCAAACATGTGATTTGCATAACATGTTGCATATGAACTTACATATCATCATACATGTGATTTGCATAACATGTAGAACTTGCATTTTAGCATATACTTAACTTGCATAAGCACTCACATACTTGCATAAGCATTCATATACTTGCATAAGCTTGCATATCATGTTAAACTTGCATTTCAACATATACATAACTTGCATAAACATTCACATACTTGCATAGGCTTGCATATTATGTTAAACTTGCATTTCAACATGTACATAACTTGCATAAACATTCACATACTTGCATAGGCTTGCATATTATGTTAAACTTGCATTTCAACATATACATAACTTGCATAAACATTCACATACTTGCATAGGCTTGCATATTATGTTAAACTTGCATTTCAACATATACATAACTTGCATAAACATTCACATACTTGCATAGGCTTGCATATTATGTTAAACTTGCATTTCAACATATACATAACTTGCATAAACATTCATATACTTGCATAGCTTGCATATTATGTTAAACTTGCATTTCAACATATACATAACTTGCATAAACATTCACATACTTGCATAGGCTTGCATATTATGTTAAACTTGCATTTCAACATATACATAACTTGCATAAACATTCATATACTTGCATAAGATGTTAAACATGCATATAAGCATATACATGACTTGCATAAGTACTCACATACTTGCATAACATGTTTGCATAATGGATCCATATTCACTTAGTGTTTTGCATCATAAACATCATGAAACAACTTGCATAAAAATATCATGATTACATATTATGAAACTTGCATGACATAAGGCATATAACTTGCAAAACACATAATATTCACTACATCAAGCTTGCATAAATATATGGATCCACAAACATAGCCATACTTTATCACATCTTATCATAATCAATTCAATAATTGATTATTAAGGGGATAAAAGCTCACCAAAACAAGATTAGCAAGTTAAATGAAGCAAATCCCAATGATTAAGTAGAAGAAGATGTAGATTAGCTTGCAAACCCTCTTAGGATTTTTAGTGGAGGCTCTCCAATTTTCTAAGTGGTGGCATAATGGCCTTAGATCTATTTTTGGTAAGGATAAGGGGGGTATTAGGGTGTATATATAGATTAGTTAGATGTTTTAGGACCATAGGATATACCCTAGAACCAATCCTAGCCTTTAAAGCATGTCTTGGGGAAGAAGTCAAGTGTAGGAACCATTTAGGGCCCAAAAAAAACAGCCCAAAACTCATCCCGGGCCTCAAAACATGAGCAGTTTTCGTTTTTGATTTTTCGTGAAACTTTGACGGGCCATAACTTGGTCATACGGACTCCGATTTACGAAAACTCGGACTCTATTTCGCGTATTTTTCCGAGACGAACGCAATGGCACAGCCCGTTTCCCCTGATTCAGAATATTAAATTTAATTCTGCTCTGATTTATATTATAACAAGTTATTTAACATACGGGGTGTTACATTCTCCCCTACTTAAAGGATTTCGTCCCCGAAATCTCTAAGTCAAGAAGAACGTATCCTACCAACCAAACAACCATCTACTCAACCATCAAACACTGGCATCCATTGTCCTTAAAACAATTTCTAATGATGTATGAGCATATGCAAAAAGTGTGTGTATATGTTCCCTATCTAATGTATGAACATATGCAAACCATGATAGTGCCATGCATCCATTATGTATGCGAGGGAACCCTATCGACACATACAATATCTACATGAGTGCACAATCATTCACCAAAATGCATCATCCATATGATAACACAATCATTATACATCCATAAATATAGCTTCCTACACACAATTTTATGCAATATGCAATATGAAGTGATTGAGCCGATCTAGTGCCTAGATTGTGTGTATATGCATCCACGAGCAACCACTAGCAAACACTTGCATCCACTTGCATCCATCATACATAACATGTCTCAAACACATGTTTCAACCATAGGACTATCCTATCTGAAGGTCAAAGGTACTAACGAGAGGACATACTAAGGATAAGATAAGTACCAGTCAAACGATAAAGGAGAAGTTAAAAGACATACTCTCAAAAAGAAATGGATACAAAGAACGCATCTTCGCTTCCGTCTCCCAAGTTGCGTTGCTCTCCTCTTCTCCCCATTGCACTTTGACTAGCTGAACCTCTCGATTCCTCAATTTCCTAGTCTCTGACCCAAGGATGCGAGTAGGAGCTCGTCGAATAGTCGCATCACGCTCTGCTTCCACTTCTCTAAGCAAACTTGGCTCTACCACCTCTGCGGTCTTATGTAGGCACTTCCTCCCATGGAATACATCATGTACACCACTAAGTCTGTCGGGCAACTCCACCAATGGAAGATGCTCCTCCCATGTACCTCCAAAATCCAAGATACATAGCCTCAAAAGGTCTTCTAAAATATGATTCACCCTCTCGGTCTGGCCGTCCGTCTGAGGATGATATGCGGTACTCAAACGCAACTGAGTCCCTACCGCCTTTTGCAAACTCTTCCAAAACTCTCTAGTGAAGATAGGATCTCGATCACTCACTATATTGGAGGGTACCCGATGCAATCGAACTATCTCTCGAAGATATACAAAAGCTAGCCATGGAGCAGTCCACTTACTCTTCACAGGTATGAAATGGGTGTTCTTAGTAAGTCTGTCTACCACCACCCAAATTCCTGTATTACTCTTTCTCGATCTGGGTAACCTGTCAATAAAATCCAACGAGACGCTGTCCCACTTTCATTGCGGAACCTCCAATGGGTGAAGCAACCCACCCGGTTTCTTTCGCTCCGTCTTCACTCGTTGGCACACCAAGCATCGAGCGACATGCTCGGCCACATCTTTCTTCATACCGGCCCAGAAGAAAGCCCTCTTCATGTCTTGGTACATCTTACCCCCACTGGGATGAATGGTCATCCTAAAACGGTGTGCGTCATCAAGAATAGCCTTCCTCAAACCCTCGTCCTGCGGTACACAAAGTCTACTGTCTCTACGCAAGCACCCTCTATCATCTAGGGTGTACCTACTCAAATGGCTGGACGACTCCCCCCTTATGAGCTTCTCTACTAACTCAACCAACTGTGGGTCGCCCCTCTGTGCTTCTCCAATCCGCCCCAAAAGAGTAGGTCTAACTTCCAAAGAAGCTAGCAAACCGGGTACAAAGTCAACGGAAGGTCTAAAGTCAAACTTAGAAATAAACTCTAAGCTCCGTCGTTCAACGAACAATGAACTCAAGGACAACCTTTTTCTACTTAAGGTGTCCGTTACCATGTTACCCTTACTCATAGGATGCTAAGGATCCCATCCACTTTTGCTGTCCTAAGACTATGCGCTCGAAGAGTCTCCAACACTTCCCTAAGATGTAGGCCATGCTCTTCTCCACCAGAATATCATCCAAAATCATCACAACTGTCTCCCACGCAGACCACCCTAGTCGAATTCGGCATCCCCCAAATGCAAGCCCCAAAGGCCTAAACCAATATCAGACAAACACCCAAGGGATACCTCCTTCGAATTCAGACGACCTACGTGAGACGATACTAGTAAAAATGGCTAAATAATTAAGCCCTTGACCAATTCTGGATGTTCTCGCCAGTCTCGCTCCAAAACCGTCGTTTATCCTATACTGGCCCTGCTCAGCCTATTGAGCACATACGAAAACTTATTTCGCTCTTAGAAAAGACCCAGATGTCATCTACAAAGACCATCACGAACTTATTTAGGTACTCCCTGAACACCCTTCTCAACAAAGTATGCGGGGGCGTTCGTCAAACCCAATGGCATCACCAGCCACTCATAAAAGAAATCATCCGGAGTCCCAAAGGCAGTCTCCTCTATACTATTCTCAGCCACTCTCAACTGATGAAATCCCGTGGCTAAGTCCTACTACAAAAATACTGAGGCGCCAGCCAACTGATCAAGGAGATCATTAATCCTCGGCAATGGGTATCTATTCTTCTTTGTGAGTTTCTTTAGTTCCCTTTAGCCTACACAAAGTCTGTGGGACCCATCCGCCTTCATAACAAAAACTACTGGAGCGCCCCACTCCGATATACTTCGTCTTATGAACCCCTTCTCAAGCAAATCGCCTACTTACTTATGGAGTTCCCTCCTCTCACTAGGAGCCATGTGGCACACTGGCCAAGATACTGGTTTGGCATTATCCACCAGATATATTCGGAAGTCAATCTCCCGCTTCGGAGGTAAGCCCTTCACCTCCTCAAACACATCCGGGTATTCCCGGACCGCTCTAACAGATCGCAGACTCTAGACCAACGTGTCAGGCGATTCTAGATACCTTAGCATAACAGATTCTATGGGATTACAAGAGATCTCGAGAGTGTTACTTAGGCGGCCCATAAGCCTAACAACTCTCCCTTCAAAATGAAGAACAGCACTCCTACTGGATAACCAGTCCATGCCCAAAATTAACCCATAGCCCGTGAAGCCCAACAAGCATCACATCTAAACTCAACGCTAAGTATAGAAACTTTCAAACCCAAACATATCATGGAGCCCCAACTGGGTTTGAAACAACTAAGGGATCATCTACCAAACTGGTGTCTAAGTGCAGTGACTCAACTAACAATGGTGGGATAAACGAACTCAATATATCAGAATCAAATAGAGCTTGAATCGGATGATAAAGAAATCCAAATTCCAACCTAGACGGTCATATCCCCATCTGGTACCCTAGTCGTGAGGGAATACAACTACCCTCCAGAAGATTCCATACCTTGCCCTTGCTTCTTTGAACAATCCTAATAAGGTGTCCTATTCCTCTTAAAAGGATAACCACTTGCCTTCTTCTTCCCTATTCTCCACTCGTAACCTCCCACCAATGAGGTTTCATCTTTCATTAACCAAACAACTATTTGAGCCTTCCTCCCATCGTTTATCCAATAGATACCTACCAGTCCTCCTCCTTCTTGAACCAACTTCTAATCCGACTAACGTCTAAGTCCCTTGAAGTGGTTTTCCATCCTTATCTATCTTAGAAAGATCATCTATACGCGGAGGGGAAACTCAAAACGAGAGAAAGGAAGAGATTCAAAATGGAGAATTCGAAAGATATAGATATGGCTATTGGGGATTATGCTTTCCTTTCAAAAACTTTTCTCTTAAAAGACATGTTTTTGAAAATACTCCTTTCCAAAAGTATTCTTAGAAAATAGTTTTTCTAAAAATTTTATCTGTTCCGGTAACCTTAAGCTCTGATACCACGTGTAACACCCCACACCCGCTATAGTCACTCACTAAGGGAATGCCATAGCATCGGTGGAGTATTTTTAGTGAGTATAGAACAGTAAAATTACAACAAGACAGATATAATGTAATACTTGAAAATTTAAAACATCATCTCATAGCAGCGGAAAGTAAAACATGTTTGGTTACATCATAAAACCATAACAAGAGTCAAGTACAAAATATCCATCCTGAATAAAATAAGTACATAATCCCACTACTCATAACAAATAGCCATAACAGAAAAGATAAGATAAGCTGAGCTCTACATCTACGGTCCAAGCTCCAAGAGATAGATAAAGCAAACTGATCAAAGCCCACTAGCACTAGGCCCAACCTGAGGACCTGAAGGAAAAATATAAAAACAACGGGGGTCAGACATAAGCCTGAGTGAACCCTATCTCCTTAATAATACAATTATTAAAGTAATTAGGGTATGATATGAACTCGGTATGGTATCTTTGGGGATAATGACTACACTAAGTTGCCCACGAACACAGGACGAACTAAGATAACCGTAAAGACGCATCTACCCACCCAAGGATAATTACTAACTGCACCACACCAGTCACTCCTACTCAAAGGTTGATCCCACCCAAGGATATCAAAGATAGATATAACCAGTAGTTTCCTGTACCCTAGTTGACTACATAGGTGCCGTCTGCCCCTATCTCTACTAGGTGTACCCCACTACCCCAAGCGATCGGCTCCCTAACGTAGATACCCGTGCTGGTCCCACAGTGGGGTGTATCACTCCCCTAAAGTGGCTACCCAATACTATCAACGGTGCACGACTTTATATCTACACGATGCAACAACGGCTTATCTACCAGCCCGGGCCCACACACGCATATGAAACCCGTTGGACTTGCGTTGCCACCGCTACCCCGTTTTGGCCTCTTATAATCAAGCCCAATATGCGTGTCCCGTCACTCGACATGGGTCGAGCCCACAAAGATACGTTTGGGATATTGGTTGAAACGGGCCCCCACAAGCTACTACTTAAGCTTGTCATTTTATCTAGTGCATTCCACTTAACCCCTTTTTATAATCATGCCCCCTTACATGTTAAGGTTTGGTTAAGTCATCCAATTATATTACAATTGCCACTTAAGGCACCCACTAGATTTCCGCATGCCACCCAAGGCACTTACTTGATTCCCCCATGCCACCCAAGGCACTTACTTAACCCTTTAATCATGTTTAGTTACATGTTCCACTCTGGTTAAGTATTCTAATCGTATTTTCTATTGCCACCCAAGGCAACCCACTAGTTTTCTCATGCCACCCAAGGCACCCCCACTAGTTACTACATGCCACCCAAGGCACCCACTTAACCACTCATGTCCCACTACATGCTAATATGGTTAAGTGTTTCTTAATTAATTAAGACCGTGATCTCCCATAAAGACCTCCCACATTAGACTGGCTGTTATGACCGCCTGGTTAAGCCGGTAGGGTCCGGGCAGTCTTACGTCATAACAGAGTCTAACCTCGTGTCTTTACTTTAATCACGTATTTAATTTGTGCCTAAGACCTCTCACATTAGACTGGCTGTTATGACCGCCTGGTTAAGCCGGTAGGGTCCGGGCAGTCTTACGTCATAACAGAGCCTAACCTCATGTCTTAGTCGATTAATTACACCTAATTAATCACCCCCATATTAATTATCCTTAATTAATATCAATTTATTCATAACATGGGTAGACCTAACTCAATAGGTAAATTCCCATGGGGTAGACCTAACTCAATAGGTAAATTCCCACTTATGTTAATTAATTTTTTATGGTATGCTTAATCATACCCATTTCAACATACTTTTAATTAACATATTAATTAACCCCATCGTTCCCCACGTAAATCGTCATTATGACATAACATAATAAAGGGAAGATTTACCACACATAACATGGGTTTAGCATATAACTTTATCATGGGTTAAGAGGATGTCAACTTGCATATATGAGCATGTATTAACCCAACTATATTCAACCCAAACTTGCATATTATCAAACATGTGTCTTACATAACATGTTGCATATGAACTTACATATCATCAAACATGTGATTTGCATAACATGTTGCATATGAACTTACATATCATCATACATGTGATTTGCATAACATGTAGAACTTGCATTTTAGCATATACTTAACTTGCATAAGCACTCACATACTTGCATAAGCATTCATATACTTGCATAAGCTTGCATATCATGTTAAACTTGCATTTCAACATATACATAACTTGCATAAACATTCACATACTTGCATAGGCTTGCATATTATGTTAAACTTGCATTTCAACATGTACATAACTTGCATAAACATTCACATACTTGCATAGGCTTGCATATTATGTTAAACTTGCATTTCAACATATACATAACTTGCATAAACATTCACATACTTGCATAGGCTTGCATATTATGTTAAACTTGCATTTCAACATATACATAACTTGCATAAACATTCACATACTTGCATAGGCTTGCATATTATGTTAAACTTGCATTTCAACATATACATAACTTGCATAAACATTCATATACTTGCATAGCTTGCATATTATGTTAAACTTGCATTTCAACATATACATAACTTGCATAAACATTCACATACTTGCATAGGCTTGCATATTATGTTAAACTTGCATTTCAACATATACATAACTTGCATAAACATTCATATACTTGCATAAGATGTTAAACATGCATATAAGCATATACATGACTTGCATAAGTACTCACATACTTGCATAACATGTTTGCATAATGGATCCATATTCACTTAGTGTTTTGCATCATAAACATCATGAAACAACTTGCATAAAAATATCATGATTACATATTATGAAACTTGCATGACATAAGGCATATAACTTGCAAAACACATAATATTCACTACATCAAGCTTGCATAAATATATGGATCCACAAACATAGCCATACTTTATCACATCTTATCATAATCAATTCAATAATTGATTATTAAGGGGATAAAAGCTCACCAAAACAAGATTAGCAAGTTAAATGAAGCAAATCCCAATGATTAAGTAGAAGAAGATGTAGATTAGCTTGCAAACCCTCTTAGGATTTTTAGTGGAGGCTCTCCAATTTTCTAAGTGGTGGCATAATGGCCTTAGATCTATTTTTGGTAAGGATAAGGGGGGTATTAGGGTGTATATATAGATTAGTTAGATGTTTTAGGACCATAGGATATACCCTAGAACCAATCCTAGCCTTTAAAGCATGTCTTGGGGAAGAAGTCAAGTGTAGGAACCATTTAGGGCCCAAAAAAAACAGCCCAAAACTCATCCCGGGCCTCAAAACATGAGCAGTTTTCGTTTTTGATTTTTCGTGAAACTTTGACGGGCCATAACTTGGTCATACGGACTCCGATTTACGATATCTCGGACTCTATTTCGCGTATTGTTCCGAGACGAACGCAATGGCACAACCCGTTTCCCCTGATTCAGAATATTAAATTTAATTCTGCTCTTATTTATGTTATAACAAGTTATTTAACATACGGGGTGTTACAGTCCCATACCTTGCCAGTTGGAATCCATTGCCCAATAAGTGCCTTCATTTTATATTTTATATTATATATATAGAACGTGAGATGAATCCACTAGAATGCTATTTATTTGATTTATACATTATTATAATATCAGAAGAGTATGGATTTTAAAAGAATGTTTTGGGTTATCGTAAGGTAAAAAACACCTGTGCTTACGTGTGGATTGGTCTTATGATTATTCTTTCTTTTAAAAGGATTTTGAAGTTAAATAAATGGTTGGAGTTTACTCACACCAATCACATGACTGACTCAGAGTTTATTTTGTTTTGTTTTCCCTAAACCCTTGGGTGCCCAATTTTGTACGAGCAGTCAAGTAGTCGGGATTTTACAGATATACTTGGAGAGTTGGAGCAGGAGGCTTCAGGATTATATAGCTATTGTTTATTTCCGCTGTGTTGTAAGTGTTGTACCCTGATAATGGTGTTGTATACAAATACTCTTCATATTTCAAGTTTTGTTATATAATATATTTATTCGTCCCGCTGTGAGATTCCTGCTTACTTTGATTCTGTTGTTATGTTCTTATTCTTCTTCTATTATAATTTTATATCTTATCCACTCTCACCCTCTAATTTCTTTCTATTATGATTTGGAATGTTTGATGCTCGGATAGTTGACAAGGGTTTTATGTCGATTTTCGGGGTCGAAAATCCTGTTCGTTACATTATTCAAACTCATGCTTCAACAATTACAATTTATTATATTTGTACTCTGCCTTTTTGTATTTTTACCGTGTATGGATTGATTTAGTACATTTTGTTGGATTGTTGGTTTAACTCTAATTTCTGCTTGATACAAAAATAGATGATTTATGTGCTTTTAGTTACGATGCATACTTGTATTTTCCACCATAGTTGCTAGCTTTTATTTATTTGGTGTGATCTATTTAGTATCGAAACCATATTTTACTGGAGGAAAGAAATTTTTGAGCATATAACATGTACCAAGTTGCTTTGCATGAAAATATATTATGTACATTTATACTTTAATACATTGTATTAGTTTTATAGTAACAGATCTCAAATTTGAAACTTGTGTGACCTTACATATATAACCATATGTTGTAACATATTTATTATTTAAATTGTTATTCATACTAGCTATTTGTTTTATGATAGTAGAGGTTATTTGCATAAGATATTAATACTGTACTATCAGTAAAATGTTTTATTAATTGTGCCTTATGATGAATGGTTATGTACTAAAATAACTTTAAATCAATTAATTAGTATCCTATGATAGAAATGATATAGTACTATACCATGGATTAAAATATTAGTACAAGTTCAATAGTCATGTATAAAAATATATTGTAAAGTTACCTATAGTTAAACATAGGTCGTTACACATTTATTATTTGAAATATGGTTATTGCTATGAATCCTAATCCCCTGTTTTACGACTAGTAATGCACAAAGATATTTTTTTGGTCTAACCTGATTTGAACCTATTGAATGTACATGCCATGTCCTCACTGTCCATTGTTTTAAAAAAAATCAGTTTATTTTCATGTAAAAAAATGGTGAAATACATATGCTTTTGCTATTTGAGCACGTGTGTGGGTAAAGAAACATGCCTACATATATGTACTTAAACATGTGCAAGTATACTATTTTCATATTTTTAGAAAATAACATTGGTACTTGTTTATACATGCGTGTTATAAATATCGATAAAGATATATAATTATCTAGGTGTATACACAAAGGTATGTCAAGCTTTGTATTTTATATAAATGTACCCAAAACCTGCCATAGACTTGGAAATTGTTTTGCATGTTGTTATAATAAGAATTGAACATGATGTTTTAGGATTTAATAACTTATATGACTTTATTTGATTAACAAATTTATATGTAATATATATATATATACACACGGATCACAAAGATACATACCATGTTCACACCATCAAAGCTATTGAATATTTAATACATATAGTAATGCCTTCAGTTTAGATTATAGTTTTGAAACTTATAACAATACAGTCTAGGACTGAGTAACATGACTAGTGTGACGACCCGAAATTTCTGCATATTTATTCGGGCTATTTTAATTATAATAATTATTTTAATTATTTAAATTATTGATTTGTGTTTAAGTAAGGGAATTTGACCATTTTGAATTGAATATTTAGATTATAATAAGAAAATATTAACGGTTTTATATATGTATTGAATATTTGTTTAACCCAAATTTTTGAATATCAAGTTGGAAATTTGTCTTGATCTCATTTGAATATACTCGGGTTTTTTTTAGGTTATTTTTTTTCAACTGTTTGAATGTTGGTTATACTATATAGATATTTTATAAATTTAAAATAGTCGGGATTAACAAGGTAAATATATATATATATATATATATATATATATATATACGATTAAAGTTTACACGATAGCAATTTCCATAAAATCACAATTTCAACAAATAGCGACATATGAAAAGATGAAAGTGTCGATCCTAAGAAAACAAACATGTATCTATATATTAAAGAGATAAAAAGAAAACAAACAAGAAATGCACAAGGAGTACGGTTCGACAAAAGGATGACTAACATGAATATCAATTCTTCCCATGGAAATAGCATATCAACAGTGTAATGAAAAGATAAAACAGCTAATAGAACCAGTAACATCTTGATGTATAACAATTTTTTTTAGGTACAAATCAGTACAAAACATTCGGCCATTTCACCAAAACAATATATACACAACAACTTGAAACAAGAAATTTGGACAATAAAATCTTCACTGCCTAGGCCACTGTCCATTACGACTTTTCAGCACCATTATCATCAGGAAATCAACCTAGGAAGGAAAATAAAAATAGCTATTAATAGCTAGGACATATATATATATATATATATATATATATATTGATGTGTATAAAGTGGGAAGATCTCAAATCAAAGAAAAAGAGAAGAAACAATGGATTCAACAGCAAATCATAAACAGTAAAATAACAGTAATAAGAAAAGAAAAGAAAGAAAAAGAAAAAAAAGTGAGACAGTGGATCAGCCGTGTAACAACAGATATGAATAGTGATGCAACAACTCAAAACAGCTAAGATATATAGCCTAACAGCTAGGATAACAAAACATGTTCATACATCCAATCCAAACAGCTAAAAAGAAAAGAAAGAGGACTGAAAATATGACTAGAACTGGTGTGTACATGTTTGTACAATACATGACAAATTCTCGGCGTGGATTGATACAGAAATACACCACATGAACAGCTAGAGAAAATAGGTAATGCACAGCTAAATGAATAGCTCAACAACTAAAGAAAAGACATGAACAGCAAAAAGAAAACGATATCATAAAATCTATATAGCCCAGAAAGACAAGACAATTCATAACTAAAGAAAACCAGGGGATGTAAACTGATCAGTTAATGTGTTGGAAGAAACTAATATCTATATTGGTATACACAAGATAGGTATGGTCAAAATCCAACAGCATACCCACATGTATATACAGTAAAAATCTTCAGGAATAAACAACTAAATGGTGTACAATATGAACTGACAAATGTGAATAAACAAATCATGGGTCATGACCTCACCTAGTCTACATACTCACACAGTTCGGATTTTGCAGGATTTGCACATGAAGAATCGATGCAAATCTGCATCTTCTCCTATCAAACGTCACACACAAAACCAGATTCAATCACCAACAGTTGTGATCTCATAGCTAAAGGTAAACGCCTAAAATCTAGTAACAACTAAGCCTATAAACCCTATGATTCGAAAACACAGTAAAACCCCAAGTATAAATATACAAGCAAAGTGATGTAGTTGCTACAACAAATCAGGTCCACACAGCAAGGGAAAACCGAATTCAAATCCACCAACAAAAATCAAAACAGAAATTTTATTTAATTAGAGAAAAATTACTTAGCTTTCGGGATGAAGGGCCTGGAAGGAGATCACAACGGAGGATCTGGTGTGAGTGTGTGACGGCGTAACAGCGGGAAGGATCCCAGACGATCGAATCTAGTGACTGTCGTTATTTTGAGGATGGTGGAGCCTATAGTTGCTGGTCGGAAGCAAAGGGGGGTCGGAATAGGAGCTTGGAAGGTGGCATCTCGGGTGAAGCCGAGGGTGTGGAGTCCGGTGATGGCAAGTGGCGGCGGCGAGGATGTAAAGGGACGAAGGGTTTTGTTTTCCTCCATTTTTTGGTGGCGGCAGAAGTTTCGAGATAATGAGGGTTTGTTAGAGGATCCGATGCTTTTAATTTGAATGACAAAGGGATGGGCCAGTTAACCCTAAACGGGCTGGACATAAAGAAGGGTATGGCCCAAATTGTTTTATATATAAGTTTAGTTTAATTTAAAGAAGGCTAAATTAGTGTGTATTAGTTGATTTATTAAAGGATTTTAATTAAAGTAAGTTAATTAAATTAGTGAAACATAAAAACCATTTCGTACCATTACCTTGCGGGTCTAAATAGTCGTGTTATTTTCGTTAATCAAATGTAATTAATTATTTGTTTAATATAATTTAGTGTTAACAAATTAGAGTTTATCGTTTTAATTAACGTAATTAATTTAATCAGAATGTGGGGATTAAAGGAAATTAGTTAGAGTGTGTATAACGAGGTAATTAGTTCAATTAAATAGAATTAGTTTATTTAATTTATAACAAAAGATTGAATTAATTTAACAAAGACATTAATATTCAAATAATTATAACTCGTTCATATATGGGCAGAAATGGGGCAAAACAACTCGTGTTACGATCGTGACCACAAGCAGAACAAAACCAGGACAAAGATGGAGACAGTGAGAATCAAAGGTGAGTTAATTCTCACACCTTCTGGAATCCTGTGATGTGGTACATTCACAGTAAAATATAATTTGCAGTTAACAGTTTAAATTGACTGATTGGATGCGATGGATGCAAAGTGGTTGTTGTTTGATTGGTTACAGTTATTTATTTAATTAGTATAACTGTATTCGACTGACATCTGTGATGCAGAGAAGGACAGGTTGGAGGAATCCGACCGGATTCCTCAAATAAACTGTATTTTTGGTTGTTGTTTATATACATGAATTGTTTGCTTTGACTGACACCAAACCCTGTTTGTGTGTGATGGTTGAATATATATTCACCGGTGTTGTGTTTAAAAATCAGCCGGCAGTGTTGATTTGGTAATTGATAGTGAATGGACTAAAAAGTACTGTTTTAACCGTCGCTCGACTGTTAAGTGAATTGACGTGGTTGTTGAAGTTATAAATTTATTTATAACTAGATTAAAGTTATTCAATTATTTTATCTAAGTATTTAAAGTGGAAAATTATAACAAATATTTTTAATCGAGTTAAAGGAAATTATTCAGGTGTTCTAGACCAGTTGTAAAAGTGGGAACCCAAGGGATTTACCTATGAGTGGGTAAAATGGGAAAATGGTTTTTACCAATTAAAGAGGTGATTTTAAATTAATTAATTTAAAAAGGGAAATGCGAAACGGGTTTACAGTTATTGTTTAACTGCGATGTACGGTTGGCAGAATGAACCGTGTTTATGTAGAATTGGTAATAAAATTTTAATGGTAATTATTTTGTTTAATAACAGAGTTAATTATTTTGATAAAGTCAAGCATTTCTTAGCTAGCAATTAAGACGAGGGTTTTTTACTTAAAATCTAATAAAGAAGTGACAAGTTGGTGAGAATTTCAATTTAAAGTTCAAGTAAGATTGGTACAAAAGGGATTTATAAACCCAAATTCTAAAACAAGATTGATTAAAGGAGGGTTCAATTAACAAGTGGTTAATTGACATTAAAGTTGATAAGAAGGAAAGTGAGAGATTATAAGCAGATTTATGACTCGAGTGTTCAACCAACTTGGTAAATAAATTTGTAAGTGAGTGTAAAGATTTAAATAGGATTCTTATTTATTTATCAATTAAGTAAGATGGATTGGAATAAAATAAAGACTTCCGAGGAAAAAGGGTTCATAAAGGAATTGGTAATCCAAGCGAGATGTACAAATAGAATTGGCAAGTGTTTGGGAAGATTTAAAATAATGTTTTTACCAAATGGTCAAATTAAATAAAGAGATTTGGCAAAGGGATTTCAAATGGAAGGAAAAGGGTTATCAACCCAGATTTGAATCAAGATGTTTAATGGAATTTGAATAGCCATGGCTAAGTGACGAACTAATATTATTCTGAGGTAAGACCGGGTCGACCAAGGTCTGAGAGGTAACTAAAATACCCCAACTTGGTTGGCTTTGCTATTATCAAGGAATGGTATTAGTCGGAGTGGGTAAAGGTGAGAAATTTGCTTTATCTTATATGAGGAGTATCAAACTCCGATGCTAGATTTGTAAATTTAATAATATGGCAATATCAGTTTAAAAAGGAATAAGAATAGTAATTTCAAATTATATTGAATATTCGTTATCCAATTTGAGTCGGTCGAATAAAGTATTTGAAGTAGAGTTAGTCAAACGTAATTATTTGAAAGAGTTTCCATTGCGTACGACTGCTAGCGTAATTCGCAGGGCTGCAGATAGCCTACGGCGGTCGGATGTTTCCTGAGGAAATCAGGCGCAACCATTGTGATCGCTGCGATCTAGAGTCGAGCGAATGTAGTTAAGTCAAGTATTAATTAATCGATAGTAGTAATCAAGTCAAGAAATCGAGTTAAATAATTCGAGTTAGTCAAGTAGAGTTAATCAATCAAAGTAAATCAATCAGAGTTAATCAGAGTAAACTTGGTATATACATATATTTTAAAGAGGTCAAGTTGTGTCAAGTGCTGAAATAGGTAAACTGATGTTATTCACACATTTGTTATTCGATAGTTAAATCACCGACTATCGAAGTTGACCAATACGCTTGTTGGTATGGAAAGACCGGGATCGAATTCGAAAACCATTCCGACCAACAAATACGTGTAGAGATCAGAAGATGATCGTGATGGAGCATTGAAGACTGTGGATTTTCATAAAAGGAAGGACCGCTAATAATCTCTGGATCGTAACCAGAGATAAGCTGTGGTTCTGTCGTGATTGGGATCTACAGGTTGCAAGGACTTCTCGCTACTGATCCATGGGGTGATTCCTATCTGAGATGCAGTAGGAGAGTACCTTCGGTTCATCCTATTCCTGGATGACTTGTATGGACGAATGTCTGACAGAGTATTTCCAAAGGAATTACATGCGTTGATTTCTCCAAACGTACGATAGTTGATGGCGGAGAAATGGTTATTCTCTAGCCTGATAGCTAGAGTATGTTTGTGGACGTCAATCAAGTGTGATCTAGCGGATCTGACGATGTGGCATTCAAAGTGAATGATGGCCAGATGTTGAAAAGAGATTCTAGCCTCAAGCCTCATCAACCGGGAAATGACAAAAATCGGCCAGGCAGCATGGCTATGTGGGTCGCACCCATTAGGATGTATGATCACCTATCTAGAGAAATTCCTATTGCTTCTTTATCTATTCGATGCTGACCCTATTCGGGTGGCGGTTGCTGATCCCAACCGTCGGTGATATACATTCGATACACTCAAGCGAAATGAGTGGTCGGTCATGTGAGGGCCGGGTTGCAAGACGTTCTTGTTGAACCCAGTGTATTCGCCTCTAGAGATACACGTGCGGAAGGTGGACCCATACCTTGTCAAGTTGGAAATCCAATATCCAATAAGCGCCCGCGGTTTTGTTTGGTATACTATATATGGGGAGCGTGAGATGCAAGCGTTCCTCTAGATTGATATTTACTTGTATTTAGACATTATGATAATATCAGGTTAAGTTATGATTTCAAAAATTGTTTTGGGTTATAGTAAGGTAAAAACCGTCCGTGTTTATGTGTGGGCTGGTCTTACTATTATCCTTTGATTTCATAAAGGATTTTCCAAAGTTAAACAAGCGTGTGTTCTGTGAATTTATCACTGATAGTATTCCAGACTGACCCGGTGTATTTTGTTTTAAATCAAATGTGCTCGGGTCAGACCGAGTATGTTCCAGGTTAGGTTTCCGTTTGGGGTTTCAGGAGCTAGAAGCAGGAGGCTTCACCGCTAGTTATATAAAGTTGTTATTCCGTTGTGTCTGATATATGCTGTACTCTGGTGATTTGTATGTATATACAGTTCTTTTGTATAAAGGTATTTGATATTATATTTTATTCGTTCCGCTGTGAGATTCTGATGCGTTCTTCTTCTTTCTTCTATTCTAATATTCTTTCTTTCTTTCCTCACCCTCTGATTTCTTTCTAAACTATCCAGTATTTTCAGTGCTTGAAGGATCGGTATGAGATACAGTTAAGGTATTTATGTCGATTTTCGGGGCCGAAAAACCCTGGGTCGTTACAGTGGTATCAGAGCCGGTTGCTTAATTGGTACGGATGATAGGGGGTTCTTGCTTCGCGTTTGGTGGCGAACGGGAGACTCTTACCCTACATCTCCCGACAATGTGGGTTGGTCGAGTCGAGAGGCTGGCCGTAAAAGCAGTTCTGAGGTATCTCTGTAAGCCACGGTGGGAGGTTAGCCCACTGCCCTGGGTCGTTACAGTGGTATCAGAGCTATTGGTTTAGAGATAACCTTGGCTCTGTGGTGTGACTCAATAGAGATGGGGTCAGCAGTACCCTAGATTGAGTTCGTATAGATATGTGAGAGAGCGTAATTGTATTTTGATATAAAATTATTATTGAAATTATTCTGCCTAATTTATTTTATTTAAAATAAAAGTAAAGGATATTATAGTATGGGCGAATTATTTGGATTGGTTGATGCTGATTTGAGTGATATGATGGATTGTGTTGTTGATTGCTTGAATATAAATCTGAACCTGAACTGACTTGGGTGAAAACCAATATGAAATAAAAAATTAGAATGAATCAATCCCAATTCAATAAATTCGAATGGAAAATTAAAGGAATAAATGATAATTGTAGTCATGTATGGATTAAACTGGGTATGAAATTGGTGGATATAAATATGTATGGTAGGGATGTTTTGAACATGATTGACACTGGTTTTGGATACTAATGAAATTCCTTCGAGTTGAGAACAGGTGCAAAGGTGCCAGTTCGGTTTTAAAATCCATCAAAGAGGAAATTCTGGAGTTAATCAAATCCAGTTCGAATCGAGCTGAAGTATAACTGAGCAAGCTCGAATATAAATTATCGCTTATCGCGTGATATCGCTCGCGAAAAGGTACGCCTACGCCAATATGGATTTTTTTTGGGTTTTGAGTTTGAATTTTGGATTTTCCCAACCATGAGAGTCGATGTATACATATTTCTTGATTCTGCGATATTGCAGATGTTACTCCGTACAGGGGAGACTCTGCCGAAATTTTTCCAAAATTCAAGGAGTTAGATATTTTGGAAATTTTTGGGAAATTCTTTTATTTGAAATAAATTGGTTTTAAAACCAATGGGGTCAGTTTGAAATTTAATTCGAGTTTTAAATTAAACAATTTTGAAAATATAATAATAGACGACACTTCTTCTACCTTAGCAATTTCGAGGACGAAATTATTTTAAGGGGGAAGGAATGTAACGACCCGAAATTTCTGCATATTTATTCGGGCTATTTTAATTATAATAATTATTTTAATTATTTAAATTATTGATTTGTGTTTAAATAAGGGAATTTGACCATTTTGAATTGAATATTTGGATTATAATAAGAAAATATTAACGGTTTTATATATGTATTGAATATTTGTTTAACCCAAATTTTTGAATATCAAGTTGGAAATTTGTCTTGATCTCATTTGAATATACTCGGGTTTTTTTTAGGTTATTTTTTTTCAACTGTTTGAATGTTGGTTATACTATATAGATATTTTATAAATTTAAAATAGTCGGGATTAACAAGGTAAATATATATATACATATATATATATACGATTAAAGTTTACACGATAGCTATTTCCATAAAATCACAATTTCAACAAATAGCGACATATGAAAAGATGAAAGTGTCGATCCTAAGGAAAGAAACATGTATCTATATATTAAAGAGATAAAAAGAAAACAAACAAGAAATGCACAAGGAGTACGGTTCGACAAAAGGATGACTAACATGAATATCAATTCTTCCCATCGAAATAGCATATCAACAGTGTAATGAAAAGATAAAACAGCTAATAGAACCAGTAACATCTTGATGTATAACATTTTTTTTAGGTACAAATCAGTATAAAACATTCGGCCATTTCACCAAAACAATATATACACAACAACTTGAAACAAGAAATTTGGACAACAAAATCTTCACTGCCTAGGCACCACTGTCCATTACGACTTTTCAGCACCATTATCATCAGGAAATCAACCTAGGAAGGAAAATAAAAATAGCTATTAATAGCTAGGACATATATATATTGATGTGTATAAAGTGGGAAGATCTCAAATCAAAGAAAAAGAGAAGAAACAATGGATTCAACAGCAAATAATAAACAGTAAAATAACAGTAATAAGAAAAGAAAAGAAAGAAAAAGAAAAAAAAAGTGAGACAGTGGATCAGCCGTGTAACAACAGATACGAATAGTGATGCAACAACTCAAAACAACTAACATATATAGCCTAACAGCTAGGATAACAAAACATGTTCATACACCCAATCCAAACAGCTAAAAAGAAAAGAAAGAGGACTGAAAATATGACTAGAACTGGCGTGTACATGTTTGTACAATACATGACAAATTCTCGGCATGGATTGATACAGAAATACACCACATGAACAGCTAGAGAAAATAGGTAATGCACAGCTAAATGAATAGCTCAACAACTAAAGAAAAGACATGAACAACAAAAAGAAAACGAGATCATAAAATCTATATAGCCCAAAAAGACAAGACAATTCATAACTAAAGAAAACCAGGGGATGTAAACTGATCAGTGAATGTGTTGGAAGAAACTAATATCTATATTGGTATACACAAGATAGGTATGGTCAAAATCCAACAGCATACCCACATGTATATACAGTAAAAATCTTCAGGAATAAACAACTAAATGGTGTACAATATGAACTGACAAATGTGAATAAACAAATCATGGGTCATGACCTCACCTAGTCTACATACTCACACAGTTCGGATTTTGCAGGATTTGCACATGAAGAATCAATGCAAATTTGCATCTTCTCCTATCAAACGTCACACACAAAACTAGATTCAATCACCAACAGTTGTGATCTCATAGCTAAAGGTAAACGCCTAAAATCTAGTAACAACTAAGCCTATAAACCCTATGATTCGAAAACACAGTAAAACCCCAAGTATAAATATACAAACAAAGTGATGTAGTTGCCACAACAAATCAGGTCCACACAGCAAGGGAAAACCGAATTCAAATCCACCAACAAAAATCAAAACAGAAATTTTATTTAATTAGAGAAAAATTACTTAGCTTTCGGGATGAAGGGCCTGGAAGGAGATCACAACGGAGGATCTGGTGTGAGTGTGTGACGGCGTAACAGCGGGAAGGATCCCAGACGATCGAATCTAGTGACTGTCGTTATTTTGAGGATGGTGGAGCCTATAGTAGCTGGTCGGAAGCAAAGGGGGGTCGGAATAGGAGCTTGGAAGGTGGCGTCTCGGGTGAAGCCGAGGGTGTGGAGTCCGGTGATGGCAAGTGGCGGCGGCGAGGATGTAAAGGGACGAAGGGTTTGGTTTTCCTCCATTTTTTGGTGGCGGCAGAAGTTTCGAGATAATGAGTGTTTGTTAGAGGATCCGATGCTTTTAATTTGAATGACAAAGGGATGGGTCAGTTAACCCTAAACGGGCTGGACATAAAGAAGGGTATGGCCCAAATTGTTTTATATATAAGTTTAGTTTAATTTAAAGAAGGCTAAATTAGTGTGTATTAGTTGATTTATTAAAGGATTTTAATTAAAGTAAGTTAATTAAATTAGTGAAACATAAAAACCATTTCATACCATTACCTTGCGGGTCTAAATAGTCGTGTTATTTTCGTTAATCAAACGTAATTAATTATTTGTTTAATATAATTTAGTGTTAACAAATTAGAGTTTATCGTTTTAATTAACGTAATTAATTTAATCAGAATGTGGGGATTAAAGGAAATTAGTTAGAGTGTGTATAACGAGGTAATTAGTTCAATTAAATAGAAATTTAATTTATAACTAAAGATTGAATTAATTTAACAAAGACATTAATATTCAAATAATTATAACTCGTTCATATATGGGCAGAAATGGGGCAAAACAACTCGTGTTACGATCGTGACCACAAGCAGAACAAAACCAGGACAAAGATGGAGACAGTGAGAATCAAAGGTGGGTTAATTCTCACACCTTCTGGAATCCTGTGATGTGGTACATTCACAATAAAATATAATTTGCAGTTAACAGTTTAAATTGGCTGATTGGATGCGATGGATGCAAAGTGGTTGTTGTTTGATTGGTTACAGTTATTTATTTAATTAGTATAACTGTATTCGACTGACATCTGTGATGCAGAGAAGGACAGGTTGGAGGAATCCGACCGGATTCCTCAAATAAACTGTATTTTTGGTTGTTGTGCGTATACATGAATTGTTTGGTTTGACTGACACCAAACCCTGTTTGTGTGTGATGGTTGAATATATATTCACCGGTGTTGTGTTTAAAAATCAACCGGTAGTGTTGATTTGGTGATTGACAGTGAATGGACTAAAAAGTATTGTTTTAACCGTCGCTCGACTGTTAAGTGAATTGACGTGGTTGTTGAAGTTATAAATTTATTTATAACTAGATTAAAGTTATTCAATTATTTTATCTAAGTATTTAAAGTGGAAAATTATAACAAATATTTTTAATCGAGTTAAAGGAAATTATTCAGGTGTTCTAGACCAGTTGTAAAAGTGGGAACCCAAGGGATTTACCTACGAGTGGGTAAAATGGGAAAATGGTTTTTACCAATTAAAGAGGTGATTTTAAATTAATTAATTTAAAAAGGGAAATGCGAAACGGGTTTACAGTTATTGTTTAACTGCGATGTACGGTTGGCAGAATGAACCGTGTTTATTTAGAATTGGTAATAAAATTTTAATGGTAATTATTTTGTTTAATAACAGAGTTAATTATTTTGATAAAGTCAAGCATTTCTTAGCTAGCAATTAAGACGAGGGTTTTTTACTTAAAATCTAATAAAGAAGTGACAAGTTGGTGAGAATTTCAATTTAAAGTTCAAGTAAGATTGGTACAAAAGGGATTTATAAACCCAAATTCTAAAACAAGATTGATTAAAGGAGGGTTCAATTAACAAGTGGTTAATTGACATTAAAGTTGATAAGAAGGAAAGTGAGAGATTATAAGCAGATTTATGACTCGAGTGTTCAACCAACTTGGTAAATAAATTTGTAAGTGAGTGTAAAGATTTAAATAGGATTCTTATTTATTTATCAATTAAGTAAGATGGATTGGAATAAAATAAAGACTTCCGAGGAAAAAGGGTTCATAAAGGAATTGGTAATCCAAGCGAGATGTACAAATAGAATTGGCAAGTGTTTGGGAAGATTTAAAATAATGTTTTTACCAAATGGTCAAATTAAATAAAGAGATTTGGCAAAGGGATTTCAAATGGAAGGAAAAGGGTTATCAACCCAGATTTGAATCAAGATGTTTAATGGAGTTTGAATAGCCATGGCTAAGTGACGAACTAATATTATTCTGAGGTAAGAACGGGTCGACCAAGGTATGAGAGGTAACTAAAATACCCCAACTTGGTTGGCTTTGCTATTATCAAGGAATGGTATTAGTCGGAGTGGGTAAAGGTGAGAAATTTGCTTTATCTTATATGAGGAGTATCAAACTCCGATGCTAGATTTGAAAATTTAATAATATGGCAATATCAGTTTAAAAAGGAATAAGAATAGTAATTTCAAATTATATCGAATATTCGTTATCCAATTTGAGTCGGTCGAATAAAGTATTTGAAGTAGAGTTAGTCAAACGTAATTATTTGAAAGAGTTTCCATTGCGTACGACTGCTAGTGTAATTCGCAGGGCTGCAGATAGCCTACGGCGGTCGGATGTTTCCTGAGGAAATCAGGCGCAACCATTGTGATCGCTGCGATCTAGAGTCGAGCGAATGTAGTTAAGTCAAGTATTAATTAATCGATAGTAGTAATCAAGTCAAGAAATCGAGTTAAATAATTCGAGTTAGTCAAGTAGAGTTAATCAATCAAAGTAAATCAATCAGAGTTAATCAGAGTAAACTTGGTATATACATATATTTTAAAGAGGTCAAGTTGTGTCAAGTGCTGAAATAGGTAAACTGATGTTATTCACACATTTGTTATTCGATAGTTAAATCACCGACTATCGAAGTTGACCAATACGCTTGTTGGTATGGAAAGACCGGGATCGAATTCGAAAACCATTCCGACCAACAAATACGTGTAGAGATCAGAAGATGATCGTGATGGAGCATTGACGACTGTGGATTTTCATAAACGGAAGGACCGCTAATAATCTCTGGATCGTAACCAGAGATAAGCTGTGGTTCTGTCGTGATTGGGATCTACAGGTTGCAAGGACTTCTCGCTACTGATCCATGGGGTGATTCCTATCTGAGATGCAGTAGGAGAGTAACTTCGGTTCATCCTATTCCTGGATGACTTGTATGGACGAATGTCTGACAGAGTATTTCCAAAGGAATTACATGCGTTGATTTCTCCAAACGTACGATAGTTGATGGCGGAGAAATGGTTATTCTCTAGCCTGATAGCTAGAGTATGTTTGTGGACATCAATCAAGTGTGATCTGGCGGATCTGACGATGTGGCATTCAAAGTGAATGATGGCCAGATGTTGAAAAGAGATTCTAGCCTCAAGCCTCATCAACCGGGAAATGACAAAAATCGGGCAGGCAACATGGCTATGTTGGTCGCACCCATTAGGATGTATGATCACCTATCTAGAGAAATTCCTATTGCTTCTTTATCTATTCGATGCTGACCCTATTCGGGTGGCGGTTGCTGATCCCAACCGTCGGTGATATACATTCGATACACTCAAGCGAAATGAGTGGTCGGTCATGTGAGGGCCGGGTTGCAAGACGTTCTTGTTGAACCCAGTGTATTCGCCTCTAGAGATACACGTGCGAAAGGTGGACCCATACCTTGTCAAGTTGGAAATCCAATATCCAATAAGCGCCCGCGGTTTTGTTTGGTATACCATATATGGGGAGCGTGAGATGCAAGCGTTCCTCTAGATTGATATTTACTTGTATTTAGACATTATGATAATATCAGGTTAAGTTATGATTTCAAAAACTGTTTTGGGTTATAGTAAGGTAAAAACCGTCCGTGTTTATGTGTGGGCTGGTCTTACTATTATCCTTTGATTTCATAAAGGATTTTCCAAAGTTAAACAAGCATGTGTTCTGTGAATTTATCACTGATAGTATTCCAGACTGACCCGGTGTATTTTGTTTTAAATCAAATGTGCTCGGGTCAGACCGAGTATGTTCCAGGTTAGGTTTCCGTTTGGAGTTTCAGGAGCTAGAAGCAGGAGGCTTCACCGCTAGTTATATAAAGTTATTATTCCGCTATGTCTGATATATGCTGTACTCTGGTGATTTGTATGTATATACAGTTCTTTTGTATAAAGGTATTTGATATTATATTTTATTCGTTCCGCTGTGAGATTCTGATGCGTTCTTCTTCTTTCTTCTATTCTAATATTCTTTCTTTCTTTCCTCACCCTCTGATTTCGTTCTAAACTATCCAGTATTTTCGGTGCTTGAAGGATCGGTATGAGATACAATTAAGGTATTTATGTCGATTTTCGAGGCCGAAAAACCCTGGGTCGTTACAACTAGTATATAATAGATGTTATACATCTCTGAAACGCTGTATATTTTGTATATGTCGTATACTGAAAGGTTTGAATTCACTTAATAATGAATGATTATATGTAAGTATTTAATTATAGTTGTTTTAATTGAATAACATTAATCCTGACTCGAGTGTTTTAGTTTATAATTACAATGCTCGGGTCAGACCGAGTATTTCGGCTTAAGATTTGCATCTGATAAAGTTGAAGATTCATGAAGACCACTTCTTGTCCGTTTATTTTGAAAAAATTTATAATCACGTTTTTATGTATAAGCTTCCACTAAAAAAATAGAAGTTGTACAACTCTGATATTTAGTGTGAGTGCTTCCGCTGTGAGATATTGTAGTTTATTTATTCTATGATTTCTGTGTCTGATTTTGTTAAACCCTGTAAGCTAAATAACAATCTGTCATTTCTAGCGGTTTAAGTTGGTTTAATTACACACTTGAAACGGTCGAAAAAGGCAAGTCATTACAATTTTCATCTCCATTGTACCATTCATCTACAACCCTACTTCGCATTTGCCTAAATTTGTCTTTACTACATTGCTTCTATCTATTGAATGATACGTACGAAGTTTATGTACAATTTTGATGGTAAACAAAGGATGAACCTAAGCTGGTCTTAGTAAAAAAGCAGGAACATACATCATAACATAGCTGGAGATTAAGAATGGTCTGAAGTTGAACATACATCTAGGTGTGATTCATCTATAACACTACCAAAAAATATTAAACTAAAGACTAAAAGATTTAGTCTTTAGTTAAGCAATTCAGTCTTTAGGTAACTTCTAAAGACAGACCAAAGACTGAAATATCAGTCTTTAATTCTCAAGTCTTAAAAGCAATCTGAAACTGACGTGTTGGTCTTAAAATGTAAAGACTGATAATTCGATTTCAAACACAGTTAAAAACTGAATGTTTAAGACTGAAATATGGTATGTAATCAGTCTCAAATTTTGCAAATTTTTTATATTGAATAAAAAACTTTTTTGAAGAAGCACATTTAATTGCATTTATATTACTATAATCCAAACTTATGCATATATATATATACACAAACATAAACGTAAAAACAATCATATGCACATATAGATATATGGTATATGAATATTATAAAGACAATATAACCTGTAGTGCTTATACGAGTTATCAAGAGACATCCATTCAATTCATATAAAGCAAAATGTTACACAATACTTTGTTGACTACACCGTATAGCCTATTCTTTTAGAACAACAAACTCCTTCAACCTCTTTCTCTCTCTCTTCTTCTTCCACCATAATCGTTATACCACATTTGGAAACAACAAAGTTTACATTACAACCAGGAATAATAATCAAAACACAAAATAGCAAAATGAACACTGCAAATTAACATCGAATCAAGTAACTCTACCATCAATTCTTCTGGAACCCATGCACTCACTCTCTACGCCTTTCCAGAACTTCTTCAACTCTACTCGCTTCCTACTTGCAAAGTAATAATCAAAGAAAACGTTCAAATACTTGTGTACACTGTGCGTCCTTCTCGCTTCAACCCTCATTTTTGATGATAATGGAAAACAATTACAAATATACAGTTGGAGATCTGGATAGTTGGGGACTTCCACCTCCTACTAAATTCCAACCTTTAGTGTTCTTGCTCTTCGAATCAACACTTCAAGAATGGCAACTCGCTTGGTAACTTCTTTTATATTTCAGATCTACACTGCATTCTATGGATAGTAAATGATTAATCGCTTGATTTATTTTGTAGTGTTCTCATACCCATCGATCCAGGAACTGAATTAGAAGGAGTTGTAAATACCTGTGATGGGAGGAGAGGAATTATGTAGATATGGAAAAGACCTGAGGAAACGAGGGAGGGCGTATGTGACATGGAAACCAAACATGAAGGAGGATGGAGAGATACCGCTATGCGTATTTACCAAGAAGAAATTTAACGTGAGAAAGTGTGTGTAGTGGGACTAAAGCATGGAGCGGAAACGTGCCTTTGAACAAAAGTGGATCCCTAATCATTTTAAATGACGCGAATCTCCATTTATGTCCTTTAGATCCATAATGAAATAAGATCTAAACCATTCGATGGCTGCTGAAAATAGTAAGAATTTGAGATAAAAGCAAGGACCAGTTCTTGGCAATCTTAATGAACTATAAACCGAAATAAGACAGAATTTCAGTTTCTAATTTTTAGAATTAAAGACTGAATGTATTGTTCATTGATCAGTTATTAATTATAGACAGCAGTCTTTAGAAGTCAGTTTCTAATAGCTATATTTTTTGTAGTGTAATGGCTGTGTTATTGTTGAAATGGTTGTTAATAGAGCAGCAGCTGCAGTATGGATATTGGAATGTACCAGTTTGAAATGGTTGCTAATTGATAATGGAAAGCAAATGGTAATTGCAATAGTTGATGATATTCTCAAGTGCTAGGCTTGTATTTAGAATATTGTTAGAACTATATTGTTTGATGTGAAGAGTGGAAGCAACCTTTTGGTGTGGCCGGTAGTGGAGCTGGATGTAATTAGAACTTCTAGCAAAGAGAATTTAATGGAATTGCACTAGAACCAAGCCATCTTGATGTTGACGGCGTTTTCATTCTATATGAAAAGACAAAATAATTTATCTTTTATACAAAATAACACTAGAAGCTGGCATAACAAATTGTATCTTTTGACTATAAGTGTAGACTCAGTATGAGCTGTATATATTGACACTTTTATAGTGTAAAAAAAACCGACTTCGTTCGCCCAACATCATCATTTTAATTCCAAATTATTTATCGGTTCACCTTCAAATTACATGCACTGATAAAACGATAGCAATTGACCCCAAACTGGAAATCTAGCAATAACTAGTTATATGTATTCCAAATAAAATTTGTTTTATTGAAAACGAAGGTCGTTTGAAAAGAAAAATTTATTTAAGGCTTATATAATATCTATATTATATAATTAAATTAGATAAAAAATATATTATTATCGTATATCCCCAAATGAAATCTTATACAGCTTCAAATTAAACCAATATGGGTTTTAAACTCAACATTATATAATTTCAGGTTAAACGATATTAATTATATTAAAAATCCTATTTAATTTATATAATAAACGTTATCGATTATTAATGAATTCCATAGCCACTATTTAAAAATTTGAATTGGACATAAGTCACAATCTATAAATTGAAACCTCCATTTTTCTCTTCCATTAGAAAATTAAAATCAAATAGATTCAAATGTTTATTGTTTTCTAGAATTCCGACTTATATCGGATCCTATATATTTAGTTGAAGTTCAAATCATAAATTACGAACTACCGCGACGGTTCGAGTTTGTTTTATAATTATATATAAATTATACATTCAAATGTCGTTTTATTAAACGAATTATATGATTTATAAATCCATTTAAAATTCCAATTCAATATTTAAATAATAAATTAAATTAAATATTTGATAACCAATATACAGGATGTTACATTCCTTTCTGCTTAAAAGAATTTCGTCCTCGAAATTTCTAAGGTAGAAGAATGCTTTAATCCCATTTATTTTCAAAATAATTATTATAGAATTATCATTAAAAATTCTATTTTTTTATAAATTTACGAAAAAATCGCCAGCATCTCCACTGCATGGCTCAATCGGAACAACCACAATTCGCCACTCTAGGCCTCACATTGATCAAAAGAAAACCAATACCGAACAGCTACCCAACTCAGGGGTATAAAATCAATCATCAACCAATAATATCAAGGTTTACCTATTTGTCGGGCATCTTAATTCCAATAGCCAAGCAAAAAAATTATTAGCTCATCCTTTGCCAACCAACCTGTGCTTAACTCATTTATAATGCAAGTAATAAGTACAACGTTATTCCGTTTTATTTCATAATTGAATTTTATTCAAATTCGTTGTACTGGAATTTAGCATTCAATTTCTTCAATTATGTTATTAAACCATTTATTAATTCTATTCAATCCATCTAACAAACAATCAACAACGAATGCAGAAACCATAATCAATACATAACCAACTTAACTAAACCAATCAATTTATATTTTACTCAGTTTCCAAATTCCAAATTGATTTCATTTAACTCCAATATCCATTCTTTAATCAACCTGTCTTAACCATGTTAAGATTCAAATCCATATTCAATTAACTATATAATTTTCTTATTTGTTCACTTCTATTTCAAATTCAAATTCTGATTTTATTTCAAAAATCTCTCATTTTCTCTTTCAATTTCATATAGAAATATTCTGGTTATATTAAACCACTCCAATTCATAATTCAATTCGAATTTCATTCAAATCAATCAAACACATCAATATCTTAATAATCTAATAAAAGTTATCCTTTATATGAAATTCTAATTTGGGTAAAATTATATCATTTACCCACTTTACAAAATAATATCGTGTCGGTAACTAGTTCAAATGCTTCTCAACACTTGAATCGATCAAATAACACAATACAAAACATTTCTATAAAATCTACAAATACGCTCTCATATATACACATTCAAACTAAATCTAGGGGATTACTAACTCTATCTCTTTCGAGTTATTCCACAGAACCAAGGTTATTACTAAACCTCGCTCTGGTACTACTGTAATGACCCGGAAAAATTCGATGCCCGTATTCCGACAATAATACATTCATTCCATATTACTTGACAAAACCCAAGTATCGTAAACACCAGATAATTTAAGAAAGAAAATAAAAGGTGAGATAAGAAAGAAATAAATATTAGAATAGAAGAAAAAGAAGAAGAACCAACACAATAAAATCAGAGTCTCACATCACAGTGGAACAAAATGTATTATAGAAATAATCTTTATTGAGAGCTCGAAATAAAACTTACAATCATCACAGTACATCAACATATCTGGACAGTTATAATATCTTGTCATCATATACATCATACAACGGAATAGTAACTAATACGTCTGAACTCCTCCAGCACGTCTTCTGAACTTTGTAGTATCCAATAACCTGAACCTGTAAACCCGGTCTAACCCGAACATTACAAACGCCGGATCAGTCTGGTGAACCAGAGTGAGAAATCCACTAAGTTTACAAGCAACATCCAATTTGATTTTTAAGTTATAATCTTTTCGAAAGAAAGGATAATCGTAAGACCAAATCCATACATAAATACGGACGGTTTTTACCTTACGATAACCCAAAACATTTTGAAATCATATATATCTTCTGGTATTATAATAGTGTCTAAATACAAGTAAACAACAATCTGGCGGAACGCTTGCATCTCACGCTCTACATACTTAGTATGCAATCAAAATCGCAGGAGCTTATTGGAGACTGGATTTCGATTATGACAAGGTATGGAACCACATGCCGATAATTTATCTCTAGAGGGGAATACATTGGGTTCATCAAAACATCTTGCAACCCGACCACCATGACCGACCACTCATTTCACTTGAGTGTGTCGAATGTATATCACCAACGGTTGGGATCAACAACCATTTCCCAAAAAGGGATAGCATCAAATATAATAAAGAAGGAAATGAATTTTCTCTAGATAGGAGATTATACACCATAATCGGAGCGACCCCCTTAGCCATGCCGCCTGCCCGATTTTTGTCATTTCCGAGTTGTGAGGCTTAAGGTTAGAATTCACCTTTTGAACATTTGGCCACCATTTACTCTGAATGCCACATTATCAGATTCATCAAATCATTAATTGACATCCACAAAAATACAATGGGTGTTAGCTAAGAGAAGGTGTCTTCTCTGGCACCAACAGAAATACATTTATAAAAATCAACGTGCATGATCCTTTGAAAATACTCTGTTAGACATTCGTCTATACAGGTCATCCAGGAATAGGATGAACCGAAGGAACTCTCCTATCACATCCTAGAAATCACCCTATGGATCGGTAGCGAGTAGCCCTTTCAAATCCATCGATTTCAACCACGATAGAATTACAGTATATCTCAAGCCGCCAAATCAGAGATTATAAGCCATTCTACCATTTTATGAAGATCCACGGTCTTCAATTTGTTCATCTCGATCAGTATCTGATATCTTCAACGTTTACGTATTCATTGGTCGGATTTGTTTTCAAATATAAATTCAATCCCGGTCTTTCCATACCAACAATCATATAATCAGATTTGATAGTCAGATAATTAACTATCAAATCAACAACCATTCAATCATGAAAATAAAGATAGATTTAATGTTCAGTACTCAACATCACTTAGAAAAAATATTTAATAACCATATCAATTCCTATTTTACTATTATTTCAAAACATTAATTGCAACGTTATTTGAGCATTTCTACACCTCAACATTCGTTAGCCCTAGACTATAAATCGTAAGTGAATAATTCTCTCTAAGTATCAACCCCGAAGCCAAAATCAACATCAGATCAATGCTCAGAAAATTACTCAACTTAACAATCTCCAGTTAGGTTCTAATTCTTATCTCGACTTATTATCAACCCATATTATTCCACTTCTAATTCGTTCAACCATTTTCCACTTTGAAAATCTCATTTCAATTCCATCGTTAAGTACGTTAAACTTAACGTTGAGCATCACGCCCCTTTTATGAACATCATTTATAACTCCCAGGTTCAATATAAAACCCCCATTATCCCGCTTTCCTTTACTTAATTTAAGTATTAAGTAAACACTTATTTTAAGCTATTATATTGGTTTATAATTCCTTTTGTTAACTTGGTTTATAAAAGTCGGTTTTATAATAGATTCTGTTCATACACTCCTTTCCCAATTCAATCAGGTTTCTATACCAATTTCGATTACTTAATTAAATGTATTCCATTTAAACATCAACCTCTTTAATTATTGTTAATTAAAATGATAATTTGCTTCCTCGTTAATGACCATAGAAATAGTTAAGTTCTTTATTAACAAAATAAATAGTAAATCTCTTTTTTTAAAATCTTATTAAATTAAAATAAATATTCATTAATCTGTTTCATTAGATTAATTCGAAACAAATCAATCAAATAACCAATTACAATTAAATTTGTTGACTTCGTCAACTTAAACCATGATTATCTCATTAATCAACTTCAATCAGCCCTTCTTTTAAATTAATAATATAACTAATACAAATAATTCTATTTAGTTGTCTTTCGCAAACAATCAATCCCATTCTCAATTGTTGCGTTAATTTCTGCTCACTTGCTCATAAATCTTATTACAAAAGAATTTACTTTACAAAATCATTTAATACATAAAAACTTAAATAATAAATAATACATATTAATTTCCTTTTATTAAACCTTTATTCAAATACATCGATTTCAAAATCTATCTTCAGTTATAAAATAAATTTTATAACTTCACTACCATCGATTCACCTGACGGTAATCAACATTTATAAAACAATTTATTTTTAGGCCAACTGCTGCCAATTACTCAATCCATATTTCCCATTGGTTAAACAAAATGAACGTTGAATTTCTAGTCAATAACCAACAACCAAATCAATCATCCAATCAGAATAGTTCATATAATGATAATATGAAAATAAATAACATTTATTACATTTGAGGAATCCAGTTGGACCCCTCCAACCTGTTTTTCCCTACACCCAAATATGTTATCTCAACAATATCATTTATTTCAATAAACAGATATAATATTCAACTATCAAACAATATACTCAATCTAAACGTCCATATTTCAGTTTAATAAATTTATATTATTATAAATGTAACCAACGAGGTAAGTTGCTTCATTTGGTAATAATCGTTAAAAATAACGAAAGGTTAAACATTAAATTAAACAAATGCTTAATTTAATCAGTTCATTCAACACATATAAATATATATTCAGCATCCAACAAACAATTAACAATCATAGCACACAAATATTAAACCCGACTTATATAAAATATAAGTGGGATAAAACTGAGTGAGTTGAACTCACCTTGATTTCATTCGTCGTTGAAACGTTCGTTTTAATTAAATTAAACAAGCGTTTAATTTAATAAAAACTTCTAGCTGTGTCCAGCTCTGTCCAAACCAGCTCTATAATATTACGTCTGTCTATATGATTATACTGCTTCCCGCTTTGTTCAATTCCATGGACGTCTTTTATAGTCATACATTTATATGTTATTCGCTATTATACAAAATAATAATTTATTAACATTTAGTAAGTAAACGGTACGTTTCAAAAATCATTTTCGAATGAATCACGGTTAGGCAATATAAAATTCCAGGCTTCACGTTTTGTAACTTATAATTAGACAAACAAGGTTAGGCACATTCAATCTAAGATAAGGCATATTAGACACATAGGCACTCATACGTGTTCTCCGGCTTTTTATTGTTTACCCTCCGCATATTAGACACATAGGCACTCACACGTGTTCTCCGGCTTTTTATTGTTTACCCTCCCCAAGTTCCCATACTTAAGTTACATTAAATTAAATTGGGCAATAGAGTAACAGGGCTCATACAAAATATGCGAAAACTGGCCACGTAAAAATCACGGTTAGACAAAACTAACTCTTTTACCGAGGCCTATTATATTCGGTCAGGCATAAAATCGAATAGCACATTAAAATTTAATTAATATACATATGGATAACGATTTGGCATTAACTAATGTAAGTAGGCGTGTCATAATATTATACACAATCACGTTACTATTTGTTAAGGCAAAACTAACCATGAACCCTTGATGCTGTTCATAATATAAGGTACTGTTCATCTTCCTGCTAATACATATATATATATGTGTGTGTGTGTGTGTGTGTTTAGAACTACTTACTTCCCACTTCTCTCATTACCTGCTCTCGAAAATGATCCCTCCTACATTCACAAACTAGTCTTCACCCTTCTCCTTTCCTGATGCCAATGCTGACGCTCCAACCACCTCAACTCCGACCCACGACACCTGCTTCCACGTTTCTCCAGCCTTTTCCTTAACTACGGCCTCAACGTTCCATTACTCGGAGCTTCGACTCTCCTTAACTAAGCCCGAACCCTGCTGCTTTAAACTAACGAACTTGCCACTCCTTTATTCTACACCGTACAACGTCGTTCTGCTTCTACTATTCATGCAGCTTCTCTCATTTCTTCTTAACAGTATTATGCCATAATCCATCGGAACCCCACGCCATTTCGTTGGCCCATTCGAATGACCCTCGTCACCAAAATGATACATCACTATGTAGTGCTCTTCTACTTCTCCAGTGCTATGAGGCTTATGTTCTGAATATATATATATATATATATATATATATATATATATGTATGTATGTATGTATATATATATACTATGAGGCTTGCATGTCCGCTTTCTGAGTGCTTGCATTTTAAATTGAAGGAGGTTCTCGTTTTTGTTTGGAAATAATGAATCTGAGGCAACTTATTTATAGATAGGAAACAAACGGGTAAGAATAAAGTTACATAATTGGTAGAGAGTAGCTTATATTTTAACTGAGTAAAATAGGTTGTGTTGTCTCTTCCAATCCTCAAGGGAAAAAGGGCATTTGCATGTGCAAATATTAGACTGTGTACTCTCTTTTTAGGCCTACACGAGTAGTAAAGTTCATAGGGTAGTTGTTTGTTTCATTTAACTTAAACATGAAGTTGTAAATATATAAATCAGCCTGCGTGTGTTCTTTTATGTATGTGGGCTGCATAGGAAAGGAAATAGGGTTGGTCGGTGTGGTGTTGAATATGTGCGTGTAATTCATTTCTTAGGGGTTAAGTATATGTACTGTATTTTTATTTTATATGGTATCTAACTTCTACCGCTAAATGTTATTTACTGGTAACTGTTGAATTCGTACCGACACACACAAACTCCAACCACGATGAAAATGGATATACCGCTATGTCTCAATGTTCTAGTCTCATTGAAATTAATTTTGTTGTAAACTGACTTCATTTGCACAAAGTCGTCATTTTAATTCCAAATTATTTATCAGTTCAATTGACCCCAAACTGGAAATCTAGCAATAACTAGTTATACGTATTCCAATAAAATTTATTTTGTTGAAAACGGAGGTCGTTTGAAAAAAAGCTTTTTTTAAGGCTTATATAATGTCGATATAATATAATTAAATTACAAAATCATTGAATTAAATAATAATAAAATATTATTATTGTATATCCCCCAAATGGAATCTTTTACAGCTTCAACTTAAACCAATACAGGTTTTAAACTCAACATTATATAATTTTAGGTTAAATGATATTAATTATATTAAAAATCCTATTTAATTTATATAATAAACGTTATCGATTATTAACGAATTCCATAGCGACTATTCGAAAATTTGAATTGGACATAACTCACAATCTATAAATTGAAACCTCCATTTTTCTCTTCCATTAGAAAATTATAATCAAATAGATTTGAACGTTTCTCTTTTCCCATAACTCCGACTTATATCAGATCCTGTATATTTAATTGAAGTTTAAATCGTTAATTATGTACTACCGCGACTATCGAGTTCGTTTTATAATTATGTATAAATTATACATCCAAACGTCGTTTCAATAAACAAATTATGTATTATAAATCCATTTAAAATTCCAGTTCAATACTCAAATAATAAATTAAACTAAATATCTGATAACAAAAAATACAGGACGTTACACTTCCTATGCGAAGTAAAAAAATGAATTCTACTTTATGTATCTCTTGTTAGTTACTTTGAGTAAATTAATATGTACATGACATTTAAAAAAAGTTTTTTAATACAATTAAAGTTATTACAATACCAAGCAATTGTCAATATATAACAAATCAAAATATACATAAAAAATAACTCTAAATTAAATGAATATGTTCTTATCATTATCAAATTATTGAATATTTTTTTATATCTTTTTTTCCTTTTCTATGAATTAATCAAATTTTACATTGTAAATTCTTATTTTAACTTTTAAGTAAAAAATCCAGATTAAATTACATATGAGATAATCAAATCTTCCCTTTATTTCTTACTTAATAAAATCTATATTCACATGGGTTTTGAAACGACCCGAAATCCCCCTTTCGGGAAATCATGGATTGCTTTGAGAACAACACACATCGGAACACAAACAGAAGAACATTTCATTGTTAATTACAACAATTCCATCAGATAGAAGAATATACAGAGTATGAATAAACAAAATACATTCGATAAATATCAGAGATTACAATAAATTACATAGCAGCGGAAAAACAATACAAAACACAACTGAAAGTAATACACGGATACAGAGCTTTCTGAATATCCTTCCAGCTGTAAACCAGGATCCTGTGAATATAAATCTGCAAAACCAAAGCTACTAGTTGCCCGTGTCGAAAATGAGGGCACCCAGAGTTTAGGTTAAAACAATAAACTCCAGGTCAGTCATGTGACTGGTGTGAGAACTAAAACAGTTATTAATCTTTATTTTAAAGTTAGGTAAATCAATGGACCATGCCGTATAACACGGAACGGGTTTCCTCCCAAGAATACCAGTGCATAAAACAACAGCGCAATGCTAAATAAAGAACAATGAAGCTATTATAAGACCCAGGTCCCATCACAGAATGCAACACAAGCCGAAGGATAGGGTTTTACCTTATAATTGCCAAAGAATGCTTGATACGCTAAATTTCATCTTTTATTATTACTACAGGTGTATAGTGTCAAAACAATTTCAATCATAAGTATCAATCATAGACAACATGGGTACCATATATCATGTCACCATATATAGGTTTACAATCAAAACCGAAATGTCACGTATTGGAAGTTGGATTTCCATCTGTGAACCGAGGCAAGGGATCGTCCTCACCGCTTCGAGATGCTCTAGCCCGCCCCTCAGGAACAGCCGCAACTGCACCTTAGATCATCAGGGCCGGTCCACTCGATGTGGATTATAATGCCTGAACACTGCGTTTCCCCACCCTATGGGATGTCAATGAGCCAAATGACTCCATCGGACCCGGATCGTCCGATCTAACCGAGGCACCTTGCAATCCATCATCCACATAAGTAAAATGTCAGGCCGTGTAAAACACTGACACCACTCCTAGCTAGAAGGAAACACATGTCCTCCCTGAGGTCCTCTCCCGTTTTTGGTTCACAACCGGGTGTGAGGCTCGCGAATTAATGCTACACAAAGCTACGCCACAAAGGCCGTGCTTTGATCATCAACCACAAGACTCTGCTTTTCAACATAAGCCTCGATCATTTGCATCTCAGCATGCCACATATGCAAACCACTCCATGCAGCCGATACACAGAATGATATCCAATGTCAGACACACAGTCCATTTACAAGTCTGTTCTAGGCCTGAACGAAACCGGAGGAACCTTGTACCTCGCATATCCATCGATCTCCAAGTACGTCTGGACGATCACCAACTAATTCCCTACTCTTGGGTGTACAGCCCAATCAAGATCATCAGTAATTATCCAAATGATGTGAAGGCCTTCGGTCTTCGACCACCGTCTACATCCTCGACACATCGTCGAATCTGTTATTTAGAATGGGATAAACCGGGTCTTTCTGAATAACTCGCGTATATAATAAACAAGTGTTACACAAACACAACATATGCCTCATTCCAATTCAGAATATTCTTTTATTCAAATATTCTTATACTTTGGGAAAGGTTCCAATTAATTTTATCAAAGGTAAATTCTTTAAATTTATTCTTTCATCTTCCTTTGAATATCAATTCAAACCAAATTATGGTTTATCCAAACTAGTCGGGATTAACAAACCTTACCGAAGTAATCGTTTGTTTTAAATTCCCCAACCCCAACCTATTCATCCCATGAAGTAAAACTGGTAATACTTCATATATAACACCACGGTGTTATCGGTAAATCCAATTATCATTTCACGTTCAAATCTAATTAAAGATTTAACTATCGTCTGGAGTAAACCTAGTGGTACTCCATTCTCGATGATTTCCTTGAATTTGATAATTTTAATTATCAAATTCACTTTTCAATCTAATTCAAGATTCATTAAAACTCTAATTCAGTTTTAGTTTCCAAAAATTATTACTTAATGATTATTCAAATCCAGGAAATAAATCCTATCTTTAACTGGGTTAAAGAACCAATGCCATTTAAAACACAGTTCACGATAAACCCCAAAATCACTTTTCATTTTCATCAGCCTTTAACCGTAAATTAGCAAGTGAACAATTCCCTAAGTAATAACCCCGAAGGCCGAAACCAACATTAGATCAATACCCAGGAAACCATTCAATCTTAACTAATCTCCAGTTAGTTTCTGATTTTCTTAACTCCGTTAATTCTAAGAACAGTATTATTAAAGATACCATTCACGACAACCCAAATCACATTCCATTAATTATCGGGTTAAAGACCAAATGTTATTTAAAACATCGTTCACGATAAACCCAAAAATCAATTTCAATTCAATTCCATATAAATATTATTTAATTGGTATACTTCATTAAATCCAAATACAAGATTTAATCTTTTTCTCAACTGGGTTTAAGAACAATGTTAATGAAGACACCATTCACGACAAACCCAAATCCCATTTGATATTAAATACAAGGCTCTGAATAGAAAATATATCGGCTTATATTCAATATCAAATACTGTAACCAACAAATATTGTATTGGAAATTATGATATAAATATATCTTTCAAATTTCCATCACAATATCTGTATAATCCCGAAATCCCATATCGAAATATTCCGAAGACAATTTCGATTCAAATCCATTTCCAATATATATATTGGAAATTTTGGTTATTTTTAAAACCATTTCAAATCCAATTTATTTATTTTAAAAATAGATGGATTCTAATTCTAGTTCAAAACTAGTTCATTTAGATAAAAATCTATTTTTATCTTTTCAAATATGGAATTTTTCATCCCAATTCTTTCTAAATCATTTCTTATGATTTTACACTAATTATTGATATTTTTAATAATTTTATCAAGGCCCGTACAGTCGATTTCCATCAACGGCCATCGAACTGCACTTAAAGCGACCTTCTCCAAATTTGATTTGGACATAATTCCAAATCCAACTATTAGATTTCAAATCTCTAATACTCTTAGAAAGCACTTTTCGATACGAACCCAACGGTTCCGGTTTTAGGAGAATCCGACGGTCGGATCTCCCGCAACGTCAATTCGAAGTCAATGGTCGAAATTCGCGAACTGCAGCAGCGCGGCGCGTTCTATTCAGGCCACTATAATATATATATATATATATATATATATATATATATATATATATATATATATATATCTTCGATTTCCTTTTAAAACGTATTTTATAAATCGTTTTAAATTCGTTTTCAAAATGATTTCAACTTCCATCCCAAATTCAAATCAAAATTGAATTTTCCAATATAAATTCTATTTAAATTCATTTCAAATCGATTTCAATTGAATTCGATTTCAATTCAATTTCAATCCGTTTTAAATTCGATTCAAAATGATTTCAATTCTATTTCGATTTGATTCGAATTTCAAATAATTCAATTTAATTCGAATTTCAAATCATTTCAATTTAATTCAAATTTCAAATCATTACAATTTAATTCGAATTTCAAATCATTTCAATTAAATTTGAATTTCAAATCATTTCAATTCGAATTTCAAATCATTTCAATTTAATTCGAATTTCAAATCATTTCAATTTAATTCGAATTTCAAATCCATTTCAATTTAATTTGAATTTCAAATCATTTCAATTTAATTCGAATTTCAAATCATTTCAATTTAATTCGAATTTCAAATCTTTTCAATTTAATTCGAATTTCATATCTATTTCAAAATATCATATTTTGAAATCACTTTCAATATTCATTGTAGAATGGATAAAATCGACATAATTCCCGTTCGTGTTAAAATGGTGTTTAACTACTTAACACGGCTTCACATTTCGATATTCACTGAATATTATTTTAAAATATTCGATAATTCTGAACTGGAATCAGACACAGTCAATTACCATATAACTGATTATATGGATTTCACACAACAAATGTGTATAACAACAATGAAAACAGCAATCCATCATCCAGAGTGCATTCTACACTGTATAATCATTAAATATAAATATTTAACGCTTATAACAGCTTGTCAATCAATCGATCAACATACAGCTAATTATTGGGATTAGTGTACGCCCAATTTCATCCCAATACCCATGTGGGGTTTCAAACAATCAAACACAGGTTTTATTTGTGCAGTCGGGCGATGTGTAAAATTTATCATCCTAATCCATATCAGTCAAATGTGTGTATATAAACAAATCGTTCGATTTGTTTATAAATCTTTATTTTATATACACGTTAAAAATTATATTTTTAACTATAAAATATTTATTCATCCCACATTACATGTAATGACCCGCATTTTCTACGATATATAATTAATTTATTTAATTATATAATTGGTGATTTAGAGAAGTTAATGATCGTTTAATTAAATAATATTGAATATTTAATAAATAATTATAATATAATAATATATTATAATGTCGAAATAGTCGGAAATAGTGAAATTCACAATATCGTGTGAATTGAATAGCATACGCGATTTGGTGGAGTTTCGATTCGAAATATAATAACGATTATATTCAATCGACGACAGTTTGAACGTAGAATTATAATATAATTAAAATAGAGCTCGAAATGGCGCGGTAGTTCGCTATTTGGCGATTTGAACTTCAACTGAATGTACAGGATTCGTTTTAAATCGGATTTCTGGGAAACAAGAAACGTGTGGAGTTGGTGAAGTATATCTTTCTAGTGGAAGAGAAAAATCGGGATTTCATCGTGTAGATTTTTATTTACGTCCAAATCAAATTTCAGAAAAGTCGCTTTGGAATTTCTTTATAATTTGCGACACTTTATTTACGTTATAAATCGATTTTTCGATATGAATTGAATATCGATAAATCTAAAATCTGAAATATCAAACTGTATATTCTGATATGATATTCTGGAGTTGTACGATATCATATGTAAAGATATACGATAATATTAAATTATTAATATTTAATTTAATTTATTTAAATATATTTATATATTTAAATGGGCTATTCAAAGCGTTAAAATTAGCCACTTTTGCAAACGAAGTCGGAATTCGACGAAACCAGTTTTCTTGGATCCGCAGTATCAAATAGTTGTTAGATTTCCAGTTTCGTGATTTTTAGAGTCACTGTGTGGTCGAACGGATTTTTAGAGTGAGAAATAGTCAGTATTTTGACAGTTAAAAATACGCTGTGTAAGCATATGAAGTCGGAATTCGACGAAACCAGTTTCATTGGGACCGTAATGTCAAATTATAGCTGCATGTCCAGTTTCGTGATTTTTGGGTATCGTATGAAATCGCAGGGATTTTTAAGGACCAGCAAAAAGTAGAAAATCGATAAAATAAATTATAAAAATCAAATTCAAAATATCTCACCTCATTCTACCGATCACAAGCAGGCCACGCGACCTCTCTTTTCAACCACAAAGCTTACCAACCTCAAACAGCTTATAAATGCCGTATAAACCATCTCAACAGAAAAAGTTTGAGCAAAAGAAAATCCAAACGATACAAAAGAAAATTCCTAAAAATCCTGAAACTAGTATATATGGATTCCCTGATGAATTCTCTTCGATTCGGTACCCAATTGGAGGCTTGCGACGCAAATTATGGTTGCTCGAGTTTGGGTCAGCAGAGTTAGGGTTGAAGTTCTTGTCGCGTTCGTTGGTTTTGAGCTCGAGTGGAGTTGATAATTGGATTCGTGATGGGGTTTGGCAGTTGTACACGAACTTTGGTGGTGTTCGGTTGAAATTGGCGTCGGTTTCTTCCTGTAGCCGACGGAGATGATGCTGAGGTGGCCAGTTCGAGTGCGATCAGGGGTATGTAGGGAGGTAGAGATCCATATGGAGAGTAGAAGGGTGGTGGTCTCGTGTGAGGTTGGTGGTCGAATCAACGGGGAAGGAAGGTCAAAATTGGGTCAACGAGAAACAGTTACTGAGTTCGATACTGGTAGAAGACGGAGGGAAGAAGGGTAGCGGGTGTGTTGAGTTTTGAATGGGCTGAGGGATTTTAAAGAGGGGATTGGGCCTAGAGATCGGGTTAAGCCCATTTGTTTTAAATCCATGTTTTAATTTATTTAAAATGTTGTATTAACTTCATAACGCGATATCTGGGTCATATGAAATCAGATTGATGAACCGTAAGTTGCGTTGGGATCGTATGGAGGGAGCAACACAATGGGACTGACCGCGAGTCAATCTGAGCTCGTTACAATTTATGGCGAAATAAATTGTTCTACTAAATCAAATAACGCAAACCGTTATTTAACGACTAACGCGCAAATGTGAGTAAATCTCACCAACTATAAACAGTTTATAATTTCATGTTGTATCTTTAGAACTATTAGAAATTGTCTGATTTACTGTGTGTTGATTTTTTGATTGAACTGCTAGTCAGTTAGTTAAATTTCTATATTGATTCTGTTTAACAGAATATATCATATGGAACTGAAAGTGATGTTATCTATATTGTCTAACATCTGTGATGCAGGGAAACAGGTTGGAGGAATCCGACTGGATTCCTCAACAGTTATTTTATTGTTTTTCATATATTTTAATATATGATGTGAATTATAACCTGTTGTTGATTGTGTGTGTATGGACGATATTGAACATCGTGATTTGATATGATTGAATACCATAACATACCGAAATGTTGATAAAGGAATTATTTCAAAGTGATATTGAAAACAGAATGTTTATAAATTGGAATATTTATAAATGAGAGATATTTATAAATTTAAATATTTATAAATAAGGAATATTTATAAATTGGGATATTTATAAATAGGAGATATTTTAAAAAGGAAAATAAATTCAAAACATTTCTTTTTGAATGGAAAGGCCTATGTGGCGAGTTTGGGGATTTTTCCGATGCTCCCGATACAAAGGAGGTTATGGCGAATTTTCCCGGGAATTTAAGGAGTTAGAATATTTTTAAGAATAAATTTGAAAAGGGAATACTTGCAAACCATTTGCAAATAGAATAAAATAGAGAAAAGAAATATTTGTAAACCATTTACAAATAGAAATTAAAAGGGGAATATTTAGAAAATAAATAGAGTTAATAAAAAGGAAATTGGTTTATAAAGGAAACCATTATAAAAAGAAAAACGTTATTAAAAGGACATTTATAAAGTGAGGAACCGTTACTAATAGTAAATCTTTATAAATGAATAAACGTGTTAAAAAGGGGATCTTTTAAAAATGGATAAACGTTATAAAAAGAAGAAATCGAATATGGTATTCGAAGTTAGTTAATCTAATATAGACATTCGAAAGGAGTTAATCGAATATGGTATTCGAAGTTAGTTAATCGAATATGGTATTCGAAAGTTAGTTAATCGAATATGTTATTCGAAAGGGGTTAGTCGAGTCGAGTTAGTTGAATAGAGTTAACCAGTTCAGTAGAGTTAACCAGTTCAGTAGAGTTAATTAGGTAGAGTTAACCAGTTAGAGTTAATCAGTTAGAATTAATCGATTAGAGTTAAAACGAGTTAGAGTTAATCAAATATAGTTATTTGAGACGGAGTTAGTCAAACATAGTGTTCAGGGTAAGTTACCATCTCGTACGACTGCTAGCGTAATTCGCAGGGCTGTAAATAGCTTACGGCGGTCGAATGTTTCCTGAGGGAGTCAAGCGTAACCATTGTGATCGCTGCGATCTAGAGTCAAGCGAATGGAGTTTAATTGAATATTAGTTATTCGATATGAGCTAATCGAGTTGATCGAGTTGAGAAATAAAAAAGTTAAATAAGTTGAGTTGATTGGGTGGTTCGACCAAGTTAGTCGAGCCTAGTTAATTGAATCGAATTGGTCGAACCAAGTATGTCGAGTTAGGTTAGTCAAGTTAGTCGAGCCTAGTTACTCGAATCGAATTGGTCGAACCAAGTAAGTCGAGTTAGTCGAGTCAAGTTAAGTAGTCGAGTTAAGTTCGTCGAGTTAAAGTTATCGATGTTAGTTTCATCGAAGGAAGTTATCGATGTTAGTTTCATCGAAAGAAGTTATCGATGTTAGTTTCATCGAAAGGAGTTATCGATGTTAGTTTCATCGAAAGGAGTTATCGATGTTAGTTTCATCGAAAGGAGTTATCGATGTTAGTTTCATCGAAAGGAGTTATCGACGTTAGTTTCATCGAAAGGAGTTATCGATGTTAGTTTCATCGAAGGGAGTTATCGATTATAGTTTAATCGAAGTGAGATTTTCAAATATGAGATATTTGAAAAGTAAGAGTTATCGAATATTAGTTACTCGAAGAGAGATTATCGAATATAGGTTATTCGAAGAAGAGTTAATCAAATAGAGATTTCTCGAAGAGAGTTAATCGGCAAATTCGATTATATCGAATTCGGGAAAGTACTTATACTTTCCAGTGTTTAAATAGAGATTTATTTATTTATAAATAAATAAGTGTTAGGTTAATTATTCACTAATAAGAATAGAAGTTATAATTAAAGTTAGATAATTCGAAAGTAGGGATTATAACGTTATCGTTATAACCAATGTTTTAAATATAGAAGTGGATTAGTAAAATTGAATCCGAGAAAGGCGTAAAGAAGTTGTTAAAGATTAAAAGATAAACTTTGACCATTTCGAAGTTATAACGTAGTTCAGTTAAGGTCTGAGAGGTAATTATACCCCAACTTGAGTGACTTCCTTCTTGACTAAGAAATGGTAAGGTTTGATCGTAAAGGAGTTTTGGAAATGTTTTCCAAACGAGAATCAGAAATGTTTTCTGATAAAAGAAAATAAGAATTTAGAATATAGGGAAACAGGAGATAAGTAGATAAATGAACTAAAGAGATTAATGTTAAATGATGTTTGTTCGATATAATTTCCATTTGGAAATAATATTGTTGTTTGCACACTTGTTTTTCTTTGATAGTTAACTCACAGACTATCGAAGTTTTGACCATTTTAACGTTGTTAATATGGAGAGACCGGTTGGATTATTATCCATAGAACCACTCTGTATTGGCATAAGCGTCGCGAATCATATATGCCAAAGATAATTGAAGACGGAGTAAAATGCAAGGGCTGTTGTATAAGTCTTAGATAACAGTGACTAAGATGGATATACGGAATAGTGCCTTCGGTTTGTCCAGTCCCAGGACAACTTGTATGGACGAAGGTCTGACAGAGTATATCCAATGAACCGCATAAGTTGATCTGTTCAAACATATTCGCGTTTGGTGGCGGAGGAATTCGTTTCTCTTAGTTGTATACCCGTGTTATTTTTGGATAAGTTAATTTGTGATTTGGCGGGTATGACGATGTGACATTCTAAGTGAATGAGGATGACTTGTATGAATGAATGTCTGACAGAGTATTTCCAGAAAGGTCACGTACATTGATTTCTTCAACCGTACCAAGAGTGGAAGCGGAGAAGGAAACTTCTTTTAGCTAACACGTAATGTACTGTTGTAGACGTAAATTAGTGATTTCGATGGATTTGACAATGTAGCATTCGAAGTGAATCTGATGTAATGATAAAGCGTAGCTTCTAGCCTCATCAACCGGTAAATGACAGAAATCGTGCAGGCAGCATGGCTAAGTCTATCGCACCGAAGTAGGGTGTATAATCACCTATCTAGAGAATATTCATTTGTTTATTAAATCTATCAATGTTGTCCCATATATATACAGGAACGGTTGCTGATCCCAACCGTTGGTGATATACATTCGATACACTCAAGCGAAATGAGTGGTCGGTCATGTGTGGCTGAGTTACAAGATGTTCTTGTTGAACTCCAGTGTATCGTTCCTAGAGTACACTGATCGGAAGGTGGTTCTATACCTTGTCAGAGTTGGAAATCCATCATCCAATACGTGCTTGCGATTTTGATTGTATACTATATATGTAGAACGTGAGATGAAAGCGTTTCTGCTAGTTGATATCTATTTGTACATAGACATTATTATAATATCAAAAGGTTTTTGATATAAAGATATTTTAAATTCTCATAAGGGAAGAACCCGTTCCGTTCTGTGGCATGGTCTTATGAGATATCGTTTACTTGTTCATATACCTGTTTAAACTGTTTTACTCGTACCAGTCCCATGACTGACCCGGAGTTTACTTTGTTGTTTTCCCTAAACTCTTGGGTGCCTAATTTTGTACGGGCAGTCAAGTAGTCAGGAATTTACAGATATACTGGAAGAGCGTGGAGCAGGAGGCTTCAAGATCATATAGCTATAGTTATTTCCGCTGTGTTGTAATTGCTGTACTCTGATCAGTGCTATTTTATACATAACTGTTATATTTCAAAGTTATGTTATCTATTATATGTTATTCTTTCCGCTGTGAGGTTCGTGTTACTCTGATGTTGTGTTCTTCTTCTTCTTCTATTCTAAGTTTCTATCTTATCTATTCTCACCTTCTAATTTCTTTCAATAATTACCAGGATTTTTCGATGTTTTGGTTATCGACGTCGAGCTTATGTCGATAACCAAAGTCGCCGAAAATCCAGGTCGTTACAGTTGGTATCAGAGCTTAAGTTAAGAATTACATGGCTCTGTGGCGTGACTCGGTAGAGATAGGGTTAGTAATGCCCTAGATTGAGTTTGAGTGTATATATATGAGTGCGTATTTGTATTTGATATAAAAATGGTTTTATATTGTGGAGATTCATTGGCTGAGTTGTTTATGAGTTCTGGTCGATCAGTTTGATCCACTGTATCGGTACGAGTAAATAAACACTTGAATATGATGGACCGACACAGTATGGATATGTGATATATTATCATATATAGGTTGTGATTTTAATCGAATAAGATTATAACATGTGAAATGGTTATATATAACCAATCAGAATTCATATAAGTAAAGTATATGAAATAAGATGAATTAAATATGAATTTAAATCAGATTTGGAATTAAAATAAGGAAATTTTAAGTTCCTGGGAGATTTTGAAATGTTTTCAAAATGGAAGTATTCAGTAATGGTTTTGAAATGATATAGTATTGAAATCACTTGGGTCGCTGGAAAATAATTCTGATGATGACTACGCAGTATCATCGGTGTGATTTTCGAGTTCTAAGTGGTGGATTACTACCAGAGATTTTGATTTGAATTGTTTTGAGAAAACAAGTGTTTAGAAATTCAAAGGTTTTGAATTGGCAGTATGATTTCAAATTGATTTGAAATTTACCCAGGAATTTAAGTTCTAGAAATTAAAATTTAACTAATGAAGTTAAATAAAATGAGATGGTAAAAATAAATTGAAATTTAACTTGAACATAGTTAAATAGAATTGAATTGGGTTTGAGAATAATCTGTTATGGAATTGGGTTGATGAGTTAAGAATTTGAAATTTGATATTGGGGTTCGAATAAAATTCGGTTTGGATTTGAGGATATGAACTGATTGGAATTTGATTGAGATAACACTGGTATATGCTGAGTTGATAGCATATGGAAGTGGTAGATATATAATGATATGCCCGACAAAAAGGTACAAGTTTATATTTTATATGAGTCTGGAATTTATGAGCCGAATTGGCAAGCCGTTTGGCGTTTTGATTTTCTTTTGGGTTGGAGATGGCCCAGAGAGGCGAGTTGGAGTTTGAGATATGACCAGTGCAAAGGAGGTGCTGGCGAAATTTTTCGAAGAGTTAAGGCGTTAGAAAATTTTCAGGATTTTTGGAAATTTTCGTTGATAAGAATTAATTAATATTTAATTGAAATTAAATTGGTCCAGTTGGAAACTGAAGTTTAGAAGTGAACAAATATGTTCTAACCAGTCGATAGGGTCGTCCTCTAGCTTAGTAATTTCGAGGACGAAATTATTTTAAGTGGGGAGGAATGTAATGACCCGCATTTTCTGCGATATATAATTAATTTATTTAATTATATAATTGGTGATTTAGAGAAGTTAATGATCGTTTAATTAAATAATATTGAATATTTAATAAATAATTATAATATAATAATATATTATAATGTCGAAATAGTCGGAAATAGTGAAATTCACAATATCGTGTGAATTGAATAGCATACAAGATTTGGTGGAGTTTCGATTCGAAATATAATAACGATTATATTCAATCGACGACAGTTTGAACGTAGAATTATAATATAATTAAAATAGAGCTCGAATTGGCGCGGCAGTTCGCTATTTGGCGATTTGAATTTCAACTGAATGTACAGGATTCGTTTTAAATCGGATTTCTGGGAAACAAGAAACGTGTGGAGCTGGTGAAGTATATCTTTCTAGTGGAAGAGAAAAATCGGGATTTCGTCGTGTAGATTTTTATTTACGTCCAAGTCAAATTTCAGAAAAGTCGCTGTGGAATTTCTTTATAATTTGCGACGCTTTATTTACGTTATAAATGGATTTTTCGATATGAATTGAATATTGATAAATCTAAAATCTGAAATATCAAACTGTATATTCTGATATGATATTCTGGAGCTGTACGATATCATATGTGAAGATATATGATAATATTAAATTATTAGTATTTAATTTAATTTATTTAAATATATTTATATACTTAAATGGTTTATTCAAAGCGTTAAAATAGCCACTTTTGCGAACGAAGTCGGAGTTCGACGAAACCAGTTTTGTTGGATCCGCAATATCAAATAGTTGTTAGATTTCCAGTTTCGTGATTTTTAGAGTCACTGTGTGGTCGTACAGATTTTTACAGTGAGAAATAGTCAGTATTTTGACAGTTAAAAATACGCTGTGTGAGCATACGAAGTCAGAATTCGACGAAACCAGTTTCATTGGGACTATAATGTCAAACTATAGCTGCATGTCCAGTTTCGTGATTTTTGGGTATCGTATGAAATCACAGGGATTTTTAAGGACCAGCAAAAAGTAGAAAATCGATAAAATAAATTATAAAAATCAAATTCAAAATATCTCCCCTCATTCTACCGATCACAAGCAGGCCACGCGACCTCTCTTTTCAACCACAAAGCTTATCAACCTCAAACAGCTTATAAATACCGTATAAACCATCTCAACAGAAAAAGTTTGAGCAAAAGAAAATCCAAACAATACAAAAGAAAATTCCTAAAAATCCTGAAACCAGTATATAAGGATTCCCTGATGCATTCTCTTCGATTCGGTACCCAATTGGAGGCTTGCGACGCAAATTATGGTTGCTCGAGTTTGGGTCAGCAGAGTTAGGGTTGAATTTCTTGTCGCGTTCGTTGGTTTTGAGCTCGAGTGGAGTTGATACTTGGATTCGCGATGGGGTTTGGCAGTTGTACACGAACTTTGGTGGTGTTCGGTTGAAATTGGCGTCGGATTCTTCCTGTAGCCGACAGAGATGATGGTGAGGTGGCCAGTTCGAGTGCGATCAGGGGTATGTAGGGAGGTAGAGATCCAGATGGAGAGTAGAAGGGTGGTGGTCTCGTGTGAGGTTGGTGGTCAAATCAATGGGGAAGGAAGGTCAAAATTGGGTCAACGAGAAACAGTTACTGAGTTCGACACTCGTAGAAGACGGAGGGAAGAAGGGTAGCGGGTGTGTTGAGTTTTGAATGGGCTGAGGGATTTTAAAGAGGGGATTGGGCCTAGAGATCGGGTAAATCCCATTTGTTTTAAATCCATGTTTTAATTTATTTAAAATGTTGTATTAACTTCATAACGCGATATCTGGGTCATATGAAATCAGATGGACGAACCGTAAGTTGCGTTGGGATCGTATGAACGGGAGCAACACAATGGGACTGACCGCGAGTCAATCTGAGCTCGTTACAATTTCTGGAGAAATAAATTGTTCGACTGAATCAAATAACGCAAACCGTTATTTAACGGCTAACGCGCAAATGTGAGTTAATCTCACCAACTCAAAACAGTTTATAATTTCATGTTGTATCTTTAGAACTGTTAGAAATTGTCTGATTTACTGTGTGTTGATTGTTTGATTGAACTGCTAGTCAGTTAGTTAAATTTCTATATTGATTCTGTTTAACAGAATATATCATATGGAACTGAAAGTGATGTTATCTATATTGTCTAACATCTGTGATGCAGGGAAACAGGTTGGAGGAATCCGACTGGATTCCTTAACAGTTATTTTATTGTTTTTCATATATTTTAATATATGATGTGAATTATAACCTGTTGTTGATTGTGTGTGTATGTACGATATTGAACATCGTGATTTGATATGATTGAATAGCATAACATACCGAAATGTTGATAAAGGAATTATTTCAAAGTGATATTGAAAACAGAATGTTTATAAATTGGAATATTTATAAATGAAAGATATTTATAAATTTAAATATTTATAGATAAGGAATATTTATAAATTGGGATATTTATAAATAGGAGATATTTTAAAAAGGAAAATAAATTCAAAACATTTCTTTTTGAATGGAAAGGCCTGTGTGGCGAGTTTGGGGATTTTCCCGATGCTCCCGATACAAAGGAGGTTATGGCGAATTTTCCCGGAAATTTAAGGAGTTAGAATATTTTTAAGAATAAATTTGAAAAGGCAATATTTGCAAACCATTTGCAAATAGAATAAAATAGAGAAAAGAAATATTTGTAAACCATTTACAAATAGAAATTGAAAGGGGAATATTTAGAAAATAAATAGAGTTAATAAAAAGGAAATTGGTTTATAAAGGAAACTGTTATAAAAAGGAAAACGTTATTAAAAGGACATTTATAAAGTGAGGAACCTTTACTAATAGTAAATCTTTATAAATGAATAAACGTGTTAAAAAGGGGATCATTTAAAAATGGATAAACGTTATAAAAAGGAGAAATCGAATATGGTATTCGAAGTTAGTTAATCTAATATAGACATTCGAAAGGAGTTAATCGAATATGGTATTCGAAGTTAGTTAATCGAATATGGTATTCAAAAGTTAGTTAATCGAATATGTTATTCGAAAGGGGTTAGTCGAGTCGAGTTAGTTGAATAGAGTTAACCAGTTCAGTAGAGTTAACCAGTTCAGTAGAGTTAATTAGGTAGAGTTAACCAGTTAGAGTTAATCGGTTAGAATTAATCGATTAGAGTTAAAACGAATTAGATTTAATCAAATATAGTTATTTGAGACAGAGTTAGTCAAACATAGTATTCAGGGTAAGTTACCATCTCGTACGACTGCTAGCGTAATTCGCAGGGCTGTAAATAGCCTACGGTGGTCGGATGTTTCCTGAGGGAGTCAGGCGTAACCATTGTGATCGCTGCGATCTAGAGTCAAGCGAATGGAGTTTAATCGAATATTAGTTATTCGATAGGAGTTAATCGAGTTGATTGAGTTGAGAAATAAGTAAGTTAAATAAGTTGAGTTGATCGGGTGGTTCGACCAAGTTAGTCGAGCCTAGTTAATCGAATCGAATTGGTCGAACCAAGTATGTCGAGTTAGGTTAGTCAAGTTAGTCGAGCCTAGTTAATCGAATCGAATTGGTCGAACCAAGTAAGTCGAGTTAGTCGAGTCAAGTTAAGTAGTCGAGTTAAGTTCGTCGAGTTAAAGTTATCGATGTTAGTTTCATCGAAGGAAGTTATCGATGTTAGTTTCATCGTAAGGAGTTATCGATGTTAGTTTCATCGAAAGGAGTTATCGATGTTAGTTTCATTGAAAGGAGTTATCGATGTTAGTTTCATCAAAAGGAGTTATCGATGTTAGTTTCATCGAAAGGAGTTATCGATGTTAGTTTCATCGAAGGGAGTTATCGATTATAGTTTAATCGAAGAGAGATTTTCAAGTATGAGATATTTGAAAAGGAAGAGTTATCGAATATTAGTTACTCGAAGAGAGATTATCGAATATAGGTTATTCGAAGAAGAGTTAATCAAATAGAGATTTCTCGAAGAGAGTTAATCGGCAAATTCGATTATATCGAATTCGGGAAAGTACTTATACTTTCCAGTGTTTAAATAGAGATTTATTTATTTATAAATAAATAAGTGTTAGGTTAATTATTCACTAATAAGAATAGAAGTTATAATTAAAGTTAGATAATTCGAAAGTAGGGATTATAACGTTATCGTTATAACCAATGTTTTAAATATAGAAGTGGATTAGTAAAATTGAATCCGAGAAAGGCGTAAAGAAGTTGTTAAAGATTAAAAGATAAACTTTGACCATTTCGAAGTTATAACGTTGTTCAGTTAAGGTCTGAGAGGTAATTATACCCCAACTTGAGTGACTTCCTTCTTGACTAAGAAATGGTAAGGTTTGATCGTAAAGGAGTTTTGGAAATGTTTTCCAAACGAGAATCAGAAATGTTTTCTGATAAAAGAAAATAAGAATTTAGAATATAGGGAAACAGGAGATAAGTAGATAAATGAACTAAAGAGATTAATGTTAAATGATGTTTGTTCGATATAATTTCCATTTGGAAATAATATTGTTGTTTGCACACTTGTTTTTCTTTGATAGTTAACTCACAGACTATCGAAGTTTTGACCATTTTAACGTTGTTAATATGGAGAGACCGGTTGGATTATTATCCATAGAACCACTCTGTATTGGCATAAGCATCGCGAATCATATATGCCAAAGATAATTGAAGACGGAGTAAAATACAAGGGCTGTTGTATAAGTCTTAGATAACAGTGACTAAGATGGATATACGGAATAGTGCCTTCGGTTTGTCCAGTCCCAGGACAACTTGTATGGACGAAGGTCTGACAGAGTATATCCAATGAACTGCGTAAGTTGATCCGTTCAAACGTATTCACGTTTGGTGGCGGAGGAATTCGTTTCTCTTAGTTGTATACCCGTGTTATTTTTGGATAAGTCAATTTGTGATTTGGCGGGTATGACGATGTGACATTCTAAGTGAATGAGGATGACTTGTATGAATGAATGTCTGACAGAGTATTTCCAGAAAGGTCACGTACATTGATTTCTTCAACCGTACCAAGAGTGGAAGCGGAGAAGGAAACTTCTTTTAGCTAACACGTAATGTACTGTTGTAGACGTAAATTAGTGATTTCGATGGATTTGACAATGTAGCATTCGAAGTGAATCTGATGTAATGATAAAGCGTAGCTTCTAGCCTCATCAACCGGTAAATGACCGAAATCGGGCAGGCAGCATGGCTAAGTCGGTCGCACCGAAGTAGGGTGTATAATCACCTATCAAGAGAATATTCATTTGTTTCTTAAATCTATCAATGTTGTCCTATATATATACGGGAATGGTTGCTGATCCCAACCGTTGGTGATATACATTCGATACACTCAAGCGAAATGAGTGGTCGGTCATGTGTGGCTGAGTTACAAGATGTTCTTGTTGAACTCCAGTGTATCGTTCCTAGAGTACACTGATCGGAAGGTGGTTCCATACCTTGTCATAGTTGGAAATCCATTATCCAATACGTGCTTGCGATTTTGATTGTATACTATATATGTAGAACGTGAGATGAAAGCGTTTCTGCTAGTTGATATCTATTTGTACATAGACATTATTATAATATCAAAAGGTTTTTGATATAAAGATATTTTGGATTCTCATAAGGGAAAAACCCGTTCCATTCTGCGGCGTGGTCTTATGAGACTTCGTTTACTTGTTCATATACCTGTTTAAACTGTTTTACTCATACCAGTCCCATGACTGACCCGGAGTTTACTTTGTTGTTTTCCCTAAACTCTTGGGTGCCTAATTTTGTACGTGCAGTCAAGTAGTCAGGAATTTACAGATATACTGGAAGAGCGTGGAGCAGGAGGCTTCAAGATCATATAGCTATAGTTATTTCCGCTGTGTTGTAATTGTTGTACTCTGATAAGTGCTATTGTATACATAACTGTTATATTTCAAAGTTATGTTATCTATTATATGTTATTCGTTCCGCTGTGAGGTTCGTGTTACTCTGATGTTGTGTTCTTCTTCTTCTTCTATTCTAAGTTTCTATCTTATCTATTCTCACCTTCTAATTTCTTTCAATAATTACCAGGATTTTTCGATGTTTTGGTTATCGACGTCGAGCTTACGTCGATAACCAAAGTCGCCGAAAATCCGGGTCGTTACAGTTGGTATCAGAGCTTAAGTTAAGAATTACTTGGCTCTGTGGCGTGACTCGGTAGAGATAGGGTTAGTAATGCCCTACATTGAGTTTGAGTGTATATATACGAGTGCATATTTGTATTTGATATAAAAATGGTTTTATATTGTGGAGATTCATTGGCTGAGTTGTTTATGAGTTCTGGTTGATCACTTTGATCCACTGTATCGGTAGGAGTAAATAAACACTTGAATACGATGGACCGACACAGTATGGATATGTGATATATTATCATATATAGGTTGTGATTTTAATCGAATAAGATTATAACATGTGAAATGGTTATATATAACCAATCAGAATTCATATAAGTAAAGTATATGAAATAAGATGAATTAAATATGAATTTAAATTAGATTTGGAATTAAAATAAGGAAATTTTAAGTTCCTGGGAGATTTTGAAATGTTTTCAAAATGGAAGTATTCAGTAATGGTTTTGAAATGATATAGTATTGAAATCACTTGGGTCGCTGGAAAATAATTCCGATGATGACTGCGCAGTATCATCGGTGTGATTTTCGAGTTCTAAGTGGTGGATTACTACCAGAGATTTTGATTTGAATTGTTTTGAGAAAACAAGTGTTTAGAAATTTAAAGGTTTTGAATTGGCAGTATGATTTCAAATTGATTTGAAATTTACCCAGGAATTTAAGTTCAAGAAATTAAAATTTAACTAATGAACTTAAATAAAATGAGATGGTAAAAATAAATTGAAATTTAACTTGAACATAGTTAAATAGAATTGAATTGGGTTAGAGAATAATCTGTTATGGAATTGGGTTGATGAGTTAAGAATTTGAAATTTGATATTGGGGTTCGAATAAAATTAGGTTTGGATTTGAGGATAGGAACTGATTGGAATTTGATTGAGATAACACTGGTATATGCTGAGTTGATAGCATATGGAAGTGGTAGAGATATAATGATATGCCCGACAAAAAGGTACAAGTTTATATTTTATATGAGTTTGGAATTTATGAGCAGAATTGGCAAGCCGTTTGGCGTTTTGATTTTCTTTTGGGTTGGAGATGGCCTAGAGAGGCGAGTTGGAGTTTGAGATATGACCAGTACAAAGGAGGTGCTGGCAAAAATTTTCGAAGAGTTAAGGCGTTAGAAAATTTTCAGGATTTTTGGAAATTTTCGTTGATAAGAATTAATTAATATTTAATTGAAATTAAATTGGTCCAGTTGGAAACTGAAGTTTAGAAGTGAACAAATATGTTCTAACCAGTCGATAGGGTCGTCCTCTAATTTAGCAATTTCGAGGACGAAATTATTTTAAGTGGGGAAGAATGTAATGACCCGCATTTTCTGCGAAATATAATTAATTTATTTAATTATATAATTGGTGATTTAGAGAAACTAATGATCATTTAATTAAATAATATTGAATATTTAATAAATAATTATAATATAATAATATATTATAATGTCGAAATAGTCGGAAATAGTGAAATTCACAATATCGTGTGAATTGAATAGCATACGAGATTTGGTGGAGTTTCGATTCGAAATATAATAACGATTATATTCAATCGATGACAGTTTGAACGTAGAATTATAATGTAATTAAAATAGAGCTCGAAATGGCGGGGCAGTTCGCTATTTGGCGATTTGAACTTCAACTGAATGTACAGGATTCGTTTTAAATTGGATTTCTGGGAAACAAGAAACATGTGGAGCTGGTGTAGTATATCTTTCTAGTGCAAGAGAAAAATCGAGATTTCGTCGTGTAGATTTTTATTTACGTCCAAGTCAAATTTCAGAAAAGTCGCTGTGGAATTTCTTTATAATTTGCGACGCTTTATTTACGTTATAAATGGATTTTTCGATATGAATTGAATATCGATAAATCTAAAATCTGAAATATCAAACTGTATATTCTGATATGATATTCTGGAGCTGTACGATATCATATGTGAAGATATACGATAATATTAAATTACTAATATTTAATTTAATTTATTTAAATATATTTATATATTTAAATGGGCTATTCAAAGCGATAAAAATAGCCACTTTTGCAAACGAAGTCGGAATTCGACGAAACCAGTTTTGTTGGATCCGCAATATCAAATAGTTGTTAGATTTCCAGTTTCGTGATTTTCAGAGTCACTGTGTGGTCGTACGGATTTTTAGAGTGAGAAATAGTCAGTATTTTGACAGTTAAAAATACGCTGTGTGAGCATACGAAGTCGGAATTCGACGAAACCAGTTTCATTGGGACCGTAATGTCAAACTATAGCTGCATGTCCAGTTTCGTGATTTTTGGGTATCGTATGAAATCGTAGGGATTTTTAGGACCAGCAAAAAGTAGAAAATCGATAAAATAAATTATAAAAATCAAATTCAAAATATCTCCCCTCATTCTACCAATCACAAGCAGGCCACGCGACCTCTCTTTTCAACCACAAAGCTTACCAACCTCAAACAGCTTATAAATACCGTATAAACCATCTCAACGGAAAAAGTTTGAGCAAAAGAAAATCCATACAATACAAAAGAAAATTCCTAAAAATCCTGAAACCAGTATATATGGATTCCCTGATGCATTCTCTTTGATTCGGTACCCAATTGGAGGCTTGCGACGCAAATTATGGTTGCTCGAGTTTGGGTCAGCAGAGTTAGGGTTGAAGTTCTTATCGCGTTCGTTGGTTTTGAGCTCGAGTGGAGTTGATACTTGGATTCGCGATGGGGTTTGGCAGTTGTACACAAACTTTGGTGGTGTTCGGTTGAAATTGGCGTCGGTTTCTTCCTGTAGCCGACGGAGATGATGGTGAGGTGGCCAGTTCGAGTGCGATCAAGGGTATGTAGGGAGGTAGAGATCCAGATGGAGAGTAGAAGGGTGGTAGTCTCGTGTGAGGTTGGTGGTCGAATCAACGGGGAAGGAAGGTCAAAATTGGGTCAACGAGAAACAGTTACTGAGTTCGATACTGGTAGAAGACGGAGGGAAGAAGGGTAGCGGGTGTGTTGAGTTTTGAATGGACTGAGGGATTATAAAGAGGGGATTGGGCCTAGAGATCGGGTAAAGCCCATTTGTTTTAAATCCATGTTTTAATTTATTTAAAATGTTGTATTAACTTCATAACGCGATATCTGGGTCATATGAAATCATATTGACGAACCGTAAGTTGCGTTGGGATCGTATGGACGGGAGCAACACAGTGGGACTGACCACGAGTCAATCTGAGCTCGTTACAATTTATGGAGAAATAAATTGTTCGACTGAATCAAATAACGCAAACCGTTATTTAACGGCTAACGCGCAAATGTGAGTAAATCTCACCAACTCTAAACAGTTTATAATTTCATGTTGTATCTTTAGAACTGTTAGAAATTGTCTGATTTACTGTGTGTTGATTGTTTGATTGAACTGCTAGTCAGTTAGTTAAATTTCTATATTGATTCTGTTTAACAGAATATATCATATGGAACTGAAAGTGATGTTATCTATATTGTCTAACATCTGTGATGCAGGGAAATAGGTTGGTGGAATCCGACTGGATTCCTCAACAGTTATTTTATTGTTTTTCATATATTTTAATATATGATGTGAATTATAACCTATTGTTGATTGTGTGTGTATGGACAATATTGAACATCGTGATTTGATATGATTGAATACCATAACATACCGAAATGTTGATAAAGGAATTATTTCAAAGTGATATTGAAAACAGAATGTTTATAAATTGGAATATTTATAAATGAGAGATATTTATAAATTTAAATATTTATAAATAAGGAATATTTACAAATTGGGATATTTATAAATAGGAGATATTTTAAAAAGGAAAATAAATTCAAAACATTTCTTTTTGAATGGAAAGGCCTGTGTGGCGAGTTTGGGGATTTTCCCGCTGCTCCCGATACAAAGGAGGTTATGGCGAATTTTCCCAGGAATTTAAGGAGTTGAATATTTTTAAGAATAAATTTGAAAAGGGAATATTTGCAAACCATTTGCAAATAGAATAAAATAGAGAAAAGAAATATTTGTAAACCATTTACAAATAGAAATTGAAAGGGGAATATTTAGAAAATAAATAGAGTTAATAAAAAGGAAATTGGTTTATAAAGGAAACCGTTATAAAAAGGAAAACGTTATTAAAAGGACATTTATAAATTGAGGAACCGTTACTAATAGTAAATCTTTATAAATGAATAAACATGTTAAAAAGGGGATCTTTTAAAAATGGATAAACGTTATAAAAAGGAGAAATCGAATATGGTATTCGAAGTTAGTTAATCTAATATAGACATTCGAAAGGAGTTAATCGAATATGGTATTCGAAGTTAGTTAATCGAATATGGTATTCGAAAGTTAGTTAATCGAATATGTTATTCGAAAGGGGTTAGTCGAGTCGAGTTAGTTGAATAGAGTTAACCAGTTTAGTAGAGTTAACCAGTTTAGTAGAGTTAACCAGTTCAGTAGAGTTAATTAGGTAGAGTTAACCAGTTAGAGTTAATCAGTTAGAATTAATCGATTAGAGTTAAAACGAATTAGAGTTAATCAAATATAGTTATTTGAGACAGAGTTAGTCAAACATAGTATTCAGGGTAAGTTACCATCTCGTACGACTGCTAGCGTAATTCGCAGGGCTGTAAATAGCCTACGGCGGTCGGATGTTTCCTGAGGGAGTCAGGCGTAACCATTGTGATCGCTGCGATCTAGAGTCAAGCGAATGGAGTTTAATCGAATATTAGTTATTTGATAGGAGTTAATCGAGTTGATCGAGTTGAGAAAAAAGTAAGTTAAATAAGTTGAGTTGATCGGGTGGTTCGACCAAGTTAGTCGAGCCTAGTTAATCAAATCGAATTGGTCGAACCAAGTATGTCGAGTTAGGTTAGTCAAGTTAGTTGAGCCTAGTTAATCGAATCGAATTGGTCGAACCAAGTAAGTCGAGTTAGTCGAGTCAAGTTAAGTAGTCGAGTTAAGTTCGTCAAGTTAAAGTTATCGATGTTAGTTTCATCGAAGGAAGTTATCGATGTTAGTTTCATCGAAAGTAGTTATTGATGTTGGTTTCATCGAAAGGAGTTATCGATGTTAGTTTCATCGAAAGGAGTTATCGATGTTAGTTTCATCGAAAGGAGTGGATGTTAGTTTCATCGAAAGGAGTTATCGATGTTAGTTTCATCGAAAGGAGTTATCGATGTTAGTTTCATCGAAAGGAGTTATCGATGTTAGTTTCATCGAAGGGAGTTATCGATTATAGTTTAATCGAAGTGAGATTTTCAAATATGAGATATTTGAAAAGGAAGAGTTATCAAATATTAGTTACTCGAAGAGAGATTATCGAATATAGGTTATTCGAAGAAGAGTTAATCAAATAGAGATTTCTCGAAGAGAGTTAATCGGCAAATTCGATTATATCGAATTCGGGAAAGTACTTATACTTTCCAGTGTTTAAATAGAGATTTATTTATTTATAAATAAATAAGTGTTAGGTTAATTATTCACTAATAAGAATAGAAGTTATAATTAAAGTTAGATAATTCGAAAGTAGGGATTATAACGTTATCGTTATAACCAATGTTTTAAATATAGTAGTGGATTAGTAAAATTGAATCCGAGAAAGGCATAAAGAAGTTGTTAAAGATTAAAAGATAAACTTTGACCATTTCGAAGTTATAACGTTGTTCAGTTAAGGTCTGAGAGGTAATTATACCCCAACTTGAGTGACTTCCTTCTTGACTAAGAAATGGTAAGGTTTGATCGTAAAGGAGTTTTGGAAATGTTTTCCAAATGAGAATCAGAAATGTTTTCTGATAAAAGAAAATAAGAATTTAGAATATAGGGAAACAGGAGATAAGTAGATAAATGAACTAAAGAGATTAATGTTAAATGATGTTTGTTCGATATAATTTCCATCTGGAAATAATATTGTTGTTTGCACACTTGTTTTTCTTTGATAGTTAACTCACAGACTATCGAAGTTTTGACCATTTTAACGTTGTTAATATGGAGAGGTCGGTTGGATTATTATCCATAGAACCACTCTATATTGGCATAAGCGTCGCGAATCATATATGCCAAAGATAATTGAAGACGGAGTAAAATGCAAGGGCTGTTGTATAAGTCTTAGATAACAGTGACTAAGATGGATATACGGAATAGTGCCTTCGGTTTGTCCAGTCCCAGGACAACTTGTATGGACGAAGGTCTGACAGAGTATATCCAATGAACCGCGTAAGTTGATCTGTTCAAACGTATTCACGTTTGGTGGTGGAGGAATTCGATTCTCTTAGCTGTATACCCGTGTTATTTTTGGATAAGTCAATTTGTGATTTGGCGGGTATGACGATGTGACATTCTCAGTAAATGAGGACGACTTGTATGAATGAATGTCTGACAGAGTATTTCCAGAAAGGTCACGTACATTAATTTCTTCAACCGTACCAAGAGTGGAAGCGGAGAAGGAAACTTCTTTTAGCTAACACGTAATGTACTGTTGTAGACGTAAATTAGTGATTTCGATGGATTTGACAATGTAGCATTCGAAGTGAATCTGATGTAATGATAAAGCGTAGCTTCTAGCCTCATCAACCGGTAAATGACAGAAATCGGGCAGGTAGCATGGCTAAGTCGGTCGCACCGAAGTAGGGTGTATAATCACCTATCTAGAGAATATTCATTTGTTTCTTAAATCTATCAATGCTGTCCCATATATATACGGGAACGGTTGCTGATCCCAACCGTTGGTGATATACATTCGATACACTCAAGCGAAATGAGTGGTCGGTCATGTGTGGCTGAGTTACAAGATGTTCTTGTTGAACTCCAGTGTATCGTTCCTAGAGTACACTGATCGGAAGGTGGTTCCATACCTTGTCATAGTTGGAAATCCATTATCCAATACGTGCTTGCGATTTTGATTGTATACTATATATGTAGAATGTGAGATGAAAGCGTTTCTGCTAGTTGATATCTATTTGTACATAGACATTGTTATAATATCAAAAGGTTTTTGATATAAAGATCTTTTGGATTCTCATAAGGGAAAAACCCATTCCGTTCTGCAGCGTGGTCTTACGAGATATCGTTTACTTGTTCATATACCTGTTTAAACTGTTTTACTCATACCAGCCCCATGACTGACCCGGAGTTTACTTTGTTGTTTTCCCTAAACTCTTGGGTGCCTAATTTTGTACGGGCAGTCAAGTAGTCAGGAATTTACAGATATACTGGAAGAGCGTGGAGCAGGAGGCTTCAAGATCATATAGCTATAGTTATTTCCACTGTGTTGTAAGTGCTGTACTCTGATAAGTGCTATTGTATACATAACTGTTATATTTCAAAGTTATGTTATCTATTATATGTTATTCGTTCCGCTGTGAGGTTCGTGTTACTCTGATGTTGTGTTCTTCTTCTTCTTCTATTCTAAGTTTCTATCTTATCTATTCTCACCTTCTAATTTCTTTCAATAATTACCAGGATTTTTCGATGTTTTGGTTATCGACGTCGAGCTTACGTCGATAACCAAAGTCGCCGAAAATCCGGGTCGTTACATTACACAATCAATTTTCACAATACATCAATCAATCAAACAAGTCATCCATGGTCTGTGGACGACGGGTGTCGGGTGCTGCTAAGCACCGTCTGCATCCTAGTATATATTTCAACTGGAAAATAAATTAAAAGTGAGAAGTTCTCACAGAGGGTTCCACTCCTCCGTGCTTTACTTTTGAACTGTTGAACCGTCTGGAACTGTTTGATATTCTAATGCAGTCCTTACCCCGCTGTTCATAATAAAAATTATATTTTTATTGTTTCATTCCAATAAATAAAAATCATATTTTAATTCTACTTCATATATTTTTACAATGCTTCCTTCTATATAAAAATTATATTTCTACTTCATATATAAAGATCGAATTTTATATCCTCGCTATAAAAATCCCATTTCTGTTTCAACATATATATAATAAAAATCAGATATTTATTTCACTACATAAAGATCAATTTTTTTTCTATCTATATAATATAAAAATCATATTTTTATTATCTACATTATATAAAAATCATATTTTTAATACTCCTATTCATATATAAAGATCTAATTTTTTCTTCATATAAAAATCTTGTCTTACTTCATATAAAAAATCAAACCTTTTATTGTTTAAAAACCAAACCCTTTCGCCTCTAAAAATATAATCTTTTCCTTTATTAAAAATCGAATCTTTATGTTGCTACTTCTCATAGATAAAAATCATATTTTTACCGTCACTTCACATAGATAAAAATCCAAATTTTTCTGTATACTTCATTCACATATAGAAAAATCCGATTTTTATACTTCATTCTCATATATGAAAATCCGATTTTTATACTGTTAAAAATCTTATCTTTGTGTTTATGTTCGTATAAAAATCATTTCTTTATCTATATAAAAATATAAACTTCATCTATATAAAAATTTCAGATTTTTAACTAATTAAAAATCAGTTTTCATAAGAACAAAGAAAACAAAAAAACTATATATATAAAAAAAAACAGAAAGCTTACAGTTGGAAGGAAGGGGGGTGTCTCGCCCGAGCTTGGTGGAGGGTCGGAGGTGCCCAGGCGCAGGCGGTGCTGGTGGCGTGGAGCCCTCTAGGGCTGGCGGCGGCATTGTTCGAATCTTGGGGGGGAGGTCGCGGGTCTCGCAGAGGGAGGAGGAGAGGGGATCGAGAGGGGTAGTGGCTGGGGTGGAGCGGCCGGGGGTGACGATCGTGGGGGAGGCGTCGATCGAAGGGGCGACGGGTCGTTGGGTTTTCCCCCTTTTTTTTCTTTTCTTATTTCTGATTTGGTCAACGGGTATAGGAGGAGAGGATTAAGGGGATTATATTTATTATAATATTTAATCCTTTTAAATTTCTAAAAAGAAACTTTCCTTTTCGAACTCCAAACCGAACCCAACGACTGTCGTCCATATCTAATTACCCTCATTCCTGTAACAACCCGAAAAATCTGAACCAGTTTAAAATTTTAAATTGGTTATTTTAGTGAATTTTAAATATTTAAAATAAATATTTTAAATAATAATGATGAAAAGTATGTTTGAATCGATGTTTGAAAATAAATATAATTATTTTAAATTATAAACAAGGCCTGAAATGGCGTGGCAGTTTCAAAATTTGAATTCAAACTTTTAATGACTGTACTGGGTGCAAAATAAAACGGATTTTAATTAAACCAAAAATATTTAAATCTGTTAGTGAATATATTTCTAACGAATCGGAAAAATCGAAGCTTCATAGCGGAAGTCAAAAGTTATGGCCAAATGAATTTTCCGAAAGGTCGTTATAGAGAGTATATCGCCCTTGAAAATAGACATTTTGCAAACGACCTCAGAATTCGACGAGACCACTTTTTTTGGATCCAGGATGTCAAATTATTTCTATGTTTCAAATTCCAGAATTTTTGAATTCAATATGTGATCGTGGCGAAGGAAAATGTGTTTTGATCAATTATAGTTAAATTGGATCGACCAGAAAATGGCCATTTTTCAAACGGTCTCAGAATTGGATGAAACTAGTTTTGTTGGGACCGTATCGTCAAAACATAGCTAGATTTATTTTTCGGGATTTTAAGAATCAGTATGTGGCCCCGGCAAATGGAAATGTACGTTCAAATCGAATATTGAATGTTTTATATTTTAATTTGAAGAGAAACTAACTGAAACAGTCAAATGGGCCTACGAAACATATCCCATTGTGTTCGGAACGGGGTATTTAGCTAGGGCGGCAGTCGTTGGGTTTGGATTGGAGTTCGTATGAGATAAGGGGTATTTTTGGATTTTTAAAATATATAAATAAAAGAAAAAAAATATGATTGGGCCTCATTTTTTCTCTTTCCCCGTAACTTCTCTTTCCCTCTCGTGATAAACGGCGGCTGCCATTCCTTCATTCTCTCCTCCCTATCTCCCTCCACACGCACCGATAGCCAATGCTCCAGTTGAGCTTTTTTTAGCCCTCACTCCCCTCTTCAAATCAAGACAACCTCGCCTCCCCTCATTCAACCATCGCGAAGAACGAGCCCCTCGAAGTTTGGAACTTCCGTTCGCCGCCACGCCTGGATCCGGCGATCGAACTGGCCGCGGCTCCGCCCCTAGGCGCGCCTCACGGAGGTCTTCGACGGGGTACAAGCTGATCGTTGTATCGTGCTACGGATTTTGGGAAATCAGCAAACCTAGATTCGAAGCAACGTGAAAGGTAAAGGCCTTGTTTTCTTTGAACTGAAAAATAACACTTTTAAGTGTTGCAAACTTTGAAAAATCGTATCTTTATCGTGTGTTCACGAAATTCGATGAAACAGGAGACATCATGACCGCAAGGACGTCTTCTACATTTTAGAAGAGACCGCATATTTTTCTGAGCCTTCTGCAATTTTTGGTGGAGTGGAACCCAGTGTGAGATTTCTAAATTATAAACGATATGGAAATGATGATGTATAAATTATATAGTCGATGTATGAGTTATATAAGCATTGTACACCTTATGTATGAGCGTTGTATAAGTTGTATGTTCGATGTATAAGTTATATATGCGTTGTAAAAATTATATATGAAATGAAATGACATTGAAATGAATTGAAGTGAATTGAAATATATTTATATATGAATATATACATATATATATACTCCCCTCGTCCACAGACCATGGACGATATTTATTGGTTGTGATATTGTTTGGATTATTTGGTTGATGTGAAATTTGGTGAATATCATGGTTGATTGGAAATGATTGTTTGTGGTTGAGAATTATTTTGGTTGAAACCACATAGGATAAGTTTGTGGAAAAGAAAAATAAACAAGCTCGTCTGCATACGAATTAGATGCATGAAATCCCCATTGTCAAAAACCGCAAGGTTTTAAGGTAGAGCGAGGAGCCGTACATCGATACGGTCCCGGTTTTAACTACCCTGCCGTTATGCTGCCGAAATTTTCTAAAATATTTATGTGTTTGATTTATTTTCATGTGTTGAAATTATATTCATGTGTCGAATAGAAATTCACGTGTTGAATGACATTCATATATAGAATAAATTCTATGAACGATAAAAATCACATTTTTATCATCTATACGAACTATATAAAATAGTCGTGTTTTGAAATAAATTGTTTTGTAATAAAAATCACATTTTTATCATCTATACGAACTATATAAAATAGTCGTGTTTTGAAATAAATTGTTTTATAATAAAAATCACATTTTTATCATCTATATGAACTATATAAAATAGTCATGTTTTGAAATAAATTGTTTTATAATAAAAATCACATTTTTATCATCTATATGAACTATATAAAATAGTCGTGTTTTGAAATAAATTGTTTTATAATAAGAATCAGATTTTTATCATCTATATGAACTATACAAAATAGTCGTGTTTTGAAATAAATTGTTTTACAATAAAAATGACATTTTTATTATATTTATGAATTGTTAAAAATAGTGATGAATTGAAATAAATATCTATTGGATAAAAAATATCATTTTTATCAAATGTATGAAATGAATATAGTTTTGTAATCGAAGAATCGATTATATTTATATATATAAATATAAATATAATTAAAATAAATCGAATAACGAAGCTGTAGTTCATATTTCGAAACCATGATTTCAAACAATTATTGCGGGAGATCCGGCCAACAGATTTTCCAGAAACCACAATCGTTGGGTTCGCCATGGAAATACCTTCCCAATGGCACCAACTTTGTAAAAATCCAACGGTTGGATTGTTTGGAATGTTTAATTCAAATCTGAAGAAAAACAGCACTAGAATCAATTATATTTATTTATATATATAAATATAATTAAAATAAATCAAATAACGACGCTGTAGTTCAAAATTTTAAATCAGAACTTCAAACGATTGTAGCGGGAGATTCGACCGTCGGATTTTCCTAGAATTGAAACCATTGGATTCGTTTTGAAAAGATCTTTCTGATGATGTAAAATTTGTGAAGATCCAACGGTTATATTTTTAGATATGTGTAAACCAAATCTGAAGAAAAACAGCGCCACGGCCACGTTATGGCCTGAAGTGTCGTTTGAATGAATTGGCTATTTTTAAATAAATAAAAATAGCAATAAATCATGATAAAATATTATAAACGATATGAAATGAAAATAAACTGAATTTGCTCGGTTTATTGGATATTAGATTGTTGAATGTGTTTGGCGTGAAAATTACATTAAAGAACATAATAATTGATGTCGAATAATTTAACCATCGAAATGAATTGATTTGAAATTCTAAATATACGTGAATTATTTGAAAAGGCCGAGTTAATTCTCATTTCAAATAATTGATCGACGATTAAAAGTCGAAGATATGAAGACGGTGCAAGACCAATGATCTTCACGTCGAATGGAAGGGTGCTACTACTGCTCATGATAGGAGTAGCTACCTTGAAGGGGCTGAAGTAGTAGCCGTCCAGACGTACATGTTGATTGTACGGATGTACGAGGAATAAAGACCCTCCGGTTTCGTTCAGACCCTGAACGGACTTGTAAATGGATTGTGTGTCTGACATTGGATTTCATTTTGTGTGATTGATAGACGTCAGTTGCATGGCGTGAATTTCCTGTGTGGCATGCTGAGATGCAGTGATCAAAGCTTTTGTTGAAAATCAGAGCTTTGTGGTTGATGATCAAAGCAGGGCTTTGAATAGCCAGCTTTGTGTTTAGCGTTGTTTCGCGAGCCTCACACCTCGGTATGAGCCAAAAATAGGAGAGGACCTCGGGGAGGACATGCCTTTCCTTCTAGCTAGGAGTGGTGTTAGATTTTACACGGCCTGACATTTTACTTATGTGGATGATGGATTACGAGGCGCCTCGGTTAGTTTGGTCTCTTCGGAGCCGATGATTTGGTCGGATAGGACCAGTGACGCCCCATAGGGTGGGGAAACGCAGTGTTCACGCATTTTAATCCACATCGGTGGACCGGCCTTGACGATCCAAGGGCCCACCTGAGTCTGGGTCCTGAGGGGCGGGCTAGAGCATCTCGAAGCGGTAAGGACGATACCTTGCCTTGGTTCATGACGGAAACCAATTTCCAAATACGACATCATGTGGTTTTGATTGTATATATTTATGGCGACAAGATATATGGTACCCATGCAGTCTATGATTGATAGTTATGATTCAAATTGTTTTTGAAACATATAAACACTAGCAATAATATCAAATGATTTGTTTTGCTCGTATCAAGCATATTTTGGCCATTATAAGGTAAAACTCTATCCTCCTGCTTGTGTTGCATTGTGTGATGGGACCTGAGTCTTATAATGGCTTCATTTTTATAAAAAGCATTTCAATGTTAAAAAGTTTTACTTGTTTTAAAGCACTGGCAATCACTGGAATAAACCCGTTCCGCGAAAGTGGCGTGGTCCTGTGATTTGCCATATTGTAAAAGATGTTAAGTAGATTTCTCATACCAGTCCCATGACTGACTCGTAGTTTGTTTCACTTGCAAACTCGGGTGTCCCTATTTCTACACGGGCAGCCTTGTATTCAGGTTTTAGCAGGCTCTTTCTGGATAGCTGGAGCTGAAGATAGATTCTATCATTTATCTCTTTTTATGGTGTTCAGCTCCTATTGTACATATTATGTTTGTTTTCTGCTGCAGACATTCATGTATAGCTGAACTGTATTTGTACTAAGTACGGTCCTGTATACTGTGAAACTCTGATATTTATATTTATCCAGTATATTCTGTTGTGCATTATCTGGTGTATTTATTTATTTTTGTTCTGTTGTTATCTGTTTATGTGTTATATTCCAAAGATTACCCTTACCTCCGCCATACGGGGTTTAGGTCGTCACAAACGTGGTATCAGAGCTTTGGTTAAGCTTGGTTCTGGAATATAACATATTAACGAACTCGTCAGAAATAGAACCAGTAGTGTTCTAGGACGAATAACTCATTACAGATAGGATCAGTAATATCCTAATATGAGTATAGCAGAATGAAATACACCTTGATAGACACATTTACATTCAAGTATATGTCTCTATGCTTTAAAATATCTTTTCTGTTGACCTGACATTTGGGCTGCTATTTGCAGAAGTACTAGAAAATGAGTGTCAAAAATAGAAGGAATGCAGAACCAGATCTAGAAGCTATATTTAAGAGATATCGAAATCTGGGTGGAGCACAATTCTCGGGCAATGAATATATTATTCAAACACAAGCTTGGATAAGCTCTACAGAAAGGATTTTTGAACGTTTCCAGCTGAGAGATGATCAGAAAAGACTAGTGGCATCTTGGGCATGGAAGATGAAGCTTTAATCTGGTGAGAAACAATCATTAAAGACAATCCAGAGGGTGATATCACCTGGGATAGATTCAAAGAGATTTTCAGTGAAAGATTTACTCCTCCAGAAGCAACTGAGCGGTTATGTGATGAATTCTACTATTTGATACAAGGAGATATGAGTATCCTCGAATATCCTAAGAGATTCAATGAACTTTCTCATTTTGCCCCGCATCTAATTCAAGATCCAAAGAGGAAGAATCTGAGGTTTATTAATGGTCTTCAAAGGAAATACCAGAATAGTGTAATGGGGAATGTGAAGCTTCCTTTTGCTGAAATGATATACAGGGCTTATCAATATGAAGATCTAGATAAGCAAGGCCTTTTGCCGATGAAGAGGAAGTCATTTCTAACAACAAAAGGAAGTGTGAAACTGATAATCCAGAGACAAGTACACAGGCTGAGGCAAGTACGACGTCTAAGGTCAGAAAGAAGCCTAGGTTCACAAAGAAAAGGGTTAAGTCTTAAGGAGTACCAATAACGACGGCCACATGTTCGAGCTGCAATAGGCAAGGACATTTGGCGATAAATTGCAAATCTTGGAACAAAAGAAAGAAGGATAAGTCTGAATCTAAGAACAAGCCTCTAGAGAGTAGGGGATGCCATAAGTGCCACCAAGCGGGTAATATTGCAAAAAATTGCCGACTATCAAAGGAATATGAAATAGTACAAATAAATGAAGTGGTAGAAACTTCTGCACCTTCAGCTAGCCAGGAAAGGTCAGATGTTTCAGAAGGCACGCTTAATGTCAGAGATATTCCAGTAAATGTATTATTTGATACAGACGCGTCGCGAAGCTTTATTGCAAAGAATGTGGTTAAGAAGCTAGATTTGAATTTGAAAAAGCTCAAAGAACCAATGACTATCCATAATCCGGTTGGGGGTTCCCTTGATCTTAGTTGGGTTTGTGGAGTGCCTGTCTCTTTTTCCCGTTATCGGTTCCCCACTATCGCGATCGTCATGAATTTTACAAAATTTGATCTTATTCTAGGATTAGATTGGCTAACCAAATATGAAGCAGAAGTTAAATGCGCCGAAAGAATCGTTAGGGCGAAGATTAAGATAGGTGATTATATAACCATTCCCTGTGAAGGTCAGAATTCTAATAAAAAAGACTTCTGGGCAGCTTTAGATGTTTCTCCTGCTCAAATAGAACATGTTCCTGTCGTCCCAGAGAATATTCCGGTCGACATTGAAAATATACCAGTTGTCAAGAACTATGCGGATGTGTTCGAAGAAGTTGTTAGCTTACCTCCACAGAGAGAAATTAATTTCAAGACCGCTTTAGTCCCAAATGCAAGGCCAATTGTTCATGCTATTCGAAGAATGACCTTAAAGGAGAAAGATGAGTTAGATAATCAAACTCGACAACTTGTATGGAAGGGTCTGATCAGACCTAGTTTCTCTGATTGGGGAGCAGCAGTGGTATTTGTCCCGAAGTCAGATGGTACTCTCAGACTATGTGTGGATTACCGTGACTTGAACAAACAGACATTGAAAAACAAATATCCATTGCCGCGGATTGATGATTTGTTGGATCGATTGAATGGAGCACAAGTGTTTTCACGAATGGACCTAGCTACAGGTTTCCATCAACTTCGTATCGCCGAAGAGTGTGTTCCTTTGACAGCATTCAGAGGTCTAGACTTATTCTATGAGTGGTTAGTAATGTCGTTCGGCTTATGTAACGCTCCAGCTTATTTTGTCGATCTGATGAACAGGGTGTTCAGAGGAGTGTTGAATAAATTTGTTCTGGTTTTCATTGATGATATCCTAATCTTCTCTAAGTTAGAAAGCGAGCACGAAAAACATTTGGAACCAGTGTTAGTAATTCTGAGAAAGAATGTGTTAAAAACAAAGTTCTAAAAATGTATATTCTGGCAAGAAGAAGTGAAATTTCTTGGCCACGTAGTGTCAAAACAAGGAATTTCAGTGGATCCCAGTAAAATAACTGCTATTCAGAATTGGAAACAGCCCCATACGCCCACAGAAGTCATAAGTTTTATCGGGTTGGCTAGTTACTATCGGAAATTCATTAAGGATTTCGCGAAGGCATCTATTTCCTTGACGAAACTGACTAAGAAACATTCGAGATTTAATTGGACTCCCAAATGTGAGGCAGCTTTCGAGAAGCTAAAATTAAAACTGACGACCGCTCCAGTGTTAACAATAATAGATGGCAATGAGGACTTGAAAGTCTGGACTAACGCTTCTAGAGAAGGCCTTGGTGCAGTATTAATGCAAAGAGGTCAAGTGATTGCTTATGCTAGTCGTCAGTTGAAACCGCATAAGAAGAATTACGTTACTCATGATCTTGAGTTGTTAGCCATCGTATTCACTTTGAAAATATGGAGACACTATCTGTTGGGTGAGAAATTCGAACTGTATACAGACCATCAGTCATTGAAGTATCTGTTCACCCAAAAGACTTGAATCTGAGGCAACAACGTTGGCTAGAATTTCTTGCAGCGTACGATTTTGAGATTTTGTACACTCCAGGGAAAGCCAATGTTGTGGATGATGCGCTGTGTTGAAAGAACGTAATAATCGCCAGCTTTATTATTACGACTTCATTGATTGATAAAATATCTGCTCTTCAGAAGGATGATCACTTCATTCAAAGAATCAAAGAATGAATACAGAAAGAAGAGCCCTTGAGTTTTCAAATAGATAACGAGGGAATTCTGAGGTTAAAAGGCATAATATGTGTGCCAAACATTGCTGAACTCTGGAGAGAAGTATTGGATAAATGTCACTAAGCCAAATTTAGTATCCATCTGGGAGTGAGCAAGATGTATAATTATATCAAACGCACTTTCTGGTGGAGATCTATGAATCTAGACATCTCCTTATATGTAAGCCGGTGTTCCACCTGTCAGCAAGTCAAAAGCGATCAGCAGAAAGTCGCTGGATTGTTACAACCTTTAGAAGTGCCAGGTGGAAAGTGGGAACAGATTTCTATGGACTTCATAGATGGTTTGCCCAGAACCAGGAAAGGAAATGACAGTATTTGGGTGATCGTAGATCGTTTCACGAAGACCGCCCATTTCATACCTGTCAGATCGAACATAACTGCTCAGAGTCTGGCGCAGATTTATTTCAAAGTAATAGTTAGACTACACGGAGTTCCCATGAGCATCATTAGTGATCGTGACCTGATTTTTGCTAGTAAATTATGGGAAGCATTCCAAGCAGAATTGGGAACGAAACTGAACTTGAGCACCGCTTATCATCCTCAAACAGATGGCCAAACTGAGATGGTGAAACGTATTCTTGAAGATTTGTTGCGTGCTTGTATTATTGATTTTGGCGAATCATGGGAGGACCATTTGCATTTGGCCGAATTCTCATATAATAACAGCCACCAGGCAAGCTTAAAAATGTCTCCATTCGAAGTATTGTATGGTAGACCGTGTCGATCCCCTGCTTGTTGGGTTGAACCAGGTAATAGACTTGTATTGGGGCCAGATATGATCCACGATGCTGCGGACAAAGTTGATATCATTAAGAAACGATTGCTAGCCTCTCAAAGCCGACAAAAGAGCTATGCAGATAAGAGAAGAAGAGATATATCATTCGCTGTTGGAGACTATGTATATTTAAAGGTATCTCCGATGAGGGGAGTCATCCGATTCGGTAAAACAGGGAAATTGGCGCCCAAATTCATTGGTCCGTTTCCTATTCTTGAACGGATTGGAACTCTCGCTTATAGGGTTAAGTTACCTAATCGGTTGCCTGGAGTACACGATGTATTTCACGTATCTCAACTTCTAAAGCATGTACATGATCCAGACTTGATCGTGGAAGGAGCAGCTCAATGGGATATAGAAATTACACCAGAATTGGCTATAAGAAGAGAGCCGATTAAGATTATTGGCAAGGAAACCAAAGAGATGAGGAACAAGAAGGTTCACTTGGTCAAAGTGTAATGGAGTGGAGATCCACGAGATTGTACTTGGGAAACTGAGGAAAGCATTAAGAAAGCCTATCCTAAGTGCAGGGTGGATATCTCTGAATGACTCTGGTGCAAGGTACATTTACCGTATTTTGCAATTTCCATTATTTTCTCTATTTAGTAGTTGTTTTCTTTTCATAGATGTAAAATTTTAATCATATAATCAGGATGATTTTAGAAGAGTATATAAATTAATTGATACATTTTTGAAAAGTTAAAAATAAATTGATTGATGTTTGTTTTGTGTGATGGTGGATTTGATCGATTAAATTATTAGAATGATAGTTAATATAATCACTAAGAGAATGAATGGTAGAATTTATTCGATTAAATCACACATTGAACTGATTAGAGAATAGACAGAAATATATACATGTGCATTATATAGGTTTGAACAGGTAAATGGAGTAGCTGTTGAGTAAAGAATTTATTTGCGTGCCCGACAAATAGGTAAACCTTAATGAGTTGGATGCGCAATTTTATTATTATATCAACTCTTGTGAATGCCATTGGATGTGGAGTGCTGGTTATTCTAAGTGTAATTAACAAACGTCGCCATAGGATAGTAATAATTAATTTTGAACTACACTACATGGAATAACTCTTGAAGATAGGCATACTTCGTCATATACCACATAAGCATTTTGAGCTTGTGTGACGAGGTTGATGATTTACCATACGAGCGAGAGGCTTGTATGGCGATGACTATATTTTACAGGTTGAACTGATGACTGATATGGACAATATAAAATTGTAAAGATAAATTGCCAGATTAATAAAAAAAACCCACACGAGTCTAGAGATGATAATAAAAACGTCTCTCTAGTCTTATAAGGCACAAAAACTATTTATGGGGTGACGAGAACTTATTCTCTGGAGTTATTATCTATACACACTCCCCCATGGACACTAGAATATATCACTATAAATATGCGTATGCTTATTAGGATTTATTTGGTACCTAATACGGCCCAAAAAATTTCCAAACCCCTCCCCGTGCAAAGGAGGTTATGGCGAAATTTTACGAAAATTTAGGGCGTTAGCCAAATTTTTGAAGAATTTGAAAATTCTTAAAAACTGAAAAGTTGAAGAATGGAAAGCAGAGTGAAAGTAGAGTTGGTTAATCAAACCACTTTCAACTTTATTCCTTTTCGGGGACGAAAAGTTTTAAGTGGGGGAGATTGTAACGACCCGGAAAATCTGAACCAGTTTAAAAATTTTAAATTGGCTATTTTAGTGGATTTTAAATATTTAAAATAAATATTTTAAATAATAATGATGAAAAGTATGTTTGAATCGATGTTTGAAAATAAATATAATTATTTTAAATTATAAACAAGGCCTGAAATGGTGCAGTAGTTTCAAATTTTGAATTCAAACTTTGAATGACTGTACCGGGTGCAAAATAAAACGGATTTTAGTGAAACCGAAAACATTTAAATCTGTTAGTGAATATCTTTCTAACGAATCTGAAAAATCGAAGTTTCATAGCGGAATTCAAAAGTTATGGCCAAATGAATTTTCAGAAAGGTCGCTATAGAGAATATATCGCCCTTGAAAATAGACATTCTGCAAACGACCTCAGAATTCGACGAGACCACTTTTGTTGGATCCGGGATGTCAAATTATTGCTATGTTCCAAATTCCATAATTTCTGAAGTCAATATATGATCGTGGAGAAAGAAAATGTGTTTTGATTAATTACAGTTAAATTGGATCGACCAGAAAATGGCCATTTTTCAAATGGTCTCAGAATTCGACGAAACTAGTTTTGTTGGGACCGTTTTGTCAGAACATAGCTAGATTTATTTTTCGGGAATTTTTAGAATCAGTATGTGGCCCCGGCAAATTGAAATGTACGCTCAAATCGAATATTGAATGTTTTATATTTTAATTTGAAGAGAAACTAACTGAAACAGTCGAATGGGCCTACGAAACATATCTCATTGTGTTCGGAATGGGGTATTTATCTAGGGGCGACAGTCTTTGGGTTTGGATTGGAGTTCGTATGAGATAAGGGGTACTTTTGGATTTTTAAAATATATAAATAAAAGAAAAAATATGATTGGCCCTCATTTTTTCTCTCTCCCCGTAATTTCTCTTTCTCCCTCGCGATAAACGGCGGCTGCCGTTCCTACCTTCTCTCCTTCCTATCTCCCTCCACACGCACCGATAGCCAACGCTCCAGTTGAGCTTTTTGTAGCCCTTACTCCCCTCTTCAAATCAAGACAACCCTCGCCTCCCCTCGTTCAACCATCGCGAAGAACGAGCCCCTCGATGTTTGGAACTTCCGTTCGCCGCCACGCCTGGATCCGACGATCGAACTGGCCGCGACTCCACCCATAGGCGCGCCTCACGGAGGTCTTCGACGAGGTACAAGCTGATCGTTGTATCGTGCTACGGATTTTGGGAAATCAGCAAACCTAGATTCGAAGCAACGTGAAAGGTAAAGGCTTTGTTTTCTTTGAACTGAAAATAACACTTTTAAGTGTTGCAAACTTTGAAAAATCGTATCTTTATCGTGTGTTAACGAAATTCGATGAAACAGGAGACATCGTGACCGCAAGGACGTCTTCTACATTTTAGAAGAGACCACATATTTTTCTGAGCCTTCTGCAATTTTTGGTGGAGTGGAACCCAGTGTGAGATTTCTAAATTATAAACGATATGTAAATGACGATGTATAAATTATATAGTCGACGTATAAGTTACATAAGCATTGTACACCTTATGTATAAGCGTTGTATAAGTTGTATGTTCGAGGTATAATTTATATATGCATTGTAAAAATTATATATGAAATGAAATGACATTGAAATGAATTGAAGTGAATTGAAATATATTTATATACGAATATATACATATATATATATATACTCCCCTCGTCCACAGACCATGGACGATATTTATTGGTTGTGATATTGTTTGGATTATTTGGTTGATGTGAAATTTGGTGAATATCATGGATGGTTGATTGGAAATGATTGTTTGTGGTTGAGAATTATTTTGGTTGAAATCACATAGGATAAGTTTGTGGAAAAGAAAAATAAACATGCTCGTCTGCGTACGAGTTAGATGCATGAAATCCCCATTGTCAAAAACTGCAAGGTTTTAAGGTAGAGTGAGGAGTCGTACATCAATACGGTCCCTGTTTTAACTACCCTGCCATTATGCTGCCGAAATTTTCTGAAATTTATGTGTTTGATTTATTTTCATGTGTTGAAACTATATTCATGTGTTGAATAGAAATTCATGTGTTGAGTGACATTCGTATATAGAATAAATTCTTTGAACAATAAAAATCACATTTTTATCATCTATACGAACTATATAAAATAGTCCTGTTTTGAAAAAAATTGTTTTTTAATAAAAATCACATTTTTATCATCTATACGAACTATATAAAATAGTCGTATTTTGAAATAAATTGTTTTATAATAAAAATCACATTTTTATCATCTATATGAACTATATAAAATAGTCGTTTTTTGAAATAAATTGTTTTATAATAAAAATCACATTTTTATCATCTATATGAACTATATAAAATAGTAGTATTTTGAAATAAATTGTTTTATAATAAAAATCACATTTTTATCATCTGTATGAACTATATAAAATAGTCGTGCTTTGAAATAAATTGTTTTACAATAAAAATCACATTTTTATTATATTTATGAATTGTTAAAAATAGTGATGTGTTAGAATAAATATCCGTTGGATAAAAAATATCATTTTTATCAAATGTATGAAATGAATATAGTTTTGTAACCAAAGAATCGATTATATTTATATATATATATATATAATTAATTAAAATAAATCGAATAACGAAGCTGTAGTTCATATTTTGAAACCATGATTTCAAACGATTATTACGGGAGATCCGGCCGTCGGATTTTCCCGAAACCACAACCGTTGGGTTCGCTTTGGAAATACCTTTCCAACGGCACCAACTTTGTAAAAATCCAACGGTTGGATTGTCTGGACTGTTTAATTCAAATCTGAAGAAAAACAGTGCTAGAATCGATTATATATATATATATAATTAATTAAAATAAATCGAATAACGACGCTGTAGTTCGAAATTTGAAATCGAAACTTCAATCAATTGTACCGGGAGATCCGACCGTCAGATTTTCCCAAATCTGAAACCGTTGGATTCGTTTTGAAAAGATCTTTCTGATGATGTAAAATTTGTGAAGATCCAATAGTTAAATTTTCATATATGTGTAAACCAAATCTTAAGAAAAACAGCGTCACGGCCGCCTTATGGCCTGAAGCGTCGTTTGAATGAATTGGCTATTTTTAAATAAATAAAAATAGTGATAAATCATGATAAAATATTATTAATGATATGGAATGAAAATAAACTGAATTTGCTCGGTTTATTGGATATTAGATGGTTGAATGTGTTTGGCGTGAAAATTACATTAAAGAACAGAATAATTGATGTCGAATAATTTAACCATTGAAATGAATTGATTTGAAATTCTAAATATACGTGAATTATTTGAAAACGCCGAGTTAATTCTCATTTCAAACAATTGATCGACGATTAAAAGTCGAAGATATGAAGACGGTGCAAGACCGATGATCTTCACATCGAATGGAGGGGTGCTACTGATGCTCATGATAGGAGTAGATACCTCGAAGGGGCTGAAGTAGTAGTCGTCCGGACGTACATGTTGATTGTACGGATGTACGAGGAATAAAGACCCTCCGGTTTCGTTCAGACCTAGAACGGACTTGTAAATGGACTGTGTGTCTGACATTGGACTTCATTCTGTGTGATTGATAGACATCAGTTGCATGGCGTGAATTGCCTGTGTGGCATGCTGAGATGCAGTGATCAAAGCTTTTGTTGAAAAGCAGAGCTTTGTGGTTGATGATCAAAGCAGGGCGTCGAATAGCCAGCTTTGTGTTTAGCTTTGTTTCGCGAGCCTCACACCCCGGTATGAGCCAGAAACGGGAGAGGACCTCAGGGAGGACATGCGTTTCCTTCTAGCTAGGAGTGGTGTCAGATTTTACTCGGCCTGACATTTTACTTATGTGGATGATGGATTGCGAGGCGCCTCGGTTAGTTCGGTCTCTTCGGAGCCGATGATTTGGTCGGATATGACCAGTGACGCCCCATAGGGCGGGGAAACGCAGTGTTCAGGCATTTTAATCCACATCGGTGGACCGGCCCTGACGATCCAAGGGCCCACCTGAGTCTGGGTCCTGAGGGGCGTGCTAGAGCGTCTCGAAGCGGTAAGGACGATCCCTTGCCTTGGTTCATGACGGAAATCCAATTTCCAAATACGACATCGTGCGGTTTTGATTGTATATATATATGGCGACATGATATATGGTACCCATGCCGGCTATGATTGATAGTTATGATTCAAATTGTTTTTGAAACATATAAACACTAGCAATAATATCAAATGATTTGTTTTGCTCGTATCAAACATATTTTGGCCATTATAAGGTAAAACTCTATTCTCCGGCTTGTGTTGCATTGTGTGATGGGACCTGAGTCTTATAATGGCTTCATTTTTATAAAAAGCATTGCGATGTTAAAAAGATTTACTTGTTTTAAAGCACTGGCAATCACTGGAGTAAACCCATTCCGTGAAAGTGGGGTGGTCATGTGATTTGCCATATTGTAAAAGATGTTAAGTAAATTTCTCATACCAGTCCCATGACTGACTCGTAGTTTGTTTCACTTGCAAACTCGGGTGCCCCTATTTCTACATGGGCAGCCTTGTATTCAGGTTTTAGCAGGCTCTTTCTGGATAGCTGGAGCTGAAGAAGGATTCTATCATTTATCTCTTTTTATGTTGTTCAGCTCCTATTGTACATATTATGTTTGTTTTCCGCTGTAGACATTCATGTATAGCTAAACTGTATTTGTACTAAGTATGATCCAGTATACTGTGAAACTCTGATGTTTATATTTATCCAGTATATTCTGTTGTGCATTATCTGGTGTATTTATTTGTTTCAATTCTGTTGTTATCTGTTTATGTGTTATATTCCAAAGATTACCCTTGCCTCCGCCGTATGGGGTTTGGGTCGTCACAATTCCGAACTCAATGGGATATGTATCCTAAGCTTATTCGATCGTTTCAATCAGTTTCCGTCAAAATCAAAATATAACTCTATATATTGAATTTGAACGCGTATTTCAATTTACCGGGGCCACATACGGACTCTAAAAATTCCCGAAAAATATTTTCTAGCTTCGTATTGACGATATGGTCCTAACAAAACTAATTTCATCGAATTCTGAGACCGTTTGAAAAATGGCCATTTTCCAGGTCATTAAATCAACTTAAACTGGTCAAACGCGTTTTCTTTTTCCACACTCACATATTGATTCAGAAAATTACGAATTTTGGAATCTAGCAATAAGCTGACATCACGGATCCAACAAAAGTGGTTTCGTAGAAAACCGAGGTCGTTTGCAAAATTTTCATTTTTAAGGGCCAAAATTCCATAGCGACTATTCTAAATTTTAAACTGGGCATAACTTTTGATTCCCGCAATGAAATTTTGATTTTTCGGATTCGTTGGAAAGATATTCTCAAATATATTCTAATATTTTTAGTTTCTCTAAAATCCAATTTATTTTGAATCCTGTACATTCATTTGAACTTTGAAATCGAATTTTCGAACTACCGCGCCATTTTCAATTCCTTTTATAATCAAAAATAAATATTTATATTCTAACATCGATCTATATAAATATATACCTTCTAATTTTATTCAAAATAAATTTCTCGTCGTTATTATTTAAAATAATTCATTTTAAATATTCAAAATTCACTAAAATTGCCAAAATAAAAATTTTAAATTGGCTTAGATTTCCGGGTTATTACAATCTCCCACACTTAAAACCTTTCGTCCCGGAAAAGGAACGAAGCCAAAAGTTGTTTAACAAATCATCTCAACTTTCATTATTTTCATTATGGCTTAAGTTCTTCAACTTTTCAGTTTCTAAGAACTTTTCAAATTTCTCAAAAAATTGGCTAACACCCTAAATTTTCGAAAAAATTCGCCATAACCTCCCCTGCACCGGGAGCTTTGGGATATTTCAAATAGCCTCCCATGGCCCTCACCAATCCAAAAGAAAAAGAAAAAGCGAAGAGGCTAGCAAATCGGCTCATAAAATCATCAAAACCCCAAGAAATACAATAAACATGTACCCATTTGTCGGGCAAACAATTTTATTCCTCTTCTCTAGCCTCCTTGCTTTGACTTGTTCAATGTATGTACATGTATATGTATATGTATGCAAATGCGACAAATTTTCAATACAATTCACTATTTAGTTCAATTTGGCTAAAGGTTCAACATTTAATTAATCAAACAATAATCAAACAACACAATCAGCAATCAATTAGTTGATTATCTTTTCAAATTCACAACTTTAATACATATATAGAGAATCATGTTTTTGATGCCAAATTACAACAATAGGCCCTATCCAATTTTGTTTCTCACACCAGTCAATTGGAAATATATAGATATCACACCTTCGAAACTCGAACACAAATGCTGATAATGCGGCCGCATTACTAGAATTATTTCCGAGCGACTAGAGTGTGATTTTATATCTATCCAGTATATTAAAACTTTGAATACCTATGGATCAGACGTATATGCAAAATCTTTACATATTGGACTGCCCAAATTCAATATAAATAAATATTCAAATACGTATAACAAAGATTAAATTTTCAAAACAAAACTTGTTTTCATTTTAAAAATATATACTCTTCACAGTCGTTCTAGGATACTACTGATCCCATCTCTAACGAGTCATTCTCATTGGATATTACTAATCCAATCTCTGATGAATTCTTTCGTATGGTTCTAATGTGTCTTGTTCTCGAGCTTTGTAAACCAAAGCTCTGATATCACGACAAAACGACCCGAAGTCCCCCTTATGGGAAATCACGGATTGCTTTGAGAGCAACACACATCGGAACACAAATAGAAGAACGTTTCATTGTTAATTACAACAATTCCATCAGATACAAGAATATACAGAGTATGAATAAACAAAATACATTCGATAAATATCAGAGATTACAATAAATTACATAGCAGCAGAAAAACAATACAAAACACAACTGAAAGTAATACATAGATACAGAGCTTTCCGAATATCCTTCCAGCTGTAAACTAGGATCCTGTGAATATAAATCTGCAAAACCAATAGCTGCCCGTGTCGAAAATAAGGGCACCCAGAGTTTAGGTTAAAACAATAAACTCCAGGTCAGTCATGTGACTAATGTGAGAACTAAAACAGTTATTAATCTTTATTTTAAAGTTAGGTAAATCAAGGGACCATGCCATATAACACGGAACGGGTTTCCTCCCAAGAATACCAGTGCATAAAACACAGCGCAATGCTAAATAAAGAACAATGAAGCTATTATAAGACCCAGGTCCCATCACACAATGCAACATAAGCCGGAGGATAGAGTTTTACCTTATAATATCTAAAGAATGCTTGATATACTAAATTTCATCTTTTTTTATTACTATATGTGTATAGTGTCAAAACAATTTCAATCATAAGTATCAATCATAGACGGCATGGGTACCATATATCATGTCGCCATATATAGGTTTACAATAAAAACCGAAATGTCACGTATTGGAAGTTGGATTTCCATCTGTGAACTGAGGCAAGGGATCATCCTCACCGCTTCGAGACGCTCCAGCCCGCCCCTCAGGAACAGCCGCAACTGCACCTTGGATCGTCAGGGTCGGTCTACTCGATGTGGATTATAATGCCTGAACACTGCGTTTCCCCACCCTATGGGGTGTCAATGAGCCAAATGACTCCAACGAACCCGGATCGTCCGATCTAACTGAGGCGCCTCACAATCCATCATCCACATAAGTAAAATGTCAGGCCGTGTAAAACACTGACACCACTCCTAGCTAGAAGGAAATGCATGTCCTCCCTGAGGTCCTCTCCCGTTTTTGGTTCACAACCGGGGTGTGAGGCTCGCGAATTAACGCTACACAAAGCTACGCCATAAAGGTCGTGCTTTGATCATCAACCACAAGACTCTGCTTTTCAACAGAAGCCTTGATCACTGCATCTCAGCATGCCACATAGGCAAACCACTCCATGCAACCGATATCCATCAATCACACAGAATGGTATCCAATGTCAGACACACAGTCCATTTACAAGTCCTTTCTGGGACTGAACGAAACCGGAGACACCTTGTACCTCGCATATCCATCGATCTCCAAGTACGTTTGGACGATCACCAACTGATTCCCTCCTCTTGGGTGTACAGCCCAATCAAGATCATCAGTAATTATCCAAACGATGTGAAGACCTCCGGTCTTCGACCACCATCTTCATCCTCGACACATCGTCGAATCAGTTATTCAGAATGGGATAAACCCGGTCTTTCTGAATAACTCGTGTATATAATAAACAAGTGTTACACAAACACCACATACGCCTCATTCCAATTCAGAATATTCTTTTATTCAAATATTTTTCTATTTTGGGAAAGGTTCCCATTAATTTTATCAAAGATAAATTCTTTAAATTTATTCTTTAATCTTCCTTTGAATATCAATTCAAACCAAATTATGGTTTATCCAAACTAGTCGGGATAAACGAACCTTACCGAAGTAATCATTTGTTTTAAATTCCCCAACCCCAACCTATTCATCCCATGAAGTAAAACTGGTAATACTTCATATCTAACACCACGGTATTATCGGTAAATCCAATTACCATTTCACGTTCAAATCTAATTAAAGATTTAACTATCGTCTGGAGTAAAACTGGTGGTACTCCATTCTCGATCATTTCCTTGAATTTGATAATTTTAATTATATAATTCACTTTTCAATCTAATTAAAGATTCATTAAAACTCTAATTCAGTTTTAATGTCCAAAAATCATTACTTAATGATTATTCAAATCCAGGAAATAATCCTATCTTTAACTGGGTTAAAGAACCAATGCCATTTAAAACACGGTTCACGATAAACCCCAAAATCACTTTTCATTTCCATCAGTCGTTAACCGTAAATTAGCAAGTGAACAATTCCCTAAGTAATAACCCCGAAGGCCGAAACCAACATCAGATTAATACCCAGGAAACCATTCAATCTTAACTAAGCTCTAGTTAGTTTCTGATTTTCTTAACTCCGTTGGGTCCAAGAACAGTATTATTAAAGATACATTCACAACAACCCAAATCACATTCCATTAATTATTGGGTTAAAGAACAAATGTTATTTAAAACACCGTTCACGATAAACCCGAAAATCAATTTCAATTCAATTCCAATTAAATATTATTTAATTGGTATACTTCATTAAATCCAAATAAAAGATTTAATCTTTTTCTCAACTGGGTTTAAGAACAGTGTTAATGAAGACACCATTCACGACAAACCCAAATCCCATTTGATATTAAATACAAGGCTCTGAGTAGAAAATATATAGGCTTATATTCAATATCAAATACTATAACCAACAAATATTGTATTGTAAATAACGATATAAATATATCTTTCAAATTTCCATCACAATATCTGTATAATCCCGAAATCCCATATCGAAATATTCCGAAGACAATTTCGATTCAAATCCATTTCCAATATATTATTGGAAATTTTGGTTATTTTTAAAACCATTTCAAATCCAGTTTATTTATTTTTAAAATAGATGGATTCTAATTCTTGTTCAAAACTACTTCATTTCGATAAAAATCTATTTTTATCTTTTCAAATATGGAATTTTTCATCCCAATTCTTTCTAAATTATTTCTTATGATTTTACACTAATTATTGATATTTTTAATAATTTTATCAAGGCCCGTATAGTCGATTTCCATCAACGGCCATCGAACTGCACTTACAGCGACCTTTTCCAAATTTGATTTGGACATAATTACAAATCCAACGGTTAGATTTCAAATCTCTAATGTTCGTTAGAAAGCTCTTTTAGATATGAACCCAACGGTTCCGGTTTTAGGAGAATCCGATGGTCGGATCTCCCGCAACGTCAATACGAAGTCAATGGTCGAAATTTGCGAACTGCCGCAGCGCGGCGCGTTCTATTCAGGCCATTATATAATATATATATATATATATATATATATATATACATATATATACATATATATATATATATATGTTATATATATTTCTCCGATTTCCTTTTAAAACGTATTTTATAAATCGTTTTAAATTCGTTTTCAAAACGATTTCAACTTCCATCTCAAATTCAAATCAAAATTGAATTTTCCTATATAAATTCGTTTTAAATTTATTTCAAATCGATTTCAATTCAATTTCGATCCGTTTTAAATTCGATTCAAAACGATTTCAATTCTATTTCTATTTAATTCGAATTTCATGTCATTTCAATTTAATTTAAATTTCAAATCATTTCAACTTAATTCGAATTTCAAATCATTTCAATTTAATTCGAATTTCAAATCATTTCAATTTAATTCGAATTTCAAATCATTTCAATTTAATTCGAATTTAAAATCTATTTCAATTTAATTCGAATTTCAAATCATTTCAATAATTCGCATTTCAATTTAATTCGAATTTCAAATCTTTTCAATTTAATTCGAATTTCAAATCTATTTCAAAATATCAGATTTTGAAATCACTTTCGATATTCATTATAAAATGAATAAAATCGAAAAAATTCTCGTTCGTGTTAAAATGGCGTTTAACTACTTAACACGGCTTCACATTTCGATATTCACTGAATATTATTTGAAAATATTCGATAATTCTGAACTGGAATCAGACACATTCAATTACCATATAATTTGATTATATGGATTGCACACAACAAATGTGTACAACAATAATGAAAACAACAATCCATCATCCACGGTGCATTCTATACTGTATAAGCTTTAAATATAAATATTTAACGCTTATAACAGCTTGTCAATCAATCGATCGACATACAGCTAATTATTGGGATTAGTGTACGCCCAATTTCATCTCAATACCCGTGTGGGGTTTCAAACAATCAACCACAGGTTTTATTTGTGCAGTCGGGCGATGTGTAAAATTTATCGTCCCAATCCGTATCAGTCAAATGTGTGTATATAAACAAATCATTCGATTTGTTTATAAATCTTTATTTTATATACACATTAAAAATTATATTTTTAATTATAAAATATTTATTCATCCCACATTACACAATCAATTTTCATAACACATCAATCAATCAAACAAGTCATCCATGGTCTGTGGACCACGGGTGTCGGGTGCTGCTAAGCACCGTCTGCATCCTAGTATATATTTCAACTAGAAAATAAATTAAAAGAGAGAAGTTCTCATAGAGGGTTCCACTCCTCCGTGCTTTACTTTTGAACTGCTGAACCATCTGGATCTGTTTGATATTCTAATGCAATCCTTGCCCCGCAGTTCATAATAAAAATTATATTTTTATTGTTTCATTCCAATAAATAAAAATCATATTTTTATTTCTACTTCATATATATTTACAACGCTTCCTTTTATATAAAAATTATATTTCTACTTCATATATAAAGATCGAATTTTTATATCCTCGCTATAAAAATCCCATTTCTATTTCAACATATATATAATAAAAATCAGATTTTTATTTCGCTACATAAAGATCAACTTTTTTTTACTACCTATATAATATAAAAATCATATTTTTATTATCTACATTATATAAATATCAAATTTTTAATACTCCCCTTCATATATAAAGATCTAATTTTTTCTTCATATAAAAATCTTGTCTTACTTCATATAAAAAATCAAACCTTTTATTGTTTAAAAATCAAACCCTTCCGCTTCTAAAAATATAATCTTTTCCTTTATTAAAAATTGAATCTTTATGTTGCTACTTCTCATAGATAAAAATCATATTTTTATCGTCACTTCACATAGATAAAAATCCAATTTTTTTGTATACTTCATTCACATATAGAAAAATCCGATTTTTATACTTCATTCTCATATACAAAAATACGATTTTTATACTGTTAAAATCTTATCTTTTTGTTTATGTTCATATAAAAATCATTTCTTTATCTATATAAAAATATAAACTTTATCTATATAAAAATTTCATATTTTTAACTAATTAAAAATCAGTTTTCATAAAAACAAAGAAAACAAAAAAAAATATAAAAAAACAGAAAGCTTACAGTTGGAAGGAAGGGGGGTGTCTCGCCTGAGCTTGGTGGAGGGTCGGAGGTGCCCAGGCGCATGCGGCGCTGGCGGTGTGGGTCCCCTTAGGGCTGACGACGGCGTTGTTCGGATCTAGGGGGGAGGTCGCGGGTCTCGCAGAGGGAAGAGGAGAGGGGATCGAGAGGGGTAGTGGCTGGGTGGAGCGGCCTGGGGTGGAGCGGCCGGGGGTGACGATTGTGGGGAAGGGGGCGACGGGTCGTTGGGATTTCCCCCTTTTTTTCTTTTCTTATTTCTGATTTGGTCAATGGGTATGAGAGGAGAGGATTAAGGGGATTATATATATTATAATATTTAATCCTTTTAAATTTCTAAAAAGCAACTTTCCTTTTCGAACTCCAAACCGAACCCAACGACTATCGTCCATAGCTAATTACCCCCATTCCGAACTCAATGGGATATGTATCCTAAGCTGATTCGATCGTTTCGATCAGTTTCTGTCAAAATCAAAAAATAACTCTTTATATTGAATTTGAACGCGCATTTCAATTTACCAGGTCCACATACGGACTCTAAAAATTCCCGAAAAATATTTTTGTAGCTTCGTATTGACGATACGGTCCCAACAAAACTAATTTCAATGAATTCTAAGACCGTTTGAAAAATGGCCATTTTCCAGTTGATTAAAATAAACAAAAACTAGTCAAATGTGTTTTCTTTTGCCACGCTCACATATTGATTCAGAAAATTACGAATTTTGGAATCTAGCAATAACCTGACATCACGGATCCAACAAAAGTGGTTTCGTCGAAAACCGAGGTCGTTTGCAAAATTTCCATTTTTAAGGGCCAGAATTCCATAGTGACTATTCTGAATTTTCAACTGGGCATAACTTTTGATTCCCGCAATGAAATTTTGATTTTTTGGATTCATTGGAAAGATATTCTCAAATAGATTCTAATATTTTTGGTTTCGCTATAATCCGGTTTCTTTTGAATCCTGTACATTCATTTGAACTTTGAAATCGAATTTTCGAACTACCACGCCATTTTCAATTCCTTTTATAATCAAAAATAAATATTTATATTCTAACGACGATCTATATAAATATATACGTTCTAGTTCTATTCAAAATAAATTTTTCGTCGTTATTATTTAAAATAATTCATTTTAAATATTCAAAATTCACTAAAATTGCCAAAATAAATTTTTTAAGTTGGCTCAGATTTCCGGATTATTACAGGTTTAAAAGCAACTTAAAAACACAATAAAACAACAAAACATTTATTGTTATTTTTATACAGATATACATTGGTTTTAGACTTTTTATATTCTATTTTGCAATTATTTTTAAAGTTTAATTCATCAATAAATATATTTATTTGGAATTCCCTGATATTTTATCAAATATATAAATCTTATTTATTTAGATATATTAAATTACCAGTATAATTGTAACGTCCCAGATTTTTGAACATTTTTTACGAATATTAAAATCCTTATAAATATTAATTTGGTGATATTAATGGATTTAATATCGAATTTATTTATCAAAAAATTGGAGCTCGAATTTATATATTTATAATATAATTAAAACAAGATCGAAACGTCGCGGTAGTTCATACTTTACGATTTGCACTTTAACTGAATATACAGGATCAGATATAAGTCGGATTTCTGTGAAATAAGAACCGTTTGAATCTATGTGATTATATTTTTCTAATGTAAGAGAAAAATCGAGACTTCATCGTATAAATTGTAAGTTATGTCCAATACAAATTTTCAAATAGTCGCTATGGAATTATTAGTAAATTATAGTAATTTACTTAATAAATATAAAGTAATTTATATATATTTGATACCGTTTTAACCCGAATTTCTAAATATTGAATTTTAAAGTCTATATTGGCCAAGTTTGAAGCTGTATAAGGTTCCATTTAAATATATATACGATGATATTAATTTATTACCATTAAATTGAACTGTTTAGAAATTAGATATTATTTTATTAATATTATATGAGCATTAAAAAAAATCGTTTTTCCAATAGATCTCTGTTTTCAATGAAACAAGTTTTATTGGAATACATATAATTAATTATTGCTAGATTTCCAGTTTGGAGCCCAAAGGAGTTGTTTTGTCGATAGATGAAATTTAAAGGTGAACCAATAAATTAAAATAGCGTAGTTGTGTAAACGGAGTACGAATTCAATGAAATTTATAACATTGGGACCAGAACGACCAGACGTAGCAGTGTATTTATTTTTGTTATGGTTGGAGTTAGTGTGTGGCGGTGCGTTTATTTAACTTTAGTGTAAAGAGCGGTAGAATTATTAACCATATTAAAACAAAACGTTAAATTAAATAATCTAAAAATATTTGGAAACCCATTTCCCTGCAGGTTAGCGTGCATACCTAACTTATAGACTTAAGAAATTAAACGTGTGGTTCACGGTTCTACCATACTTTCTCTGATTTATATAATATCTCAATGTATTTCTTCCCTACTAAGTAATAGTTGACCTTCGCACGTACAGATTTCCAATCAAATTAATAATAAATACACATGCTAGTAAATCTACACACGCAGACCTCAATTAGAAAAAATATCCCTATGGCCCGTAACTTCAATCTTTCACCGACTATGTGCTACAGTTGATTGATCAGCGAAATTTATGCGTAGCCCATGCTTCTATCCTTTTCTTTTTGACCAAATAGACAATAGCCACGTGAAATCTGGGTTCTTCCTCCATATATATAACGTGCCTCCATCCTCACTCTAATAAATAAACAGCAGTACCCATATACATACCAAAGCCATCGACATTTTATAGCTCTATGAATTAATCTAAAATCTAAAACAAAACTAAATTGCATGCTTCTTATCTGCGGGACTCGCAAACGCTCCCTCTTCAGGCTAGCATATTTTCTGTTTGCTCAATCAAAAAAAAATTATTAGGATGTATGTTGAAAACTGAAGGTGAAGTACTGACGTAGAGGACATCTGCGGACACAGCAGTAGGTGGGCGACGTGAGCCAGAGGCGCTGGGAGGAACTGAAGTGAATTGCGGTGAGGGTCTGAGGGGTTTGTCTCGTTGGGGTGTGTAGCAAGTTACATGTCTACAAGGGGTAAGTAAGGGCAACTCGTTTTTGGAAATAAAACGTGGGAAAAGGACCGAGGCGCGTTAGAGGGGACAGTGGTGGCGTATGGGAGGGAGAAGCGTGGTGTAGGCAAAGGAAAATCGCGACGGAGAGGGGTCACTGGAGTTGGGTATGAGCATTGCAGTGGGAGGAGCTTGCGATGAGCAGTTCATCGGGGGCTTGGATTTGGTTTGCGTGTAGGGAGGTTGGAGATATGTCGAAGTGGAGTCTCGTTAATGGCTGAGTAGATGTTGTTGAAGGGAACAACGTGTTTTGGAAGAAGAAGCAAGGATGGAAAGTGGCTAAAGTGTGCGCACGAGATGGGATAACGTGGCGGTGTAGTGCTGAAGGGAAGGGAGCGATATATGCAAATGAAGAGATTGAAAGAAGGGGTTGGCAGGCTATTTTTATTGATTTTGGTTTAGGCCCAACAAGTGGAAAAATATAAATTGGGAAATCGATGGACCGTCCCATGCATGGAGTTTCGGCAGCATGCTATATAAAGTAAAAGAACGCAACGATAATTATTTTAAGTAATTGAAAGCTTAAGTTAATAATTAATTAATAAATTATTAACCTATATTTAATAATTGGTTAAGGTCATTAAATTTGAAATTAGTATAATTTATTTTTACACACGCAGAATTCAACAAAAGGAGTTCGTTGGAATCGTGACGCCAAGTACTTTATGTGCAAGCCAGTTCAGAATAATTTGGAAGCAATTGGAATTCCATTTAATTTTAAACGTATGTTTATAATTAAATGAAACAACCGGAGTTCATCGACAATCGAAACAATGGTGAGTTAACTCACACTTTTCCGGAATTCTACGATGTGTTAAATTCATATAAAAATATAACCCATTGTTAATGATAATAATTGGATGATTGCATACCTTGGTTGTTTAATGATCATCAACAAATTTTATTTATCGTATTGGATTATTTTGATTTAAATATTGTTATCAAATATTATTATCTGTGATGCAGGGACGAACAGGTTGGTGGAATCCGACCGGATTCCTCAAATACACTGTATATTGTTATATTATTTAAATGTGGAACTGTTTAACCCAAATGATGATATTGATTGAATATTGAACGTTGAACTAAAATTCAACGTTGATGTGATGTTTTAATCAATAGACGGTATTGATTGAGTTATTGGCAGCAAATGATCTAACCATATTTTTAAGACGTTAATTTTTCGTTAGGCGAGTCAACGTGTTTAAAGTTATAAAATATTTTATAACTGAAGCGACATCTTAAATTTTATTTTCAAATAAGGCGACGGATAAAAATGATTTTCATGAAAGTAAACTATATAATATTATGTATAATGTTTTAAATAAGAATTATAAGCGTAGAAATCAGAATATAACCTACGGGTTATTGTTTAAGATAACTGTTTTAGGTAAATAATTAAGTGTTATATTTAAATTAATTATATTAATTTAAGAGGGATGATTAATTAAATCAGTTAAATAAGTAATGATGTTTAAGTTGACTGAGTCCACTATTTAATTAGAATTGGTAAATTAGATTAATTAGTCTTCGATTAACCTAATGGTAATGGTTTAACGAATCTTTGTTTTAATTTAATGATAAAAGTGTTTTTATTTAACGAGGTTTAAAATGATTATTAAATTAATAATCATTAATATAGTTAGTTAATGTATAAGAAAGTGATTAACTAATCTGTTTTTAATCACTAATGAAGTAAACTATTTTAATGATGGAATTAATTATCATTGTAACTAATAATAATTAAAGGAATTTACTTCCTAAATGAAAGAAGGAATCGAGATTTGAAATGGAACTCTATTGTATTATGAAAGAGAGGTATTATATCGATGTTTATAAAATGGTTTGTGAAGCAAATATGATATTTGGAATAAGGGTTACTTAATTAAGTAAAAGCGAGGAAACTAAAAAGAGATTTTCAATATGTAAGGGATATGAAATGGATTATCGTAAAGATTTGATAATAGAATCCGAGTTTATAATTGGAAGTTATAACGAAGTTTAAACCCAGTCGATGGTTTTAAAATAAGCTTTTACTTAGGGAATGAGATTAAGAAAAACGGTTATAGGTGGAAAGGAGATTTGAAATGTAAGTGATGTATAATTTAACTCGAGTTGAAGTACAAATTTATTTATACCTTTAAACTGAGGATACAGTGGTTTTCCAAAGTATAATAAATGAAATAGATTTTGTGTATAGTGATGTTTCGAAGTAAAGGAATGAAATGGAGCTTGGTAAGTTCATTATAAAGATATGGTTATGGGTTCCAGCGTAGCGAGAATAATGAAATTTGAAATAATAATATAGAGATAATTTTTAAGAAATAATGGGATGATTTTAATAAACGGTTCCAAGGGAAAGAATCTGAGCTGCCAATATTCTTAACCGTACTGTTTTGACATTGATGGTTAAAACACCAAACTATCAATAAAATGTATTATACCTTTTTGACGTGTTTTTTCGAAGAGACCGGGATGGGAACTAGACCCAAAACCACTTCGAATCAACGTTACGTACAAAACTAACTTGCAGGGAATAAAAGATGCAGCATTGAAGACCAACATAATTTCATAAGCGGAAGAACTACTTATAATCTCTGGGTAGCTCCCAAACAAAAAGAGATACACTGTGATTCTATCGTGGTTGAAATCTAAGGGATTGCAAGGACTTCTCGCTGCTGATCCTTGGGATGATTTCCTATGTAGGATGTGGTAGGAGAGTGCCTTCGGTTCATCATGTTCCTAGATGACTTGTATAGACGAATGTCTGACAGAGTATGTCTGACAAATCACGTACGGTCGATCTCTAAAAGGTACTACGTCTGGTGGTGGAGGAAATCGTTTCTCTTAGCATTTTATACCTGTAATATTTTTAGGAATCGATTAGTGATTAGACGGGTTTGACAATGTGGCATTCAAAGTGAATGATGGTGTGTTGTTCTAGAAGATAAGCGTAGCCTCAAGCCACACAAATGGGAAATGACAAAAATCGGGCAGGCATCATGGCTAGGTGGGTCATTCCCAAGCAGGGTATATCTGTCACCGATCTAGAGAAAATTCAATTTTGTTCTTCTTTTTGTTTCTATATCTTACGGATTATGGTTGGACGGCCGATAACCATGGGTGACAATATATTCGCTACACTCAAGCTAAATGAGTGGGCGGTCATGTGTGGCCGGGTTGCAAGATGTTCTTATTGAACCCCAATGTATACCCTCTAGAGTACACTGATCGGAAGGTAGTCACATACCTTGTCTGTTGGAATCCACTCTCCACTAAGAGACCCACGGTTTTTGATTTTATAATAAATATGTAGAGCGTGAGATGCAAACGTTCTGCTAGATGGTTAATTTATGGTTTGATAGACGCTATTATAATATCACTGGATTTTTGATATATCAAAAATGTTTTGGGTTATAGTAAGGTAAAAAACCGTCTATATTTATGTGTGGGCTGGTCTTACTATTATCTTTTCTTTCAACAGGATTTCTAAAGTTAAGCAAGTCGTTTGTTGTGAACTTAACACTGAAAACATTCCAGACTGATCTGGGTGAATTTTGCTTTGCTTTAAATGTGCTCGGGTCAGACCGAGTATATTTAGAGGTTAGGTTTCGTTGGAGTTTCAAGAGATGGAAGCAGGAGGCTTCACCGTTAGTTACTTTATTTCTAATGTGTCTGATATATGATGTACTCTGATGATTGGTATGTATATGCGGTTTCCTTTAGTATAAAGGGATTTGATATATTATATTTTATTCGTTCCACTATGAGATTCTATTCTAATGTTCTTCTTATTCTTCTATTCTAATATTTCTTTCTTTCTACTTCTCATTCTATAATTTCTTTCTATTAAAGATTCGTAATTTCGTGCAATTTGGGTTGGACATGAGTTGTAATTTGTCAGCTCAAAGGGTACGGATTTACGGGCCTTTACAATAATCTATACATAATAGATTATATAATTAGTCCAAAAACCGGGTCGTTACAATTTACACCCATTAAAAGAATTTCGTTCCCGAAATCAGAGAGTAATGAGGAGATTCTAGTTATATTCAAAACTATTATATCAACACATACATGGGTCCTCGTTAACAATCACAACAACCAAGGCATCCGGAACACACAATTTATCTACCAAAATATTTTACTGCAATCAAAACATTCAATACATCATCAATTAGCTATAAATCACAGTCGTATTCATAACCTACGAGTACCTGTTATTACAGTTGGAAAACATGTCTATTACTATTTATACATTTCTATACTTCAACATTCATCAGTCCCTGACCATAAATTGGAAAAAGCATAATCCTCTAAGTATCATCCCCGAAGACTAGAATCATCATTAGATCAACACTCAAAATCATTTATCTTAACCAATACTATTTAGGTTTCAATTTATTGACTCCACATATTAATTTCTAATCAACCCATATTACCCCATTTTCTTATTTTAAGAAAATACTCGTGACTATTTTTGGGAAAATAATCCCAAAACTTACTTACTTCATTTGTTTGAATCAAATTTATTCAAATATATTTATCTGTTTCAAATTCTCTTTTTAAACTCCAATCTAATTTAACTTACTAATTCAACTCTACTCAACTTAACCTTTGTCAATGCTAATCTATTTAATTCAATCCACTTGACTAGTTATATTTAAATTTTCAAGTTCCTAAATCCAAATTCCTGTTTTCACATCAAATTAGTTTGAAATCCCATAAATTTATTCCATTGTAAATTCAAAACCTTTGAATTTTCCAAAACAACTTGTTTCTTCAAAAAATCTTCCATCAAAAAATCTTTTTAAGGCAGCAATCCATCACTTAGAAACTCGAAAACAAATATTGATGATGTTGCAATCATTATCAATATCATTTCCCAGCGATTGAAGTGGGTTTGATGCTATATTACTTCCAAAATATATTTAAAATGATTTGAATCCAAATTTTGCCAAAATAATATTATAATACTTCATAATATTCCTGAAAACACCACTCTAACTTCCTGGGATTTCAAATTCAAGCTCCAGTTTGAATTCAATTTTGGCTCATCTCATTTGCATAATTTATTCCTATACAAATTCAATTTGGTTATATATAACAATCTTCATGTTATAAGTTGTTACCATATTATAATTTTAGGTAATAATTTGAAAAAATTAATCTTTTATATCAAAATATAATTTTAGGTAAAATTATTTCATTTACCCAACTTTTAAAACAATACTGTGTCGAATTACTTTGTTCAAGTGTTTAGACACACTTATCGATACAGTTTTCAATCTCATATCGATCAGAGTTCATGAACTACTCGATAAACCAATCAACACAATATAAAATAGTTTTTATATCAATTAGGAAATACGTGCTCATATATATACACTCAAACTCATTCTAGGGTATTAACAACCCTATCTCTTTCGAGTTACACCACAGAGCCAAGGTTATTACTAAAGCATTGTTCTGATACCAACTGTAATGACCTGAAAATTCCCGATCTTGATTATTGATACTAATACATATCCTGTATCACATATCGACTAATCAAACACTAGAAATTAACAGATCGTTAATAGAAAGAAGTTAGAGGGTGAGAAATAGAAAGAAATAAAGTTAGAATAGAAGAAAAAGATGAACATAAGACAACAGAATCAGAGTATCACGAATCTCATAGCGAAAATATTATATAACATCTTGATATACAAAACTGTATTGATATAAATATACATCATCAGAGTACAGCTCATACACAACACAGAGGAAATAAACTCTATATATCTAAGGATGAAGCCTCCTGCTCCAAGCTCCTTTAAGCGAACCTGTAGAATCTGAAGCTACTTGGTTGTCCGTACAAATATGGGCACCGAAGAGTTTAGGAAAACATAGAAAATAAACTTTGGGTCAGTCATGGGACTAGTGTGAGTAAACAATTTTAAAACAGCTTAATTTAACGTTAAAAATACTTTTGAAAGAAAAGATAATCGTAAGACCGATCCACACATAAATAAGGATGGTTTTTACCATACGATAACCCAAAACGTTTTTTATATTAAAACTATTCTAATATTATCATAGTGTCTAAATCAAATAAATAGCAATCTAGCAGAACGCTTGCATCCCATGCTCCGCATACATAGTATATAATCAAAACCGCGGGCGCTTATTGTGTAATGGATTCCAACTATTACAAGGTATGGAACCACCTTCCGATAGTGTATTTCTAGAGGGAAATACATTGGGTTCAACAAGAACATCTTGCAACCCAGCCACACATGACCGACCACTCATTTTGCTTGAGTGTATCGAATGTATATCACCAACGGTTGGGCTCAAACCACTGTTCCCCGATAGGGACAGAATCGATAAAATAAAGAAGGAAATGAATTTTCTCTATAGGTGATTATACACCCTAATTGGGAGCGACTCGCTTTGCCATGTCGCCTACTCGATTTTTTTCATTTCCCGGTTGATGTGGCTTGAGGTTAGAATTTACCTTTGGAACACTTGGCCACCATTTACTTTGAATGCCACATTGTCAGATCCATTAAATCACTAATTGATGTCCATAAATATACTCTGGATGTAAAAGAAGTGCCCTTCTTTGCCAACAACTCGGTATATTTGTAAAACTCAACGTACGTGGTTTTTTAGGAAATACTCTATCAGACATTTGTCCATACAAGTCATCCAAGAGCAGGATGAACCGAAGGTACTTTCCTATTGCATCAAATATAGGAATCACCCCAAGGATCAGTAGCGAATAGTCCTTGCAAATTCAAAGATTTCAATCACGAAAGAGTCACAAGCTATAATAACTCCAATGGCCAAACCAGAGAAATTTAAACAAGTAATTCTTTCGCTCATGAAGATTTATGGTCTTCAAGTTCTTTAAATTGTATAATCGTCACTGCAAGTTTGTTTACGTAAAGTCGGTTCAAAGTGGTTTTGGGTCTAGTTCCCACCCCGGTCTCTTCAAACTAACATGTAAGGAATATTATTTGATAGTCGGTGTTTTAATTAATAGATTTAAGCAGTGCAAATGAATAAAACTATTTATACAATTTATTCCATATTTAATTTACATACATGTCAATTCAATTTATTTTCCTAGCACAAATTCAGAATAACAATCAGTATAAGACAATTAAATTTAAATGAAATTTGTCAACGTCTACTTAACTAATTCGGATTTATTTATCACTTCATAGCATAATAGATGATTAACAATAGTCATTTAACACAACATTAACATTCAACAATAATTCGACGTTTTGTATCAAACTAATAATAGTCTGAAATACCTGATCTTGGATAACGACTTATTTCACAATATTTATTTATTAAAGATCTTTGGAAATAAATTAATCAATTTCATTTATACTTCTATTTCTATTTAATAAAATATATATATATATATATATACATATATAAATATTGCAGATTCAAACTCACGTGTACACGATAACGTTGATTCTATAATTACGAAATAATTCAGCATATTCTAGATCCTTATCCTATTTATTCACTTATTTATCAATATGTTTACGTCTCCTATTTAAATCAAATTAGATTAAAATAAAAATAATTTAATATATCTAAACCCGCATAACCATCATATCTCATGTCGACTGCCTGACAGTACAAGTCTCTTTCTTTCTAGTCTATACATGGAATATTTTTAACATAAATACTATGGACTCAAAACAACATTTCTTATTTTCTTTTATTTTTAAATTAAAAAGAAACCTAAAGCCCAATTATACATAACGGCTCATCAAACAGTCCATAACCAAATGTTACTTCCCCACTAACACTCGTTTCTCTTATATTCCTTTATTCTTCTTCATTGGAATGCACAAGCGTGCAATGGTGCACTTGCAGGCCCCAACGGACCACCGTTCATACATCGCCGCCATCCCTATATACGTGTCTCCACCACCAGTAACCATCACCGAGCCAGTTCCTCCTCTCTTCCTTACATTAAAAACTAGTGCTTCCATCAAACGCCACCCAAAAGCCATCACCACTGTTCCAACTCGTGCCGCCACCATAATGCTTCGATCAACCCCAAATTTCACCCATGTGAAGCAGACACCAGGGTCGACCTCCACCCTAAATATGGTGCATCTCGAAGCTTCCAGCTCAGAGTTGTTCAATGTCAAAGTTACCCTTCAACCGATAGTTAAAATGCTAAAATCGAGTACAATCCCACAAATTAAGCTATGGAAAAATTTATCCATATTTTCCCATGATCAAGTATCCCTACCGGTCCTTCAGTCCCAATCCCAAGAGTTATCATCCATAATATCACTATGACTTGGTAAAAATGAAATTTTTCGATCAACTAAATTTTCTCATAGCCTAGGTTACTAAAAATCATGAATTTGTCATCAAAAATCATTATTTTCTAAACCAATCAATCTACGTGCCTGAATCGAAGTATAATGATGTTTTAAATATTAAGATTTTATAACCCTCTTGTTGTAATTTAATGAATTCGAGTGATATATGTTATGGCTTGGTGTAAAACTATTTTTAAAATACTCTCAAGACATCAATGAACCACTTTCATTAACTCTTAAATGTCAACACACACTAGAATTAAAACTATTGATTTTAATTACTTGAGCATGAATATATACCCTTACTGTTAAATATACATACAACTGTTAATTTGTTTATAGGTTTAAATCCTGCATATATGATGTTATATGAACCAGTTGCACTTCATGAAGACTTGGGTTTCAATCCAATGTTTACATATAACTATGAGATAGGGTTGTAGGAAAAATTTAGAGTTTACTCACCAAATTATCCTGAGCATGTTCACTGACTTTTGCCACTCGGTTTTCTCAGGATTTTAAAATCATTAAGTCTTATTCTACCTATTCAGATATTAACGCTTGACCAACATAGATGTTTGAATCAATATGTAACGACCCAAATTCTACGCATCGGAGGATCATAGAATATTTATTTCTTTTTCATATGAAATCGTATGGTCGTGTCACTTTAGGAACGGCTATTGGGGTCATTTCCCATATTCATGATTTTTGCCAAATTTTAAATAACCGTTTTGCCATTAGCAAATCTTATTTCGTCTATAACTTTTGATTGGTAAGGAATTTTGACCTGAAGCCACATCCATTGAATCCAGATGATGGTTTACCTTTCTGTACACTGGTCACTTTGTCAAACAGAATTTACCGTTTGGGAGATATGGCTGAGACAAGGTTTAGAAGATGAAAAACAGCTTAACCGGACCTAATTAGGTTGATTAACAGCTAGGCCCATAACCCATTTCAGGATTAGGGTTAGGGGGAGGCTGATAGGGTTAGGGAATTCAGTTTTTATTCATTTTTCAGCCGCCACTTACATCTCTTGAAACCTAGCCATGGCCTCCACCTTCTAAAATCATCCCAAATCGCTTTCTAATCGAGGATTAAGCTAAGCTACATCAAATCAAGGCAAATCAACACCAAATCAGAGTTGGAGTTGTTCTGTTGCATAGGAATTCGACCCAAATAGTAGAAAAGTTTCAGATCTAAGATTATTTGTGGCTAAGGTGAGTGATTTGCATTGTTTTTCACTAATTACAGCTATTAGGGGTAATTAGTGTTAATTAACGAATTTATGCATGCAAAAATTCTGGAAAAATGTTTATAAATTCTTAAATATTATTTTGTGCCTCTGTTAGAAATTTGGGTTAATTTGGACATGTTTTGCTAATCGTAAGGTTAAACCTTGATTAAGGGAATTAAGGGGAAAATCATAGTTTTGGGTATGTTTGATCCATATTTGCATGTTAAATTATTGTTTTTGGTGTTTATGGTTGATTATATATGTTGTTATTACTGTTTGGAATGATTTGTGATTGCGTAGAAAAGTTAGATTGGTCGAAAACGCCGTCGTAAGGCGTAAATTGCTTGCTGGAAAAAGTCACAGGAAAATGGTCATTCCCATTCGTGAATCACCTGTCCCTCACAACCCGACTCCTAGGATTGTGCAACACCCTCACACCCCGACTCCTAGGATGGAGAAGTATCCTCACGACCCGACTCCTAGGATGGCGAAGTATCCTCACGACCTGACTCCTAGGATGGCAAAGTATCCTCATGAACCGACCCCTAGGAACGTGAAGCACCCTCACGGCCCGACCGTGAGGAAGATGGCGAACCCTTACACCCTGACCGTGAGGAAGATGGCGAACCCTCACACCCCGACCATGAGGAATAGGGCAAACCCTAGGAGGGCGATCGTGAGGAAGGGGGTGAACCCTAGGATGGCGAGCCGCAAACCGCACCAGGAAGGAAAGGGGATCACGACCCGGACTGGAGAATCATGAACCGGATCAGGATAGGGACCATGAGCCGCCTGTTTACCACGAACCGAAGCCAAGGGGGTGACACGAGTCGAAGCTTGACCGGAACCACGAACCGAGGAAGCTGATCACTAATCGAAGCTTTGGAGCATCACGAGTCGATATTGAGGATCACAAACTGAACTGAAGAGTCACGTGAAGGGATAATGACCAAAACCGGAGATGCAAAGGTAGTCCAAATGAGAGATTATTACTCAGGATCCCAAAGGGGATCAACGAGTTAACTTCATGGGTTGGACTTTGTTGCAGGACATGTGCAAAGGGGTTATCGATATCCATAACTTTAGTTCACCACTAAGAGACGAATTAGTGGCTATGGATCAGTGCAATGGGGTCATTATGTCTCCATGGAGCAAAGTGATCGTAGCAAAGGATTGGGTGATCGAGGAGTGGATATCGTATGCTTTACGCACTGAGCAAGAGATGTGAGGATGATTGCTATGTTTGATGTTTGCTATCACCATATCATGCACACCCCGTATTACTTTTATACTTTATGTTAGTGTTACCTTAGAGTACTGTACATCTTGTTGTGCTAACTATTTGGTTGCAAGTCTAGGTTCAGGTATGATTGGATTATACCTGTTATTGTTCTTTTTTGTTGCTTATCGCTCATACCAAACTTTTGTCTGACCCAGAGTTTTATGTCTCTTCTTATTACTCTGGGTGCTCCTAAACGAGCAGAATAGAGACATGTTAGGTGGTAATGCGCGTGTAGCTGTCTGGAGATGAGCAGGAGGCTTCCACTTATGATATACATATATACTCGATGTGTTGTAGCCGGTCACTGCTTGGGCATTAGTAGTGTACCTTTTCTTTCTTTTGCTTTAGAGACAGAAATTTGAAGTTGTAGTAATGATGTTGGATCATAAGGTGTCTTATGGATTCCGCTGCTATGATGATTTAGTTTTCAGCTTATGCACTGTCTCGCCTGTTTTATGACAAAGTTATGTTGTTATTATATTTTATTCCATGCGCTGTGAGCGATACTATAGGTTCCTTATTAGTCATAGTTTCAAATTTCTTTCTTCTCTTTTCTTTTCTTTTCTTTCGACGACCGTCCCGTGCTAGTTGGACATTGGTATAGCGCATTTCAAAGGAAATGTCGGCTGGCTCGGGGCAGGCCGTCACACAATACAATAGATACATATCAACGCACACATATTTGAATGTACTAGAAGTAACTATGAATACAACAGAGAACTTCTAAGTTGTTTTACTCACAATTGTAGGACTATGCTTGTATTTGATTTCCAGTTTGTTCAAATCCTTGTCTTAAGTTATGTATATTTTACCTTCTAAACAACATTTAGTATTTGAATATGATGAGTCTATATTTGCATACATACAATTAGAGCTTACTAGGATTTAAAACATAGAAGAGCTTAGGAGTATTTACTCGCATATATTATATCACTATTTTATCATTAATTTCTCAGGTTGTTCCAAACCTTTAAGCCATAACATCAATATTTGAATTTAGTAAAATTATTACATATTAACACACGTATGGTTTGCATTCATTTAAAGTTTTATATAACAGTACTCATTTTAATACTGCTACTTATATATCTGGTTCTCATATAATTCAACCATTAGCCATAGTTTAACTATCCTTAAACACCTTTACTTAGTGCATCAAATAAGATGGATACATACATATAGTTTAAAACCCAAATCAAGATATATATATATATATATACAACACAGGGATTTAGAGTGTTTCTCACAGTTATGTAAAATTTTGTTGCATTTGCAATTGTGTCTAAAGTTTGTTCAAACATTCCAGGCTTAGTCTAACTACTTTATGGTTGACTAAACATCAATTGTTTGAAATTGTAGATGATGTTATATATATCAACACACATACAATTGAATACTATTAGAATTAAATATAAAAATAGTATAGTAAATGTGGGGTGTTTATTCACGGATATTTGTTTCACAGTTCCAGTGTAATGGCGGGGATTTTCGACCTAGAAAATCAACATAAAAACACACTGTTGACTATTCAAGCATCGAAAATACCGGGACATTAGTAGAAGAATTCAGAGGATGAGATAGAAAAGATAGAACTAATAGAATAGAAGAAGAAGAAGAAGAAGATCACAACTGAACAGAATCAGAGTAAATACGAATCTCACAGCGGAACAAAATAAAAGGTATTATATACATTACTTTGAAATACAAAATCTGAATTTGTACTTACATATCATATCAGAGTACAGTACATCATATCACAGCGGAAAATAATCTCTAATTACTAACGGTAGAGCCTTCTGCTTCGAGCTCCTCCAAGTGAATCTGCAAAGCCTGAAACACTTGACTGCCCGTACAAATTTGGGCACCCAAGAGTTTAGGGAAAACAACAAAATAAACTCTGGGTCAGTCATGGGACTGGTGTGAGTAAATTCCAACCATACTGTTTAACTTTGAAAATCCTTTTCAAAACAAGAAGATAATAGTAAGACCAGCCCACACATAAACATGGACGGTTTTTACCTTACTATAACCCAACATATTTTTATATCAAACTTCAGTGATATTATGATAGTGTCTAAACAAATAATTATACAAGTAGCAGAACGCTTGCATCTTACATTCCACATATATATAGTGTAAAATCATAAATCGCAGGGCGCTTATCGGTGAAAGGATTTCAACAGACAAGGTATGGGAGCACCTTCTGAATAGTGTACTCTAGAGGGGATACAATCAGGGTTCAACAAGAACGTCTTGCAACCCGGCCACACATGACCGCTCACTAGTTTAGCTTGAGTGTCACGGATATATTGCCACCACGGTTGTAGGCCATCCAACCGTCATCCGAAGATACAGAATCGAAAAGAAGTATAAATATGAATTTTCTATAGATCGGTGACAATACACCCTGCTTGGGGATGACCCAACTAGCCAAGCTTCCTAGCCCAACTTTTGTCACTTCCTGGTTGTGAGGCTAGAGGCTACGTCTATCTTCAGAACATCTGATCACCATTCACTTTGAATGCCACATCGTCAAATCCGTAATCACACATTGATTACACAAATGCACACTGGGTGTAGAATAAAGAGAAGTTACCTTCTCCCCACCAACTTGGTCTATTCGTACAAATCAACGGCGTGACCGTTGGAAATACTCTGTCAGACACTCGTCCATACAAGTTGTCCTGGGACTGGACAAATAAAAATATCATTCTAGAACTGGACGACCCTTGCATTTAACTCCATCTTCAATTATCTTCGGCATACCTAATTCGCAACGCTTATGCCTATACGGAGTGGTTTTCAGATAACGTATCCAACCGGTCTCTCCATATTGACAACGATGGTCAAAACACTTCGATAGTCGGTTATTTAACTATTGGAGTAAAAACAACATTCATTCTAATGTATAACTAACATCACACAACCACGGGTATATATTTTTTTATTTTAACATCCGACTTTATTATTCGAATTCTCATATCTTATCAGATATTTCTCAAATCCCATTTTAGCCTTTTCATACTTCTTGGAAAACATTTCCAGTTATTATAAACTCTTATTCTTTCAAGTTCCAGAAACATACGTTATTAATGTTCGAACTATTGTCATTAATTTCACATTCTTTATTTTCTACATTTGGATAATCTACCCTATTTGCATTGGAAAATACTACCAATTTCATTTTAACCTTTTAATCGGCCCAACGTTCACTTTTAAAACATTATTCACTTTGAAATGTAAATATCAATTCTATTATAGAAATCTGAACATCTTTATGAAATAAATCAATACCATTATTTCGTTTATCGAAATCTCTTTCATACTTTATATATTCCTATTCCACTTTGTAAACTCCGTTTCTAAGTCAACTTCTTATCAAATCGATGTCAAGTTTACAACTAAATACTGACTCCTATCCTATTAACATTTTTTTTAAACTAAATGTTAATTATTCTATCAGATTATAATCCCTAAAAATATTTTACTTTTAATACATTCGACATCGTCGAATTCTAGTTCCAAATCCTAACGGTTTAATTCTAATCACATTTCGAACATCGAAATGCTGTCATCGTTTTCTAACACGATTCTCCAATTTCTCTTTCTAAAACTGATTCTTATATTTTCTTACGACCTCGTTATTTATCACTTTCGAATAAGTGGATTTCAACTAAACTGCTTCATTTCCTAGGTAGTGCTGCCATATATATAAAAATCATGCTTAAGTTTGGTTAACAACGTTAAATTTACCACTATAGTAAAACTTGCAATACGTTGTAATACTCTCTTTATAACAAATCACAGTCACACCTACTTTGTCAACAGCGTTAATTTTATTGCTACAGTTCTAAGACTTGCATACGCTGTCATATTCCTTTTATACTAATCTTGATCTAACAGTCGCGCTTAAACCTAGGTAACAGCGTTTATTTTATCGCTATAGTTTTAAGACTTGCAATCTACTGTCTTAATAATCTTGACATCTTTTTCCGTTACAAACTGATATCGTTCCTCGATAATAGTGAAGCCGTTCAAGTTGGGGTATTCTATTTACCTCTCAGACCTTGATCGACAACGTTCTTACCTTAGAATAGATATAAGTTCGTAATTCTAAACTCCTTATTACTTAATATCTACCAGACCATATTTTCTTGTTTAATTTGTACTATGGTTTTATAATACCATATCCTTACTTTGAAATCTCCGTTGATTATGATATTTTATTTTAAACATTAACTCTTCGCTTTCTCCATCCCACAGTTCTATTGATAAATTCTTAAATTAAAAGGGTAATTAATCTCATTAAACGTGATTTATTTATTTCTAACCGTTTTCATTAGATTAACTAAAGTCCAATTAATCTAATAATCCTTTTTCCAAATAACAGTTGATTTAAATCAACTTCATTCCATCTGTAAATTCTTTAACTGATTTTAATTACTTCTCAACATTAGATTAATATAATTAATCTAATAATATTTTTAGATTGTTTATCTTAAATAAAATTATCCAAATATTTAATCGTCGGATAATTTCTGCTTTATAAATTCATTTAAATGTCAACAATCGTTTTTATTTATTTTATAAAAACGAACTCTAAAATATTGGTTTATAATAGAACTTCTATTATAATTTAAAACTTCGCTTTAATTATAAAAATATAAATTTTTATAATTACCTTTGTCGATTTGCCTGACGGCCAATCAACTTCTTAACAAGACGATGGTTTTACGGTCGACTGTTATCACTTTCTAAATTGATATCGTTTATTTATTTAATCTAAACAAATGTTGAATTTCCGTACAACATCAATATTCACACCGGGTTTTAAATGAAATTCGGGTTCAAACAATGCAACAAACAGTATATATAAATATCGAGGAATCTGGTCGGATTCCTCCAACCGGTTTCCGCATCCACAGATGTTAGTGAACCAATTAACACTACTCTATACTAGGGAATACAAAAATTGGTGGAATCAGTGTCCAACCGATGATGTGTATATATACGACGATATATATATGTTTCAACCAATTTACTTGTAATCTACCTAATCGATCATCACACAACATTCAAACAAATATTAAAATATAATTTAAAATATTTTAAATAGATCAGAGTGAGTGAATTTACTCACCTTTGCGCGTTAACCGTTAAATACGATTTGCGTCAGTGGATTATACCCAGCGTGCTTTAATCACCTAGATTGTAACGATGTTCGAATTGCTTCAGACTAGCTTTATATCATAACCAGCATCCATACGTATTCAACACCACTAACTGCGTAAAATTTATTTTTGAATTGGGCCATCGATTCCCGTCTGTCAATCTTACAGTATGCTCTCCTTCCGTCTATAGAAACCACCACTTCTTTCTACGAATTGCCAAATCGAATAGTGCGCACATAAAAATGCATACATCCCTTAATTAGTGAACCGCTCCTTCATTTTTATATTTTCATGAAGCCGCTCCCATTCCCGAGCAGCTCACTGGACTCCCCATTTTCCTTGCGAACTACTCCACACCCATTTCCGCAACGAATGTCACCTCCTTCCTTCTCATTCCAACACCGACCTCAACAAAGCCTTCCTCATCGACTTACTTGCCAAAGAAGAAGTATTGCAACTCAAACAAACATGTGCATGGACGGTCGTCTGTTTAGAATATGTTTTGCAAACTCTACACTGCATGTTCAAGCTCCAGGTCATTCGTTCATGTATGATGTATCCCACCCAATACACCCAGCGCCCTTCATCTCCTCAAACATCCATCAATTTTCCATGAAAACCACATACCCTACACTTGCTAATTCAAATGCAGTCTCCATCCTTTAACATTTTCATCTCGTTCTAGTACACAAAACTCCAACTTCCATTTGAAACAAGAATGTGTCGTACCCCTTACATACATGCACTACATGTCACGGGTCTTCATATGTACATTTCACGTCCTCCTTCCCCCCTCTTTTTATATTCATGCATCATTTCAAAAGTGTAAAAAAAAAAAACGTTACCTGCTATATATCTCAACCCATTGCCGAAACTTCCCGGATCCCCCATGCACTAACTTCCGCAACAGCACACTCCTTGTAGCACAGCAAACCTGCACAACCTCCTTTCTTGTCCAAACACTTTCATTTGCTTTTCAATCAGCTTCGGTAACCTCGCGCTCCCCACTCCCCTTATTTAAAACTTTCCTTCCATGATGAACTACACACGTCATTCTACTGTATGCACACAAAGCCAATGTGTTGACCACTCCAATCACCTCACTACATGGGTTTGCGCTTCCCATTTTCACGTTCGTGGGAACCTACCCGCAAACACTGCTACAATGCCTCACCTCCTTCCCATATTTTCATACGCAAGTGTTAAGAACAGCGTCCTCTTCTCTGTGAACAAAACTGGAACCCAACTCACGCTATACATTAATCTTCCATACTCTTCAAACCATATAAGCTTGCACCATCTCAGATTTTAAAGACACTGCTCCCCCTTTTGGCGCCAACTCCGACTACTTCTACCACAAATTCAAAACCCAAGACCCTATTTAAAAGCCACGCCCATATTTAAAGACCCGAATCCCCTTTGGATGCGCAGATTTTAAAAGATGATTTAATTTGTTTTTAAATCTTGGTGGAAGCCAATTATCCTCGGCATGAACGAACAGGAGAATGAGGGCGTATATTTATACAGATAAAGACTTGGTGTTTAAGGAATAGGAAGGAGGTAGGATAGAGGTAGGCACGTTTATGAAAGTATGGGTGAAAGTATGGGCTGCTGTAGCTTTAGGTTAGGTTAGCACGTTTCCATGCTTTTCATTAAATTTCAGTATGGTTTGTTTTGCTTAATTTGAAAGCAATAGGTAGAATAGGACGGAGATTGTTTTTACCGTGTAGGGAGATATTTTCCCTATTCCTTAGTTGCAAAGCAAACTGATATTATTAAATATTAGGCTATAGGGTTTTATAGAGTAGTTTCTTCCCAGAGCCATGTGAATACATGTGCGTTATTTAATTTGGGCTGTCTACTTACAAGTAGTATGATAGGCACTGGTTTTAGGCATGTGAATTACATTATTTGGTTGAGTTCTAAATTCTGTTCACGTACGGACAGAAGTAAGAGTACAGTTATGCTCAACGAGGTGTCCTGATCCCAAAAATATAAAAATACCGATAGTTTGACTCATATTTTGAAATCTCGAAATACCGATACAGGGTGCACAATACTCCAAATAAAAAGTTGCTTATTTAATTAATTAAAAATTACAGTAAAATTCTAATAATTAAATTATCGCTGCGCCTCAAAAGAACCTTGTCCTGATTTGCAACCGATATCAAGTTATATTCAAATAACCGTTACGGTCGATATACGATTTCACAACGACTTTCTGAATATTTGATTTGGACATATCTTGCAATATATTCGACGAAATCTTGGTTTTTCACTTCTGTTGGAAAAATACAGTTTAACAAATTCCAACATTTCTGGTTTCGAAGAAATCTGATTCAAAACGAGTCCTGTACGTTCTGTTGAAGTTCAGAATGTTAAATTACGAACTGCAGCGTCGTTCTGAGCTCGATTATAATTAATATATATTTTTATACGTTCAACTTCGTTTTAATTAAAATATAAATTCACTTATATTCAGAATTCAATATTTAAACTGTTTTAAATATCCAAATACAAACCGACAAAAATGCGCGACGTTACAGTCCTTCCCCCTTAAAATAATTTCGTCCTCGAAATTGCTAAGATAGGGAAAATGTTACAATCTCTGTTATAAACAGGTTAAAAAACTTTTTGGTTTACTTCATAATTTCAGTTTCAACTGAACTGATTAATTCCAATTTAAAATATTAATTCCTTCTTATTACCGAATATTTTCGAAAATTCTGAAAATTTCCTAACAGCTTAAATTTTTAGAGAGTCTTGCCAGCATCTCCTCTGCATGGCTCAATCGGTACTACTACAACTTGCCACTCTGGGCCTTCTCCGATTTAACAGAAAATCAAACAGCCAAAACGGCTTTTCAAACAAACTCATAAAATTTTCATACTCGTATACCTTCTCTGTTGGGCATTTAACTCTGCCTCTCCTATTGGCTACCAATCAAATTTATACTCCAACATTCCAATTTAATCTCAAATTTAAAACCTTTTATACCCAAGACAAATTCTATTTCAACTCCAATTCCATTTACTGATTTATTTCTCAAATTAGTTTTTCTTCATCTCCAAATTCAAAATTCGATCCTTATTCTCCAAGAATCAATTCTCTTTAATAACTCGAATCTCCAATATTTCTCTTTTACAATCTCCATTTTGGATCGTTCCAAATTCCATCCAAATTTATTTGTCTTAGTTTAAATTCCACTTTTACCATTTTAATTCCATAAGTTAAATTTTTATTTCAGAAATCAAATTCCTGAGATTTATTTCAAATCAATTTGAAATAATATATATTCATAATATAGCAATTCAAAACATTTGAATTTTCGAACAACTTATTTCAAAACGAAACCTTTGGTAGTAATCCGTCACTTAGCAACTCGAAAATTACACTGATGATGTGGCCTGCATCATCAGGATTATTTTCTTGTGATCAAAGTGAGTTTGATACTATATTTCTTTTCAAATTCATTTTAAAATACTTCTATTTTGTATTTTATTTCAAAATATCTTTCACAACACTTGGAAAACAATTTCAAATCTCCCAGGATTTTAAAATTCCCTTATATTTAATTCAATTTCAATTTCAACTCTTTTTCAAGTTTCTAGAGTTTTATTTCAATTCTAGTTCAGATTCAGCTCATCTGATTTTGCATATCATACTTATATAATATTTCGATTGGTAATTTATATAACTAACTTCTTTGTAAATCTTATTCAATCATAATAACGATCAATACTATAATAATATCTAGATATATACTTCTTTTTATATCAAAATATATTTCGGGTAAAATCATTTTATTTACCCTCTTTCAAAACATACTGTGTCGAAATACTCTGTTCAAGAGTTTAGAAACACCTATCGACGCAGTTTGCATTACTGTTTCGACCAGAATTTATAAACCACTAGACTGACCAGTCGACACAATATATAACAGCTTTTATATTAATTTACAAATACACGCTCATATATATACACTCAAACTCAATCTAAGGTATTACTAACCTTATCTCTATTGAGTAACGCCACAGAGCCAAGGTAATTGCTTAACCTTATGCTCTGATACCAACTGTAATGGCGGGGATTTTCGACCTAGAAAATCAACATAAAAACACACTATTGACTATTCAAGCATCGAAAATACCGGGACATTAGTAGAAGAATTCAGAGGATGAGATAGAAAAGATAGAACTAATAGAATAGAAGAAGAAGAAGAAGATCACAACTGAACAGAATCAGAGTAAATATGAATCTCACAGCGGAACAAAATAAAAGGTATTATATACATTACTTTGAAATACAAAATCTGAATTTGTACTTACATATCATATCAGAGTACAGTACATCATATCACAACGGAAAATAATCTCTATTTACTAACGGTGGAGCCTTCTGCTTCGAGCTCCTCCAAGTGAATCTGCAAAGCCTGAAACACTTGACTGCCCGTACAAATTTGGGCACCCAAGAGTTTAGGGAAAACAACAAAATAAACTCTGGGTCAGTCATGGGACTGGTGTGAGTAAATTCCAACCATACTGTTTAACTTTGAAAATCCTTTTCAAAACAAGAAGATAATAGTAAGACCAGCCCACACATAAACATGGACGGTTTTTACCTTACTATAACCCAACATATTTTTATATCAAACTTCAGTGATATTATGATAGTGTCTAAACAAATAATTATACAAGTAGCAAAACGCTTGTATCTCACGTTCCACATATATATAGTGTAAAATCATAAATCGCAGGGCGCTTATCGGCGAAAGGATTTCAACGGACAAGGTATGGGAGCACCTTCTGAATAGTGTACTCTAGAGGGGATACACTCAGGGTTCAACAAGAACGTCTTGCAACTCGGCCACACATGACCGCTCACTCATTTAGCTTGAGTGTCGCGAATATATTGCCACCACGGTTGTAGGCCATCCAACCGTCGTCCGAAGATACAGAATCGAAAAGAAGTATAAATATGAATTTTCTCTAGATCGGTGACAATACACCCTGCTTGGGGATGACCCAACTAGCAAAGCTGCCTAGCCCAACTTTTGTCACTTCCTGGTTGTGAGGCTAGAGGCTACGTCTATCTTCAGAACATCTGATCACCATTCACTTTGAATGCCACATCGTCAAATCCGTAATCACACATTGATTACACAAATGCACACTGGGTGTAGAATAAAGAGAAGTTCCATTCTCCCCACCAACTTGGTATATTCGTACAAATCAACGGTGTGACCATTGGAAATACTCTGTCAGACACTCGTCCATACAAGTTGTCCTGGGACTGGACAAATAAAAATATCATTCTAGAACTGGACGACCCTTGCATTTAACTCCATCTTTAATTATCTTCGGCATACCTAATTCGCAGCGCTTATGCCTATACGGAGTGGTTTTCGGATAACGTATCCAACCGGTCTCTCCATATTGACAACGATGGTCAAAACACTTCGATAGTCGGTTATTTAACTATCGAAGTAAAAACAACATTCATTCTAATGTATAACTAACATCACACAACCACGGGTATATATTTTTTTATTTTAACATCCGACTTTATTATTCGAATTCTCATATCTTATCAGATATTTCTCAAATCCCATTTTAGCCTTTTCATACTTCTTGGAAAACATTTCCAGTTATTATAAACTCTTATTCTGAAACGACCCGCAAATCCGTACCCTTTGAGTCGACTAATAACACCACACGTCCAACTCAATTTGCACAGAAATACGAATCATTATTAGAAAGAAGTTAGAGGATGAGAAATAGAAAGAAAGAAATATTAGAATAGAAGAAAACGAAGATCACAAACTCACAGCGGAACGAATAAAATATATTAGATAACATACTTTTGAAATATAAAACAGTAACTGTATATATATACATACCATCATCAGAGCACAACAGTTATCTCTGGAACAGTTATAAACACCTGTTTCCAGATACAACAAAATACACAGCGGAAAATATGATAGTCTATAGCTAACTGGTGAAGCCTCCTGCTTCGAGCTCCTCCAAGTGAATCTGAAAAATACCGACTACTTGACTGCCCGTACAAATTTGGGCACCCAAGAGTTTAGGGAAAACAAACAAAATAAACTCTGGGTCAGTCATGGGACTGGTGTGAGTAAACTCCAACCATTAGTTTAACTTTCAAAATCCTTTCGAAAGAAAAGATAATTGTAAGACCGATCCACACATAAACACGGATGGTTTTTATCTTACGATAACCCAAAACACTTTGGAAATCATATATCATCTGATATTATAATAATGTCTAATCACAAGTAATTAAAATCTAGTAGAACGCTTGCATCTCACGCTCTACATATATAATATACAATCAAACTCGCAGGCACTTATTGGAGATTGGATTCCAACTTGACAAGGTATGGGACCACCTTCCGAACGTGTATCTCTAGAGGCAAATACACTGGGTTCAACAAGAACATCTTGCAACCCGGCCCACACATGACCGACCACTCATTTCGCTTGAGTGTATCGAATGTATATCACCAACAGTTGGGATCAGCAACCGTCTCCCGAAATGGGACTGCATCGATAGATTTAAGAACAAAATGAATTTCTCTAGATAGGTGATCATACATCCTAATGGGTGCGACCCACATAGCCATGTTGCCTGCCCGATTTTTGTCCAAATCCGGGTTGATGAGGCTTGAGGTTTGAATTATCTTCCAGAACATCTGGCCATCATTCACTCTGAATGCCACATCGTCAGATCCATCGGAAATCACTAATTGATTCCCACAAAAATACTCAGATTGTTAGGCTAAAGAAGCGCCCCTTCTATGCCACCAACTTCATACGTTTGAAGGAATCAACGTACGTAACCCCCTTTGGAAATACTCTGTCAGACACTCGTCCATACAAGTTGTCCTGGGTCTAGACAAACCGAAGGCACTATCCCGTAAACAGGATAGCCCTTGCATAACTCCGTCTTCAATTTTCTTCAGCATAAGTTGCTTCATAACGCTTACGCCAATACGGAGTGGTTTTCAGATATCAAATCTGATCCCGGTCTCTCCATATTGACCACGGAGGTATATATAAAAAATAAAACTTTGATAGTCGGTGATTTAACTATCAAAGAAACATCCATACAATCAACGGTCCTATTTCCAAATGGAAATTCTATCAATCAAGAATCAAACAACACTGGGCCCTTTTTATATTAGTTCTTTATTACATTATCATTTCCAATTCCCATTTTCCACCTTTCGTGTTCTTTCAAAGCTCTATTTTCTCTCTTGATCATTGGGAAACATTTCCAATATATATAATTCCTTTATTGAGAAAATATCTTTTACTCCAGTTAGAAAACATTTCTAAATCCTTTGAATTAACTGATGTTATAAACATCATTATTATAACTCAAATCATAAATCATTCGTTAACTAACGATATCACTAACCAACCCTTGCTATCGAGCCTTAACCATTTCTCCGTCAATAATGCAATCAGTCAAGTTGGGGTATAATTACCTCTCAGACCTTAACTGAACGTCATTCTTAACTTTGAAATAGTCAGAGCTCACAATTTTAAACCAAACATTGCTTACGCGACTCTCGGATTTTGATCTACGAACACACCTTCTTTATAAAAATATTGATTATAACGGTAGCGTTATAATCGCTGTCTTCAAATGTTTGGTTTATAAAACATTGCTTTCAACAACAGCGTTAAAACCGCTGTCTAGCATTATAGAACACTTATCATAACCATAGCATTAAGATTGCTATTAAAACAGTTATTATAACGGCAGCGTTAAAATTGCTATTTAGATTTACCAAGACATTTATTATAACAGCAGTGTCTAAAATTGCTGTATAGATTTGCAACATCTATTATAACAACAGCGCTAAAATCGCTGTTTAGTTTTATAAAAGCATTTCTTACAAAGACAGCGTTATAATCGCTGTTTTAAAATTATAAAAGCATTTCTTATAACAACACCGTTATGATTGCTGTTTTGAATAAAAATACCGTGTGCGACGCACATGCTTCCGTTGTTCATTTAAAAACTCTGTTTATTTTAAACAATTCAAGTTCTCCTTTAAACATATTTATAAACTGTACATTCTTCTAACCACTTAATTCGATTTCTATAAATCCCCTTTTTATATACATTTTATTTGCAAAATATTTCCTTGTTTTAAACTATTTATTCTTTTATTTTAAGCATTTGAAAATCTTTCTTTAAACTTTCCTCTGTAATTTGCTAAATTCGGATCCATTTCCAAATATTGGCTTCAAAACCGATACTCACTTTCAAATATATATTCATATTTGAACTCACCTTTTAATTTATCCAATGGTTAATGATCCACTTAATTTATATCTTTATTCATAACATTTTTCTTGGTTTACCCAATGGAATAGGTTTCCATTTGCAACTCAATGAAAAAGAAATTATTTCTAATTTGGAAATAAACTCTGCTTTTAAATTTTAATTTCCTTTTTCACATTCGATGATATTTTACGGTATCTAAAATACGAGGTTCCTAAGGCTAGGGTAAACCAAACACACAAATTCAACCATGGATAATGTAGCATAACATATATCACCATCAAATAAAACAGTAAATAAAATGTTGAGGGGTCCAGTTGGATCCCTCCAACCTGTTTCCCTGCATCCATAGATGTTAGTAACATCAAAAATATCGCATTAATGAAAAAATCAATCAACGATGTGATTATATCAACCAATTTATCAACTATTCAACCAAGCACCCATTTCACATTATAAAATAATTTTAAACGAGTGAGTTTACTCACTTTGATTCGCAGTTGACGGTTCTGCCTTTGTTTCATGTAAAATCAAACGGACGTTTGATTTTATCATGAAATTCTATTAATTTCATTCATAGCACAAAAGACACCACCAAATAGATTTCGTCCTTACGATTCCAATGGATCCGCCATTGTCCAGTTCTGGTAACGAACACACAAGTTATACACAATATAAATTATTAAATTTAATTAAACTAATAAATCACTTAATTAATTATTAATTAACTCTAATGATTTTTAATTACCCATAAATCTCGATTACCTTCTTCCTGGTTTTAGCACTTCTCTCTTTCACAGTAAAAAAAACCCAACTCCATCCATGACCCAAACATGCCGCCACTTACATTCATCTCAAAATCTACTTCCTTGAAGACAACTATCCCATCGTGCTAACCATCGCTAATTAGTTCATTAATTGTAAGTACCACTATTAGGCTTAATCACTTTCTTAGGTTCCCTAACCCTTCGTGTAACTCCAAAGACCAAAAGCCAACTCCTCCAATGTACAGTTTAATGAAACCCGTACCTTCCATTCCCACCACAAGAAATTAACAACCACCGTTAATCACGTTTTACTCATCTCCCTTATTCAAGTTAAAACGTGAACCCTGAAGGCTGACCCCCTCTTGAAAATCACCAACGCAAGCTTCAGGCGATAGAGACTTTGCCAACCCATCTTCATACCTTCACTTTCAAACCATACCAGATATACGCAACTCAAACCTCTCTGAGAATCGCGTTCCGGCATACTCAGGCGTAAAACAATAACAGGCATCGACATTTAATTGAACAGAAAACCTCAAAGTCACCTATAAGCCGTAGCGCACCTCCTTAATCTCGAGTACCCTCACTGATTTCCAATTCGAAGCCCCAAATCACTGTTGTCGCACGTCCTAGGTTGCGAACTGTGGATAGCCGAACTCATCGAGAAACACATGATTGAAGTATATTCGAAGACAAAGCCAGAAATGAAGGATCGAATGATTTTGTTTCGTTTTTCTGTGGAAATCGAATTAGGACAGGAAATGGTTCGAGAAAAAGGAATTGGGTAGGGACAGTTTTATAAAAGGGGATTGAGGATTTACGAATAAAAATTGGTTTGATTGTATTGTAGTTTTGATTTTATGTTGATTTTTGAATTAGTTAAGAGGCTTGTGAGTAGTTTCTGTAAAATGGAAGAAGACAATGGAAGCTGTATTTATAAAGCCAAATTACTTGGCGGGCACGTAGTTGAGGTTAAGATAGGTCTGCGTACCTTTGCTCTAGGCATGTGCGATCCTTTAATGAGCGGTCATTTCAAACAGATATGCTGAAAATTTGTATTCCATGGGCCTACTTTTCCCAGCATAGTCATGTGCGTTGAATTAATTCTCTGCCTGGGGACTCGGTAATACATGTGCTTGGTTCAAAAAGCATGGTGGTGTGACATGAATAATGACTCAAGAATTTTATTGTTATATATATTATATTGTAACGAAACTTCGCGGTGAAGTATCAAGTAAAACTAACCACAGTCGACTTCTGTCTACTGATAAAAAAACTAATCTCGATGTAAAAAGGTATTCTGAATCCAATGGGACAAGTTTCGTCGAATTCCGACATCGTATGAAAAAATTTCCTTTATAAAACCAAAAATCAACACGCGTTTAAATTTTTCACGATCACCAGATAAATCAAATCAACTTGAAACTGCGAACACTGACAATAACTTTTCGATACGAACCCAACGGCGCTAGTTTCGTCGCATTCTGAGACTGTTGCCCCGGTAGGCTATTTTTAGGGGTACCGCAATGCCATTTTTAACGCCAATTTATCCGGTCTTTAAAATAACAAACTATATACCTACCCTGACTATATCGGACGCTACGAATTCACCGGAACTGGTTTCGTGGCCTGATTCGATCGTCTGTTCAAGTTACACTCTAATATCCCTTTATTCAGTTGAATTATTTTAATTGCACTGAACGAGCGTTTACGGCTACCGTGGTTACATACGACATCGGTTTTCCACGCCACTCACCACCGTATAATAATTTAACGTTACGGTCCCAATGAAACTGATTTCGTCGAAAACAGAGTCCGTTTGCAAAACGGCTATTTTAAAGGCCTATATTTAAATGGCGATTTCCATAGCGACTATTTCAAATTTTTGATTTGACCATAACTAACAAATTATAACACGAAATCTGGATTTTTCTCTTTCATATGAAAATTACAATCAATACGGTTCCAACGTTTCTTGTTTCACAGAAATCCGACTTATATCGGATCCCGTATCCTCAGTTGAAGTTCAAAACTCTATATTACGAACAGCCGCGCGATTTCGAGCTCGTTTTATAATTATATTATAAATTAACGTTCAAACCTCGTTTTTAATTAATAAATTCCTATATGTAATTCAATTAAAATTCTTAAAACAAATTTAAATATTTAGAATTCAACGGCCGAAAATCCGGGTCGTTACATTCCTTCCCCCTTAAAATAATTTCGTCCTCGAAATTGCTAAGGTAGGAAAAGATGCTACGTACCCTGTTAACTAGGTCCAATAATCTTTTTTTGTTCACTTCTTAATTTCAGCTTAAATGAACCAATTTATTTAAATTAAAATATTAATTTATTCTTACTAACGAAAATTTTCAAAAATTCTGAAAATTTTTGGCAGCATCCCCTCTGCACGGCTCAATCGGCACAATCATAACTCGCCTTTCTAGGCCTTCTCCAATCCAAAAGAAAATCAAAAAGCCAAGTGGCTTGCCTCATAGGCTCATAAAACCATCAAACCCGAGTAATATTGTAAACATGTACCTTTTTGTCGGGCATAATCTATCTCATGCATTTGCTTTCATTCAATATTTGCTCAGCATATCCATTCCAACTGATTTCCAATCAGTCCAACTTCCAGTCTTTAACTCTCTAATGAACTTCTGATTAGTCCATTCCAATTCTATCAAGTCAAATCTGATCTCTACTTCAGGAATCAATCCACTTATTCCATTTGAGTTTCAATTTCCATTTAACTTAAATTTCGATCCATTTGAATTATTTCCACCAATTTATTCAACTTATACAAGTTAAACAATTTCAGAATTCAAACTCCTGGGTTTTATTTCAAATGAGTTTGAAATCACATATATTTATAATCAACTCCATTCAAAACATTCGAATTTCTAAAACATCCTGTCATTTTCAAATAAATTTTCATTCCCAAATTACTATGGTAGCAATCCGTCACTCAGAAACTTGAAAATGAATACCGATAATGTCGCGACCCATTATCATTACTATTTTCTCGCCACTGAAGTGGTTTCAGTGCATAATCACTTTTAAAACCCATTCAAAATCATTCTAATTCAAAAATCCCTTAAAACAAAGCTATATTACCTTTGAAATACTTCAAGGAATATTTTCAAGATATCCAGGATTTTAAATTCCAATTTATGGTTTGAATTTAATTCTAGTTTATCTTGGTTATATAACCAATTCAATATTTTATAATTCCATTTGATTGTAACAACAATCAACACATTCGATAATTTCAGAAAAACCCCCCTTTATATCAAAATAACTTTTGGGCAAATTATTTCACTTACCCATTTTAAAACAATACTGCGTTGAATTGTTTTGTTCGAGAGTTTTGGAAACACCTATCGATACAGTTGCACATCCTATGTAGTTTTTGGTTCTCACACCAGTCAAATGGAAATATATAGATATCACACCTTCGAAACACGAACATAAATATTGATGATGCCATGGTCATTATCAACATCATCTCCGGGCGACTAGAGTGTGATTCTATATCTATCCAGTATATTAGAACTTCGAATATACGTTCATGACGCGTATATGCAAAACCTTTATATATTAGATTGTCCAAATTAATATAAATAAATTATTCAAATACGTATAAAATGGTTTAAATTTTCAAAACAATATTGTTTTCATTTGAAAAATATACTCTTCACACTCGTTCTAGGATACTACTGATCCCATCTCTAACAAGTAATTCTAATTAGATATTACTAATCCAATATCTGATGAATTCTTTCGTTTGGTTCTAATGTGTCTTGTTCTCGAGCTCTGTAAACCAAAGCTCTGATACCAAACTATAACGACCCGAACTCCCCCGGTAAGGAAAGCCCGGATTGAGATGAAAACAAGCCACATCGGAACGCAAACAGAAGAACATTTCATTGTTTATTACAACAATTCCATCAGAATACAAGAATATACAGAGTATGAATAAATATTACACAGAAAATATCAGAGATTTAAATTACATAGCAGCGGAAAAACAATACAAAACACAACTGAAAGTAATACACGGATACAGAGCTTTCCGAGCATCGTTCCAGTTGTAAATCAGGATCCTGTGAATATAAATCTGCAAAACCAAAACTACTAGCTGCCCATGTGGAAAATAGGGGCACCCAGAGTTTTGGTTGAAACAATAAACTCCAGGGCAGTCATGTGACTGGTGTGAGAACTAAAACAGTTATAAATCTTTATTTTAAAAGAGAGTAATTCAAGGGACAACGCCGTATAACACGAAACGGGTTTCCTCCCAAGAACACTGGTGCATATAACAAAACAGCGCAATGCTTTTTGGAAAAATGAAGCTATTATAAGATCCAGGTCCCATCACACAATGCAACGCAAGCCGAAGGATAGGGTTTTCCCTTATAATAGCCAAACATGCTTGGTAAGTTAAAACAAATCATTTGATATTATTATAGGTGTATAGTGTCAAAACAATTTCAATCATAAATATCAATCATAGATGGCATGGGTACCATATATCATATCGCCATACTAGGCTCTCAAAATAAAACTGCAATATCACGTATTGGAAATTGGATTTCTGTCATGAGTTGAGGCAAGGGGCAAGCTCCCCTCTGATTCGAGACACTCTAGCAAATGCCTCAGGACCACACACAGCGATCCCTTGGATCCTCCAAGGCCGGTCCTCTCTTACTTTTGAGGATTGGCAATTCCTGAACACACGTTTCCCGGTCCTATAGGACCTATATCCGAGGCGCCTCGCATTCCAACAACCACATAGGTGAAAAGTGTATAAATGTCAGCTAGTTTAAGCACTGACACCACCCCTAGCTAGAAAGAAACGTCGTGCACTCCTTGGGTCCTTATCCCGTTTTTGACTCATACCGAGGTGTGAGGCTCGTGAATTCACGCTATACACAAAGCTAAACCACACAGGCCATGCTTTGATCATCAACCACAAGACTTTGCTTTTCAACAGAAGCCTTGATCATTTGCCACTTACGTGTGCCACACTGGCAATTCACTCCATGCGACCGATGTCCATCTATATACAACCTCTGAGCTCGTACGTCTCAGAGAAGGGCGTTAAGCAAGAGAATAAATTCTCCGCCGCCAAACAGATGTATATTTAACAGAGATCAATCAACACATAATAAAATCCAATGTCAGACACACAGTCCATTTACAAGTTCGTTCTGGGTCTGAACGAAACCGGAGGCACTTTCCTCGCATATCCATCGATCTACAAGTACGTCTGGATGATCACCAACTGATTCCCTCATCTTGGGTGTATAGCCCAATCAAGATCATCAGTAATCAACCAAACGATGTGAAGACTTCCGGTCTTCAACCACCGTCTTCATCTTCGACTTATCGCCGAATCAGTTATTCAGAATGGGTATAAACCCGGCCATTCTGAATAACCCAAATATATATTAAACAAATGTTACACAAACACAACAAACGCCTCATTCCAATTCAGAATATTCTTTTATTCACAAAATCACATTCTTAGGGAAAGGTTCCCATTAATTTTATCAAAGATAAATTCTTCTAAATTTATTCTTTAATCTTCCTTTGGATATCATTTCAAACCATGTTATGGTTTTCCAAACTAGCCGGGATTAGCAAACTACACCGAAGTAATTATTCGTTTTATTTCCCAATCCCAACCTATTCATCCCATGGAGAAAACAGGTAATACTCCATATCTAACACCACGGTGTTATCGGTAAAATTAATTACTGTTTCACGTTCAAATCTAATTAAAGATTTAACTATCGCTTTGGAGCAAAACTGGTGGTACTCAATTCTCGATCACCTTTCAGATCTGATAATTTAAATTATCAATTCACATTTCAATCTAATTAAAGATTCATTAAAACTCCACTTAGTTTTAATCTTTTCAAAAATCGGTATCCTATCTTTAACTGGGTTAAAGAACCAATTCATCTAAAACACGGTTCACAATAAACCCAAAAACCAATTTAAATTCAATTCCAATTAATATTATTTAATTGGTACACCTCATTAAATCTAAACAGAAAGATTTAATCTTCTTCTCAACTGGGTTTAAGAACAGTGTTAATGAAGACACCATTCACGACAAACCCAAATCACATTTGAGGTTAAATACAAGGCTCTGAATAGAAAATATATCGGCTTATATTCAATATCAAATTCTACGACCAACTAATATCGTATTGGGAATAACGATATAAATATATCTTTCAAATTCCCGTAACAATATCTGTATAATCACGAAATCCAACATCGAAATATTCCGAAGATAATTTCGATTCAAATCCATCCCAATTCACATATTGGAAATTCTGATTATTTTCAAAACCATTTCAAATTCAATTTATTTATTTCAAAAATAAATTGATTTTAATTCTAGTTCAAAACTAGTTCATTTTGATAAAAATCTATTTTTATCCTTTCAAATATGGATTTTTTCAGTCCTAGTTCTTCACAAATCATTTCTTATGATTTTACACAAATTATAGATATTTTTAATAATTTTATCAAAGCCCGTACAGTCGATTTCCATCAACGACCATCGAACTGCACTTACAGCGACCTTTTCCAAATTTGATTTGAATATAATTCCAAATCCAACCGTTAGATTTCTAATTTATAATATTATTGGAAAGCTCTTTTCGATACGAACCCAACGGTTCCGGTTTCAGGAGAATTCGACGGTCGGATCTCCCGTAATGTCCATTCGAAGTCAATGGTCAAAATTCACGAACTGCCGCAGCGCGGCGCGTTCTATTCAGGCCATTATATATATACATATAATATATATATATTATATACATTTCATCGATTTCTTTTTAAAACGTACTTTATAAATCGTTTTAAATTCGTTTTCGAAACAATTTCAACTTCATGTTCAATTTCGAATCGAAATTGAATATTCCACATCATCGATATACAAATGATAATATTTTCAAAACGTTATATTTTGAAATCACTTCTTTTTCTATATTCATTATAAAAACGAATATAATCGATATAAATATCGCTCACGTCAAAATGGCGCTACTCTAATCAACATGGCTTTATATATTTCAATAAATTCGCTATTCTATTCAACAAATGAATATTTATTCTATTCAACACATGAATATATATTTCTTTCAACACATGAATATTCTCAACATATGAGCACTGTCAACACATGAGCACTGTCAACACATGCCTATTTATGTTATTTAATATATTTTATAAAATTATGGTATCTATTGTTTGATTTTTAATCAGACTCCAACTGTAAAGTAGTAAGAGAATGATTCCCTAAGTATTAACCCCGAAGGCCGAAACCAACCTCAAATCAATACCCAGGAAACCACTTATCTTATCTAATTTCCAATTAGTTTCTAATCTTAAATATGATAAACATGTAAATTTTATTGTTAAAATATTTCTTTCAACACATGATAATTTTCAACACATGATTATTCATTATTTTCCCAATTGGAATGAGGCCCAATCAATTACCATATAATGTTAATTATATGGATTCCATACAACACATGTATATAATAGCACTGACAAATAATTAACCATCATCCAAAGTGCACTACACTGTATAAGCATCAAATATAGATATCTAACGTTTATAACAGCCTGTCAATCAATCGATCGACATACAACTAATCAATCGGGATGAGTGGACTTCAAATATCATCCCAACACCCGTGTGGGGTTTCAAATCAACAAACACATATTTTTATTCACACACACACATTAAAAATAATATTTTTAACGATAAAATATTTTTAACTATATAAATATTTTATTTTATTTCACATCACACAATCAATTTTCAAAACACATCAAACAATCAAACATACAAGCCATCCATGGTCTGTGGACGATGGGTGTCGGGTGCTGCTAAACACCGTCTGCATCCTAGTATATAATTTAAACTAGAAAAGAAAATTTAAAGTGCGAAGTTCTCACAGAGGGTTCCACTCCGCCGTGCTTTGCTTTTGAACTGCTGAACCTTCTGGATCTGCTTGAAATTCCAATGCAGTTCTTTACTACGCTGTTCATAATAGAAATTATAATTTTATTGCTTCATTCTAATAAATAAAATTCATATTTTTATTTCTACTTCATATATATATTACAATGCTTATTTCTATATAAAAATTATATTTTTATATTTCTACTTCATATGTAAAGATCGAATTTTTATTTCATCGCTATAAAAATCTCATTTTTTCTTCACTATATATATAATAAAAATCAGATTTTTATTTCGTTACATATATAAAGATAATATTTTTATATTTCACATATGATAAAAATCATATTTTTATTATTTCTATGATATAAAAATTATATTTTTAACATTCCTATCATATAAAAATTATATTTTTATTTCATTAAAAATCACTTCTTTTCGTTTTCAAATGAATAGAAACCACATTTTTCTACTTATAAAAATCGAGCTTTTCTATTTATAAAAATCTTATTTTTAACTAACTTAAAAATCGTATTTTTATCATACTAAAAATCAAAACTTTCGATAAATTAAAAATCAAATCATTCTAATATTAAAGATCTCAAATTTATCTCGCTATATATATTATAAAAATTTTGCCTTTTCAAAAATAAAGATTTCGCCTTTTCAATAATCATTGCTTTTTACTTCATAAAGATCAAATTTTCCTATGTAAATTATTTTTAAACAAAAACTGATTTTCCTTTTAAGGTTAATCACATAGAAAATGAAACAACTTGCTATAATTGAATTTAAATAAAATAAAATAAACACTTACTGTGTTCGTCAGGGGGGAAAGGGCTGTTGCGTTCGATGGAGGGGGGGTGCGCCAGGGCTGCGCGAGGCTCTGCAAGGTGGCGGTTGGTGGCACGAGGTGGTTGTAGGCGATTGGGGTATCGTGGTGGAAGAGGGAGGCTGCGTGGAGGTCAAACGAAAAAGGAGGAGAAGAAGAGGGGGGATCTCCTGGATGGCGGCGCCGGAGGGGCGCCGCCCCTGGTGGCCGCGGCGGCGGCCTTCCTCCCCGCCGTCCGCCCTTTCTTTCTTTTATTTCGATTATGAAATGAATCGGGGGGGATGAGTGGTTAAAGGAAGAGAGAGAGTTTTTATTTTTAATTATTTAATTCCAAAAGGCAACTATTATTTTCGAACTCGAAATCGAACCCACCGCCTGTCGTCCATAGCTAATTACCCCCATTCCGAACACAATGGGATATGTATCGCAGGCTGATTCGACTGTTTCGATCAGTTTTCATCAAAATCAAAATATAACTCTATATATTGAATTTGAACGCGCATTTCAATTTAATGGGGTCACATACTAACTTGAAAAATTCCCGAAAAATATTTCCTAGCTTCGTATTGACGATACGGTCCTCACAAAACTAATTCCATCGAATTCTGAGACCGTTCGAAAAATGGCCAATTTCCAATCGATTAAAATCAACTGAAACTAGTCAAACGCGTTTTCCTTTGCCACGCTCACATATTGAATCGAAAAATTATGAAAATTGGAATCTAGCAATAACTTGACATCACGGATCCAACAAAAATGGTTTCGTCGAAATCCGAGGTCATTTGCAAAATGGCTATTTTTAAGGGCCGAAATTCCATAGCGACTATTCTGAAATTTTCAACTGGACATATCTTTTGATTCCCGATATGAAATTTCGATTTTTCAGATTCGTTGGAAAGATATTCTCAATTAGATTCTATTATTTTTGGTTTCGCTAAAATCCGATTTATTTTGATCCCGGTAAATTCATTTGAAGTTTGAAATCGAATTATCGAACTATCGCGCCATTTTCAATTCCTTTTATAATTATGATAAAAATTTCATATTCTAACGACGACGTATATAAATATATATGTTCGAATTTTATTCAAATTAAATTTCTCGTCAATGTTATTTAAAATAGTCATTTTAAATATTCAAAATTCGCTAAAGTAGCCAAAATAAAAATTTTAAATTGGCTCGCATTTTCCGGGTTGTTACATTCTCCCCCACTTAAAACTTTTCGTCCTTGAAAAGGAACGAAGCCAAAAGTTGTTTAACAAATCAACTCAACTTCCATTATTTTCGCTATGGCTTAAGCTCTTCAACTTTTCGGTTTCTAAGAACTTTTCAAATTTTTCAAAAATTTGGCTAACACCCTAAATTTGCGAAAAATTTCGTCATAACCTCCCCTGCACCGAGGACTTCGGGATATTTAATATAGCCTCCCATAGCCTTCTTCAATCCAAAAGAAAAGGCCAAGCGGCTAGCCAATCGGCTCATAAAATCATCATCACCCAAACAAAACAGTAAATTATGATAAACATGTACCTATTTGTCGAGCAAACAATTTTATTCTTCTGCTCTAGCCTCTTTGCTATGACCTGTTCAACGTAAGTACATGTATATGCAAGCAAATACGACCAATTTTCAATACAATTCAATATTTGATTCTATTAGGCGTAACGGTTCAAAATTTCAATCAAATAGGCAAACAACACAACCATCAATCAATTAGTGAATTAACGTTTCAAATTCATAAATTTGATATATATACAGAAAATCGTGTTTATAATGCCAAATCACAACAAATAATCCTATGTAGTTTTTGGTTCTCACACCAGTCAAATGGAAATATATAGATATCACACCTTCGAAACACGAACATAAATATTGATGATGCCATGGTCATTATCAACATCATCTCCGGGCGACTAGAGTGTGATTCTATATCTATCCAGTATATTAGAACTTCGAATATACGTTCATGACGCGTATATGCAAAACCTTTATATATTAGATTGTCCAAATTAATATAAATAAATTATTCAAATACGTATAAAATGGTTTAAATTTTCAAAATAATATTGTTTTCATTTGAAAAATATACTCTTCACACTCGTTCTAGGATACTACTGATCCCATCTCTAACAAGTAATTCTAATTAGATATTACTAATCCAATATCTGATGAATTCTTTCGTTTGGTTCTAATGTGTCTTGTTCTCGAGCTCTGTAAACCAAAGCTCTGATACCAAACTATAACGACCCGAACTCCCCCGGTAAGGAAAGCCCGGATTGAGATGAAAACAAGCCACATCGGAACGCAAACAGAAGAACATTTCATTGTTTATTACAACAATTCCATCAGAATACAAGAATATACAGAGTATGAATAAATATTACACAGAAAATATCAGAGATTTAAATTACATAGCAGCGGAAAAACAATACAAAACACAACTGAAAGTAATACACGGATACAGAGCTTTCCGAGCATCGTTCCAGTTGTAAATCAGGATCCTGTGAATATAAATCTGCAAAACCAAAACTACTAGCTGCCCATGTGGAAAATAGGGGCACCCAGAGTTTTGGTTGAAACAATACACTCCAGGGCAGTCATGTGACTGGTGTGAGAACTAAAACAGTTATAAATCTTTATTTTAAAAGAGAGTAATTCAAGGGAAAACGCCGTATAACACGAAACGGGTTTCCTCCCAAGAACACTGGTGCATATAACAAAACAGCGCAATGCTTTTTGGAAAAATGAAGCTATTATAAGATCCAGGTCCCATCACACAATGCAACGCAAGCCGGAGGATAGGGTTTTCCCTTATAATAGCCAAACATGCTTGGTATATTAAAACAAATCATTTGATACTATTATAGGTGTATAGTGTCAAAACAATTTCAATCATAAATATCAATCATATAGGACATGGGTACCATATATCATGTCGCCATACTAGGCTCTACAAATAAAACCGCAATATCACGTATTGGAAATTGGATTTCCGTCATGAGTCGAGGCAAGAGGCAAGCTCCTCTCGGATTCGAGACACTCTAGCAAATGCCTCAAGACCACACACAGCGATCCCTTGGATCCTCCAAGGCCGGTCCTCTCTTACTTTTGAGGATTGGCAATTCCTGAACACACGTTTCCCGGTCCTATAGGACCTTTATCCGAGGCGGCTTGCATTCCAACAACCACACAGGTGAAAAGTGTATAAATGTTAGCCAGTTTAAGCACTGACACCACCCCTAGCTAGAAAGAAACGTCGTGCACTCCTTGGGTCCTTATCCCGTTTTTGACTCATACCGAGGTGTGAGGCTCACTTATTCACGCTATACACAAAGCTACGCCACACAGGCCGTGCTTTGATCATCAACCACAAGACTATGCTTTTCAACAGAAGCCTTGATCATTTGCCACTTATGCGTGCCACACTGGCAATTCACTCCATGCGACTGATGTCCATCTATATACAACCTCTGAGCTCGTACGTCTCAGAGAAGGGCATTAAGCAAGATAATAAATTCTCCGTCGCCAAATAGATGTATATTTAACAGAGATCAACCAACACAGAATAAAATCCAATGTCGGACACACAGTCCATTTACAAGTTCGTTTTGGGTCTGAACGAAACCGGAGGCACTTTTCTTGCATATCCATCGATCTCCAAGTACGCCTGGACGATCACCAAATGATTCCCTCATCTTGGGTGTACAGCCCAATCAAGATCATCAGTAATCACCCAAACGATGTGAAGACTTCCGGTCTTCAACCAACATCTTCATCTTCGACTTATCGCCGAATCGGTTATTCAGAATGGGTATAAACCCGGCCTTTCTGAATAACCCACGTATATAATAAACAAATGTTACACAAACACAACAAACGCCTCATTCCAATTCAGAATATTCTTTTATTCACAAAATCACATTCTTAGGGAAAGGTTCCCATTAATTTTATCAAAGATAAAATCTTCTAAATTTATTCTTTAATCTTCATTTGGATATCATTTCAAACCATGTTATGGTTTTCCAAACTAGTTGGGATTATCGAACTACACCGAAGTAATTATTTGTTTTATTTCCCAATCCCAACCTATTCATCCCATGGAGAAAACTGGTAATACTCAATATCTAACACCACGGTGTTATCAGTAAAATTAATTACCGTTTCACGTTCAAATCTAGTTAAAGATTTAACTATCGCTTTGGAGCAAAACTGATGGTACTCCATTCTCGATCACCTTTCAGATCTGATAATTTGAATTATCAATTCACATTTCAATCTAATTAAAGATTCATTAAAACTCCACTTAGTTTTAATCTTTTCAAAAATCGGTATCCTGTCTTTAACTGGGTTAAAGAACCAATTCATCTAAAACACGGTTCACAATAAACCCAAAAACCAATTTAAATTCAATTCCAATTAATATTATTTAATTGGTACACCTCATTAAATCTAAACAGAAAGATTTAATATTCTTCTCAACTGGGTTTAAGAACAGTGTTAATGAAGACACCATTCACGACAAACCCAAATCACATCTGATATTAAATACAAGGCTCTGAATAGAAAATTTATCGGCTTATATTCAATATCAAATTCTACGACCAACAAATATCGTATTGGAAATAATGATATAAATATATCTTTCAAATTCCCATAACAATATCTGTATAATCACAAAATCCAACATCGAAATATTCCGAAGATAATTTCGATTCAAATCCATCCCAATTCACATATTGGAAATTCTGATTATTTTCAAAACCATTTCAAATTCAATTTATTTATTTCAAAAATAAATTGATTTTAATTCTAGTTCAAAACTAGTTCATTTCGATAAAAATCTATTTTTATCCTTTCAAATATGGTATTTTTCAGTCCTAGTTCTTCACAAATCATTTCTTATGATTTTACACAAATTATAGACATTTTTAATAATTTTATCAAGGCCCGTACAGTCGATTTCCATCAACGGCCATTGAACTGCACTTACAGCGACCTTTTCCAAATTTGATTTGGACATAATTCCAAATCCAACCATTAGATTTCTAATTTATAATATTCATTGGAAAGCTCTTTTCGATACGAACCCAACGGTTCCGGTTTCAGGAGAATTCGACGGACGGATTTCCCGTAATGTCCATTCGAAGTCAATGGTCGAAATTCACGAACTACCGCAGCGCGGCGCGTTCTATTCAGGCCATTATATATATAATATATATTTATATATTATATACATTTTGTCGATTTCCTTTTAAAACGTACTTTACAAATCGTTTTAAATTCGTTTTCGAAACGATTTCAACTTCATATTCAATTTCGAATCGAAATTGAATATTCCGCATCATCGATATACAAATGATAATATTTTCAAAACGTCATATTTTGAAATCACTTCTTTTTCTATATTCATTATAAAAATGAATATAATCGATATAAATATCACTCACGTCAAAATGGCTCAACTCTAATTAACACGGCTTTATATGTTTCAATAAATTTGCTATTCTATTCAACAAATGAATATTTATTCTATTCAACACATGAATATATATTTCTTTCAACACATGAATATTCTCAACACATGAGCACTGTCAACACATGACTATTTATGTTATTTAATATATTTTATAAAATTATGGTATCTATCGTTTGATTTTTAATCAGACTCCAACTGTAAAGTAGTAAGAGAATGATTCCCTAAGTATTAACCCCGAAGGCCGAAACCAACCTCAGATCAATACCCAGGAAACCACTCTTCTTATCTAATTTCCAATTAGTTTCTAATCTTAAATATTATAAAGATGTAAATTTTATTGTTAAAATATTTCTTTCAACACATGATAATTTTCAACACATGATTATTCTTTATTTTCACAATTGGAATGAGGCCCAATCAATTACCATATAATTTTAATTATATGGATTCCATACAACCCATGTATATAATAGCACTGACAAATAATCAACCATCATCCAAAGTGCACTACACTGTATAAGCATCAAATATAGATATATAACGCTTATAACAGTCTGTCAATCAATCGATCGACATACAACTAATCAATCGGGATGAGTGGACTTCAAATATCATCCCAACACCCGTGTGGGGTTTCAAATGAACAAACACATATTTTTATTCACACACACATGTTAAAAATAATATTTTTAACGATAAAATATTTTTAACTATATAAATATTTTATTTTATTTCACATCACACAATCAATTTTCAAAACACATCAAACAATCAAACATACAAGCCATCCATGGTCTGTGGACGACGGGTGTCGGGTGCTGCTAAGCACCGTCTGCATCCTAGTATATAATTCAAACTAGAAAAGAAAATTTAAAGTGAGAAGTTCTCACAGAGGGTTCCACTCCGTCGTGCTTTTCTTTTGAACTGCTGAACCTTCTGGATCTGCTTGAAATTCCAATGCAGTTCTTTACTACGCTGTTCATAATAGAAATTATATTTTTATTGCTTCATTCTAATAAATAAAATTCATATTTTTATTTCTACTTCATATATATTACAATGCTTATTTCTATGTAAAAATTATATTTTTATATTTCTACTTCATATGTAAAGATCGAATTTTTATTTCATCGCTATAAAAATCTCATTTTTTCTTCACCATATATATATAATAAAAATTAGATTTTTATTTCGCTACATATATAAAGATAATATTTTTATATTTCACATATGATAAAAATCATATTTTTATTATTCCTATGATATAAAAATTATATTTTTAACATTCCTATCATATAAAATTATATTTTATTTCATTAAAAATCACTTCTTTTCGTTTTCAAATGAATAGAAATCACATTTTTCTACTTATAAAAATCGAGCTTTTCTATTTATAAAAATCTTATTTTTAACTAACTTAAAAATCGTATTTTTATCATACTAAAAACCAAAACTTTCGATAAATTAAAAATCAAATCTTTCTAATATTAATGATCTCAAATTTATCTCACTATATATATTATAAAAAATTCGCCTTTTCAAAAATAAAGATTTCGCCTTTTCAATAATCATTTCTTTTTACTTCATAAAGATCAAATTTTCCTATGTAAATTATTTTTAAACAAATAGTGATTTTCCTTTTAAGGTTAATCACATAGAAAATGAAACAACTTGCTATAATTGAATTTAAATAAAATAAAATAAACACTTACTGTGCTCGTCAGGGGAGAAAGGGCTGTTGCGTTCGACGAAGGGGGGGTGCGCAAGGGCTGCGCGAGGCTCCGCAAGGTGGCGGTTGGTGGCACGAGGTGGTTGCAGGCGGGTTCGAGGTGATTGGGGTCTCGTGGTGGAAGAGGGAGGCGGGAGGTCAAACGAAGAAGAAGGAGAAGAAGAGGGGGGATCTCCTAGATGGCGGCGCCGGAGGAGCCCCGCCCCTGGTGGCCGCGGTGGCGGCCTTCCTCCCCGCCGTCCGCCCTTTCTTTCTTTTTTTTATTTCGATTATGAAATGAATCGGGAGGGGGATGAGTGGTTAAAGGAAGAGAGAGAGTTTTTATTTTTAATTTATTTAATTATTTAATTCCAAAAAGCAACTTTTATTTTCTAACTCAAAATCGAACTCACCGCCTATCGTCCATAGCTAATTACCCCCATTCTGAACACAATGGGATATGTATCGCAAGCTGATTCCACTGTTTCGATCAGTTTTCGTCAAAATCAAAATATAACTCTATATATTGAATTTGAATGCGCATTTCAATTTACCAGGGTCACATACTAACTCGAAAAATTCCCGAAAATTATTTCCTAGCTTCGTATTGACGATACGGTCCTAACAAAACTAATTTCATCGAATTCTGAGACCGTTCGAAAAATGGCCAATTTCCAGTCGATTAAAATCAACTGAAACTGGTCAAATGTGTTTTCCTTAGCCACGCTCACATATTGAATCGAAAAATTATGAAATTTGGAATCTAGCAATAACTTAACATCACAGATCCAACAAAAGTGATTTCGTCGAAATCCGAGGTCGTTTGCAAAATGGCTATTTTTAAGGGGCGAAATTCCATAGCGACTATTCTGAAATTTTCAACTGGACATATCTTTTGATTCCCGCTATGAAATTTCGATTTTTCGGATTCGTTGGAAAGATATTCTCAATTAGATTCTATTATTTTTGGTTTCGCTAAAATCTTGGTTTATTTTGAACCCGGTACATTCATTTGAAGTTTGAAATCGAATTATCAAACTACTGCTCCATTTTCAATTCCTTTTATAATTGTAATAAAATTTTTATATTCTAACGACGACGTATATAAATGTATACATTCGAATTCTATTCAAATTAAATTTCTTGTCTATATTATTTAAAATAATCATTTTAAATATTCAAAATTCGCTAAAGTAGCCAAAATAAAATTTTTAAATTGGCTCGCATTTTCCGGGTTGTTACAGTATTAACCTTATAGCCGTGAAATCAAGGGTGTTGTAAAATTGATACTAGTATTAATAAAACTCTGCGCAATCGAGCGTTGTGTGGGAATGGACATAGGAGAAATCTGAACCAGTATAAAATCTGGTGTGTTCTTTCCTTTTCTGCATTTTATATTTACTTATATCTGTGTCTGTGATTATTTCTATGTTTGTGATCATTTTTGGTGTGATAATCATTGTGTGATTCATATAGTAATCCATTAAATTTTCCATAATCTCTTTAAAACACTATTCACCCCCTCTAGTGTTAATTATGCCTTAAGATTCCCTAACAATTGGTATCAAGGCATAGGTTTTCAAACATTCATCATCTAAATTTTGGAAATATTAAATGGCAAATTCTGAAATGAGTTATAACTATAGCTAAATTCATGCATTGCATTATTATTAAGATGAGTCTGCATTTTATTTTGTTGAAAAGTGAAGTTATTATAATTTGATATTTTGAAAAGTTTAAATGACAATATTTTAAACACTATTTTTCATATGGATATGTCATAGAATCATCGTGATGTTATTATTTAAAATTACAATTAGTTATTTTAAAAATTCACTTGATTCTTGAAAAGTTATGTTGTTTTGTATGGAAAGAGTTATGTATGATGACTACTGGCTGAAAGACACCAAGATGATTGTTCATCAATCAAGAAGAGAAAAGTTTGGGAAGGGATATGACTTTTGGGCTTATAGTAGTTGAAATGCCCATTCATTCGAAATTCAAAATTCAAATTCAAAGTTTTGGCATCAAGTTGGTTAAACTACTAAATCATCAATAACCTTCTCACTCAGCAAATGAATATGCTATGCTGATCAGAAAAACGATCCCGTCGCAATAGAGCAGATCTCATCATCAAATTCTGAAAGATTTAAATGTATGGTTCATGACACTGGAAGAACAACAAAATGGAGGATTGCAAAAAGAGACACGCTTTACAATAATTTCATAGTTATCATTATATTTAGGAATATACATCTATGCACATAGTTAGGTATAGAAATTTATCTCTTTTATAATTTTAGATAATTTGGTTCGTATGTTGATACATTATGATATACTAATCTAATTAAAATCCTTTCTTATTCGAAATTTAAATTTCATCACTATTGATTTGGATTTGAAAATTTTAAAGGACATCTTTTCAATATGAAAATGTCTGTTCAAACTCTAATTATTGATTTTATTTATCTATTTATGTTTTATATATTTTGTTTCACATATATATATAAGTTATATAAATCAATAAAATTATATAGATATATGCTTGAAATAATTTAAAAAAATTCAAATATTTGATATTGTTATAAAATATAAATTGTTATATCTTTTATATGTAGTTTAAACATACATAATCTAACTTATATATATTTTTCACCCATAATTTATGACACTCCACGTCCGTTAATATCACTCCTTAACAAAATGCATTAAGTTCTGTTAAACATTATAGGTAAATAGTATAGAATCTAACAAGACAGATATATAAAACAACAGTGGAAATTTAAAACTTTATTTTCCAACGGAAAACATCATGGTCTCAAAATCCAGTTACAACATCAGACTGAAATACTGGAATAAAATACATCAATTAAAAACATTTGTCTTGCGCTAAAAACCATCAGACTACAGAAATGAAAAATCATAATCCCTATAAGTAGCCATAAACAATTAGACAGGTAGTCAAAGCGATACGTCGAAGCAGATCTAAATTCAAGCAGAAACAGAAGAGAGGGTCACAATCAAGCGTGAGCGTTCCCACCCTGAGAACCTGGGGGGAAAGCAAGAGAGAGAAAAGGAAACAAAATGGGTCTGACATAAAGTCCGGTGAGTTCATTGGCTTTTAGCATATAAAAAAGTAAAAGTATCATGACAGGCATATAAACTGGACAAGAGATAACAGTGTCATATAACATGTATGAACAGGCTAATCAGAATAAGCAGAATAACCAGAGTAGATTATGCTTCTCAAATTCTTTTCTCTGCACCGATAGTAGTATACCGCATTAAGTGTTTTCCCATTACAGAAACAGAATGATCCCAACAGAACATATGGTAGACTTAGGTGTACTTCTAGTAACGGTTTTACCCCAAACAGAAATAGCATGTACTTAAACAGAAACAACAGGTGCTACCCCAAACAGAAATAATAGGTACCTAAACGGGACTAGATGTACCCTAATTACTACCAAAAGCGATCGACTCCCTACCACGTAAATACCCAATGTCGGCCCCACAGTAGGGTGTATTACTTCCTAAAGTGGCAACCACCAGAAGGACACCGACCTATTTACAACTATTATAACGGCTTTTTTTCCCAAGCAAGCCGGACCCATGCACGCATATGACCGTGTTGGAATGCACCATCAGAACACCTCTACTTAAATGAACCTTTTATAATTAGTTCAGTAAGCGTCCCTGACCCCTGCCTAGTGCGGGGTCCCCCTTAAATGCCTAAATGGGTTACTGACTAATACGGGCCCCACGCAACAGATGACATAAGCCATCCCTTGGGCTTGTATCCCCAAACCAACTTGGATTTTGAAAAGTTATGCCTAACAGATTAACAAGCCTACATAACCCCAAAAGATCAAGCAGGTTAAGTTTAACGGGTTCGGATAACCCCCCCCCCTGATTTACTTAACCCCTATAGATTCAATATGTTTACTTAACCCCACGCACAGATTAAACAAGCCACTGATTAACAGGTTTATATGTATATAACCCCCACAGAATAAATAGGTTAAGTATTATAGGTTAACAGGTATACATAACCCCCAACAAGTTTCATATGTTACTTAAAGTTTCATTAACATGTACCTCTTAATCTTTAGCCTACAGATTCATATGCCCAAATCACAAGTCATAATTCACAATTTAAGATATGCCCCATATTTTAATCATGATTCATTGTACAAGTTAAGCCCCAAAAATTACCAATCCCAATCATTCCCAATTTAACCCAATTTCGTTCGTACGCATATTTCAGTGATATCGGCCTAGGCTCGAAGGTAGCCTAGGCTATAAAAATAAAAAGGGAATGAAAGAGAAGAACAGAATAGGCATATAACATAAAATAAGCATATGATAACAGAGATAGGCATATGATAGCAGAAATATGCATATCAGAAATAGGCATATAAGAACTGAACAGCAGATCAGGTGTATAAAAGAAATAAATGTAATAACAAAACTATTTAAGTATGAATCAGATTATTAACAGGTATAGGTTTAGATCCAGATTTATAAACATGTCAGGATTACTTGTTAAATTTTTATATCCCAAAGTAACATGAACTCACAGAGATTGGATCTAAAGAACAAAGAATAACATGCTGAAGTTGTAGAAGAAATTCTCAAATGTGTATAGGTTGTTGTTGAAGAAAATAGGCTAATTCAATCCAAGATGGGTCAGCATCTGGTTGTTTCCATTGTTTCTTATATATAAAAACAATAGAATTGTTGTCTATATATAGCCTACTGCCAACGAATCTAGACAACAAATTATTACACATTAAGAAAAGAGATTTCGCCCCGATCCTCGTTGGGTCGACCCACCCTCACCTGGGTCGACCCATAGGTCGACCCACGTGGCCTTGGGTCGACCTATAGGTCGACCGGCCCAGTTGTGGGTTAGACCCAACGGGTCATTTTCCCCCTGGTTTTCCCACTTCGTGAATTTGAACTGCTTTGAATTTCTGGTTTGAATTTATTTATACATAAGACTCTTATATGTATACAGTCTTCTAACCTTCATATCTACCTCATACGATGTTCCTTTTACGCAAACACGAAGTCTATCTTAAGCAAAATTTCGAGACGAACACAATTGTATGGTCCGTTTTACTTAATATCCAATATTCAATTAAATATTCTTTAGTTTATCATTTTAGTGTTCTTTAAAATTACGGGGTGTTACATTCTCCCCTACTTAAAGGATTTCGTCCCCAAAATCTCTAAGTTAAGAAGAATGTTTATCCTAACATCCATCAACCATCTACTCATCCATCAATCACAGGCATCCATTGTCCTTAAAATAACTCTAATGTTTGTATAAACATATGCAAAGGTGTGTGTATATGTCCCTTTGCTAATGCGAAAAATCGGGCGGTCTACTGATTCAGTCGACCTCCTTAATGCAGTGCATGTTAGTGCCATGAATACAATATGTATGCAAATAGTCCTAGTATATCATGTAAAAACTATACGTGTGCACAACCATCCATCCAAATGCAACATCCATATGATGATGCAATCATTTCCATCCATAAAAATTAAAATGCACACACATCTATATGCAATATGTAAGTGATTGAGCCGATTAGTGCCTAGTGTGTGTATATGCATCCACGAGCAACCACTAGCAGACACTTGCATCCATCAAACATAACATGTTTCAAATAGATGTTTACATCCATTGGTTTTCCTACCTAAGGGTCGAAGATTCGGTTGATAGGATATACTCAAATGGAAGAAGCAAAAATGAATAAAAGCTTGGAAAAAGAAGTTAAGAACATACCCTTGAAAAGAAAAGGGTAGGAAGAATGAATCTTGTCTTCAGTCTCCCAAGTTGCATCTTCGCGGTTTTCTCCCCATTGAACTTTCATCAATTTGACTTCTTGGTTGCGAAGCTTCTTAACCTCTTATCCAAGTATACGGGTAGGAACTCGTCTAACTATCGCCTCCTGTTCTACCTCTACTTCCTCAAGCATGCTCGGCTCAACTACCTCTGTTATATCATGCAGGCACTTCCGCAAATGAGAAACATGAAAAACATCATGAACACCCGCCAATCTCTCTGGTAGCTTTACTCTATATGCCATTTGATCTAACCTTTCCACTATGGGAAATGGCCATACGAACCTTGGCGCCAACTTCCCTATAGATCCAAAGCGAACCACATTCCTCAAAGGTGATACTTTGATGAAAACCATGTCTCCCCCTCAAACTCAATATCAGCCCTTCTTCTATCTGCATAGGACTTCTGCCTGTCCTGAGCTGTCTTCATGCATCTGCGGATAAGATCAACCATTTGCGAAGTTTCTCTAATCGTCTCAGGTCCAAGTAGAAGCTTATCTATAGACTCCTACCAACAAGTCGGTGATCTACAAGATCGTACATACAATGCGTAGAAGGGTGCCATGCCTATACTAGCCTGATAACTGTTGTTGTGGGCGAACTCAACCCTCGAAAGATGCTCTTCCCAAGTCCCTTCGAAGTCTAGGATACACATCCTCAAAAGATCCTCAAGAACTCTATTCACCCTCTCAGTCTGCCCATTAGTCTAAGGGCGATACACGGTGCTCAAACATAACTGTGTACCTAATGCCTCTTACAGGCTCTTCCAGAACTCACTTGTGAAGATGGGATCACGATCACTCACAATGCTAGAAGGTACCCCATGTAGACAGGCTATCTCACAAAGATAAACTAATGCCAAGCATGCTGTCGTTCTCAAACGCTTAACAGGAATGTAATGAGTGCTCTTAGTAATTTTGTCTATTATAACCCAAATACTTGTGTTGCCTTTCCTCGATATGGGAAAAACATCGGTGAAATTCGTAGAGACGCTCTCTCGCTTACACTGTGGGACCTCCAAAGGATGAAGCAAACCACCGGGCTTCCTTTGTTCAACTTTAACTTGCTAGCAAACTAAACACTGAGAGACAAACTTCGCTACATCTTTCTTCATCCTAGCCCCAAAAACAACCCTCTTCATATCTCTATACATCTTATCACCGCCCGGCTGGATAGTCATCTTTGAATGATGGGCTTCCGCAAGAACTGTCTTCAACAGACTCCCAACTCGGGGAACACAAAGCCTTCCATCCCGTCGCAACCACCCTCTATCATCCATGGAATATCTATTGAGGTGACTAGAAGTCTCCTCTTTACTGAGCCTATCAAAGATGTCTGCTATCTGTGGGTCCTCTCGCTGTGAAGATCCTATATGATCCATAAGAGTAGGTCGCACATCTAAAGATGCTAACAAACTAGGTGTAAGGTCCGTAGATTGCCTAAAATCGAAGGTCGATATGTACTCCAAGCTCCGCCTCTCTACGAATAGAGGACTGAAGGTCATCCTCTGCCTACTCAACGCGTCCTCCACCACATTACACTTGCCAGGGGTATAATCAATCTCAAAATCATAGGACGCTAGGAATTCCATCCATCTCTGTTGTCTCAAGTTGAGATCGTTTTGCGAGAACATATACTTGAGAGATTTATGATCCATGTCCAACTCGAACCTCTCTCCAAGTAGGTAATGTCGCCAAGTCTTAAGCGCAAATACTATAGCAGCTAACTCCAAATTATGAGTAAGGTAGTTCTTCTCATGAACTCTCTACCGTTTACTACCATAACACACTGCCCTTCCCTCTTGCATCGAAACGACACTAAATCATGTACCACATGCATCAGTGTACACTATGAACACTTTATTCCCGTTAGGCAAAGTCAAGACTGGGGTTATTGTCAGAGTCCTCTTTAACCGCTAAAAGCCATCCTCATAGTCAATACTTCAAAAAAACGTCAGATTCTTCTTCGTCAGTCTGGTGAGTGGGGATGATATCTTTGCGAAGTCCTTGATAAACTTCCTATAATAACCCACTAAACCGAGAAAACTCCTCACCTCCGTTGCATTCTTTGGAACCTTCCAATTTTGAACTGCAACTACTTTCGCGGGATCCATAGCTATCCCATCCTTGGAGACCACATGCCCTAGAAATCTTACTTCCTCTCTCCAAAAGTGACATTAAGATAATTTCGCCTTGAGCTGGTGTGCTCGGAGAGACCTCAAAACCTCCCCTAAATGTAGAGCATGCTCTTCCTCACTCATCGAGAAGAACAGAATGTCATCCACAAAGACTACAATGAACTTATTCAGAAACTCCCGGAACACCCTACTCATCAGATCCAAAAAATATGCGGGTGCATTCGTCAACCCAAAAGGCATGACTAGCGACTTAAAGAAACCATCAGGAGTTTTGAAAGCGGTCTTGTCTATCTATACTCTGCCACCCTCAGCTGATGAAACACGTGGCCAAGTCTAACTGAGAGAAAACAGAAGCACCAACAAGCTGGTCAAACAGATCATCAATCCTCGGTAGTGGGTGCCTGTTCTTCTTAGTGAGCTTATTTAACTCTCTGTAATCCACACATAAGCGAAACGAGAAATCCACTTTAGTTGCAAAGTACTGGAGCACCTCATTCTGATAGGCTTCGCATAATAAACCCCTTCTCAAGTAGCTCCCCTACTTGCTTGCTAAGTTTCCTCCTTTCCCTAAGAGTCATGTGGTGCACAGGCAATGCAACTGGCTTCGCATTATCCACCAAGAATATCCAGAAATCAATCTCGCGCCTCGGAGGTAAGCCCCTAACCTCCTCAAAAACATCTGATACTCACAGACAATAGGTGCATATCACAAATCATCGATAGAAGCATCAAGTGATTCTAGGAAACTAAGCATAACAGATTCCTTTGGGTCATAAGAAATCTCGAGAGTCCTCCCTTGGCAAGTCAAAAGTTTAACGACCCTCCTCTCACAGTCCAGAATGGCACCATACATGGCTAGACAATCCATCCTAGAATCAGACCATAGCTCATAAAACCAAGCACATATGCGTCGCACTCAAAATCGATGCCCAGCACAGATATCCACAAACCCCGACAAATCATAGACAGATGATCCGTGCCCCCAATGGGGTTTGAGACAATAACGGGAGTAGAAACAATACTAGTATTAAGGTGTAGAGACTCAACCACATAATCAGATATAAAAGAGTGAGAAGCGCAAGAATCAAAAAAAGTCCTAATAGGATGATCGGAAAGAGAAACCAAACATTCAACAAAAACTTTCCTACCTCTGTCTGGTACACTAGCCTCGAGAGCATGAACCTGCCCTCCAGAAGATCCTGTCCTTGCTTCTTCGGGCACTCCCTAGAATACTGTCTGACCTCACCACAGTGGAAGCAAGCATTCTTCCTTTTTCTGCAATCTTTGACCAAATGATCCAAGCTCCCACAACCATGACATTTCTTCTTACCTTGAGCTTTGTCATTCTTTCCACCCTTCTTTTGTTGTTCTTTCTTAAGCCATACTTTTTTGTTTTGTGTGTCATTAGTCTTAGCCTCCTTTTTCTCATCCTTTCGATCTTCATGCAAAATGCCATATCAACCAGTCTCTCAAAAGTAACCCCCATCGGAAGGTGTGATTATGCCAATGCTTGAAGGGGCTGATTCAATCCTCTTGCAAACTGATATACACGTAAATGTGTGTATTTTATCCGCTTATTTATCTTGTTTTTTATTTAAAATAATTGATATTGTGTATTTATAGCTGTGATTTCAGATTGTTGATAAAAAGCTTGGTTTAGAGCATTTGATGGATAAAGCATGAAGAATTTGCTTAAAAAGAGTGAAGTTTGAAATTACTAAAACTTGAAGAGTTTTAAGCTTGAAGAACGGTTGCAAATAGAGTTCAATTGGGTAGATTTGGCTCACTAAAGACTCATATTGCTTTCACATTGGCTCATTTGCAAGGCATCTCACTCGTGTTGTGTTCACATTAGCTCATTTGCAAGGCCTCTCACTCTACAGTTGTGTTTACACTAGCTTATGTGTTATTCGGGCTAATTCTTTAGTCCCACATTGTGGAATTTGCCAAGTAGTCTTTGTCATATAACCTATAAGTACATTGTATCTCATTCATTGTAAAACACACTGAGTTTTATTCTATAATCTTTCTCTTGGAATAAAACTCTTCTTCCCTATTCTCTTTAGTTGTAGTTTTTTATTTACATGTTATTTTCTTTGCTGCAAGTAGATTAGATTTATTTTATGCAAATAGAATAGGTTGTCCTTTATTTTTATTTTTTTTATTTTTCTCTTGATTTTTGTTCTATGTTGCAATTTACGTTCGTTGTTAGAATAATAAACATGAGAGGTTAATCCCTTTCAACTTAGGGGTAATGAAGCTCTCTTGATCATGTAGTTGCAACATAATTTATCTTTTCATTCTCTCTTTGTGTTTCATGTTATGTTGATGTCATAGTGATTAAGTGAACGTTGAAACCAAAAAATTGATGATCTATAGTTCTAATTAATAGTTCATAGGCCATGCTTAAAGTATATTTCAATTTCAACTTGTTCATTTTTCATTAGATCTGGTAAGGTGATTTAGTGGGTATGATATAGTTTGATAGTTTATGTTATGCTAGTTAATAGCATGAATAAACTATACTTATCATAATCATATGAACTAAATTCACAAATGACCAAAAGAAAAGAGAGATAGTAATTTCATAACTTGTTGTACTACATGATCTAGAATGTGAATTTATTCCTAAGTTGCCATTTATCTCATAGTTTTTTATTAATTTTAATTTACTAGTTTAGTTGTAGTTAAATCATCGCTCGAATTCGGTTTAATTTGATTGAGTAATTTTAGAATTAATTCTTTCCCTATGGATCGACCCGTATTCGCCACGTACTACGATTGTACGCCGTGCGCTTGCGGTTTATTTCAATATTCGTGATGATTTTCTAATTCATAGAATATTCGTCGTCGAACAAGTTTTTGGCGCCGTTGCCGGGGAAGGAATTTTAATTTTGATTTTATTCTTCGGATTATTTTTCTTTGTTGTTTTTTTTTTCTTAAAAAAAATTCCATTTGTGTTTTGATTGTTTATTGCACTTGCATTTCTTGTGGACTTGTGTGCTTGTTCTTGTTTATTTTGCGCTTATCTCTTTTGTTAAAAAAACTAGAAAAAAAGAAAAAAAAAGTGTTATTGCATCTTGTTGTTTTCCACCTTATTGTCGTGTTCATTTTCATTTTTGTTTATTTTGTCTTTGTGTTAGTCATCTTAAAATTTAAAAAAAAAAAGTTGCATTGTGTATATTTCATCATCCTACCATCAATTTTGCACTGATCATTCCACCTTGCATTTGAATTTGTGCTCTGTTTTTCCATCCCTGTTGGCATTGCCATATTTGTGTGTCTTGTATATTATTATTTTTTAAATTTGAAAAAAAAAATACACTTGCCTTTTGTTTTCAATTTCTTTCCCATTTTGGTGTTTTCGATTTCATTTATTTCTTTCCCTTTCTCTTTCTCTCATTTATTTCTTTCCTTCCCTTTCTTTCAGTACTTCTTTCCTTTCTTTCATTTATTTACTCTCTACAATTCTTGCAAAATTAAAAAAAACAATCAAAACAATTTCTTTCTTTTCTTGTCCTCCCTCTATAATTTTCTTTCCTTGTCTACCTTATATTTACTTCTGTTCACAATTCTTCATAAATCAATCCTCATGTTCCACTGCAAAACCTCCTTCCATCATCAGTTAGCATTCAACCAGACCCCATCCATTTCAAACTACCGCTTTCATTCAACTCCTCCAAACAATACAACTGCTCTTTCATCACCCCTACTCCTCACTACCAACCCGTCCACCCAATTTCAACAACTCCTGCACCAACTATAGTTCATGTCCGTAGCCATACACCAACCTCAACCCAAGAAGCCGCAACCACTACCAATCATACAGCAAAATCCAGATTTCAAAAATCCCCAAATCCATATTCGAACCAAAAAGAAACCGAGAATCAATGCATAAAAAAGTTCGAGTGCGTGATTTCCTTTCTTAATTGAATGATTTGATTGCGTTAAGAAAGGAAGGCGCTATTTTGTGAGTTGGTTCGTTTTTGAGTTGTATTGGGTCTCCGAAAATAATCTGTTGACTGTGGGCGTGTTTTGATTCGGGTAGTATTTGTGTAAAAAGTAAGGTAGGTTATTTATTAAGGTGAGAATCCAATTGTTTGTTGAGTAGGAAAGTTTCTTTCTTTTTAAATTGCTTATTGGTTTAGGTTTGAGTCTAGTTTCTTTGTTTTTTTTAATACAGTTTAGTTTAGTTTTTCTTCTTTTTAGCTGAGGTTATTTTGTCTATTTTCATAGTCTAGTAAATTCGTTAAATTAACATTCTTCAATTCCGATTTAATTTTATTTAGTTTGTTTTATTTTCTCTTTTCTTTCTTTTGTAAAAAAAGAGAGGAGAAAAACAGTGAAATCTCAAAGATAAAACAAATGCAAAGTAAAAAAAAGATCGCTTGTCTTTCTCTTGTATATACATCATTCTTATTTTTCAGGTTGCAAAAGAAGAAGGGAATTGCTTGGCTTTGCATCGCCTAGCTTGATTTCTTGGAATTGTTTTGCACTGTGCTCTACTTTGCTTGCTTGCTTAAAAATTTATCGCTAAAAAATATATATTTGCATATAAATTCAGACCCTCTGGTATTGTTCTCTTCTTCCTTGCTTTTATTTAATTGCATTGTTGTTTGCTTGCATTTGCATCAAAAAAAAACACACACACAAAAAAAAATCATTTGTAGTTGCATCGTTGTTCACGTTTAATTTCTGTTTTGCATTCATTTAGTTTTGTTTTTATCTTTTTAAGGACATCATTATATTTTGACAAATTGGTTAATTTTTAACGATTTATTTCTCGGTGTCTAGACTACAGCAGAGTAATAACCGTTTATAAATATTACGGTGATTCGTAAATATTATATCGGTTGTTCCTCTGAAGGTACTTAAACCTTCAGCTGCATTGCTAGGGTGATTCCTAGTGCACCGATAACTCCTGTCCGTTAACTGGCTGAGAAATTTTTTGTTAAAATTAATCTAACCATCATTATATAATTTTAGAAATTTGTAAATAAGTAATTTGCATTCATATAGTTACATTAGGTTCATGCATATAGAAAAAATACAAAAAAAATACAAAAAGCCAAAAAAAAGTTTGTGAATATTTCTTTTTCTCATACCCACAAAAAAAAACTTGAAAATGTCTCAATTCCCTTGTTCCTACGGATTTTACGATAGTTGTGAAAATCAATATAATCCACATAATTTTACACCAAATTCATATGGATATTTTAATAATGACTATTGTACAAAAAATTTGAATTTTACACAATCAACTTTTCAAAATTTTCAAAATAATCCTGAGTTTGCTCCACAAAATTTCCAAAATAACGATCAACCCTCAAGTCTTGAAATAAGTATTCTGGCTCTACGTGAAGAAAGTTAAAGATTTAATGAATCAAGTCAAAGATTAATTGAATTATTGTGCAACAATTCAAGCCAAAGTTTTCAAAATAATCAAAATTCGAATTCACTTCCCAATTCAAATGATTTTGATTATAACCCTTTCCAATTAAATTTCAAACTCCAAAATGAATTTCAAATTCAAAATGGGAATGTGAATAACTTTTCAAACGGTTTTGGCAATAGGAATAATTTCAATGATGGTGCGATTAACGATCCTTGTTCTCAACAATATCAAACTGAATCTTCTCAAGTTAATAACTATAAATTTGATTTTGTTGAACAAACGAATATACTTGACGATTACTTGAAGTTTCGTGAGAAACAAAATCTAATCCAAACTTGTGACGATTCGAATAAAAATCCACCTTTACCCACAATCGACGATTTTCAAATAACAACTTTTGAAATTGATGAAAATCTTAATGAAGTTGTTGAAAACTCTGTAAGTGATTTGAATATAAATTTTCTTGAAAACGAAGACGTCAATCTTCAATTTGACCTTCCTCTCTCAGATTCTGAAAATTTTGAAAATTTAGCAACTTTAGATTGTCAAAATGACAAAAATGATGAAGTTGTTAACAACTATTTAGGTGAGGACAACTTTGATGAGCGAAAACTTCTTGAACTGGTTGACAATAATGTTGTTGGGTCTGAAACTGAAAATGAAAAATTTGAAAACTTTGAAATTCTTGAGGTTGAAAATAACAAAACTGCTGAATGTGATCTTGAACACAATAACGATTTTTCTGAAACTGTTGAAACTCCTTGCGAATTGATCGTTTCAACTGAACCTCACTGCGATCACTTGTTTTTCAATGATAAATTTCTGCAGTACATGAACTCTTTTTGGAATAACACGGTTTTTGAGAAAACACAATTTCAAAATTTACTGAATATTCATTTGTTTGGTTTTGACTTTAGGTTTACGACTGAACCTTCAGTTAACAAAATTTCAAATATCAAAGCAAAACCGAACAATATTTCTCAAAACAAGTGTGGCGGTGAGAGTGATGCACATGTCGCTCAATTTATACATCATCTGAATAAATCAAACTTTGTTTTTGTAACTTTTATTAAACCCCGACTTGATGACCTCTCTTTAATTGCTACAGAAATTCAATTTGATTTTAGGATCAATTGTAAGCTCAAAATTTTAAGATTAGAAACTCAAACTTTTGAAAAAAACAAAATTTGTTTTTCCAAATCTGACATGTAATATACAAACCTTCATGATTTGGTTTTTTGTGCTTAAGTCGTGTCTCTCATACTTGAAGAGACAAATGAATCGGTCTTTAGAAGACTGTTTCATTTATTCTTGTCAATATATTTTCTGATATACTGTAAAAAATCTTTTGTAAATATAAGTCATATTTTCAAAATTTTCATTTCTTTCCATTTGGGTTGACTGTGGGGACACAGTCAAAATTAAGTGTGGGGGGAGTTTCATATTTATTTTTGTTTTGCATAAAATTTTCCTTTTTTTGTCATTCAAAAAAACAAAAAACAAAAGAATTTCGTATATCTATTTACTTTTAAATAAGACATGATGGAGTTAGCATACAATTTTGGTCGTTCAATTAAAATGTGGAGATTTACTTCTCTTAGCGGATTACGAAAGGAAAGTTTGAATTATGAGCAAATTTGGTGTAACTGGTATATAGGGAAATTCGTAGGTGATGAGTATGAAATGTTTTCTGAATTGTAATCCGATTAAATGAATGATTGATTTAGACTACTTATGGTAACATTTTAGATCTTTAAGTGAAGTTGTGCTAAGATATCCTCGCTTAACTCTCTCTCTTATGTAAAAAAAAGAATGTATATACATATAATAATAATCCAAGGGTATCCAACATTGCTAGTACATCTCGCGTTGGTGTGAAAACCCGCCAAGCTCTTTCCGACATCTTGTTGATAATGTCAGCATCGGTATATCTTGGTCTAATTTTATGAGTTGGACACCTAAGGATTACTGACATCTTGTTGACAAAGTCAGCGTCGGTCTGCACAATCCGCCAAGCTCTGTCCCAAACTCTCACGGGTGGTATACCTTGGTCTTTTTTGGTTAGGTGATTGTAAATGTTAATAATGTAAATATTTTGTAGTAAAGAGAAAGTAAGCACTTGAAATCCAAGCACACTCTTCACTTATTCGACCTAACTTGTTAACAAAAAGGAAGTTGAGATGCCATTTTACGATTGTTGATATCGATTATATAATTCATTTCATATTTGCACTATGTTTCTACCAAAACAACTGGCCAAGCTGGAGGAGTTTGTGATGATAACATGACTTTTGTTTGAAGTTTTGATTAGTAATGGACTCAAATTTCATAGTGATGACCTAAATTTGTGTAACTCATTCGTGAAATATTTAAAAGTAAATTGTCCATTTGTAAATATTCCTTTAAAAACATGCATTCATATTGTAAATATTTTCTAAATTTGCATTTTGTACATACATTTTTGCTTTTGGATTTTGTGGGTAGTATCCGCTGAAAACCCTCATTGGACAACACTCGTCCTACTGGGGACACCTAGAGGTTTAACGGCTTGTTGCAAACGGTAAATGCAATCGTGTTTCCTACGAAAGTGTGACATATCTTAGTTTAGTTTATTCGAGGACGAATAAAAAGATAAGTGTGGGGGTATTTGATATACACGTAAATGTGTATATTTTATCCGCTTATTTATCTTGTTTTTTATTTAAAAAAATTGATATTGTGTATTTATAGCTGTGATTTCAGATTGTTGATAAAAAGCTTGGTTTAGAGCATTTGATGGATAAAGCATGAAGAATTTGCTTAAAAAGAGTGAAGTTTGAAATTACTAAAGCTTGAAGAGTTTTAAGCTTGAAGAACGGTTGCAAATAGAGTTTAATTGGGTAGATTTGGCTCACTAAAGACTCATATTGCTTTCACATTGGCTCATTTACAAGGCATCTCACTCATGTTGCGTTCACATTAGTTCATTTGCAAGGCCTCTCACTCTACAGCTGCGTTCACACTAGCTTATGTGTTATTTGGGCTAATTCTTTAGTCCCACATTGTGGAATTTGCCAAGTAGTCTTTGTCATATCAACTATAAGTACATTGTATCTCATTCATTGTAAAACACATTGAGTTTTATTCTATAATCTTTCTCTTGGAATAAAACTCTTCTTCCCTATTCTCTTTAGTTGTAGTTTTTTATTTACATGTTATTTTCTTTTCTACAAGTAGATTAGATTTATTTTATGCAAATAGAATAGGTTGTCCTTTATTTTTATTATTTTTATTTTTCTCTTGATTTTTGTTCTATGTTGCAATTTACGTTCGTTGTTAGAATAATAAACATGAGAGGTTAATCCCTTTCAACTTAGGGGTAATGAAGCTCTCTTGATCATGTAGTTGCAACATAATTTATCTTTTCATTCTCTCTTTGTGTTTCATGTTATGTTGATGTCATGGTGATTAAGTGGAGGTTGAAACCAAAAAATTGATGGTCTATAGTTCTAATTAATAGTTCATAGGCCATGCTTAAAGTATATTTCAATTTCAACTTGTTCATTTTTCATTAGATCTGGTAAGGTGATTTAGTGGGAATGATATAGTTTGATATTTTATGTTATGCTAGTTAATAGCATGAATAAACTATACTTATCATAATCATATGAACTAAATTCACAAATAACCAAAAGAAAAGAGAGATAGTATTTTTGTAACTTGTTGTACTACATGATCTAGAATGTGAATTTATTCCTAAGTTGCCATTTATCTCATAGTTTTTTATTAATTTTAATTTACTAGTTTAGTTGTAGTTAAATCATCACTCGAATTTGGTTTAATTTGATTGAGTAATTTTAGAATTAATTCTTCCCTTATGGATCGACCCGTATTCGCCACGTACTACGATTGTACGCCGTGCGCTTGCGGTTTATTTCAATATTTGCGATGATTTTCTAATTCATAGAATATTCGTCGTCGAACACAAACCTTGAAGCTTTCTTTTGCTGGGTATTTACCTGCTCCAAACCAAACCTCGCCAACTGGTTAAACCTATTGACATACTCTTTGACAGACATGCTTCCTTGCTTAAGCGCTAGAAACTCTCCATTTGCATACTCTCTTCTTCCTAAGAAAGAAACTTCGCCTTGAACCTCTGTCGGAAATCATCCCAAGTTTCCACTGGATGCCCTGCTTGCGTCACTTCCCACCAGAATGAAGCCTCATCCTTTAGTTTCCATGCAGCCAACGGTATCTTTTTGCGGTCATCAACCTCGAAAAGCCCAAATAAGTACTCCGTCACTTTTAGCCAATTTCGTGCTTCCAAAAAGTTCTCAGTTCCTCGGAATGGCTTTCCTACCATAGCATAGAAATCCTTGCATATTTTAGAGAAATTATTCACTCGTGGAGGAGGAGGAACAACGGCTGCAGCTAGGGGAGGGACGTTTGCTTGGCCCACGGTAGGCGCCGTAACCTCAAGATATCTACGGAACCAAGCCAGTACCTGAACGCCCTTGGGAATATTCGGTTCCCCAGACATGTTGAAAAGAAAAGGAAAGAGATTCAAATAGAGAATCTGAAGATATTTTATATGGCTTTGGGGAATAATTTTTCCAAAAACAGACTTTTCTTTTGAAAATACTTTCTTTTTGAAACCTTTTGAAAACAATTTTCAAAACCTTTTATCCGATCTTGTAACCTTCAGCTCTGTATCAAATGTGACACCCTACGTCTGTTAATGTCACTCTTTAACATAATGCATTAATTCCGTTAAGCGTTATAGGTAAACGGAACAGAATCTCACAAGATAAATATATAAAATAGCAGCATAAATTTAAAACTTTATTTTCCAACAGAAAACATCGTGGTCTCAAAATCCAGTTACAACATCAGACTGGAATACTGGAATAAAATACATCGAATAAAAACATATGTCTTGCGCTAAAAACCATTAGTATAGAAATGAAAAATCATAATCCCCATAAGTAGCCATAAACAATTAGACAGGTAGTCAAAGCAATACATCGAAGCAGATCTATATCCAAGTAGAAATAGAAGAGAGAGTCCTAATCAAGCCTGAGCGTTTCCACCCTGAGAACCTGGGGGGTAAGGAAGAGAGAAGGAAACAAAACGGGTCAGACATAACGTCTGGCGAGTCCAGTGAGTTTTAGCATATAAAAAAGTAAAAGTATTATGACAGGAATATAAAACGGATGAGAGATAACAAGGTCATATAACAGGCATGAACAAGCTAAGCAGAATAAGCAGAATAAACAGAGTAGATTATGCTTCTCAAATTCTTTTCTCTGCACCGATACTAGTATACCGCATTAAGTGTTTTCCCATTATAGAAACAGAATGATCCCAACAGAACACATGGTAGACTTAGGTGTACTTCTAGTAACGGGTTTTACCCCAAACAGAAATAACAGGTACCTAAAACAGGACTAGATGTACCCTAATTACTACCCCCAGCGATCGGCTCCCTACCACGTAAATACCCTATGTCGACCCACAATAGGGTGTAGTACTTCTTAAAGTGGAAACCACTAGAATGACACAGACTATTTACTTGTGTTATAGCGGCTTATTTTCCCAAGCAAGCCAGACCCATGCACGCACATGAGTTCGTTGGAACGCGCCATCAGAACACCTCTACCAAAATGAACCTCTTATAACCAGTTCAGTAAGCGTTCCTTGACCCCTACCTAGTGTGGGATCCTCCTTTAATACCAGAATGGGTTATTGACTGATATGGGCGCTACACAACAGATGACACAAGCCACCCCTTAGGATTGTATCCCTAAACCAACTAGGATTTTGACAAGTTATGCCTAATAGATTAACAAGCCTGCATAACCCCAACAGATCAAACATGTTAAGCTTAATGGGTTTGTATAACCCCCCACAGATTTAACAGATTTACTTAACGCCCAAAGATTCAACATGTTTACTTAACCCCACCCACACATTAAAAAAGCCACTGATTAACAAGTTTATATGTACATAACCCCCACAGATTAAACAGGTTAACAGGTATATATAACCCCCACAGATTAAACAGGTTAACAGGTATACATAACCCCTACCATGTTTCACAGATTACTTACAGTTCATTAACATGTTCCACTTAATCTTTAAATTAAGCCTACAGATTTATATGCCCAAACCACAAGTAATAATTCACAATTTAAGATATTCCCCAAATTTTATTCATGATTCATAGTACAACTAATGGAACCAAAATCACCATTCCCAATCATTCCCAATTTAATCCAATTTCGTTCGTACGCATATTTCACAGATATTGGCCTAGGCTCGAAGGTAGCCCAGGCTATAAAAATAAAAAGGGAATGAGAGAGACGAACATAATATGCATACTAAATAAAATGAGCATATAATAACAGATATGGGCATATGATATTAGAAATAGGCATATAAGAACCGAACAATAGATCAGGTGTACTGAAGAAATACATATAATAACAAAACTGTTTTGGGTATGAATCAGATTCTTAACAGGTATAGGTTTAGATCCAGATTTATAAATATGTCAGGATTACTTATTAAATGTTTATCTCTAAAAGTAACATGAAATCACAGATTGGATCTAAAGAACAGAGAATAATATGCTGAAGTTGCAGAAGAAATTCTCGTATGTGTATAGGCTGTTGTTGAAGAAAATATGCTAATTCAATCTAAGCCGGGGTATCATCTCGTTGTCTCCATTGTTTTTGATGTATAAAAACAATAGACATGTTGTCCTATATATAGCCTACTGCCAACAAATCTAGACAACAAATCAGTCCATGTTTAGGAAAGAGAATTCGCCCAGATCCTCGTTGGGTCGACCCAACCTCACCTGGGTCAACCCATAGGTCGACCCACGTGGCCTTGGGTCGACCCAGCCCTGGTATGGGTCAGACCCAACGGGTTATTTCCCCCCGGTTTTTCCGCTTCGTGAATTTAAATTGTTTTGAATTTCTGGTTTGAATTTATTTGTACATAAGACTCTTATATGTATGCAAACTTCTAACAGTCATATCTACCTCATACGATGTCCGTTTACGCAAACTCGGAATCTATCTTAAGCAGAATTCCAAGACGAACGCAATGGTACAGTCCGTTTTACTTAATTCCCAAGATTTAGTTAAGCATTCTTTAGTTTATCGTTTTAGTGTTCTTTAATATTACGGGTGGTTACATTATTACATAAAGATTTAGATTACATTGTAAAGTGAATACTAATTTTGATTATCTTATTTTATTAGATCTACAAAACTTGTATATTTAAAACTTTGGTATATAAAACATATTTTTATAGTTTACGCTATATTACAAGATTTTATCAAAAAAATAATTTTGTTATAATTATAGATTTTATATTATAATATTTTTCTAATTTGAAGTTTTAACATTTTAATGTTTCTTTAGTAAATTAATTTATTCTATAGTATAAATCTAAAGTTAATTTGTATTAAAAGATTGATGTATATTTCACAATACATTAATTCTTTTATATACAATTATGAATATATGTTTATATCAAAATAGTTTATTCAAATAATAAATTTTATTTTTCCTTTTAAATGATCTTCAATATTTACTATATTAATTTTAAAAGAAGCACCCTACTAAGATTATTTAACTCCATATTTCTCATAGAATTATTATAAATATTTTACTGCCCATTATGAATATATTTTTAATTACCATTAAGCTCTTAATCTAATTCATTAGTATCATTAACCTAAGTCTAGAAATTAATATTACCTTTATTTAAATGAACTAATTTATAATATGTGTATATGCATAATAGTTAGATAGTACTTTAAATATCTTTTATCAAAATAGATATTATCACCAAATCATTCTGCAAATTATCATAACACATCTTATTTCATATCATACATCATTATTATAAATTACATTGCATCTCAAATTAAAATCATTCACATCACAAGTAGCATTTCATTCAATATATCATTTCATATTGCTTTGCATATGATATTAGAACCAAAATACTGCACACATTACATTACATGTTAACTTTTTTACTCTACACACAACAAGTATACTATATGGGGAGTTTTTATCTAATTAGAAATAAATAGGATTATAAATTAAATATAAAACATATTTGTTTGAATTGATCGAGTTGTTTGGCTTGACTGATTTGTTTGACTTGATTGACTTGTTTGGCTTGATTGATTGTTTGGATTGATTGATTTGCTTGACTTGATTGACCTGTTTGACTTAATTTAATTGTCTGATTTGTTTGACTTAAGTACCTTGATTGACTTGTTTGACCTGGTTGAATTACATTTATGGTTGATAGGTTAGTTAGAAATATACTTATGCATACATAAGTATTAAATAATATAATTATCCTTTTCAAATTTCATTACTTCACTTATAGTTCTTATAGTATTAGATTAAAGCAGGCTCTTTATAGGTTTTTAGGATAAACAGAAGTTACAAGAAATGTTTGGTTTTATGTTTGAATTTATTTAAATTGATGTCTTGTGACAACTAAACTTAAATTGGTTGATTGTTTGGATTAATTTGCTTAAGTATTGACTTATCATTAATCTAGTTTCATGGAAATATTATATATCAAAATTATTTCTTAGTCTAGATTAAAGTCTTATTATAGTTGTAAGGGTATTAGAGTTTAGGCTAGGTTTAGTCTTGTGTGAGTTTAAGGGGGAGTTACAAGAAAATTATAGATTTAAGGAAAATATCATAGATTTAGGCGGAGTTATACATAAAACTAGTCACTAGGATTATTCTGAGTTTAGATAGATATACTTTTTAATAATGAAAAAGGTGGAGAAATTATAAAATAATGTGTATAATAGGTGTAGTATAAGGGGGAGTTAGAAGGAATTCATGATGAAAGGGTGAGTAATCAAAGAAACGGAATGACAGGTAATCCCAGGTATGAATATTTTATAAACTAAGGTTGTCATAATAAAAAAAAGGGAGATTGTTGGAGAATGTAATGTTGATGATGTTTTAATGACAACAACATTTTTCAATCATTATTGATTATAAAATATATATACTAACACTTTTATCCACAACATATATATATATATATGTGTGTGTGTGTGTGTCTCTCTCTCTCTCTCTCTGTGTGTGCGTGTGTGTGTGTGTGTATGTATGTATGCAGGATTTATATGCAGGTAATAGGATATTGAAGACTGTATAGTTAAGAGTTTCAAGAGTTTTAGAGATTCAAGATATCAAGGAATTCAAGACTCGTGAGTTACAAGATATCAAGATTTGAAGAGCTCAAGAATATCAAAGTGACAGAGTCTAGAATATATGTAAAATTCGGGTAGCACTTTCAAATTTTGTTTTCAAATTAGTTTTCAAGATGATTTCAAAATTATTTCAAACTCCTCTAAATCATTTCAAATATATATAGTTTTATAATATGCGATTATAATATATGTTTTATAGTCTTACATTATATAATTTTTTAAATATGTTTATATTATATTTTTATATGTTTTTACACTTTAGAAAAACTCTTTTTGAAACATTAGTTTTGATTCAAGAATTTTCAGAATATATATTAATTTAAGCACTTGAAAAATGAATTTAAAAATAAAAAAACTACATATGTCGACATACACCTTTGGACATGTCGACATAAGACTGTCATTTTTTCAATTTTCAAAGGAAGTGTCTTTTCATATTTTGAAATGCTTCAGAAATGCTGCAACCTTTCAAACACTATAAATAAGGGTTAATTCGAACTTTTTTATCATTTATTCTTCTCCATCTTCATCCTATCTCTAACCACCATTATTATACTTTAATTTCTTGATTTTTACACTTATACTGTCAATTTCAACATAAATTATATTAATTCTCTCTCGCTTCTCAATCTCTATCAACTACTCTATATTTGAAGTGTTATTGAGGAGTTATAGTGCTGTTGTAATCATTTGGGAATTGTTTGGGAAAGGGTGTGTTTCTTGCAGCCCGTAAATCAAGGAAAATGAGCGGTTGAAGCTTGTAGCCGTGAAATCAAGGGTGATGGAATCATTATTAACCTTGTAGCTGTAAAATCAAGGGTGTTGTATGATTGATACTAGTATTAATAAAACTATGTGCAATGCAGTGTTGACTGAACGTAGGAGTAATTCGAATCAGTATAAAATTCGGTGTGTTCTTCCCTTTTCTGTATTTTATATTTACTTATATCTGTGTCTGTGATTGTTTCTGTGTTTGTGATCGTTTATGATGTAATAATCATTGCGTGATTCATATAGTAATTCAAGACTGTTTAAATTTTCCATAATCTCTTTAAAACACTATTCACCTTCCCCTCTAGTGTTAATTCTGCCTTGAGATCTTTAATCTGCATTCCCTAACATAATAAAACTTAATGATTTATTACAATAATTTTAGAACATGTAATAATGAGATCTTTTTTGAAGTTTAGGTTTTGGACCACATAAACGTTATTTTCATCCTTTTTTTATCATAAATGTATTAAATATAGTCATTATGGTAATAAATCAAATTACCTCATTATCATAAATGCATTTGTTGTAGTAAATTAACAAACTTGAGTGTTTTTTTGGAACAAAAACGAACATTTTATTTATTATTTTATATATTTATTTTTATAATTAATGTATGATAAATGGATGGAATAAGTTTGGACAACAACATGTAATTGTGTAAAGAATTTTCACGAACAATACTTGTATTATTCCAAAAACCAAGATCTAAAGTCTTTAATTATGAAAAGATTTATTGAAAAAAGTTTACGAACTTGAAATTTCGTCAATATTTTTCGTAATAAGCTGATCATATATAATCTTCAAAACTAAAATTAAGCAATATGAGCTGAAGTTTTTCATTAATAGAAACTTGAAATTTCGTTGAAAGTCTGTGACATGATAAGATTGTACTTCTAAAAGAAGTTGGATAAGATAACCACATTATAATATAAGGTAGTGATATTGAATTAAAGGGATTTCAAAAATCTCCATATGTGTTCCATTTAATTACGTTATTTTCTTTACATATTATATTGATCAAATATTTTCAAGATATAGACAAACACTTTATCCAAACTGGTTAAGACACTTGGACAAGGTGTAAGCGGTTATGGGTTAAATTCCTGTCTTATGGAATTGAAACCGTTTTTCATATAGTATGTTATATACTATTTAAATTTGTATACAAAATACCCAATTTTCTTTAAAAAAATCTTCAAGATACATTGTTGTATGACATTTCTAATATCCCTCGAATTGAAAAATAATCATTACTTTAACCTCAAAAATGAACTTCTAATTTTACAAAGTATGAAATCAAATGATGTTTCAACTCATGCTTCTTCTTTTTCATTTTGGTTTATTTGTTTAAGTTAGTTTAAATAATTTTTCTCTCCATTGTTTATTTAAAATTATGGAAAAACATACATAGCCCATTTATATACTTTTTTAATACAAAGTCTAAATTTATTTCAACATATATCACTTCTGTTTAATTATTCTTTGTTTCTTTCTCATTAACATATCAAATTGTAGATCTGGTTTCTATTAATCGAACTGCGTTATAAATCTGAAGTTTTAACGGGGTTACTTCTAGAAGCATTAATCAAACTACTTAATTAAAAAAATGTTTTTTTGTTGTATTCTCCAGAGAAAACAACCCATATAGCATATTAGTTGTGTCAATGAATTGGTGTGTATATATTAATCTCTTGAAGATATGTTTCTTTAAATTTACATAGCAGTATTCAACATCCCATAAAAGATGTTTTAGAAATTTTATTTTTGTTACATTACAATTCCATAAAAAAGAAACATTATATTCTTTTAAAGAATATCATATATAACTTTAGAAGTAATGACAAATTTACCTCTAAAAAATGTATTACATAACAACATTGCACTCCAAAAGTAGTGCTTTTATCTTTCACATCTACCTTCTATTTGGTGCATCTAATTTCATTATATATTTAAATTTTGACATGAAATTTCTGAAGTAACTATCATAGAAATCACCATATAATTTTTTACTATTTTTGGTAGCAATTATGTAGTTCATATAGAAAATGATATAAGGTATTGATATGACATTCCAAAATCGTTGCATATAAAGTATCTTATCCATGAATGTAATACTTCTGAAGAAGTGATGATAAAAATAGTAGCAAATATCTCCAAAAGAGATTTGCTTGTATATTTCATATTTTTGTACCAAATAAATATTAAAAAAAATAAAGTGAAGGATTCTTATATAGTTTAGAATTGACTCAAACTTAAAGTTTTATGTTATGTAATATTTATCATATATTTCATTCTAATTATATCACATCTTCCTAATAGTAGGAGCACTCTATAAAATGGAAACAAATCATCTGAACCTTCTTGATTGGTGGTCAAGGAATTATGTTCCTTCCGGCCCACGTTATGTGCTTGCGTATAAATTGCAAGGAAATTAAACCCTTTGTCATTCGAAAGTAGCCAAATCTCAGTTTTATGCTTAGCCGCCGCCTCTGCTTCTCTACCAAATCAATCCTCAAATCCACTGTCGGAATGCTCGACGTTAACCTATTTCGTACCGAAAAGGGTAATGACCCTGAAATCATCCGCGAATCCCAGCGAAGACGCTTCGCCGATGTCTCGCTCGTGGATCAAGTCATCCATTTAGACAGGCAATGGAGGGCCAGACAGTTCGAGCTCGATCAGATTAATAAGGGCAATAATGATTTGTCTGACGAAATCAAGAAGTTAAAAGTCGCTAAGCAGGATGCGACTGAGCTTATTAAGAAGTCGGTGGATCGTAAGCAGGCGAAAGCAGCGAAGAAAACAGAGGCTGAAGAAGCTAAAAGGGAGCTGGATGAGACGCTCTCATTGATTGGCAATCTGGTGCATGACAGTGTACCTGTTGACAACGATGAGGCTAATAATTCTGTAGTTCGGACATGGGGGGAGTGCAGACCAAAAGGGAACCTGCTTAATCATGTGGATCTTGTTAATAAGCTACAAATTGTTGATTCGAAGAAAGGATCTAAAATTGCTGGAGGAAGAGGCTACTTTTTGGTTGAAACTGGTCTCCTCCTAAATGATGCGCTCATTAGCTTTGGAAAAGCATTTTTGCGCAAGAGGAACTATAAACTATGCCAACCCCCCTTTTTAATGAGAAAAGATATCATGGCAAGATGTGCTCAGCTATCTCAGTTTGACGAGGAGTTGTACAAGGTGGAAGGCGATGGAGATGCAAATGAAAAATATTTGATCGCTACCTCGGAACAACCGTTATGTGCCTACCATATGGATGACCCCATTTGCCGACGGCAGTTGCCTTTAAGATATTGTGGGTTCTCCACCTGTTTTCGAAAGGAGGCTGGGTCGCATGGGCGGGACACACTAGGAATTTTTAGAGTTCATCAATTCGAGAAAGTAGAGCAATTTTGCGTCACCAGTCCGAACGATAATAAATCTTGGGAAATGCATGAAGAAATGCTCACAAATGCGGAGGACTTTTACAAGGAGCTTGGACTTCCCTATCGCATTGTAAACGTTGTTTCTGGTGCTTTGAATGATGCCGCCGCTAAAAAATATGATCTGGAAGCTTGGTTTCCTGCGTCTGGAACCTTCAGAGAGCTGGTCTCATGCTCGAATTGTACGGATTTTCAGTCTAGAAATTTGAAGGCGACATATGACAACACAAAGCAGTTTGTTCACATGCTTAACTGCACGTTGACAGCAACAGAAAGAACCATCTGTTGCATACTCGAGAACTACCAGACAGAAGAAGGTGTTGTAGTTCCTGAGGTATTGAGGCCCTACATGTTTGGCATTGACTTTCTTCCATTTATAAAGAAGAAGGAGATGTAAATATCAGGTTTGTTTTGTTCCTCCCATAATTTCTAATCGCAGAGTACATTTGCCATGATATTCTGGTTCACGTTGATTTCTATGTTTGAAGGAATGCTTTTCTGGTTGCTGTATCGTCCAAATTTGTAGTATTTTGGATTGTCAAAAATATTTGGTTAAAGCTAGTGGACTATTTTCCCCAGTACCGTTCTATTCTATTTATATGCAAGCTTGTATCATTTTTATGGTGACTTATTGATCATAAAAACCAAATTAACAAGTGTTATGCATATGGATTTATGTGAACTATTATTTGTGGGTACAATGGTAACGAAGTGTTATGCATATGGATTTATGTCATAATTCGCAGGGAAGAATTTTTGCAGGATACATATGTTGCTTAAATTCTTATTTCGTTGCACTATATGTTAATTTTTTTTTTTAAGTTTCCATTCTTAATTTTTGCTTCACTGTAACTGTGCGAAAATGCTTAATACACGCCATATTAATGAGTTAATATCTAATAGTTTTAAACGGAAAATTAAAAAATAATTTTGGGAAATAGTAAATGGTTAAAATACTTAAAAAAGATTGAAATTATGATGAAAGTTGAATGATATATACGTAAGGTCCATGTGAGCTAGCGATATCGAAACCTATAAAGAAATCTTCAATGATACAAAATTAAATAATGAAAATCAACTGAACATTTTTTTTTTCAATTTAAACATACGCATGGAATTAATATTCAAACAATACAATAGACTTTTTAAATAAGTGCGTCATCTTCAAATATAGCGTAACTATGAAGAAAATGAAAACAAAAAATATATCAAACAATTGAGAAAATATAGCATTCATGCTTCATAAAAAGGGCAAGTCTTGCAGACTGTTCCTTGACTTGCACCATACTCTCAATTGCTACAAAATATTGTCATTTAGAATGATTGATTTTTTTTTTTTTTTAAGCAAGGTTTCTAAAGAAATAAATGGGAGGTAATAGAATTAACTATAATTGTAATAAAAGTAAATACCTTAATTTAAAAGCTACTCAATTTGTGAACGTGAATAATTTCAACAAATCACGTTAGCATGGAGTTCATTGGATTAATTAAGGTAACAGGTAATGAAAATTCAAGTGGATTAATTACACGTGAGAAATTAGTCATCAACAAATTAAGTCACGGAAGAGAATTAATTCACAGGGCAAATTGAGCAACCTAATTAATTTGTTTAGGAAAGCAAAGATTTCGATTTATGCCCTATGTAGAAATGAGAAAAATCTAGAAAGAAAATTTATGCGTTTTCCAATTGATTCTGCAAATAAAAGGCCAAAAATTGAAACTAGGCTCATTTTATTAGTGCTCGTAGAAGAGGGTAGAAGCTTGGTTATTTGGTCATATGTTGCTGCGGTGAGAATATGAATTCATTGAAGCTTAGAGCTGGGCATAGAAGGTTGGAACATAAAACATGAATTGCAAGCAAGGAAAACAAACATACAGTTTTATGTATTTACAAATCATTCAACTTTAGATGGTTTTTTATTTTTTTAATTTCTTAAAATTCAAACATTCAAGTATTTGTCGACCATGCAAATTCAACCATTAAATTCGTTCAAATGTTATACCGAAACATGATCATCTAATGCCTTAATTCATGCAAACATCTAAGTAATGCATTGAATATTTGTAGCCTTAAATTGATTTCCAAGTTAAAATTAAACAACTTCGTCATTAATAGTTGGTTTGAAAATGCAAATTTTCGACCAAACCACGAATTTTCAAAAATTCCCGTGGATATCTTTATCTTTATATGCCGTTAAAACATGAATTTTTTTTTTAAATATATTCTTCTACTTGTTCAAACGACATTTCTATGGATATTAACAAATTTTGATTCCACTTAAAATTACAATGCAACAAATAAAAATTCTTTACAACATCGCTCTTTATAAATTATTAACACAAATGGAAAAATTGAAAATAGTAAAAAATTAGATATTGCAATTAAGAATTTAGAAATAAAAATTCAAACTAACTTACATAATTTCAACTTAAGAATAAATATAAATTCATGCAAATCATTTTTTCTAAGATGCAAAACATTTACAACTTATAAAAGCATATTTTACGCATAGAGCATGTGTTATATTCACATGTAAAGTACGTTTCATAACACTCACGTCGTGCATTCAAATCTTAAATTTAAACAAGCATTAATTTCATTGATGACTTTGATTTATACGACAACGTTTCAAAACGTCTGAAGAAAATAAGTCGTATTAAGTTCAAGCCTCAAATAAAGTTAGCAAACCACATTTAAAAAATACTTGACATCATCATTTCAATTTTCAAGGCTTCATTTAGGCCATAATTTATTCAAGCATTGAATCAAACATAAATTTGTTCAAGCGTATCACAACACCACTTCAAACACTATTTGATATCAATATAATAAAAAGCCTATACAACCTAGTATTCAACGCAGATAGCAACATAGTAAACATCAATTAACAACAGTTTCATACATCAAATGTAAATAATGATTTATTATGGCCTCAAAGGTTTACACACATAATATTCCACCAAAAATAGTGCTAAAACTGGGGATGAACCTAGCTTCTGTTATGGACCATGATTTTCAGTGAATAAAAACATCATATATTGTAATTAAGCTGTTCCAAATGAATAAAATACATTGAACATGGCAACAACAATGTTACAAAATCTAGAGTGTAGAATTCTACTTGAAATAAGAAGAAAATTTTGAGCATGCCATAAAGAGGAAGGTGCCGTGTTGAAAGGAAGACAGTAAAAACAGTCTGATAAAACAACTGCAGCTTTAACAGTCCTCCTTGATTTTGGTGGGACCCACATGAAATCAGGAGGTCCAGATTTGCTTGGTCCACCAGGTCCAGGTAAATCCGGATGAGTAAATCCGGACGAGGTGATCTCAACCGCTATTAACCTCCCTTATCGAATTGTTGTCCATTACTACGATAATAACGATGGATAAGAAATGCAGAAACATACAAAGAATGCATAATACATATTTTGAGGTTAATAGTGATGCCACCGGTGGCGGACAAAGGTAGGGCAAATTTATTCTTTTCCCCCAAAAAAAAGGAGAAGACCTGAAATTTGTATATAATGCGAGGAGAAAAGACAGCTGGACCAAAATAAACAGCACAAAAGAAAGTCACATAGGGAATTCTTCTAGTTTTAGGCAGGGCACATGGTTGTTTAGTCACTTCTTAAATGTAAAATTAATTTTTTTACATGGGGCCTTGGTCCTACTTGGAGAACACGTACGTTCTCCCTTGGGTGCCACCGTTCTTTTCACCTGGTGAAATTGAAGGAAATATTTTGTATTATATCTAATTAGTGCAGTACTTTGACATCATAATCAACAATAAATACACAATTTATCATCCATCGAGAATGAACAGCTTTTAAGTTATACTTGTATCAAATATAATTCCATATATACTTGGTGTTAGATATGATTTCCTAACCAAATAGGTTGTGTACACAATAAAGCTGTGCAATGAATCTGCTATGGGCCAAGCTATCTTAGAGCATCTCCAACAGACTTACGTATCGTAATATTATGACCCGTAAGATTCAGGGTGATTTCTGTTGATTTCCCCAACAGACGCGCGCCGATTTTATTGGCGCGCATTTATAATTTCAAAGCGCTCCAATTTTATCGGAGCGTGAGGTTAACGCGCCGATAAAATCGGCGCGCGCTCCTAGCGTGTCTATAAATACGGCGCGTCAAGCCTTAACTGCACATCCTCTACCAAAAAACTCTTTTTTATTTTTTTCTTATTGGTCGAGACGTCGGGATGCCGCCACGCGTGACAAAAATCGGGAGACGTACACTTTGACCTCAGTTGGACGATGCAGCTGGTCCAACGCACCCTCCTTCACTCACGGAGACGACGATTCAGGACTTACAGATCCTTCATGAGTTGCCAGAGGGATTCACTCACCGTTCGTTTACCGCGATCGCTACCGTAAATCCTAAATTTAACATATATATATAATCAATTATTTAAAATAAATGAAAGTATTCGAAAATGAAAACCTTAAATTATAATTAAAAAGAATATCCTAAATTTTCTATTGATCTACTGAATAACATAGAATTATGCATAAACAAAGAACAAAAAAGATTGAACTGTTAATTAGTTTACCAAATTACGTAGGTAGTATGAACTGTTGTTTTTATAGTTATAGTTTATTTACCGATAAAAAAATTGTTTTGAGTAGACACAGTACATTTACGTTCGAACTCGTGTTATGAAGTTTCCTTGTCCGAGCTCGTGTTATGAAGTTTGCTTGTCCGAACTCGTAGGTAGTATGACGATACCTAGTTATGAAGTTTGCTTGTCCGAACTCGTGTTTTATTTTATGATTGTACGAATTTATGCAGTAATGATGTTGTAGTTTTTTATTTTACCAATCGCGTTTTATTGTAATTTTACGTGTTATTAACCAGCTATTATTAAGATCTGAAGCTAAATTAGTTTATTTCGGTCTTACTAAACATAACTGTTTTCTATGAAAATAATAACGACTTTATTTCATCATATTAAAATATGAGTTAGGATAGGTAAAAAATAAAATTAAAATGTTAAAGGAAACCACGCCGAATTTATCGGCTCCCCATGAAGTGCGCCGATTTTTTCGGTGCACATCGAAAAAATCGGCACGTTTCATGAGAAGCTGATAAATTCGGTGCACGGGACCAATTCAGAATTCTAAATTGGTCTGTAACATTTCACTGAATATTACGATCCCCAACATCTGTTGGGGACCAATTCACACATATACCTTCAATTAAGAGGTTGAATTATTGGCTGTTGGAGATGCTCTTAGGCATTCTTTCAACTTCTTTGATGGATAGTTCGCTTCATACAAATAAAGATAAATGCGTTATAATCAAATCACATGTATTCAATTTTTATGAATCCCAAAAACCTTCACTTTTTGTTTACCATTAAATTAGATTTACACGCATACACACAACACAATATAAGGGACATTATTGAATGAAAACTAATTAAATACTCATCTTCATCAGTGCAAACAACAGTGAGATTTTACCATAGAAAGATTAACCCAACCCTTTAGATCCTACGAAGTACACAAATATTGCATACACACATACATGGATTTGAGAATGCTTAATTGGAGATGTTAAAACCCAAGGCCTTCAATTATGTATAAAACTATAACAAAAGTCGAGGTTAGGAAATAAATTAACAAATTACCTTATAAAGTAATTAAAAATGTTTGATATATTTGCTTCCATTTCTCGGCATCCAAAGAGTGATTTGGATAATGTGCAGGAATAAACATAAAAAGTTGCAAATATATTAGTTGTACCAAATTGTATTAGTAAAATTAAGTTTAATGATACAAATACACAAAAAAAATGTTGGTACACCGCCAGGTCCCATAATCTCTTTTCTCACACTTTGGTAAGTAAATTCAATGGAAGAAAACAACACTATAGGAAGTTCAAAAATATAACTAAAATTCCAAGATCGAAAATTTTCTATAATAAAGATAAATAGTTGTGATAGCTTGGCCCATAGCATACGTAATTGACATGTCGGTGCTAAATAAATATAACAACTACAGTTGGAATTGTCGTTTTCATAAGTTTATAACTGCATAATTCAATGGAGAAAATATAACAGCCATGAACCTTCTTAGGGGAATTTTTGTTATGCACTAACAACTTAATACATAAGAAATTCTTTATAAGCTTAGCTTATACTTATCCTTCATGTTAACCAATCAGTAAGTTTGAAAAGAAATAAATGAAAATAATAATAGATTTGAACATGGAAAAGCTATTCACCAGCTTTCATAATCAATGGTTAATACCAAGGAAATGATACTTGGAAAGAATTTGGCATATACCTCAAGCTCTTGATCATCACTAATCTACACTGAAATTTTAGTAGTAACGGGTCAGCTACGTTTATTTTAAGAGAGTTTTTGTAAAAGTCTCGTTTTAGATTTCAAAATTCACAACCGACCCTTTTGAAAAAGAGGATTCGTAAAACACTCCTATTTCAAATCTCGTCTGAACTGCAAAATGTTGCAGTTTCTAGAAGTATAAGTATTTGCACTATAACTACATATTTATGTACTTTCTCAAAAAAAAACTTTTAGTTTGATCATATTTTCCTCTAATTAAGGGCAGAGTTGATTTCTCAAAAAAAGGGATTTTTCATATAAATTTTGTATAACCTTCAAGTATCAAAATTATTTACCTCATTACATTATATGTAATCAAAATCTCGTTTAGAATGTTTTTTTTCATGTATTAAAATTTGAAAATAATGGGAAAATTATTACTTCCAAAATTTGTACCGTAATTACATAAATATACGATGAATAATGTTGCAAAGTAAATCGAAATATGATGGATGTATTGAATCTGAGCACAATAGACAGCCTCATAAACAAACAAAGTGGACTTGCAAATTGAATATGCATATTTTATATATGTGTATGTATATATATACACATATCTTTATGTATTAATATTTCATTCGTTTGTGAGTTACCGAACAAACAACTCCAGAAAATGACAGCGATATGGATAAATGAAGAAAAATAAAAGGTGAGCACGGAACATTCACCATGGTAAGGTAAACACAAACGTAGAATGAAAGTTGAAATAATAATGGATTAGATACCTTAAACGCTAACCAACGAAATTTCCAACACCCAAGGAGCAATTGCTAAATGAGTGGCTGCATCAAAGGTACATAGATCAACTAAATGATGAATTAATAAGAAAACGTTTAAATATACATGGAATAAATAATCAAAGAACAAAAGTGTAAACTCATACACCTGATATTTTCTCCAACATGAAGAGAGTATTAACAGAGAGGCGGGGGTATCCAAAGCGAAGAGGATATCAAGTTTAGTTTGTCTCCAAGATCTTGAAATGCAAGATGTTAATCCAAAAAAATTAGGCTATAAATGATGCTGATCACGAAATAATATAATGGATCGGTCATGTAAATTCCCTATGGATCGGTATCATGGGTCAGTCGGGCTCATTTCCTATGGCTCATATGCTTCTCCAGCTGATGGGTCGGTCACTTTTTTCAACGATGGATCAGTCATCATGTTATCTATGGAACAGTCATTGCTTTTCCCTATGTATAAAACGTGATGTTGCTCTATGGATCGGTCATATTACATTGCTATGGGTCGGCTACTATTCTGAGTTATGGATCGGTCACCACTTGCATGTATGGATCAGTCATCCGCATCTCGTATGGATAGGTCGTTCAACAACAAGCTTGATGGATCGGGCGGAAACACTTTTTGGCTATGAGTAGGTTATAAATTTGACGCTGTGGCATTTTCCTAATTTTGATGGAGACCGATCCATAGCCTACACACATAAAATTTCAGCTTTGTCACTCCATTCACTCTACACCTATAAATACCCCATGACTTCCTACATTCAGAAGACGAAATTTTCTCCCCACGAAGTGCTACCCAACTCATTTCTCAACCACTCCAAATCACTCTAACATCCATTAAACTGTATCCAAGCTGAGATTCAACCTCTCAATCACCATGGAATCATTCAAAATCATCCAAAGTGTCCAATTGTTGAAGCTCTACATCAACAATCATCACACTTAGAGAGATCTAGATATTTCCTTGGAGGATTTGAGTGGATCAAAAGTAAAAAGAGAAGAAATAAAGAGAAGTATTTGTAAAAGAGAAAAAATGAGTGATAAAGCAAAGATTATGTACCTTCTAATCTCGATGGTGATAATGGGAATTCTTTCCATAGTGGATGTAGGCCGATTCTAGGCCGAACCACTCTAAATCTCCTTGTCTTTACTTGCTTTTTATGTTTGTGGCTCCATATTTTCAAGTCTTACTTGTTTGTGAAGTGTTGTAAAACCACCTTGGCTGTTGTTGTACATTTTTGACATCAACATTTTGGTGCCCACCGTGGGGCCACGTTGACATTCTCAAGGTTAAGTGATTTGTGGAGGTAGTGAAGTTTGAAGCCTGTTTCTACGATAAATTCTCCAAATCTAAAATCTGGTCCGATTGACGAATTCTCTTCGAAGTTTAGAAACTTATCTGAGATAGTGTCGCTAAAAGGTTTCCAACTAGTAAGGCATTGATAGTTTGGATTATGGAAATGTAGTGGATCATCCCATCACTCCGCAAACTAATTTTGATGTTGGTCAATCCCTCAAAGAAGGAGTTGGTGTGACCAGAGATGAGCTGGATGCCATTGTCCCCAACCTGAATCAACGGATGGAAACTTCAAATAAAGCTTTGATGAATGCTAATCAGGCTCTGTTGGATAAAATGAATGCTCTTATAAACGCTTAAGCGAATCCCGCACCTCCTCAAAGAGTTCACATCAACGTTGAGGAGAATGCGAATATGTCAGCTTCTGATCATCATCGTAATGATAATATGGAAGGGATTGATGGCTGGGAAAGTGGCAAAGGCGACGCTGATGTCCTAGACTCAAAGCTGAAGACTAAAAGCCATTCTGATCGAAATACTCGAAGAGTTGCTAGTCCCACCAAGGGGGTACCTCCTCATAATGGAGGTAAAAGACCTAGATCCTATAATCGCGATCGCTCGCCAAGACGAGCATCTGGTAAAGAGATCGAAGTCCGCTCTACGGACAACATAACTCGGAGGAGTATATCACGGATATGATAAAGCAGATAATGAAAAATAGCATGACCTGCAATGATAGTGAGAGGGAATGGGATTTCTACCCAGCAAAAATCCGTTCACTAAAAGGATTCACAAAGTAGAGTTCCCTAAAAGGTTCACTCATCCTACTCTGCCTCCATACAATGGGACTTCTAATCCGAATCACTTCCAGTACAAATATGAATGACACATAAATGCAGCCAAAGCGACAGACGAGATCAAATGCCTATGCTTCCCTTTCTATCTAGAAGGCATGACATCATTATGGTTCATAAAGCTGCCACCCAAATCCGTCGATCGATTTGTTGATTTGACTCTGAAATTCAAGGAGCAGTTTAGGCTGCAAGCTACGAAAGCTAAGGATGTTATTTCTCCAACATTGATGGAACAGAATCTAGGAGAGTCTGTTAAAGCTTTCCTTAAGAGATTCAACACTGCTTTGTCCGAGGTGGGGAATCCCGAGCCCCGCATGATCTTAATGTCTCTAATCGGTGCCATAACTAAGAAGAGAAAATTTCGTAGATGGATTAAAATGAAAGAACCAAGCATGCTTCAGAAATTCTACAAAAAAACAGAGGAGTATATGAAAGTGGATGATGATCCTGTGCCTCTTCAGATTATTGATGGTAACAGCCTTGTTGAAGCCCCTAAAAATGCTGCTACTCTATATAATCAGAAGAAAAATTAGTGGCAAAAGCGCACCAACGATGGAAAGGGCAACAGAGATAATAAGAAGATTCTCCTTTTCAACTCATCTGAGCTGACACCTTTGAATGACACCCCTGAAAATATTTATCTGGCAACGAAGAATTCTGAAGAATATGCGGAACAAAAACCGATGAGGGTAGGCGCTAAGGCAACTAACTCGGGAAAGTTCTGTAGATTTTACAACAAGCCTGGTCATAACACAAATGAATGTAGGCACCTCAAAAGCTTGATTGAGGAGTTGATTCAAAAGAACAAACTGCATACGTATGTCAAGAATCCGAAAGCATCTAACTCTGCTCCGGCTCTTCAGAGGCAAAGTGCACCCACTAATCAAACTAGTACAAATAACGAAACCCGGGCACGAGAAAATGCAAGGCGGTGATCAACTGAAGACTGTTGATTGACGCTCCAATTTCAATGATTCAGAATAAGCGATCATCATCGCCAATTTCAATGATTCAGAATAAGCGATCATCTTCGCCACTCCTTTACTTCATGTTTTACATCCTGTTATATTCAAAGCATCTTGTAAAAAAAAGGTATGTAATCTTTTGCAAGTGATGTGTTGAACATTAGCTTTGTGGCTAAAAGCATATCTGCCTACGTAAATCTCTTATTTGCATAATTTTCATTAATCCAAACATTTGCTGAAAGATGATTCTTTAATGCAGGATATCTGACAAACACTTGCTTCCTCAAAATCCAATACAATGTAACAACCCTAATAACACCAACTTAAGCGTTAAGTGCAATAAACACCGCCTTGAAGAGTGAGCGAGAGGAGTTGCCAAAAGTTATACGGTGGAGTGTTTAACGAGCAGATACGGAGTTAAAACTAGAAATTGCAAATTCTAAGAGGTCACAACCTCTCAGTCTAGATGCGATCACTAACAGTAGTTAGGTGCATCCGACACGACGACTGATGTTTGAAAGAACCTCTCGGTCCGGCTGTGATCGCCTACTATGGGTAAGTGCATCTGACACACAAGGACTGATGTTTGCCCTATATAATGAAGCAAACCCTACAAAGTTCTGCCAATAAAACCTCTTAGTCCTGCTGCGATTGCTTGCCATAGTTAAGCGCATCTGACATGACGATTGATGTTCGCCTTGCGGAATGGCGCAAAACCAAAAAAATCCTTCATGTCAGACCTTTGCGCTGGCACAAAAGGTCCACCTATCCAAACAAGAGGCTCGGAAATTCCTTTAGTGTTGTAAAGGCAAAAAATCCTACGTGTCAGACCTTTGCACCGACACCGAAGGTCACCTCTCCACAGTAGAGGTGCGCTCAATGGATTCTCCAATGCTTGATTTGGTTGACAAGAGTAGAATAGTTGAGTTACAAACACTCAATGAAGTCTCCGACGTCAAACACCAATCAGCGGGAGCAGACAACCGTTGGGATTCCAAAATCCTTCACGATGCCCGTGAAGGTCGCCTCAATGGAGCCTCTGATGCTTGATTTGGTAGACGGGGGAAGTAGACCGTTGAGTTTAAACTGCCCTCTCTACAGTAGAGGCACTTAATGAAGTCTCTAACGTTAACACCAATCTGTAGGAGCAGACGTTAGTTGTTACCAAAGTACTTCTCACGGTGAAGACTGGAAACCTCCCAGACAAACATTGGGCTAGAATATAAGACCTCTCAAGTAGGGGCATGGAAGCTAAAAAATTCTTCAACCTAAGGCATGAGTTTGGTCAACTAAACTAAATTCCATAGTTAATGGGCAAACTGGGAAGTTCTTAGCGTAATAGCGAAAGCAAGAGACTTAACCACTAAATTAGGAACTTTAAGTATTTTAGCCATAACGAAGAAAATCTAGTAAAGTTGATCGCACCGGGTCTAAGAAGCATGACAACCTTTGGTATGGGGGCATCATCACCGCATTAAGACGGATTATTAATACTCATAATACATACCACAAGCTCATCAAAACTTCACACCGAACAAAAGACTTTTAATATAGAAGACTTGTAATACCTGAAGAAAACAAGTGCACAAATAGAAGAGTACACCAAAGCTAGAGTAACAACTAATGGCTAAAGTACTAGAAGTGCAATGACAAACTTCACAACAACAACACAAGTCTAAGTTACACAAGTCTCAAAACACAACTATGCATAAAGTAACTAGCGAGGACCGGCACTTGCTTATACAATCGGTCTAAATGAAGTACATGAAAAGAAGCTATAAAAAGCAAAGTAAACCAGCACAAGCACTGTTTCTTATTCATTCCATTTTTGGAACCGCTGGACCTCAGAGATGGCTTATTAGTCTTGGCGGAGGAAGGAGGAGGTGTATTGATCGGCTAGTTCCCATCTTTAGCTTCTATGCCACCAGAAAGACTTTCAGGCGAAGATAAAACGATAAGTCCTCGCTTTTTAACAGTGCGCTTTCCCTTGCGCCTTGAAGATGGTAAAGGCTTAGTTTTCTTATTTTCCAGGTCCTCGACATCCTTTTATGGGATTTCATCTGTATCGTTTAGATCCTTGGCTCGTCACTAAGAGTGTAATTGACACCATCCAAGTCAATAATTGCACCAATCTTTGTGTCTTGCGACCCTGGCTGTGAAGATGCATCGCCTAGAGGAAGAGTGACAGTTGGATCAGAAGTGGTAATTGACACCAAGGTTGAATCGGTAATGATGGCCTCAGTCGTTGTCATGTTGGCTCCAGTGGGAGAAGGTTGTGGTGAGACTAAGCCTAAAACAAATGAATAATGAGCATGGAATGCAATTGACCCAGGTGAAGTACAAAGAGAATCCAAGTATGACATAACTCGGTCAATCTCAGTTTTACCTGCGGCTTGAAGATTTATGTGCTCAACCTCATATATATCCGGGTTATCATCGTCTCCCTCACCATTTCCATTATGCCCCTTGATAATATCCTCCTCAACAGTATGTTCCTCAGCAGCTGTATCCTTCTCTTTGTGAACAACAGAAGGATCGATAGAAGGCTCGATTGGAGTCTGAAAATTAGAGGCTTCAACATTAGCAGGATCAGTAGGGGCACTGATAGTGGCCATGTCCTGGGCTTACCCCCCAGAGAGTCCATCCTCATTAATTAATAATCCCCACTCTTTCATAAGTTTTTTTATTCCCCACGACCAAGGCTTCATGGGATTCCTCATCTAGGAGATTGTGCAATAGGTAATCTTTATCATAAGTACCTTCAACATGCGCAAGTACAGACTCCCAGACTAGAGCCAAAGTCACTGCAAAATCGAATCCCAAATAGCGTAAGATCCCTCGGCTCATAACGCTGAAGACTAAAATCTGAATAAAGTGGCTTTGGCATCCACCACAACATTTTAAGAGCCTTTTCAGCAGCTGCTTTAGCAGCTAAAGCCTTAACTCTTTCCTCCTCAAGAAGTCCAGCTTTAGTTGTTAGAACAGAAATAGCCAACTTCTGAGCAGTGTTCATCTCATAGAGACTGGCATTTTTTTGCTGATACGTGCGGAAGCAAGCTTTTCCATGGCTAACTGGGATTTAACAACTTGTTGGGAAGACTGAGCCTCTTTGACTTGCGCCATTAGCGTATCTTTCTCAATTTAGCTGCAGCATGCTCGTCTTTGAGCCTCCTATTTTCAGCCTCTAGCCCTTCTAACTTTTTGTTCCTTTGCGTGAGAGATGCAATGGTAGCTTCCCAGGATTTTAGAACCTTGGCCCATTAAACCTTGTCATTCCCTAATGTAGCAATTCGACCAAGGTTGAGTCTGATAAGTCTCTAGAGATCATCAGCAAACTTGTACCATAAATATAGTTGTTTATCAACACAATTCCCAACTACATCTAGCTGCGTCTCGAGCTGACTTTTGGCGGTATCCAACTATGTAATCATATATCCTTTCAAGTTGTCCAATTCTTTAAGTATATCCCGCCTGCCAGATGGGTATATGTTCAAATCGAAGAACATTCCTTTCAAACACCAAACTTTGAATCGTTCAACAAGTGCGGAGTTTGCCGGTTCAGGCTCATGGCGGGGCCCATGTATGATCGCCTGGATATCGACAGGAGAAATAATAGACGAGGTAGTTTGAGTAACAGCGGGAAGTTGATCTGATTTAGGGCACTTTTGAGGATCATCCTTTCCCTGACTATCCCTATCTCTCTTCCTTCGTCGACTCTCCTCATCTCTCCGATCATAACGATCATCATATCGGTCGTCATACCGATCATCTTAGTGTTCGTCATATTTGTCTCGGTCACCATGAGAGCCTCGTCTCCTCTCCTCTTCGTCTAATTGATCTTAGTGCTCATGCCTCCACCGCCTTTGTTCATCAGTTATTATGTAGCCATGAGTTTGCTAAGGCTTGTGAGAAGGTTGCGAGTGCTGAGAATGCAGAGATTGTTGAGAATGTTATGAGTGTTGTGGATTACGGGGCTGTATAAGATGCTTTGGATTGTAATAGCTGGTTTGTTGTTTAAAGTTCTTCAAAAATGGACGATTCATCTCTGGACTTGAAATAAGGCAAAGCAGGGTTTTAGTACTTAGATTAGAAAGTACTGGGGCAAACTATAAAGCTTATGCAAAGCATCAAAAACTTATAGTGCATGTAACATATTATCTAAAGTGCGTCTAATAACGAACCGCTCTTAGGAGGCAAAGCTAATTGAAACCCTATACTAGAAAATGATCTCCGTGACGGAGGAGTTTGGGTCATAGCTATTTCAGTTCCGCTTTTTGTAACCGAGGCTGCCAAATCCAAGGTCATAGTATCACTCGGGATAAGATCCCTAATGGTGCTGAGATAACTCAAATTCCTAAAGGTGTCCGTGGAAATCTCCTCATGAGTGTCTAGAATAATGGGATCCTCAGTCACTTTTTCAATGATTGGATCATCTGCTAGAGTGGTCTCATCTTCCTCAATCTGCTCAGTTTCCTTCATAAGACCTTTGCCTTCGCGTTGTGTAAATTCTTCTTCCTTAATCGAAGGCATTTGGGATTTCAAGGGTTTCTTACTACAACTAGCGGGGTCCGAGCATTTTCTTAGGGCAGCTTCCTCAGTAGAAGTTTTAGCTACAATATCTCTTTAGTGCTTGGGGCACTAGACGTGTAACATCCCACAACTTTTGTGGTTCTAAAAGTTAAGTAATTAAGAATTAATTTTTACTAGGTGATCAATCGGATGCCGTATCTATTACCATTGCGAATCTCTTTCCAAGAGGATCGGTTTCATATATAATTTTGATATATTTGAGATTATCATTTACAAGATATTTATTTATTTTAGAATGAAAGATACACACATGAAACCATTAATTTTCAATGTTATAATTTTATGAATAAAAATGTGTTTGGTGTAGTTGTTAAGTTAGTGGACTTTCATACATGAAGTCATGAGTTTGATTCCCGTTATTGACATATTTTTGGTTTTTAGGTAAAACAATCAAATTTATGCATGTTCCAAATATGAGATATTTGTATATAAATAAGAGACACATGAGATAAAGAGTTGCATATAAGGAAAGATTTTATGTGGTTGTATGTAATATGTTACATATATATGGGACGAATATTGTTTCTAGATTATGGTACATAGGCTGTAAATTAATTGCACGTTAATTAACATTTTATTTAAATCCTTTTTGTGTGTATAAATATATATACATGTATATAACTTGATCATGCATAAACTTTCTATGTTATGGGGAAGTAGCAAAGGAATAAAAAGGAAAAATTAAAATTATATTTGATTTCCACTTTTGAAAAACAGGTTAGCTATCAATTGTGCAATAATCAATGACATATTTGATTTATGGATGGTTATGGGGTTTACCTATTCTTACAAATCTAAAATTCCCTATATATGTATAAATATGTAAATGCCATAATTTTATATACTATGGAGCAATAACTGATTAATTGCACATGTGAAGATTAAGTAGGCATTGATTGACATGTATGTCAATTAATTTGTCTTACTAGAAATTTGTTCCTAAAGAATAGAAATTAATTCCCTTATACAAATGGCATTTTTTTTAATTCGTAAGCAATACATTTGCATTAGTTGTCAATATATTCCACTTATTAGACATTTGTTGATTTTACATGGAGGGAGGGTTAATTGCATATTCATGCAATTAATTAGTGAGATTCAAATCATCCTATGCACACATACACACACACACACACACAAATGTCTTTCATTTTATAAAGTAAAGAATTAATTTGCATTAATTGACAATGTATTTTATTTACGGATGGTTCTGAGGTTTATGCATATTTTGCAGCTATTAGACATTAATCGGTATAACTTTGAATTATCATATATTCATGTATATATATAAATGTTTTGATTAATCGTGCATGTGAGGATTAATTAGGCACTAATTGACATGTAGGAGAATTGATTTATTTTTATTAGGGGTTTATTTCCTTAAGAATATAAATTAATTCTCTTGTATAAACGGTAACTTTTTAATAAGATTTGAAGATACATTCACTTGTTGCTTCTTTTGGTTTATTCAAATCCCTTTTTATCACTGGTAAGATAAAAATAATAGTAATAGACATATCAGATATGCCATAAGAAATTACTTCATTTTGAAGTAATTAAGAGAGCGGTTGTGATTTAATTTGAGAATTCCTAGTGTTAATATAATGTACTACATCAATCTCTAACTGCTATATAAGTGAGCCAAATTTAACCCTAAGGGGGATCTTCTTTTTCTTCCTTCTTCCTCCTTGAAAAAAAATCTTTAAACACATTCTATTTTCTTCTCAAAATTTTCCTAATTAGAAATAATAAAAAGGTTACATGCTGAATTAAAGAATAGTGAATGGATAGAATAAAGAGAAAAAGGAGGAAAGCCAACGCAACTAAATTTGCTATAGCAAAGGAGAACGTGCGTTAGATAAAATGGAGAAGATACATGTGTATGGATTGTATGAGTTGAAGATTATTTGCAAAAGCATTGGTATAGTTTTTTTCTTGACTAATTGAATTTAAATTATTGTGTTCTCTTGATGCGTATTTATGATTATTAGTTTATGATATGAAGTGATATGTTAACAATTGTTTGATATTTGAGACATTTTAGGTGGCTGTGTCAAAAATTATTGTTTATTACTGATTATTGCACTATTAGGATTTTAATTAGTTTCAGAATTGAATATATGAGTTATTCATTAAAAATAAATTCATGAAATTGAGTAATGACATTGAAATATACTAAATAAATGAAAAGTATGATTATCCATATTTGTATGCATTAATGGTGTTTGAAAAAATAAATGAAATTAATTAGAGATGTTAAATAAGGTCATTATTTACTGATTCCTGAATAATATCATAAATATTCTTATTCAACAAAATAAGATTTATAAATGATGACATAGTTTTAATGAAAAATTTCACAGTTTTGGAATAAATGGCGATAAAATGACTTTCTTGTATATTAAAAGAATTTGTTATAAAATCACTATTATTTTGGCATAAAATAAAAACAATTATCGTAAACATGATTGAATGGTTGCAATGCATGTTTAATAGTTAAGTTCTTTTATTTCATGTTTTGTTTCACGGTGATGGTTCACATTAAGAATGAATATGCAATGTTATAATTTTATTACTGCAAATTGATGTGTAGTTAATCATGGTTATTTGATGATGGATGTTTTGTTACTAATATTAATTGAACTAGTACACGTTCAATGATGTTAATGACTGTGTTACTATTTTTGAATGGTTAGTATACACTGAACTGTTTATACTTACATTGAACGCGTATTATTATTAGTTGATAAATAATAATTTTGTAAATATATTTGTGTTGTTACCTTCTCATCTTGTAAGTTGGATTTTTCATGGGATGTTATAAATGTTTGATGACTACATGTTATTATTATTGTGATAGATGAGCAAAATATTATTTTCTAGTCTTATTTGATTACATTGTTGTAGTGATTACATTAATTATGTTGACTACAATGTTTACATTGGTATTAAATTACATTGATAGCATTGGTTAAATGGATGTAATGGTTTTAATCCACTAACAAGTATTTGGATGCAGGGGAAGAGAAGGAAATAGAACTACGTGAGCTTGATCCCTCAAAAGGGGTACATAGGCAGTCTTTTCCTATGCAATAGCCATTGGAACTCTTAAATCGGGCTGGAGTGCATAGGGTTGGGTGTAGTCCAAATACAGTTGATACTCTTTTTTTTCATAAATTATCGTAGATGACATGTGAGGGAGAGCAAAAGGAAAATGAAAAAGGACAAATGGGAGCTTAGGTATTGTGCAACATCCACATATTGTTTCTTGTTTTATAAATGTAAATATATAAAGAGGATTGTGATGATATATTTATGTGAATCATTTATTTCATACCATTGTGGCTTCTTTGTTATTGGTTGCTTTTGTAAAGTATATATATAAAAAATTCAATGGCCCACTATTTTTAGTATCTAAAATCAGTTGTAAGTGCGTCAGATATCGCTGATAATTGACTTTTGATATTAAAAATAGCGAGTCTTCGCATTTGGTATTAGAGCTTAGGTTTAGCGATTACCTGAGCCTTAGGTAGGTTTAACCATTATATTGTAACGATTTACACCTTAAGGTTGGTTCAAATATGGGAGAAAATGTTTTGATTTATAATTGCATGCTTTATGTGTATGTATTGTTTTTAGTTATTACCTCACCCTACAATGTTGTTTATTCATGAGAAACCTTTTATGGTGGATAAAGAAAAAAAAGTAAGGCAGGATGAACATTTATGGGGTGAGTTATAACCTGAATGGACATACACATGGTGATTAGGTTGCAACTGAAACCCAATCTTTGTAAAGATAAAATCATTTTTAGACAACAACAATGGTCTAGAATTATTTTTTTGTAACATATATCCTTTGTTTTAAAGCTATCTCATTAGTTAATAGAAGATGATCATTTGTAAGTGATTTGCATGTTTATACACTAATTAAGGGATTAAGAGTAATTAGGGTTAATTAGTCCCATTCTACGAATATGAATGTTGTTTTGATCTTTTTTGATTGAATTTATATGTTGTTACTGCTGTTTGGTATGTTTTATGATTGCATAGAAAAGTTAGAGTGGTTGAAAACGCCATCGTTAGGCGAAAAATAACTTGTTAAAAATTATGCAAGGATCCATATCAGATTGGATAAGAAGAACCAAACCGAACTGGAACATGGAAAAAAGGAGGGCTACTTGCATAGGGTTGGAGTTGGAGTGGAGCACCGAACCAAACCGAAATGGACGAGGCGAACAAGAATACCAAACCGAACTGAACCGGATTCGATCTTTTACCACTACTACGCAACGATGATCGCAAACTCTTCTGAAGACCAACTCCAATTCGACCAAAACCCGAGATGCAAAGGGAGTCCAAATGGGAAGTTGTTACTCAGGATCCAGATGGGAACCAACGAGTTAACTTCAAGAGTTGGGCTTTACTGTGGGACGTGTGCAAAGGGGTTATCGATGTCTATAGCTTGACTCACCACTGAGAGACGGATTATTGGCTATGGATCAGTGCAGTGGAGTTGTTATGACTCCATGGGGAAAAGTGATCTTAGCATGGCTATGAGCCAGTGCAGTGGAGTTGTCATAACTCCATGGGGCAGAGTGGACATAGCAAAGGATTAGAGGCTATGGATCAGCGCAATGTGATCATTATGATTCCCAAGGGCAAGTGGTCGTAGCAAAGGATTTGGTGATCAAAGTGGTGGATATCGTATACTTTACGCACTGAGTAAGTGATGTGAGGATGATTGCTATGTTTGATTTTTGCTTATTAGTTCATGTCATGATTGTTTGGACAAATTCTTTTAATTGAATTGATTATTGTTTTCTTATTTGATATGTTTAATTTGCTTGTATATTATTTGTTTGTTGTTGTTGTATTAGATAGTAAGCTAGTGTTGAATATTGACTGAATTTATGCTCAAGAAACAAAAGGATTGAAGGGTTGACATGATTAGTTTAGGCATAGTGTGAATATGTTGTTTCCTAAACTAAAGAAGACTAGTATTTGGAATGACTAAAAGTTTTGAAGATGTTCCTTGAAGGTGAGAAGGGTAAAATTGAGAATTTTAGTGATTTAAGACTTAATGATTACCACTTGGGAACATGTATGAAAGTTGGAGTGATTCAAAATGCATATTTAATGTTTTTCAAATAATTACCACCTTCCATAACTTTAAAAAATTGTTTTGTGAACTTGAGAATTTTTCCAAAGGATTTTTATTTTAAACGTAGATCGAAGTTTTAATTTGAAAGCAAAATCTTAAATTTTTAAAGGCATATGAATCACTCCTATCTAGTGGATTCCTCTTCGGTATTTGGACGGTGTAACTTAATTACCAAATGAAGGAACTTGCTATATATGGATTGTCACTACTCCAATGCAATGATGAAGAACTCTTTTGAAGACAAACTCCAATCGAATAAAATTCGAGATGCAAAGGAAGCTCAAGAAGGAAGTTGACTTTAATGGTCCAAGTGGGGACCAAGGGGATTCAAGATGGAATCAAGGGGTTCAAGTGGGAACCAGGGGTTCAAGTAGGAACCAATGTGTCAACTTCCAAATTTAGGCTTTGCCATAGGACGTTTGCAAAGGGGCAGTTGGCGTTTGAGACTTCGGTGCATCCTTGAGAGGTTGGTACAGGGAAGGTAGGAGACTCCACCATGTAAGGGGTTCCAAATGTCGGTTCCACTATGTTAGGAATTATTCTATCTGTTGTGTGCTTAGGGACATTCGCTATACCAGAATTGGGTGGATAGCCGAAAATAACGAATTCCATACGCTTTACGCGCTAAATAAGTAAATGTCATAATGAATGATGGACAGTAGTAACAGAAGGAGATGTCGTACTAACCATTATAAAGATTTATAAATTTATGAATGTGCACTTATTATTTTGAAGGAATGACCATAAGTGGGTGCGTAAGATATTCTTAAAGAGGAAAGAAAGAAAGGACACATCATTACTACAAATGTGATGCTTTAAGAAATTTCATCACATTAGGATGGTTATATGGTTAGCACATTAATGAACATACATGTGTTTATTGTTAGTTTAGTGATGCGTTAATTGTTCTTTTGGTTTACTCTTGTGAACCACATTGATTGTTACTTTATGAGTGTTCTTTTCTTTGTATGAGGATGTTATAATAACTATTGTATGTTGATGGATTTTTATTTTTACACACCACATGTTCCATAGAATGATAAGAAAATACAAATTTTATTATAGTGTGTGGTGTGTTGTGATTGGCAAGAAACTATGGTATTACATATAAGAAGTTAACTTATGACAGAAGGTTTTATTTTTAAAAGTCTAATGAAAGATTTATTATTTTGAATGGGTCTTATATTTGGGGAATTGCGAGGGCGCAATTCTTTTGAGGGGGGAAGAATGTAACATCCCAAAACTTTTACGGTTTTGAAAGTTAAGTAATTAAGAATTAATTTTTACTAGGTGATCAATCGGATGTCGTAACTATTACCATTGTGAAGGTCTTTCCAAGACGATCGGTTTGATATTTAATTTTGATATATTTGGGATTATCATTTACAAGATATTTCTTTTTTTTAGAATGAAAGATATACACATGATACCATTAATTTTCAATGTTATAATTTTATGAATAAGAAATGTGTTTGGTGTAGTTGTTAATTTAGTGGACTTTCATACATGAAGTCATGAGTTTGATTCCCGTTATTGACATATTTTTGGTTTTTAGGTAAAACAATCAAATTTATGCATGTTCCAAATATGAGATATTTGTATATAAATAAAAAACACATAAAATAAAGAGTTGCATATAAGGAAAGATTTTATGTGGTTGTATGTAATATGTTACATATATATGGGATGCATATTGTTTATAGATTATGGTACATAGGCTGTAAATTAATTGCACGTTAATTAACATGTTATTTAAATCCTTTTTGTGTGTATATATATATATATATATGCATGTATATAACTTGATCATGCATAGAATTTCTATGTTATGGGGAAGTAGCAAAGAAAAAAAAAGAAAAAATTAAAATTATATTTGCTTTCCACTTTTGAAAAACAGGTTAGCTATCAATTGTGCAATAATCAATGACATATTTGATTTATGGATGGTTATGGGGTTTACCTATTCTTACAAATCTAAAATTCCCTATATATGTATAAATATGTAAATGCCATAATTTTATATACTATGGAGCAATAACTGATTAATTGCACATTTGAAGATTAAGTAGGCATTGATTGACGTGTATGTCAATTAATTTGTCTTACTAGAAATTTGTTCCTAAAGAATAGCAATTAATTCCCTTATACAAGTGACATTTTTTTTAATTGGTAAGCAATACACTTGCATTAGTTGTCAATATATTTCACTTATTAGACATTTGTTGACTTTACATGGAGGGAGGGTTAATTGCATATTCATACAATTAATTAGTGAGATTCAAATCATCGTATGCACATATACACACACACAAATGTCTTTCATTTTATAAAGTAAAGAATTAATTTGCATTAATTGACAATGTATTTTATTTACGGATGGTTGTGAGGTTTATGCATATTTTGAAGCTATTAGACATTAATCGGTATAACTTTGAATTATCATATATTCATGTATATATATAAATGTTTTGATTAATCGTGCATGTGAGGATTAATTAGGCTCTAATTGACATGTAGGGGAATTGATTTATTTTTATTAGGGTTTTATTTTCTTAAGACTATAAATTAATTCTCTGGTATAAACGGTAACTTTTTTAATAAGATTTAAAGATACATTCACTTGTTGCTTCTTTTGGTTTATTCAAATCCCTTTTTATCACGGGTAAGATAAAAATAATAGTAATAGACATATGAGATATGCCATAAGAAATTACTTCATTTCGAAGTAAATAAGAGAGCGGTTGTGATTTAATTTGAGAATTCCTAGTGTTAATCTAATGTACTACATTAATCTCTAATTGCTATATAAGTGAGCCAAATTTAACCCTAAGAGGGATCTTCTTTTTCTTCCTTCTTGAATTTTTTTTTTGAAACGACCAGGAATTTCGTTCGATCCGAATCAGTCTCTAAACCGACCAAGACCGTTCGAAACGCTTGATTGTTTTGAGAATACGACAAATTAGAACACAGGCAGAACATTTCATTGTATATTACAACAATTCCATCAGAATACAAGAATATACGGAGTAAGAATAAATATTACACATAAAATATCATAGATTTAACTTACATTTAAATACATTGCAGCAGAAAATAATACAAAACACAACTAGAAGTAATATACGGATACAGAGCTTTCCGAGTATCGTTCCAGCTGCAAATCAGGATCCTGTGAATATAAATCTGCAAAACCAAAACTACTAGCTGCCCGTGTCAAAATATGGGCACCCAGAGTTTAGGTTAAAACAATAAACCCCAGGTCAGTCATGTGACTGGTGTGAGAACTAAAACAGTTATTAATCTTTATTTTTAAAGTTAGGTAAATCAAGGGACCACGCCGTATAACACGGAACGGGTTTCCTCCCAAGAATACCAGTGCATAAAACAACAGCGCAATGCTAAATAAAGAACAATGAAGCTATTATAAGACCCAGGTCCCATCACACAATGCAACGCAAGCCGGAGGATAGGGGTTTTACCTTATAATAGCCAAAGAATGCTTGATACGCTAAATTTCATGTTCTATTATTACTATAAGTGTATAGTGTCAAAACAATTTCAATCATAAGTATCAATCATAGACGGCATAAGCGCCCCCATCCCACTATGTCGCCATATATAGGATTACAACTAAAATCGAAACATCACGTATTGGAAGTTGGATTTCCATCTGTGAACCGTGGAAAAAGATAGTCCTCTACCGATTCGAGACGCTCTAGCCCGTGTCTCAGGAACAGAATGCATCGTCCCTTGGAGCGACAAGGTCGGTCCACCAATGTGGATTAAAATGCCTGAACACTGCGTTTCCCCGTCCTTTGGGGTGTAAATGAGCAAACGAATGACTCCATCGGTTCGAGAACGACCGATAAATCCGAGGCTCCTCCAATTCCAACAACCACACAAGTAATGCCAACCAGTTCAAGCACTGACACCACTTCTAACTAGAAGAAAACGCATGTCCTCCTGGAGGTCCATCTCCCGTTTCTGGTTCACACCGGGGCGTGAGGCTCGCGAATCAACGCTACACAAAGCTATGCCACACAGGCTGTGCTTTTATCATCAACCACAAGACTGTGCTTTTCAACAGAAGCCTTGATCATTTGCATCTTAGCATGCCACACAGGCAATTCACGCTATGCAACCGATATCAATCACACAGAATGAAATCCGATGTCCGACACACATCCATTTACAAGTCCGTTCCGGGTCTGAACGAAACCGGAGGAACCTTATTCCTCGCATATCCATCGATCTCCAAGTACGTCTGCACGATCACCAACTGATTCCCTCCTCTTGGGTGTACATCCCATTCAAGATCATCAGTAATCACCCAAAGGACGTGAAGACCTCCGGTCTTCAACCACCGTCTTCCTCTTTGACTCATCGTCGAATCAGTTATTCAGAATGGGATAAACCCGGTCTTTCTGAATAACTCGCGTATATAATAAACAAGAGTTACACAAACACAACATACGCCTCATTCCAATTCATCAGTCACTAGCTGTAAATTAGGAAGAGAATAATTCCCCAAACACTAACCCCGAAGGCCGAAACCAACATTAGATCAATACCCAGGAAACCATTCATCTTAGCTAACCTACAGTTAGTTTCTAAATTTCACATTCTTAGGGAAAAGTTCCCATTAATTTTATCAAAGATAAATTCTTTTAAATTTATTCTTTAATCTTCCTTTGAATATCAATTCAAACTAGTCGGGATTAGCGAACCACACCGAAGTGATCATTTATTTTATTTCCCAATCCCAACCTATTCATCCCATGAAGTAAAACTGGTCATACTTCATATCTAACACCATGGTGTTATCGGTAAATTCAATTACCATTTCACGTTCAAATCTAATTAAAGATTTAACTACCGTTTGGAGTAAAACGGGTGATACTCCATTCTCGATCTTTTCAATCTAATTAAAGATTCATTAAAACTCCACTCAGTTTTAATCTTTGACTGGGTTAAAGAATCAATGTCTTTTAAAACACGGTTCACGATAAACCCAAAATCACATTCCATTCTACCAGCCTTTAACCGTAAAATAGCAAGTGAGAAGTTCCCTAAGTATTAACCCCGATGGTCGAAACCAACATCAGATCAACACCCAAGAAACCATTCAACTTAACTAATCTCCAGTTAGTTTCTGATTTTCTTAACTCCTTTGGTTCTAAGAACAGTATTATTGAAGATACCGTTCACGACAACCCAAAATCATATTCCATTAATTATCGGGTTAAAGAACAAGTGTTATTTAAAACACTGTTCACGATAAACCCAAAAATCAATACCAATTCAATTCCAATTAAATATTATTTAATTGGTACACTTCATTAAATCTAAATAAAAGGATTTAACCTTTTTCTCCACTGGGCTTAAGAACAGTGTTAATGAAGACACCATTCACGAAAAACCCAAATCACATTTGATATTAAATACAAGGCTCTGAATAGAAAATATATCGGCTTATATTCAATATCAAATTCTGAAATCAACAAATATCGTATTGGAAATAACGATATAAATATATCTTTCAAATTCCCATAACAATATCTGTATCATCACGAAATCCAACATCGAAATATTCCAAAGACAATTTCGATTCAAATCCATTCCAATTCAATTATTGGAAATTCTAGTTACCTTTGAAACCATTTCAAATCCACTTTATTTATTTTAAAAATAAATAGAATTATAATTCTAGTTCAAAACTAGTTCATTTCGATAAAAATCTGTTTTCATCTTTTCAAATATGGAGTTTTTCATCCCAATTCTTCACAAATCATTTCTTATGAATTTACACAAATTATCACTATTTTTAATAATTTTATCAAGGCCCGTACAATCAATTTCCATCAACGGCCATCGAACTGCACTTACAGTGGCCTTTTCCAAATTTGGTTTGGACATATTCCAAATCGAACCATTAGATTTCAAATCTCTAATATTCATTAGAAAGCTCTTTTCGATACGAACCCAACGGTTCCGGTTTTAGGAGAATCTAACGGTCGGATCTCCCGTAATATCCATTCGAAGTCAATGGTCGAAATTCGCTAACTACCACGGCGCGGCGCATTCTATCCAGGCCATTATATATATATAATATATATATTATATATATTTCATCGATTTCCTTTTAAAACGTATTTTATAAATCGTTTTAAATTCGTTTTCAAAACGATTTCTACTTCCTTTTCAAATTCAAATCAAAATCGAATTTTCCCTTACAAATTCGTTTTAAATTCATTTCAAATTGAATTCAATTCAAATCGATTTTTAATTCAATTTCAGTTCATTTTCAATTCAATTTGAATTTCAAATTAATTCAATTTCAATTCGAATTCATTTCTATTCAATTTCAATTCGAATTCATTTCTATTCAATTTCAATTCGAATTCCATTCTATTCAATTTCAATTCGAATTCAATTCTATTCAATTTCAATTCGAATTCATTTCTAAATATTCGATTTTGAAATCACTTTCAATATTCATTATAAAATCGACAAAATTCCCGTTCGTGTTAAAATGCCGTGTAACAACTTAACACGGCTTCACATTTCTATTTTCAAATATTTCTTTTTCAAATATTTCTATTTTAAATATTCCTATTCAAATATTTCTATTCAAATATTCCTATTCAAATATTTCTATTCAAATATTCTATTTCAAAACTGGAATGAGGTCCAATCAATTACCATATAATGTTAATTATATGGATTTTCTACAACACATGTATAAAATAACAACGATAAATAATCAACCATCATCCAGAGTGCATTCTACACTGTATAAGCATCAAATATAAATATTTAACGCTTATAACAGTCTATCAATCAATCGATCGACATACAGCTAATTATTGGGATTAGTGTATGTTATATATCATCCCAATACCCGTGTGGGGTTTCAAACAATCAAACACAGATTTTATTTGTGCAGTTGTGTGTAAAATTTATCGTCCCAATCAATATCAGTCAAATGTGTGTATATAAGCAAATCGTCCAACGTTTATATTTATTTATTCACATTCACGTTTAAAATTATATTTTCAACTATAAAATATTTTTAACTATATAAATATTTTATTTCATTTCACATCACATCACACAATCAACTACACACCAAAATCAAACAAACAAGCATACAAGTCATCCATGGTCTGTGGACGATGGGTGTCGGGTGCTGCTAAACACTGTCTGCATCCTAGTATATATTTTTAACTAGAAATTTAAGTTAAAGGTGAGGAGTTCTCACCGACTAGCTAAACCAAACGCCACGACTGTTCATATGTAGGAAATCTTCGCCGCGCTCGCCTTTTGCCAGTTTCGTTGCCCATAACCACTACACATATAAAAATCACATTTTTATATTGTTGCTATGTATGTAAAAATCATATTTTTACACCGCTACTATATAGATAAAAATTCTATTTTTACATCGCTATTATATAGATAAAAATTCTATTTTTACATCGCTATTATATAGATAAAAATTCTATTTTTACATCGCTACTGTATAGATAAAAATTCCATTTTTATCTCACTAGTAATATAATAAAAGTTATACTTTTTGTAACAACCTGAAAATCTGTGCCAGTTTAAAATTTTTATTTTGGCAATTTTAGCGAATTTTGAACATTTAAAATAGATTATTTTAAATAAAATCGACGAGAAATTTATTTTGAATAGAATCGAACGTGTATATTATATACGTCGTCGTTAGAATATAAATTATTATATATAATTATAAATAGAATTGAAAATGGCGCGGTAGTTCGATAATTCGATTTCAAACTTCAATTGAATGTACCGGGTGTAAAACAATCCGGATTTTAGTGAAACCAAAAATAATGGGATCTTATTGTGAATATCATTCCAACGAATCTGACAAATCGAAATTTCATAGCGGGGATCAAAAGATATGTCCAGTTGAAAATTCTGAATAGTCGCTATGGAATTCAGGCCCTTAAAAATGGGAATTTTACAAACGACCTCGGATTTCGACGAAACCACTTTTATTGGGTCCGTGATGTCAAATTATTGCTAGATTCCAAATTTCATAATTTTTCGAATCAATATGTGAGCGTGGCAATGGAAAACGCGTTTGACCAGTTTTAGTTGATTTTAATCGACTGAAAATTGGCCATTTTTGCAACGGTCTCAGAATTCGACGAAACTTGTTTTGTTAGGACCGTATCGTCAATACGAAGCTATAAAATATTTTTCTGGGATTTATAGAGTTAGTATGTGACCCCGGTAAAATGAAATGCGCGTTCAAAATCAATATATAGAGTTATATGTTGATCTTGACGAAAACTGATCGAAACGATCGAATCAGCTTACGATACATATCCCATTGTGTTCGGAATGGGGATGAAACGCTATTGACGACAGGCGGTAGGCCTCGTTTAGAGGTCGTATGCAAAAGTCAACTTTTTGAAAGTAAAATAATAAAAAAATAATATAAAACCTCTCTCTTCCCCTTTATTTCTCTCTGACCCCCCTCCGTCTCTACAAATCAGAAAAAAAGAAGAAGAAGGCGCAGCTGCCCCCCCCCTCGACGGCGGTCGATGCCGCACCGCCCCCCCCCCCTTTCTGACCTCCGCCCCTCCCTTCTTCTTCCCCAACCTCGAGCGCCTCCACCTCCCTCTCCTCCGCCTGCATCGAAGACCACCGAGAACCCCCTACGCTGCGTCAGCCTCCGGCCACCCTCCCCAGTTCTGAACCCGCCTTCCCCCCTCTTAACCACCTATAAGTTTTCTAATTCATTTATTTTCAGTTTGTTTATCTAATGATTTTCAGTTTTATTATAAATGAATTTTCAGTGATGCTCATTTATAGAAAGCTAGGATTTTTGTTGATAGAAAGGCGGGATTTTTATTTATAGAAAGACAAGATTTTTTTAATAAACAAAGGTTGGATTTTTAATGAAGTAGCATAATAAAAATCTGATTTTTATTATATACATGTTGAAATAAAAATGTGATTTTTATAATGATAAATATGAAAAGGCGAAATATTTATTTTTGAAAAGGCGAAATCTTTAAATATGAAAAGGCGAAATATTTATTTTTGAAAAGGCGAAATCATTAAATTTGAAAAGGCGAAATCTTTATTTTTGAAAAGGCGAAATCATTAAATTTGAAAAGGCGAAATCTTTATTTTTGAAAAGGCGAAATCTTTATATTTAAAAAGGCGGGATCTTTATTTTTGAAAAGGAGAAATTTTTATCTATATAATAGCGATGTAAAAATAGAATTTTTATCTATATAGTAGCGATGTAAAAATAGAATTTTTATCTATATAGTAGCGGTGTAAAAATCCGATTTTTTTTATATATTGAATAGCAAAGTAAAAATTCGATTTTTATATATGTAGTGGCTACGGGCAACGAAAGTGACAAAAGGCGAGAACAGTGAAGATTTCCTACATTAGAAGTGTCGTGACGTTTGGATTAGCTTTGGTGAGAACTTCTCACTCTTCAATTTCTTTTTCTAGTTATATATATTTATATATTAGGATGCAGACGGTGCTTAGCAGCACCCGACACCCGTCGTCCACAGACCATGGATGGCTTGTTTGTTTGATTGATGTGTTGTGAAAATTGTTTGTGATGTTGATGTGAAATCGATAATAAAATGTAGATGTGTTGAAATAAATTAATTATCGTTAAAAATATAATTTTTAACGTGAATGTGAGTAAATAAATATTTATAAACAAATCGGCCGATTTGTTTATATACACTGATTTGACTGATATTGATTGGGTCGATAAATTTTATACATCGCCCAATTGCACAAATAAAAATATGTGTTTGTTGATTTGAAACCCCACACGGGTGTTGGGATGATATTTGGCGTACACTAATCCCAATTATTTAATTGTATGTCGATCGATTGGTCGACAGACTGTGTAAGCGTCAATTATTTATATTTGATGCTTATGCAGTTGTGTGGTGCACCTTGGATGATGGTTGATTGTTTATCATTGCTATTATATACATGTGTTGTAAGGAATCCATATAATTAACATTATATGGTGATAGATTGGGCCTCATTCCAATCGGGAAAATAATGAATATTATAAAAGAAAATTCATGTGTTGAATAGAATAAATATTCATTTGTTGAATAGAATAACGAATTTATTGAAATATATAAAGCCGTGTTGATTAGAGTTGCGCCATTTTGACGTGAGCGATATTTATATCGATTATATTCGTTTTTATAATGAATATAGAAAAGATAGTGATTTCAAAATATAACATTTTTGAAAATATTATCATTTATATAGTAATGATATGATATATTCAATTTTGATTTGAAATTGAATATAGAATTGAAATGGTTTTGAAAACGAATTTAAAACGATTTATAAAATACATTTTAAAAAGGAAATCGACGAAATATATATAATATATATATATTATATATATAATGGCCTGAATAGAACGCGCGGCGCCGCGGCAGTTCGTGAATTTCGACCATTGACTTCGAATTGACATTACGGGAGATCCGACCGTCGGATTCTCCTAAAACCAGAACCGTTGGGTTCGTATCGAAAAGAGATTTCCAATAAATATTAGAAATTTGAAATCGAACGGTTGGATTTGGAATTATGTCCAAATCAAATTTGAAAAAGGTCGCTGTAAGTGCAGTTCGATGGCCGTTGTTGGAAATCGACTGTATGTGCCTTGATAAAATTATTAAAATTATTAATAATTTGTGTAAAATCATAATATATGAATTGGAAAGAACTGGGATAAAAAACTCCATATTTGAAAAGATAAAAATAGATTTTTATCGAAATGAACTAGTTTTGAACTATAATTAAAATCAATTTATTTTTGAAGTAAATAAATTGAATTTGAAAGTGATTTTAAAATAATCAATATTCCCAATACGTGAATTGGACTGGAGTTGAATCGAAATTATCTTCGGAATATTTCGATGTTGGATTTCGTGACTATACAGATATTGTTTTGGGAATTTGAAAGATATATTTTATATCGTTATTTCCAATACGATATTTGTTGGTTTCAGGATTTGATATTGAATATAAGCCGATATATTTTCTATTCAGCCTTGTATTTAATATCAAATGTGATTTGGGTTTGTCGTGAATGGTGTCTTCATTAACACTGTTCTTAAGCCCAATAAAAAAAAAATTAAATCTTTCTATTTAGATTTAATGAAGTGTATCAATTAAATAATATTTAATTGGAATTGAATTTGAATTGGTTTTGGGGTTTATCGTGAGCGGTGTTTTGAACAACACCTGTTCTTTTACCCGATTAACAATAGAGTGTGATTTTGGGTTTATCATGAATCGTGTTTTAGATGACATTGGTTCTTTTACCCAGTTAAAGATAGGATATTGATTTTTGAAAAGATTAAAACTAAGTGGAGTTTTAATGAATCTTTAATTAGATTGAAATGTGAATTGATAATTTAAATTATCAAATCTGAAAGGTGATCGAGAATGGAATACCACCGGTTTTGCTCCAAAGCGATAGTTAAATCTTTAATTAGATTTGAACGTGAAATGGTAATTAATTTTACCGATAATACTGTGGTGTTAGATATGGAGTATTACCAGTTTTGCTCCAGGGGATGAATAGGTTGGGATTGGGAAATAAAATAAATAATTACTTCGGCGTGGTTCGCTAATCCCGACTAGTTTGAAATGATATCCAAAGGAAGATTAAAGAATAAATTTAGAAGAATTTATCTTGGATAAAATTAATGGGAACCTTTCCCTAAGAATGTGGTTTTGTGAATAAAAGAATATTCTGAATTGGAATGAGGCGTTCGTTGTGTTTGTGTAACATTTGTTTATCATATACGTGGGTTATTCAGAAAGGCCGGGTTTATACCCATTCTGAATAACCGATTCGACGAGATGTCGAAGATGAAGACGGTGGTTGAAGACCAGAAGTCTTCACATCATTTGGGTGATTACTAATGATCTCGATTGGGATGTACACCCAAGATGAGGGAAACAGTTGGTGATCGTCCAGACGTACTTGGAGATGGATGGATATGTGAGGAAAGTGCCTCCGGTTTCGTTCAGACCCAGAACGAACTTGTAAATGGATTGTGTGTCTGACATTGGATTTTATTCTGTGTTGATTGATCTCTATTAAATATACATCTGTTTGGCGGCAGAGAATTTATTCTCTTGCTTAACGCCCTTATCTGAGACTTACGAGCTCAGAGGTTGTATATCGATGGACATCAGTCGCATGGAGTGAATTGCCAGTGTGGCATGCGTAAGTGGCAATTGATCAAGGCTTCTGTTGAAAAGCAAAGTCTTATGGTTGATGATCAAAGCACGGCCTGTGTGGCGTAGCTTTGTGTATAGCATGAATTCGCGAGCCTCACACCTCGGTATGAGTCAAAAACGGGAGACGGACCGCTAGGAGAGCACGACGTTTCTTTCTAGCTAGGGTGGTGTCAGTGACCTACCAGCCCTGACATTTATATACTTTTCACCTGTGTGGTTGTTGGAATGCGAGGCGCCTCAGATATAGGTCTGTAAGGACCGGGAAACGTGTGTTCAGGAATAACTAATCCTCAAAAGTAAGAGAGGAATGGCCCAGCCGATTTCAAGGATCAAAGTGGGGTCCTGGGACATTTGCTAGAGTGTCTCGAATGCGGAGAGGAGCTTGCCCCTTGCCTCGACTCATGACGGAAATCCAATTTCCAATACGTGTATTGCGGTTTTAATTGTAGAACTAGTATGGCGACATGATATATGGTACCCATGCCGTCTATGATTGATATTTATGATTGAAATTGTTTTGACACTATACACTTATTATAGTATCAAATGATTTGTTTTAAACGTACCAAGCATGTTTGGCTATTATAAGGGAAAACCCTATCCTACGGCTTGCGTTGCATTGTGTGATGGGACCTGGGTCTTATAATAGCTTCATTTTTCGAAAAAGCATTGCGTTGTTTATCCTATGCACTGGTATTCTTCGTAGGAAACCCGTTCCGTATTATGCGGCGTGGTCCCTTGAATTACTCTCTTTTAAAGTAAAGCTTTAAATAACTGTTTTAGTTCTCACACCAGTCACATGACTGACCTGGAGTTTATTGTTTTAACCTAAACTCTGGGTGCCCTTATTTTCGACACGGGCAGCTAGTAGTTTTGGTTTTGCAGATTTATATTCATAGGATCCTGATTTACAGCTGGAACGATGCTCGGAAAGCTCTGTATCCGTGTATTACTTTCAGTTGTGTTTTATATTGTTTTTCCGCTGCTATGTATTTAAATGTAATTTAAATCTCTGATATTTATCGAATGTAATTTATTCATTTATACTCTGTATATTCTTGTATCTGATGGAATTGTTGTAATAACAATGAAATGTTCTTCTGTTTGCGTTCTATTTTGTCGTGTTCTCAAAACGATCAGGGGTTTCGAACGGTCTTAGTCGGTTTAACGATCGATTCGGATCGAGCGAAATTCCTTGCCGTTACACTTTTATTACTCCACAACCATAAAAATCATATTTTTATTCTTTCTATGATATAAAAAATATATTTTTAACCTTTCTATAATATAAAAATCAATTTTTTATTATCTCTACTATATAAAAATCATATTTTTATATTGCTACTATATAGATAAAAATTTAATCTTTTCTATTTCAAAAATCTCATCTTTCATATGCTAAAAATCTCGTCTTTACTTCAATAAAAATCTAAACTTCATATTGATAAAAATCTAATCTTTACTTCATGAAAAATTTAATCTTTTCCCGAATAAAAATCCTAGCTTTAAACGAATAAAAATCTTTACTTCACTATAGTATCAAAACCCTATTTTTATTTCTATAAACTAATAACTTTTAAATAAATAAAATAAACACGTAATCAAAATAAAATAAAAAATTACTTTTTTCTGTTTCAAAGAGGGAGCGGGCTGCTTGGGCGGCACAGGAGGCGGAGGTGGTGCTCAGGTGGTGGATAGTCGCGGTGCTGGTGACTGGAGGTGATGGCGCGAGGCTAGGGAGGTCGGTTTGGGGATTAGGGCATTGGGGGCACGATTTGAATGGAAATAGGGGGGCACTGCTTGGAGGTGGAGGAGTTAGGGGGAGGGGGCGCGGTTGCCCCGCTGTGGGCGGCGGCGCGCTGAACCGTAAGGGGGGGGGGGGGGCGACGAGATCGCGATCCCCTCTTCCCTTTCCTTTTTTTTCTTTAATTCTGTTGAAAAGGAAATCGGGGGGGGGGTGTAAAGGAGATTTTTTTATATTATTTAATTATTTAATTCAAAAAGCAACTTTTAATTTCTGACTCGAAAGGAGACCCACCACCTGTCGTCCATAGCTAACTACCCCCATTCCAAACACAATGGGATACGTATCGCAGGCTGATTCGATTGTTTCGATCCGTTTCCGTCAAAATCAAAATATAAATTTATATATTGAATTTGAACGCGCATTTCAATTTACCGGGGCCACATACTAACTCGAAAAATTCCTGAAAAATATTTTCTAGCTTCGTATTGACGATACGGTCCTAACAAAACTAGTTTCATCGAATTCTGAGGCCGTTTGAAAAATGGCCATTTTCCAGTCGATTAAAATCAACTAAAACTGGTCAAATGCGTTTTCCTTTGCCACGCTCACATATTGACTCGAAAAATTACGAAATTTGAAATCTAGCAATAATTTGACATCACGGATCCAATAACAGTGGTTTCGTCGAAAACCGAGGTCGTTTGCAAAATGTCTATTTTTAAGGGCTAGAATTCCATAGCGACTATTCTGAATTTTCAACTGGACGTATCTTTTGATTTCCGCTATGAAATTTCAATTTTTCTGATTCGTTGGAAAGATATTCTCAATTAGATTCTAATATTTCTGGTTTCGCTCAAATCCGGTTTATTTTGCACCCGGTATGTCATATTAGAAATTTGAAATCGAATTATCGAACTACCGCGCCATTTTCAATTCCTTTTATAATTATAAATATTTATATTCTAACGACGACGTATATAAATATATACGTTCGAATTCTATTCAAAATAAATTTCTCGTCGTTATTATTTAAAATAATTCATTTTAAATATTCAAAATTCGCTAAAATCGCCAAAATAAATTTTTTTAAATTGGCTCGGATTTCCGGGTTATTACAATCTCCCCCACTTAAAAATTTTCATCCCTAAAAAGGAACGAAGACGAAAGTTGTTTTAAAATCAACTCAACTTTCATTATTTTCATTACGACTTAAGTTCTTCAACTTTTCAGTTTCTAAGAACTTTTAAATTTTTAAAAAATTTTGCTAACACCCTAAATTTTTGAAAAATTTCGCCAAAACCTCCCCTGCACCGGGGACTTAGGGATATTTCATATAGCCTCCCATGGCCTTCTTCAATCCAAAAGAAAAAGAAAAAGCCAAACGGCTAGCCAATCGGCTCATAAAATCATCATCACCCAAACAAAACAGTAAATTATGGTAAACAGGTACCTATTTGTCGGGCAAACAATTTCGTTCTTCTGCTATAGCCTCCTTGCTATGATCTGTTCAATGTAAGCACATGTATATGCAAGCAAATGCGACTAATTTTCAATACAATCTACTATTTGGTTCAATTTGGCTAAAGGGTACAAATTTTAATTAATCAACCATTAATCAACAACACAACCATCAATCAATTAGTTGGTTATCATTTCAAACTCATAATTTTGATATGTAGTCAAAAAATCAGATTTTTGATGCCAAATCACAACAATAGGCCCTATCTAGTTTCGGTTCTCACACCAGTCTATTGGAAATATATAGAAATCTCACTTTCGAAACTCGAAAATAAATACTGGCGATGGTGCTCCGTCACCAGAATTATCCCCGGGCAACTAGAGTGTGATTCTATAACTATTCAGTACATTAAAACTTCGAATACAAGTTTGCAAGACATATATGCAAAATCTTTATATATTGGATTGTCCAAATTCAATACAAATAAATATTCAAATACGTATAAAACGATTTAAATTTCAAAACAAAACTTGTTTTCTATTTTATTTTTCAAAACAACACTCTTCACATTCGTTCTAGGATACTACTAATCCCATCTCTAACGAGTCATTCTCATTGGATATTACTAATCCAATATCTGATGAATTCTTTCGTTTGGTTCTAATGTGTCTTGTTCTCTGAGCTCTGTAAACCAAAGCTCTGATACCACGATGAAACGACCAGGAATTTCGCTCGATCCGAATCAGTCGCTAGACCGACCAAGACCGTTCGAAATGCCTGATTGTTTTGAGAACACGACAAATCAGAACGCAGACAGAAGAACATTTCATTGTATATTACAACAATTCCGTCAGAATACAAGAATATACAGAGTAAGAATAAATATTACACATAAAATATCAGAGATTTAAATAACATTTAAATACATCGCAGCGGAAAATAATACAAAACACAACTAGAAGTAATACACATATACAGAGCTTTCCGAGTATCGTTCCAGCTATAAATCAGGATCCTGTGAATATAAATCTGCAAAACTAAAACTACTAGCTGCCCGTGTCAAAATAAGGGCACCCAGAGTTTAGGTTAAAACAATAAACTCCAGGTCAGTTATGTGACTGGTGTAAGAACTAAAATAGTTATTAATCTTTATTTTTAAAGTTTGGTAAATCAAGGGACCACGTCGTATAACACGGAACGGGTTTTCTCCCAAGAATACCAGTGCATAAAATAACAGCGCAATGCTAAATAAAGAACAATGAAGCTATTATAAGACCCAGGACCCATCACACAATGCAATGCAAGCCGGAGGATAGTGTTTTTACCTTATAATAGCCAAAGAATGCTTGATACGCTAAATTTCATGTTTTATTATTACTATAAGTGTATAGCGTCAAAACAATTTCAATTATAAGTAACAATCATAGATGGCATAAGCGCCCCATCCCACTATGTCGCCATATATAGGATTACAACCAAAATCGAAACGTCACATATTGCAAGTTGGATTTCCATCTATGAACCGAGGCAAAAGATAGTCCTCTACTGTAAAGACCCGCAAATCCCCACCCTTTGGATCGACCATAAACCACACAGGTCTGACCCAAAAAGTGAAAATCTACGAATACTTTAACTTTGGGCATACAACATATTAAAACAACAACAGAAGACTTTTATAACATATCATCATATAATGTTACATCAGAGTACAGAATATACATATCAGAGTACATTGGAATATAATTACAGCGGAAGATAAATACAAAAATGTAATATACTGCAACGGAAGAACACAGCGGAAGACTCTCTATCTCTGGACACAGCTTTAAGCTTCAACCCAGAATCCTGTTTAATATATCTGCAAAAATAGCTACTCGACTGCCCGTGTGGAAAATATGGGCACCCGAGTTTGCCAGTGGACAAAACTACAGGTCAGTCATGGGACTGGTGTGAGAATTCTACCTAACCTATAAAATATAATAAGGCTAATCACAGGACCACGCCACTTTCGCGGAACGGGTTTTCTCCTATGGATTGCCAGTGCATGACTAAAGTAAATCGTCAAAATAGCGCAATGCTTTTTAGAAAAATGAAACCATTATAAGACCCAAGTCCTATCACACAATGCAACGCAAACCGGAGGATAGGGTTTTACCTTATAATGGCCAAAAGATGCTTGATACGATAAACGCGGTATTATATAATAATAGTGTGCAACCAAATTGAAGTACATCAAAGTAAATGTATTAATCCTAGACGGCATGAGTGCCCCATCCCACTATGTCGCCATATATAGGTATACAATCAAAACCGCGTGATGTCGTATTGGAAATTTGGGTTTCCATCTGAGTCAAGGCTAGGGAGGAGATCCTTACCGATTCGAGACACTCTAGCAATGCCCCAGGATTGGTACTCTGTCCAACCCTTGGATCCTGCAGGGCCGGTCCATACGTTAACGCTTAATGGATTGGCAATTCCTGAACACACGCTTCCCGGTCCTTTTGGACCTATACTACGGCCAGTAGCGACCGCATAAACCGAGGCCTCGAACAATCCAACAACCACATAAGTAAAATGTCAGCCAGTTTAAGCACCGACACCACTTCTAGCTAGAAAGAAATGTGTGCACTCCCTGCGTTCCCTTCTCCCGTTTTAGACTCTACCGGGCTGTGAGGCTCGTGAGGTCACGTCATACACAAAGCTATGCCTAAACAGACTATGCTTTGATCATCCCACAAGGCTCTGCTTTGCAACAATAAGCCTTGATCAAGTGCAACTTGGCATACCACATCAACAACTCATATCATGCGATCGGTAAATATTTAACATACAAAAGGGTGTTAAGCAAGAGAATAAATCCTCCGCCACCATGCATTTATATATTAAATAAAAACCGATTTAATTACATGAAATAAATTTCAATGTCAGGCATGCTATCCATTTACGAGTCCGTTCTGGGTCTGAACGAAACAACGTATCCGTCGATCTCCAGTACGTCTGGAAGATCATCACTTTTACCTTGCCTTGGGGGATCAGTCCCAATTCAAGATATTAGTCACCATCAACCAAACGATGTGAAGCTCTCCGGTCTTCAGTCACCGTCTTCATCTTCGACTCTTGATCGTCGTGATGATTATTCAGAATGGGTTATACCCGGTCTTTCTGAATAACTCGCGTATTTGCAATTAAAACCAACCATACGCCACATTCCAACTTTGAATATCCTTTTAAATAAAAATTACTATTTATGTTAAAAGGTTCTCATTAATTTTATCAAAGATAAAATAAATTAAATTTTAATCTTTCTAAAAAGATGTATTAATATTCCAATTTTGATTTAATTTATAAAATAGATTTATAAATTTCAAATAGTAATTTCAATGTAAATTGGATTAAAGGATAAATGTTATTTAAACATCGTCCACTACAAATCCAATCTACATATCGATCACCAAAAATAATTGTTAAGATCCAATAATCTTAAATAAAAGATTTATCTTAAAGACATTTAAAATAATCAATAAAATATTCTATATATAAAAGATTCTGAATGTAAAATATACTATAATACAAAATCTTTTATTTTACAAAGATCCTTTCATTATATAAAAATTCTTTATTTAAAAAGAAATTCTGCATTAGAATGCGACTCAACCATGTACCATATAATTTGGGTCATATGGGTTTCATACATTTCATGTATAGGGTAATAACAGGAAATAATCCTCAATCCATCCATTAACAACCAGAGTGACAATGTCAACTGTGTGAGCATTAAAATAAAACAATAACGCTCATCGCAGTCTGTCGATCAATCGATAGACATATAATTAAACATTGGGATTTGTGTCAGTCAAGTATCGTCCCAATACCCGTGTGGGGTTTCCAGCCAACAACAGTTCATATAAATAAGTAAATACATGATTGGTTAATAGGTTTAACCAATTTCTACTGTATATTATGCAAATAAAAGTAATCCTTATATTTGCACATAAATTGTGTTTCCTACAAAGATGAGTGAAAGTGATATACTCATTTTGTTAACGATTCTATTTCAACAAATACAATGTAAATAAAAGTGTGTTTCTAATCTTGTACTTTTATTTGTACATAAAAACACAAATAAAAGTGTATCTCATGTATTTGTCTTTTTATTTGACAAACAATGTCAATAAAAATGTTCTTTTATATCTTGTACTTTTATTTAACAAATCAATGGTAAACAAAATGTCTTTTTAACTCTTTTACTTTTATTTAACAAAACAATGACAAATAAAAGTATATTTTCTTTCTATGCTTTATTTGCATCTAAAAATGCAAATAAGAAATATAACTCTTTTTTTTACTTTTCTTTACAATAGAAAATGTAAATAAAATGGTTCACACAATTTTGTTATTTTTCTTTACAATAGAAGATGTAAATAAAAGGATTCACATTATTTTGTTCTTTTTCATTACCATAGAAAATGTAAATAAAAAGATTCTTATTATTTTGTTCTTTTTATCACAACTAAAAGACGATATAAATGTACCATTAACATCGCTATTTATATCGCATAAAAAATGTCGAATAAAATGAATCACTAACATTGTCTATTTCTATCGCACTAAAAATGTCAATAAAAATGAATCACTAACATTGTCTACTTTTATCGCACTAAAAATGTCGATAAAAATGAATCACTAACATTGTCTACTTTTATCGCACTAAAAATGTCGATAAAAATGAATCACTAACATTGTCTATTTTTATCGCACCAAGAATGTCGATAAAAATGAACCACTAACATTGTCTATTTTTATGGCACCAAGAATGTCGATAAAAATGACAACATTAACCATTCTATTTTCACCGCGTTCAAAATGACGATAAAATATTCAACATTAACAATTCTATTTTTACCGCATTCAAAATTACGATAAAATACTCAACATTAACAATTCTATTTTTACCGCATTCAAAATGACGATATAATATTCAACATTAACAATTCTAGTTTTCCTACTATAGAAAATGTAAATAAATATGTTTCTAGATTCTATTCTTTTTATTTACATAAGAGAATGTAAATAATTGCATTTTCAATTTCTATTCTTTTACTTACATAAGAAAATGTAAATAAATATATTTCTAAATTTTTTTATCATACCGTTATAACTCGTATATAAATTACATAGAAAAAATGTCATTTTTATTTTATCGTTCTAATTCACCTCTAAATTACATAGAAAAATGTAATCTTCATTATGCGATGGGAATTCATATTTTAATTACATAGAAAAATGTAATTCCTATCATACGACATAAATTCATATTTAAATTATATAGAAAAATGTAATTTTTATCCTACAACGCAAATTCACATTTTAATTACATAAAAAAAAATGTAATTTTCATTCTACCGTTATTATTCATCTCTAAATTACATAGAAAAATGTAATTTAAATCATGCAATGTAAATTTACATTTTTATATCATAGAAAAATGCAATTTGTCATACAGTGCAAATTCATATATAAAGCACATATAAAAATGTAACTTTTGTTATGCAAAGTAAATTCACCTTTTTAATTACGTCTAAAAAATGTAATTTTATTCATACGGTGGAAATTCATTCATAAATAACATATAGAAAATGTAATTTATTTCATACGGTGAAAAATCATTCAATAATAACATATAAAAATGTTATTTATTTCATACGATGAAAAATCATTCATAAATAACATATAAAAATGTTATTTATTTCATGCGATGAAAAATCATTCATAAATAACCTATAAAAATGTTATTTATTTCATGCAATGGAAATTATTCATAAATTCCATAATAAAATATGTTTTATTTCACACAATGTAAAAACATCTTCTTTTTATGTACAATGGAAAAATATCATCTTTTTATATTTATAATATATTCACTTTACTATTTTACGATGTAAAAATATGATCTTTTATATTTTACAAAGTAAAAATATCAACTTTACTATTTTACAATGTAAAAATATGATCTTTTACATTTTACAAAGTAAAAATATTCACTTTCCTATTTGCCATGTAAAAATATGACTTTTTCTATTTTACAATGAAAATATGACTTCTATTTTAAATATAAAAAGATTGTCTTTTTTTTTTTTCATCGACAAAATTTCATCTTTTTGTTTTCAAAAAGATTGTCTTTTTATTTTAAACATAAAAATATTGTCTCCTTATTTTCAGCATAAAAAGATTTAGCCTTTTTTTATTACAATCAAAAAAAAAAAAACAAAGTTGTAATTTTTATAATCAAAATCAAAGTTGTAATCTTTGCAAACAAAACCAAAGTTGTAATCTTTGTTAACAAAAGCAAAGTTGTAATCTTTGTTAACAAAAGCAAAGTTGTAATCTTTGTCAACAAAAGCAAAGTTGTAATCTTTGTTAACAAAAGCAAAGTTTAAAATTTTATAAAGTTTTAATCTTTATAAATAAAAATAAAAGATTTCATGTTTTATAAAATAACAAAGATCCATTTTATACAAACAAAAACAAAGATTCATTTTAAAGATCTAATCTTTATTAATGTTATTCATTTCAAAATAAAAATCAAAACTTTGATTTGTCAATCATGATAAAAGATTAAACTTTATTTACAAATCAAAACTAAGGATTAAACTTTTTATTATAACCTTTCTACTTGTCATCGAATAACAATTTCCACAATCAATTCCAACACCAATCATACAACACATCAATAACAATATAGGCCACAATCATCAATTTCCACCATACAACAATTTAATCCATACAACATCCATTTTGCATAATGATAACATAATTAAATTAAATTAATTATATATATATATAAAAAAAAAATATAGAATCTCACCTTGCTTGTTTCTGAAATGAAGCGATTTAAATCAGATCTCGTGTTTGGCGTCACATTGGTTACGGATCTGAAAGATTGCAAATTGAAATTTATGCATAAATTAGAATTCTGGCCTTTAACAACTGACACAGTGACGCTTAAAAGCGTGACAAAATCTGAAGCTATGTACCTCAAATTTTCAGAAATGTTCAAAACTTTGAATGCGGATTTCGGGAGCTATAGTCGACGGTTTTACGAACGGTTTGCGGGAGATTGAAGAGCTACGAGAGGGCTATCTTCACCGAGAAAATGGAGGGGTGCGGCTACATGTATGAAGGGCGGCGGCAGCATAAAGGCGGCGGTTTCGGGGAGGTGAATCGAGAGCTACGGGCAACGGTTTGATGTGAGGTTTGTTGGAGAAGAAAGAGGAAGAGAAGAGCTTCAAAAAGTTTAACTACGGCATGGTCTAATTCTTAGTGGTTTGGGAGATAGGGAGGAGAGAAGTTTCGGCCATTATGGGTTACATGGTGCGGCTACATCACGATGGAGGAAGAAGAAGCCCGACTTTTCTTTTATATTATTATATTAGGTTAATCTAATTATTATTTAATTAGCCCGTTTAAGCCCGTTTTGGCCCGAACTCAGATTTAGGTCCAACGACTGTCGTTCCTACCATTTAGCCCCCATTTCGAACTCATCTAGACATGTCTCGTCAGCCCAAACTGTCATCTAGGCCTCCGTTTCGCAGTTTTAAAATTTAAGTCCTTTATTTCTAATTTTTCCGTACAAATAATTTTACCGGGGACACAAATTAACTCAGAAAAATCCAGAAAAATTATTTTTGGCTTTCTTATGTCAATACGGTTCTAATAAAATTTATTTCGTCGAATTCCGAGACTTTTTGAAAAATGGCTATTTTTAAGGCGTTCAAATTTAACTGAAATAGTCAAAACACATTTTATTTCGCCACGCTCACATATTAATTCGAAAAATTCTGAAAATTGAAACCTAGCAATAATTTGACATTCCGGTTCCAACAAAAGTGGTTTCGTCGAAAACCGAGGTCGTTTGAAAAATGACTATTTTTAAGGCTAATATATTTAATATTAAAAATATTTTTAGACAGATAAATCCCGAAACTCAAAATATATAAGTGTTTACTGTTTTTCAATGTAGAAACATCATTCTGAACTCAATGGAAGTGGTTTCGAGTTCAAATTCCTTCGTATGCAAAAAGTAGCATTTTTAACCCTTATAAATTTCATAGCGACCTTCTAAAAATTGAATTGGCCATAACTTTTGATTCCCGTTATGAAATTTCGACTTTTCGGATTCGTTGGAAAGATATTTTTAAATAGATTCTAATATTTTTGGTTTCACTAAAATCCGTTAAGTTTTGCATCCTGTACGGTCAGTCAAAGTTCAAGTTTGACTTTTCAAACTACGCGCTATCTCTAACTCTTTTTATTATAAAAATTAAATCATTCATTCTAACTTCGATTTAAATCAAATTTGTGATCATTATTATTTAAATAAATTATTTTATATTGTCAAAATTCATTAAAATTTTCTAAAATAAAATTTTTAAATTGGTTCTGATTTTGCGGGTTGTTACAATCGCCCCCACTTAAAAACTTTTCGTCCTCGAAAAGGAACGTAGCTAAAAATTGTAAAATTAACTATCTTAATTTTAAATTTTAATGGTAGATTATCTTTTCAAAATATACATAAAAATCATATTTCAAAGAATAGATTATAAATATCAAAAATACGTTAATTATAAATTCGTAACTCTGAACTCGTTCTAAGGCATTACTAACCCCATCTCTAACGAGATTACTCATTCTAGGATACTGCTGATCCTATCTCTAATGAGTATTCTTATTGGACATTACTAATCCAATCTCTGATGAGTCTTTTGTTCAGTTCTAACAAGTTGTACCCCAAAGATTTGAGCTAACCAGAGCTCTGATACCAACTGTAAAGACCCGCAAATCCCCACCCTTTGGATCGACCATAAACCACACAGGTCTGACCCAAAAAGTGAAAATCTACGAATACTTTAACTTTGGGCATACAACATATTAAAACAACAACAGAAGACTTTTATAACATATCATCATATAATGTTACATCAGAGTACAGAATATACATATCAGAGTACATTGGAATATAATTACAGCGGAAGATAAATACAAAAATGTAATATACTGCAACGGAAGAACACAGCGGAAGACTCTCTATCTCTGGACACAGCTTTAAGCTTCAACCCAGAATCCTGTTTAATATATCTGCAAAAATAGCTACTCGACTGCCCGTGTGGAAAATATGGGCACCCGAGTTTGCCAGTGGACAAAACTACAGGTCAGTCATGGGACTGGTGTGAGAATTCTACCTAACCTATAAAATATAATAAGGCTAATCACAGGACCACGCCACTTTCACGGAACGGGTTTTCTCCTATGGATTGCCAGTGCATGACTAAAGTAAATCGTCAAAATAGCGCAATGCTTTTTAGAAAAATGAAACCATTATAAGACCCAAGTCCTATCACACAATGCAACGCAAACCGGAGGATAGGGTTTTACCTTATAATGGCCAAAAGATGCTTGATACGATAAACGCGGTATTATATAATAATAGTGTGCAACCAAATTGAAGTACATCAAAGTAAATGTATTAATCCTAGACGGCATGAGTGCCCCATCCCACTATGTCGCCATATATAGGTATACAATCAAAACCGCGTGATGTCGTATTGGAAATTTGGGTTTCCATCTGAGTCAAGGCTAGGGAGGAGATCCTTACCGATTCGAGACACTCTAGCAATGCCCCAGGATTGGTACTCTGTCCAACCCTTGGATCCTGCAGGGCCGGTCCATACGTTAACGCTTAATGGATTGGCAATTCCTGAACACACGCTTCCCGGTCCTTTTGGACCTATACTACGGCCAGTAGCGACCGCATAAACCGAGGCCTCGAACAATCCAACAACCACATAAGTAAAATGTCAGCCAGTTTAAGCACCGACACCACTTCTAGCTAGAAAGAAATGTGTGCACTCCCTGCGTTCCCTTCTCCCGTTTTAGACTCTACCGGGCTGTGAGGCTCGTGAGGTCACGTCATACACAAAGCTATGCCTAAACAGACTATGCTTTGATCATCCCACAAGGCTCTGCTTTGCAACAATAAGCCTTGATCAAGTGCAACTTGGCATACCACATCAACAACTCATATCATGCGATCGGTAAATATTTAACATACAAAAGGGTGTTAAGCAAGAGAATAAATCCTCCGCCACCATGCATTTATATATTAAATAAAAACCGATTTAATTACATGAAATAAATTTCAATGTCAGGCATGCTATCCATTTACGAGTCCGTTCTGGGTCTGAACGAAACAACGTATCCGTCGATCTCCAGTACGTCTGGAAGATCATCACTTTTACCTTGCCTTGGGGGATCAGTCCCAATTCAAGATATTAGTCACCATCAACCAAACGATGTGAAGCTCTCCGGTCTTCAGTCACCGTCTTCATCTTCGACTCTTGATCGTCGTGATGATTATTCAGAATGGGTTATACCCGGTCTTTCTGAATAACTCGCGTATTTGCAATTAAAACCAACCATACGCCACATTCCAACTTTGAATATCCTTTTAAATAAAAATTACTATTTATGTTAAAAGGTTCTCATTAATTTTATCAAAGATAAAATAAATTAAATTTTAATCTTTCTAAAAAGATGTATTAATATTCCAATTTTGATTTAATTTATAAAATAGATTTATAAATTTCAAATAGTAATTTCAATGTAAATTGGATTAAAGGATAAATGTTATTTAAACATCGTCCACTACAAATCCAATCTACATATCGATCACCAAAAATAATTGTTAAGATCCAATAATCTTAAATAAAAGATTTATCTTAAAGACATTTAAAATAATCAATAAAATATTCTATATATAAAAGATTCTGAATGTAAAATATACTATAATACAAAATCTTTTATTTTACAAAGATCCTTTCATTATATAAAAATTCTTTATTTAAAAAGAAATTCTGCATTAGAATGCGACTCAACCATGTACCATATAATTTGGGTCATATGGGTTTCATACATTTCATGTATAGGGTAATAACAGGAAATAATCCTCAATCCATCCATTAACAACCAGAGTGACAATGTCAACTGTGTGAGCATTAAAATAAAACAATAACGCTCATCGCAGTCTGTCGATCAATCGATAGACATATAATTAAACATTGGGATTTGTGTCAGTCAAGTATCGTCCCAATACCCGTGTGGGGTTTCCAGCCAACAACAGTTCATATAAATAAGTAAATACATGATTGGTTAATAGGTTTAACCAATTTCTACTGTATATTATGCAAATAAAAGTAATCCTTATATTTGCACATAAATTGTGTTTCCTACAAAGATGAGTGAAAGTGATATACTCATTTTGTTAACGATTCTATTTCAACAAATACAATGTAAATAAAAGTGTGTTTCTAATCTTGTACTTTTATTTGTACATAAAAACACAAATAAAAGTGTATCTCATGTATTTGTCTTTTTATTTGACAAACAATGTCAATAAAAATGTTCTTTTATATCTTGTACTTTTATTTAACAAATCAATGGTAAACAAAATGTCTTTTTAACTCTTTTACTTTTATTTAACAAAACAATGACAAATAAAAGTATATTTTCTTTCTATGCTTTATTTGCATCTAAAAATGCAAATAAGAAATATAACTCTTTTTTTTACTTTTCTTTACAATAGAAAATGTAAATAAAATGGTTCACACAATTTTGTTATTTTTCTTTACAATAGAAGATGTAAATAAAAGGATTCACATTATTTTGTTCTTTTTCATTACCATAGAAAATGTAAATAAAAAGATTCTTATTATTTTGTTCTTTTTATCACAACTAAAAGACGATATAAATGTACCATTAACATCGCTATTTATATCGCATAAAAAATGTCGAATAAAATGAATCACTAACATTGTCTATTTCTATCGCACTAAAAATGTCAATAAAAATGAATCACTAACATTGTCTACTTTTATCGCACTAAAAATGTCGATAAAAATGAATCACTAACATTGTCTACTTTTATCGCACTAAAAATGTCGATAAAAATGAATCACTAACATTGTCTATTTTTATCGCACCAAGAATGTCGATAAAAATGAACCACTAACATTGTCTATTTTTATGGCACCAAGAATGTCGATAAAAATGACAACATTAACCATTCTATTTTCACCGCGTTCAAAATGACGATAAAATATTCAACATTAACAATTCTATTTTTACCGCATTCAAAATTACGATAAAATACTCAACATTAACAATTCTATTTTTACCGCATTCAAAATGACGATATAATATTCAACATTAACAATTCTAGTTTTCCTACTATAGAAAATGTAAATAAATATGTTTCTAGATTCTATTCTTTTTATTTACATAAGAGAATGTAAATAATTGCATTTTCAATTTCTATTCTTTTACTTACATAAGAAAATGTAAATAAATATATTTCTAAATTTTTTTATCATACCGTTATAACTCGTATATAAATTACATAGAAAAAATGTCATTTTTATTTTATCGTTCTAATTCACCTCTAAATTACATAGAAAAATGTAATCTTCATTATGCGATGGGAATTCATATTTTAATTACATAGAAAAATGTAATTCCTATCATACGACATAAATTCATATTTAAATTATATAGAAAAATGTAATTTTTATCCTACAACGCAAATTCACATTTTAATTACATAAAAAAAAAATGTAATTTTCATTCTACCGTTATTATTCATCTCTAAATTACATAGAAAAATGTAATTTAAATCATGCAATGTAAATTTACATTTTTATATCATAGAAAAATGCAATTTGTCATACAGTGCAAATTCATATATAAAGCACATATAAAAATGTAACTTTTGTTATGCAAAGTAAATTCACCTTTTTAATTACGTCTAAAAAATGTAATTTTATTCATACGGTGGAAATTCATTCATAAATAACATATAGAAAATGTAATTTATTTCATACGGTGAAAAATCATTCAATAATAACATATAAAAATGTTATTTATTTCATACGATGAAAAATCATTCATAAATAACATATAAAAATGTTATTTATTTCATGCGATGAAAAATCATTCATAAATAACCTATAAAAATGTTATTTATTTCATGCAATGGAAATTATTCATAAATTCCATAATAAAATATGTTTTATTTCACACAATGTAAAAACATCTTCTTTTTATGTACAATGGAAAAATATCATCTTTTTATATTTATAATATATTCACTTTACTATTTTACGATGTAAAAATATGATCTTTTATATTTTACAAAGTAAAAATATCAACTTTACTATTTTACAATGTAAAAATATGATCTTTTACATTTTACAAAGTAAAAATATTCACTTTCCTATTTGCCATGTAAAAATATGACTTTTTCTATTTTACAATGAAAATATGACTTCTATTTTAAATATAAAAAGATTGTCTTTTTTTTTTTTTCATCGACAAAATTTCATCTTTTTGTTTTCAAAAAGATTGTCTTTTTATTTTAAACATAAAAATATTGTCTCCTTATTTTCAGCATAAAAAGATTTAGCCTTTTTTTATTACAATCAAAAAAAAAAAAACAAAGTTGTAATTTTTATAATCAAAATCAAGGTTGTAATCTTTGCAAACAAAACCAAAGTTGTAATCTTTGTTAACAAAAGCAAAGTTGTAATCTTTGTTAACAAAAGCAAAGTTGTAATCTTTGTCAACAAAAGCAAAGTTGTAATCTTTGTTAACAAAAGCAAAGTTTAAAATTTTATAAAGTTTTAATCTTTATAAATAAAAATAAAAGATTTCATGTTTTATAAAATAACAAAGATCCATTTTATACAAACAAAAACAAAGATTCATTTTAAAGATCTAATCTTTATTAATGTTATTCATTTCAAAATAAAAATCAAAACTTTGATTTGTCAATCATGATAAAAGATTAAACTTTATTTACAAATCAAAACTAAGGATTAAACTTTTTATTATAACCTTTCTACTTGTCATCGAATAACAATTTCCACAATCAATTCCAACACCAATCATACAACACATCAATAACAATATAGGCCACAATCATCAATTTCCACCATACAACAATTTAATCCATACAACATCCATTTTGCATAATGATAACATAATTAAATTAATTATATATATATATAAAAAAAAATATAGAATCTCACCTTGCTTGTTTCTGAAATGAAGCGATTTAAATCAGATCTCGTGTTTGGCGTCACATTGGTTACGGATCTGAAAGATTGCAAATTGAAATTTATGCATAAATTAGAATTCTGGCCTTTAACAACTGACACAGTGACGCTTAAAAGCGTGACAAAATCTGAAGCTATGTACCTCAAATTTTCAGAAATGTTCAAAACTTTGAATGCGGATTTCGGGAGCTATAGTCGACGGTTTTACGAACGGTTTGCGGGAGATTGAAGAGCTACGAGAGGGCTATCTTCACCGAGAAAATGGAGGGGTGCGGCTACATGTATGAAGGGCGGCGGCAGCATAAAGGCGGCGGTTTCGGGGAGGTGAATCGAGAGCTACGGGCAACGGTTTGATGTGAGGTTTGTTGGAGAAGAAAGAGGAAGAGAAGAGCTTCAAAAAGTTTAACTACGGCATGGTCTAATTCTTAGTGGTTTGGGAGATAGGGAGGAGAGAAGTTTCGGCCATTATGGGTTACATGGTGCGGCTACATCACGATGGAGGAAGAAGAAGCCCGACTTTTCTTTTATATTATTATATTAGGTTAATCTAATTATTATTTAATTAGCCCGTTTAAGCCCGTTTTGGCCCGAACTCAGATTTAGGTCCAACGACTGTCGTTCCTACCATTTAGCCCCCATTTCGAACTCATCTAGACATGTCTCGTCAGGCCAAACTGTCATCTAGGCCTCCGTTTCGCAGTTTTAAAATTTAAGTCCTTTATTTCTAATTTTTCCGTACAAATAATTTTACCGGGGACACAAATTAACTCAGAAAAATCCAGAAAAATTATTTTTGGCTTTCTTATGTCAATACGGTTCTAATAAAATTTATTTCGTCGAATTCCGAGACTTTTTGAAAAATGGCTATTTTTAAGGCGTTCAAATTTAACTGAAATAGTCAAAACACATTTTATTTCGCCACGCTCACATATTAATTCGAAAAATTCTGAAAATTGAAACCTAGCAATAATTTGACATTCCGGTTCCAACAAAAGTGGTTTCGTCGAAAACCGAGGTCGTTTGAAAAATGACTATTTTTAAGGCTAATATATTTAATATTAAAAATATTTTTAGACAGATAAATCCCGAAACTCAAAATATATAAGTGTTTACTGTTTTTCAATGTAGAAACATCATTCTGAACTCAATGGAAGTGGTTTCGAGTTCAAATTCCTTCGTATGCAAAAAGTAGCATTTTTAACCCTTATAAATTTCATAGCGACCTTCTAAAAATTGAATTGGCCATAACTTTTGATTCCCGTTATGAAATTTCGATTTTTCGGATTCGTTGGAAAGATATTTTTAAATAGATTCTAATATTTTTGGTTTCACTAAAATCCGTTAAGTTTTGCATCCTGTACGGTCAGTCAAAGTTCAAGTTTGACTTTTCAAACTACGCGCTATCTCTAACTCTTTTTATTATAAAAATTAAATCATTCATTCTAACTTCGATTTAAATCAAATTTGTGATCATTATTATTTAAATAAATTATTTTATATTGTCAAAATTCATTAAAATTTTCTAAAATAAAAATTTTAAATTGGTTCTGATTTTGCGGGTTGTTACATCTACCGATTCGATACGCTCTAGCCCGTGTCTCAGGAACATAACGCATCGTCCCTTGGAGCGACAGGGCCGGTCCACCAATGTGGATTAAAATGCCTGAGCACTGCGTTTCCCCGCCCTTTGGGGGCGTCAATGAGCCAACGAATGACTCCATCGGTTCGAGAACAACCGATAAATCTGAGGCGCCTCCAATTCCAACAACCACACAAGTAATGCCAGCCAGTTCAAGCGCTGACACCACTTCTAACTAGAAGAAAACACATATCCTCCCTAAGGTCCATCTCCCGTTTTTGGTTCACACCGGGGTGTGAGGCTCGCGAATCAACGCTACACAAAGCAATGCCACACAGGCTGTGCTTTGATCATCAACCACAAGACCGTGCTTTTCAACAGAAGCCTTGATCATTTGCATCTTAGCATGCCACACAGGCAATTCACGCTATGCAACCGATATCAATCACATAGAATGAAATCCGATGTCCGACACATATCCATTTACAAGTCCGTTCCGGGTCGAAACCGGAGGAACCTTATTCCTCGCATATCCATCGATCTCCAAGTACGTCTGGACGATCACCAACTGATTCCCTCCTCTTGGATGTACATCCCAATCAAGATCATTAGTAATCACCCAAAGGACGTGAAGACCTCCGGTCTTCAACCACCGTCTTCCTCTTCGACTCATCGTCGAATCAGTTATTCAGAATAGGATAAACCCGGTCTTTCTGAATAACTCGCGTATATAATAAACAAGTGTAACACAAACATAACATACGCCTCATTCTAATTCATCAGTCACTAGCCGTAAATTAGTAAGAGAATAATTCCCTAAACACTAATCCCGAAGGCCAAAACCAACATTAGATCAATACCCAGGAAACCATTCATCTTAGCTAACCTACAGTTAGTTTCTAAATTTCACATTCTTAGGGAAAAGTTCCCATTAATTTTATCAAAGATAAATTCTTTTAAATTTATTTTTAGTCTTCCTTTGAATATCAATTCAAACTAGTCGGGATTAGCGAACCACACCGAAGTGATCATTTATTTTATTTCCCAATCCCAACCTATTCATCCCATGAAGTAAAACTGGTCATACTTCATATCTAACACCATGGTGTTATCGGTAAATTCAATTACCATTTCACGTTCAAATCTAATTAAAGATTTAACTACCGTCTGGAGTAAAACTGGATATACTCCATTCTCGATCTTTTCAATCTAATTAAAGATTCATTAAAACTCCACTCAGTTTTAATCTTTGACTGGGTTAAAGAATCAATGTCTTTTAAAACACGGTTCACGATAAACCCAAAATCACATTCCATTCTACCAGCCTTTAACCGTAAAATAGCAAGTGAGCAGTTCCCTAAGTATTAACCCCGAAGGCCGAAACCAACATAAGATCAACACCCAAGAAACCATTCAACTTAACTAATCTCCAGTTGGTTTCTAATTTTCTTAACTCCTTTGGGTCTAAGAACAGTATTATTGAAGATACCGTTCACGACAACCCAAAATCATATCCCATTAATTATCGGGTTAAATAACAGGTGTTATTTAAAACACTGTTCACGATAAACCCAAAAATCAATACCAATTCAATTCCAATTAAATATTATTTAATTGGTACACTTCATTAAATCTAAATGAATGGATTTAATCTTTTTCTCCACTGGGCTTAAGAACAGTGTTAATGAAGACACCATTCATGACTAACCCAAATCACATTTGATATTAAATAAAAGGCTCTGAATAGAAAATATATCGGCTTATATTCAATATCAAATTCTGAAATCAACAAACATCGTATTGGAAATAACGATATAAATATATCTTCAAACTCCCATAACAATATCTGTATCATCACGAAATCCAATATCGAAATATTCCAAAGACAATTTCGATTCAAATCCATTCCAATTCAATTATTGGAAATTCTGGTTACCTTTTAAACCATTTCAAATCCACTTTATTTATTTTAAAAATAAATAGAATTATAATTCTAGTTCAAAACTAGTTCATTTTGATAAAAATCTATTTTTATCTTTTCAAATATGGAGTTTTTCATCCCAATTCTTCACAAATCATTTCTTATGATTTTACACAAATTATCACTATTTTTAATAATTTTATCAAGGCCCGTACAGTCGATTTCCATCAACGGCCATCGAACTGCACTTACAGCGACCTTTTCCAAATTTGAATTGGACATAATTCCAAATCCAACCGTTAGATTTCAAATCTCAAATATTCATTAGAAAGCTCTTTTCGATACGAACCCAACGGTTCCGGTTTTAGGAGAACTCGACGGTCGGATCTCCCGTAATATCCATTCGAAGTCAATGGTCGAAATTCGCGAACTGCCGCGGCGCGGCGCATTCTATCCAGGCCATTATGTATGTATAATATATATATATATTATATATATTTCATTGATTTCCTTTTAAAACATATTTTATAAATCGTTTAAAATTCGTTTTCAAAATGATTTCTACTTCCTTTTCAAATTCAAATCAAAATCGAATTTTCCCTTACAAATTCGTTTTAAATTCATTTCAAATTAATTTCAATTCAAATCGATTTTTAATTCAATTTCAGTTCGTTTTCAATTCAATTTGAATTTCAAATTAATTCAATTTCAATTCGAATTCATTTCTATTCAATTTCAATTCGAATTCAGTTCTATTCAATTTCAATTCGAATTCATTTCTATTCAATTTCAACTCAAATTTATTTCTATTCAATTTCAATTCAAATTCAATTCTATTCAATTTCAATTCGAATTCAATTCTATTCAATTTCAATACGAATTCATTTCTAAATATTCGATTTTGAATTCACTTTCAATATTCATTATAAAATCGACAAAATTCACGTTCGTGTTAAAATGGCGTGTAACTACTTAACACGGCTTCACATTTCTATTTTCAAATATTCTATTTCAAATATTTCTTTTTCAAATATTTCTATTTTAAATATTCCTATTCAAATATTTCTATTCAAATATTCCTATTCGAATATTTCTATTCAAATATTCCTATTCAAATATTCCTATTCAAATATTCTATTTCAAAACTGGAATGAGGCCCAATCAATTACCATATAATGTTAATTATATGGATTTTCTACAACACATGTATAAAATAACAACGATAAATAATCAACCATCATCCAGAGTGCATTCTACACTGTATAAGCATCAAATATAAATATTTAACGCTTATAACAGTCTGTCAATCAATCGATCGACATACAGCTAATTTTTGGGATTAGTGTATGTTATATATCATCCCAATACCCATGTGGGGTTTCAAACAATCAAACACAGATTTTATTTGTGCAGTTGGGCGATGTGTAAAATTTATCGTCCCAATCAATATCAGTCAAATGTGTGTATATAAGTAAATCGTCCGACGTTTATATTTATTTATTCACATTCACGTTAAAAATTATATTTTCAACTATAAAATATTTTTAACTATATAAATATTTTATTTCATTTCACATCACATCACACAATCAACTACACACCAAAATCAAACAAACAAGCATACAAGCCGTCCATGGTCTGTGGACGATGGGTGTCGGGTGCTACTAAACACCGTCTGCATCCTAGTATATATTTTTAACTAGAAATTTAAGTTAAAGGTGAGGAGTTCTCACCGACTAGCTAAACCAAACGCCACGACTCTTCATATGTAGGAAATCTTCGCCGCGCTCGCCTTTTGCCAATTTCGTTGCCCGTAACCACTACACATATAAAAATCACATTTTTATATTGTTGCTATGTATGTAAAAATCACATTTTTACACCGCTACTATATAGATAAAAATTCTATTTTTACATCGCTATTATATAGATAAAAATTCTATTTTTACATCGCTATTATATAGATAAAAATTCTATTTTTACATCGCTACTATATAGATAAAAATTCCATTTTTATCTCACTAGTAATATAATAAAAGTTATACTTTTGTTACTCCACAACCATAAAAATCATATTTTTATTCTTTCTATGATATAAAAATTATATTTTTAACCTTTCTATAATATAAAAATCAAAATTTTATTATCTCTACTATATAAAAATCATATTTTTATATTGTTACTATATAGATAAAAATTTAATCTTTTCTATTTCAAAAATCTCATCTTTCATATGCTAAAAATCTCGTCTTTACTTCATTAAAAATCACGTCTTTACTTCACTAAAAATCTAAACTTCATATTGATAAAAATGTAATTTTTACTTCATGAAAAATTTAATCTTTTCCCAAATAAAAATCCTAGCTTTAAACGAATAAAAATCTTTACTTCACTATAGTATCAAAACCCTATTTTTATTTCTATAAACTAATAACTTTTAAATAAATAAAATAAATACGTAATCAAAATAAAATAAAAACTTACTTTTTGCTGTTTCAAAGAGGGAGGGGGCTGCTTGGGCGGCACAGGAGGCGGAGGTGGTGCTCGGGGGTGGATAGTCGCGGTGCTGGTGACTGGAGGTGATGGCGGCGAGGCTAGGGAGGTCGGTTTGGGGATTAGGGCATTGGGGGCGCGGTTTGAATGGAAATAGGGGGGCGCTGGTTGGAGGTGGAGGAGGAGTTAGGGGGAGGGGGCGCGGTTGCCCCGATGTGGGCGGCGGCGCGCTGAACCGATGAGGGGTGGGTGGGCGACGAGATCGCAATCCACCCTTCCCTTTCCTTTTTTTCTTTAATTCTGTTGAAAAGGAAATCGAGGGGGGGTGTAAAGGAGATTTTTTTATATTATTTAATTCAAAAATCAACTTTTAATTTCCGACTCGAAACGAGACCCACCGCCTGTCGTCCATAGCTAATTACCGCCGTTCCAAACACAATGGGATATGTATCGCAAGCTGATTCGATTGTTTCGATCCGTTTCTGTCAAAATCAAAATATAAATCTATATATTGAATTTGAACGCGCATTTCAATTTACCGGGGCCACATACTAACTCGAAAAATTCCTAAAAAATATTTTCTAGCTTCATATTGACGATACGGTCCTAACAAAACTAGTTTCGTCGAATTCTGAAGCCGTTTGAAAAATGACCATTTTCCAGTCGATTAAAATCAACTGAAACTGGTCAAACGCGTTTTCCTTTGCCACGCTCACATATTGACTCAAAAAATTATGAAATTTGAAACCTAGCAATAATTTGATATCACGGATCCAACAAAAGTGTTTCATCGAAAACCGAGGTCGTTTGCAAAATGTCTATTTTTAAGGGTCAGAATTCCATAGCGACTATTCTGAATTTTCAACTGGACGTATCTTTTGATTCTTGCTATGAAATTTCAATTTTTATGATTCGTTGGAAAGATATTCTCAATTATATTCTAATATTTCTGGTTTTGCTAAAATCCGGTTTATTTTGCACCCGGTATGTCATATTAGAAATTTGAAATCGAATTATCGAACTACCGCGCCATTTTCAATTCCTTTTATAATTATAAATATTTATATTCTAATATTTACGTTCGAATTCTATTCAAAATAAATTTCTCGTCGTTATTATTTAAAATAATTCATTTTAAATATTCTAAATTCGCTAAAATCACCAAAATAAAAATTTTAAATTGGCTCGGATTTCCGGGTTATTACAATAATCTTTAGGGTGCGTTTTTTACAGGTCCCTATTAAGTTTCAAAATTAGGCTCACATCCGGTCATAGTTTATAATATAAACCCGCCCCCTATTTTTAAATTCTCACCTCCTGAAAAGTAGGATCTGCATCCTACATTTATGTAGCCGCCTTCTTCTTTTTTCTTACGCATCCTTCAGTTTTTGCCAAATAAAATGCGGCCATGAGTAAAAAAAAAATTTCTAAATTCCGGAAATAATAACAGAAGTCCGCGACAAAAAAAAAAGTTGCATATATGTATGCAAGTATTGGCAATACTTACATACATATATGCAATTATTGCATAAAGGAAATTATGTTAACGTTTTGCCTGTAGATATGTTGCACACATGTGTGCATGTTTCGGATTTACTTGCACACTTGAATGCAAATAAAAATAAACTGAGTTACAATATTATAAATATTGCATATTTTTATGCAAGAATGATGCCATACTTACACATAAATATGCAAAAAAATCAAATACGGATGCAACACTGGAATACTTGCACATATAAATGCAAGAAATTGGAATTATTGCATAATATTATGCATTTAACAACATTTTTCGTTGTTTTTTGCTGTTTTTTTTGCGTGTTTTTGATTTTTTTGTGCGATTTTTTTGTCGAATGAATAATTTATTAAAAATACTTTCCGTATTTTTTTTATTTTTTTATTCATTTTTTCTGCTACTTTTGAAAAATAGGGACCTAATTTATAATAAGTTTATCGCTGGATGTGAGCCTAATTAAGTTTGCTTTTAGGGACCTGAGCCTTATTTTCACTAATCTTTAAACACATTCTATTTTCTTCTCTAAATTTTCCTAATTAGAAATAATAAAAAGGTTATATGCTGAATTAAAGAATAGTGAATGGATAGAATAAAGAGAAAAAGGAGGAAAGCCTATACAACTAAATTTGCAACAGCAAAGGAGAACGTGCGTTAGATAAAATGGAGAAGATACACATGTATGGATTGTATGAGTTGAAGATTATTTGCAAAAGCATTGGTATAGATTTTTTCTTAACTGATTGAATTTAAATTATTGTGTTCTCTTGATGCATATTTCTGATAATTAGTTTATGATATGATGTGATATGTTAACAATTGTTTGATATTTGAGATATTTTAGGTGGTTGTGTCAAAAATTATTGTTTATTACTGATTATTGCACTATTAGGTTTTAATTAGTTTCAGAATTGAATATATGAGTTATTAATTAAAAATAAATTCATGAAATTGAGTAACGACGTTGAAATATATTAAATAAATGAAAAGTATGATTATCTATATTTGTGTGCATTAATGGTGTTTGAAAAAAGAAATGAAATTAATTAGAGATGTTAAATAAGGTCATGATTTACTGATTCCTGAATAATATCATAAATATTCTTGTTCAACAAAATAAGATTTATAAATGATGACATAGTTTTACTGAAAATTTCACAGTTTTGGAATAAATGGCGATAAAATGACTTTTCGGTATATTAAAAGAATTTGGTACAAAATCACTATTATTTTGGCATAAAATAAAAACAATTATCGTAAACATGATTGAATGGTTGCAATTCATGTTTAATAGTTAAGTTCTTTTATTTCATGTTTTGTTTCACGATGATGGTTCGCATTAAGAATGAATATTGATGTTATATCGTTATTACTGCAAATTGATGTGCTGTTAATCATGGTATTTGATGGTGGAAGTTTTGTTACTAATATTGATTGAACTAGTACACGTTCGATGATGTTGAGACCGTGTTACTATTTTCGAATGGTTAGTATACACTGAACTATTTATACTTACATTGAACGCGTATTATTATTAGTTAATAAATAATAATTGTGTAAGTATATTTGTGTTGTTACCTTCTTATCTTGTAAGTTGGATTTTTCATGGGATGTTATAAGTGTTTGATGACTACATGTTAACATTATTGTGATAGATGAGCAAAATATTATTTTCTAGTCTTATTTGATTACATTGTGTAGTGATTGCATTAATTATGTTGACTACAATGTTTACATTGGTATTAAATTACATTGATTGCATTGGTTAAATGGATGTAATGGTTTTAATGCACTAACAAGTATTTGGATGTTGGGGAAGAGAAGGAAATATAATTACGTGGGCTTGATCCCTCAAAAGGGGTACACAGGCAGTCTTTTCCTATGCAATAGCCACTGGAACCCTTAAATTGGGCTGGGGTACATAGGGTTGGGTGCAGTCCAAATATAGCTGATACTCTTTTTTTTTCTTTGCATAAATTATTGTAGATGACATGTGAGGGAAAGCAAAAGCAAAAGTAAAAAAGAACAAATGGGAGCTTAGGTATTGTGCAACATCCACATATTGTTTCTTGTTTTATAAATGTAAATATATAAAGAGGACTGTGATGATATATTTATGTGAATCATTTATTTTATACCATTGTGGCTTCTTTGTTATTGGTTGCTTTTGTAAAGTATATAAAAAAAATCAATGGCCCACTATTTTTAGTATCTAAAATTAGTTGTAAGCGCGTCAGATATCGTTGATAATTGACTTTTGATATTAAAAATAGCGTGTCTTCACAAGATGTGGAAGAAGAAACAGAAGATTGGTCTAACACAAGAGATCGTGAAGAATCTAGTAAGTGATATTGATGAAGGAGTTCCTTTGTAATTATGAATTTCCTGCTCCTCTCTTTCTCGAGAACAGCTTTCGAAGTATCAAATAGAGTTTGATCAACAACAACATCTTGGTCAAAAGAGGGAAGATATGTAAAATAAAACAAGGATTTGAGAACCGAGACTTAGTGGGAAAGGAAATAAAGAAAATCTATTTAAATATTCACCTCCTTCCATCCAAGTTCCATAAAAACTGTCAGGACACCGAACATAGAAATATTGATTCACAAATCCCTGAGCACTTTCTAGTTAATCGGTAATACTCTTCGAATTCCGGATGTCTTCAACAAAGTCAATTAACGAGAGTTCCTTCGTTCTTTTGAAAACATATAAGGAACATATGTCCTGGAAAGTAGTCGCACGTTGCTTTGTCCTCATATAGAGCACATAAAGCCCTATTAAAATGGCGTAGCCGTTTAGGTGCAGCTGGAAAAGGGCAATAGCTAAGCGCCGAGGGATCGACTCTAAGAATGGATTAAAAGGAGGAACCGCTCTGCCTAATAGCATGTAACGATTAATTGTAACATAGCCAGGGGGTGGAAGGTCAGCGAATTCATTATCTTCTGATAATTATGCATTAATCTCCGGGATGCCAAATTTTGCACACAAATGTTTAAATGAACGCAGAGAAAGTTTCGTTGGAATTCGCTCGGAAGGTGTCTTGGTAAGAGGCCGGAGAAGAGGGAAATCCTGATTAACATCTGGTCTAGGGAAATTAGCCATCGTAGTATCAGAAACTTGAGCAGAAGTGTTGACTTGGGCAGACACAGATGCTTCCTCTGGTTGTTGGCGCGATTTCTGTCGAGTTACCATTTCTGCACAAATAATCGCGTTTGAAAATAAACTACAGGTTCAGACACAACAGTGAAATAGCATGATAATCCTGTTATAAATTTGAGTTGTTGACGTTGGTCTTGAAAAAGGTTGGCATTTTGCGATGTCGCAAGAAAACAAGTTTGGTCAATAAAGGCCCATCGACAAAATAGCTTGTCAACGGAGCTGGAACACCGACCCATCTTGGATCGGACATGACTGATCCATCATGGATCAGACATGAACGACCCATTATGGATCGACCGACCCATGGATCGGTCACAACAGACCACCATGGATTAGACACGACCGATCCATTATAGATCGGACATGACCTACCAACCATGGATCGAACACAATCGATCCATGGATCGGATATAACAAGTCCAAGATGGGTCGGACAGATCTGATCCATGGTGGTCAGATATAACTAAACCATGATGGGTCGGACTTCTCCAATTCATGAATGACACTACAGATTCAAAACAATATGAGCCCCCATAAGTGATTAACCTTGTTCAAGAGCACATGGCATTGCTAGGTTTGAACTCGAAATCTTCATGTGTCAAGCTCAAGAAGCATGAACTCCAAATAAATGCTCAATGGAAATAAGTTCGTGCATTATGACAATGTCATCGAGTACAAGTTAATCACCATGTTTATCATCAAGCAACCAACAACGAAGGACATGTATTATCATAACAGAAATATTGAGTGCAAAATAAAGTGCCCGATAGCTCAAACATGGACATCTCTACAAAACACAAAGTTAAAGATTACAGAGTGCCGATTTCAACCCAGAACTCAGCACAAAGATTTCGTACAAAAATTCTTACGCAATACCAAAGTTGAAACATGAATTCATTTCAATACTCAAAGATCAAAACTTGGTTACAATAGAAGTCAGATTCGCCTAAATCCTAAAACTCGATGCAAAGAATTATCACTCAAGCACATGGCCGGTATTTTCAAATACAGATCAACACACCCACAATTACAAATTCTAAGTACCCAAACATTCATATCAACCCTAAACCAATATGTCAGATCTCAAAATCCAAGGGTCATCAATTTTAAACATCAAACCTTAGCTCAAAAACTGCAAATCCTAAATCGAGAATCAATTCGACGTAGTATTTAAAGAATCAAGCACCTATAATAAGCGCGGTGCTTCAGATTTAAAAGGAGCATCTTGTTTTGGTTCGGAATTGGTAGGGTGTTGTAGCTAAGATCGAATTTGGTGACGGATTTGGGGCTTGTGACGATTGACATGGTGGATTTGATCAGAATTGGAAGAAATTAGATGAAGAGAAGCAAATCAAGGTGAATATTTTCTTTAGAAAAACAAGACTACCGCCATTAAAATGATTTTTGGCCAAAGGAAGGTAAAGTGACAAGGTGCGGGTCCAAGGAGAATTGTAAAGGCAAGATGTAAGTAAGCTGACCATACTGATCCATCATATGTTAATACCGATCCATCATATGTTGAGCCATACTGATCCATCATGTGCACTACATCCGATCCATAGTATAGTATATGTGTCGATCGATATATAAAACAACAAAATAAAAAGACATGACCAATTCATCATTATATGGACAAACACAGTGTGTTTAAACGTTCATTTCGGAGCTCATAATTTTTGTTACAAACAAGAATTATAAACTCCGAGGGGCATATGTTAATCCACTAAAATTACGCCATAAATGATGGATCGGTAATGAAACAATATAATGGATTGTTCATGTAAATGCCCTATGGATCGGTAGCCACTTTATTTCATGGGTCGGTTGAGTTCATTTCCTACAGATCAGATAATTCTCCAGCTGATGGGTCGATCACTTCCTTCACCAATGGATCAGTCATCAAGTTATCTATGGATCGGTCATTGCTTTGCCCTATGGATCAGACTTATTGCATTGCTATGGGTCAGCTACTGTTCTGAGCTATGGATTGGTTACCACTTGCGTGTATGGATTGGTCATCCACATCACCTATGGATCGATCGGTCCACAACAAGCTTGATGGATCAGGCGGAAACACTTTTTTGCCATGGGTCGGTTATAACTTTGACGGGTGGCATTTTCGTAATTATGATAAGGACCGATCCATAGCCTACACACATAAAATTTCAGCTTTTCCACTCCATTCACTCCACACCTATAAATACCCCATGACTTCCCACATTCAAAAGACGAAATTTTCTCTGAATGAAGTGCTGCCCTACTCATTTCTCAACCACTCCAAATCATTCCAACCTCCATTAAACTCTATCCAAGCTTAGATTCAACCTCTCAATCACCATGGAACCATTTAAAATCATCCAAAGTGTCCAATTGTTGAAGATCTACATCAACAATCATCACACCTAGAGAGATCTAGATATTTCCTTGGTGGATTTGAGTGGATCAAAAGAAAAAAGAGAAGAATAAAGAGAAGTATTTGTAAAAGAGACAAAATGAGTGATAAAGCAAAGATTATGTACCTCGTAATCTTTATGGTGATAATGGGAATTCTTTCCATAGTGGACGTAAGCTGATTCTAGGCGGAACCACTATAAATCTCCTTGTCTTTACTTGCTTTTTATGTTTGTAGCTCCATATTTTCAAGTCTTACTTGTTTGTGAAGTGTTGTCAAAACACCTTGGGTGTTGTTGTCCATTTTGTACATTAACACAAGACATAATAATAATATAAAAAATAATAGTATATATACTATATGCTAATAGTATTAAAACTCCAGTTCCAGGTAATAATCAAATTGCAACTCAAAAACATATTGGTTATAAAACACAATATAGATTCAATATTAAATCTTCGCTTCAATTTCCAAATCAATGGATACAATTTTGTGACTAATTTTCCAATCAGAATTTATTTTCTATCGTATTTGACCTCAATTAAGCTTACTAACGGGATAAGTGGAGAAGGATAAACTTGATGAAAGCAACTTCAGATACATGCTTTTCAAGCACATCCACTTTGATATTTTGTACAATGATGATCATGTCATTGAAATGAATCTTCAAACAGACCCAATTTTGTATGTTGAAACTATGGAAGATAAAGAAGTGGATATCGAGTTTTCACATTATGTTACATGGAAGAGAACTGACATATCATTTGAGAAAAAAATGGAGAAGTACTCCAAATCTTCTTTTATGCCTCAACATTTGAAAATTCATTAATTTTCCATCATCAATTCTTGTGTAACTGTGCTTCTTCCAACTGGTTTTCTAGCTACTATCCCCATGCTCATGCTGAAGAATGATTTCGTTAAGTACTCCCATGATAATGAGGCCCTTAAAGACCAAGAGGAGACAAGATGGAAGTATAGTCACATAGATCTTTATTGGCTACAATTGTTGATTTAGGAACACAACTCTAAGCTCTCACCATCTTTATCTTTTTACTTGCACTAGTGGGAGTTTTCCACCCGTACAATAGAGGTGCTCTATTTACATCTTTGGTTGTCATCTATACCCTTATATCGGGGATAGCAGGGTACACCGCAACATCCTTCTATTTGTAATTAGAAGGGACAAACTAGGTAAGAAACCTAATACCAATGTTTTAAAGACCAAACCCAACCTCGGTTTGATCGCGGTTAACCTTCGACCTTGAAGCGCCACAGCTGTGAAAATGAAATAACCTTGCACGTGCAAAGACCCGTGGTTTAACCTCAAAACCCTATAAAAACCTCTAGTCCGACCTCTTTGAATCTCACGGTTCTTCAAATTTGCAAAAAAATAACTACTTCAATCTTTATTTTTTACTATTATAAATTTAAAAAATAATTTCATAACAACTGTCATTAAATTTTAGATGATATAATTCATTATTATGTACATTTTACGAACTATTATTGAACTAATCCTCTTTCACTATAAAAAATTAGTAAATTTACAACTTTGCTATAATAAGTTAGTATATAATTGTTTCAATTAGGTAGTTTGGACACGTGTGTTTGTCATAATTGATTAAATTTTATCTATATTTAAAATAATTTTACGTTTAAATCAGAAAAATAGAAATAAACTATCAATGCGGTTCTCACGGTCTGACCGGTTAAACCACGAAAACCTTGGACCTTGCACTACTACGGTTTGACGTACGGTTCGGCCTTCACAACTATGTCTAATACTGACCAATTGCCAATTCTGCTGACCTCTCTTTGAAACCTTTAGTTCCTAAACACTGTAGCAATAGCATGCAACGCCACAGTTGCCTTACCTTTTGGTACCATCCTTGTAATGTTTCTCATTTGGACTTTGGTAACACCTCCCTTGAATGTACTGGTTGACATAGCGGGTAAAAATGAAAATACAGAATTTCATGCCCTAGTCCGGATGACTAAATACCCAAGAGAAATAGCTAAACTTCCATGGTACAGAGGCACCATTCCTTAAACGACAATGGCCTGGTTCCTTCCTTTTAGCGCTATATACATCGAGCTGTACTATATATTTGCGAGTGTATGGGGTCACAAAATCTACACTATATACAACATACTCTTTATTGCCTTCATCATTTTGATAATCGCCACGACTTCCATTACTGTGGCGCTCACTTACTTCCAGCTTGCTGTTGAGGATCATGAATGGTGGTGGAGATCGGTTCTTTGCGGAGGATCAACAGGAATATTCATATTTTTCTACTGCGTATGCTACTATCATGCAAGATCAGATATGTCAGGTTTCATGCATACTTCCTCCTTCTTTGGGTACATGACGTGCATCTGCTATGGCTTCTTCCTTATGCTAGGAACTGTTGGTTTTCGCGCATCTTTGATCTTTGTGCCACACATTTACCATTCGATCCAGTAAGAGTAATGTTATGGTTTGTGATATTCATCACATGGATATTAAAATGGAGATATTAGAAGTTACAGGATTTTAGGATCTGTTGACCGAGTTTTATGGATTTGTTGAGGTATTTTGGGGAAAGTTTTATTTTGAACAAGTTTTAAAGAGAATTTATTTCTTAGATATTTTAGGGCCCAATTAGGTTTAGACCTAGTCTTTCTATTTTCCTATATAAGCATCTCATTTGGTAGAGATTTACTTGTACTTGAAGGAAAGAAAAAAATAAAATAAAAAACTTGTTTTTTGGGATTGAGATAAATTCTCAATTATTTTTAGGCTTTCATTGTAATAATTTGGTGGATTAATAAAGGTTTTTTTGGAGTAATTTGCTTGTTATTGTTATCTTCTTCCCTCTATCAAAATCTAATTGTGTAGTGATCTTGCAGAAACCCTAGCAAATTGGTATCAGAGCCTTCTACACAATTTTTTTGGAGAGGGTTTGAATATGGATAAAATAATTTTAGAAAAGCTTAACAGAAGAAATTGGGGATTATGGAGGGCAAAGATGGAAGATTTTTTTTATCTTAATGATCTTCATCAGCCACTGGAGAATAATGGGGAAAACCTAGCAATTTACCGAAGCAAAATGGGAGACTTTGGATAGGAAGGCTGCTGCGTCTATTCGATGTTTTCTAGATAATTCAGTGTTTCATATTGTTGCTAATGAAACATCTGCTTATGCAATATGGAAGAAATTGGAAGGGGTTTATGCAAAGAACTCCGCAACAAATAAGGCTCTTCTTATGAGAAGATTAGTGGATCTAAAGCTTAAAGAAGGTGGATCAATTGGAGAGCATCTTAATGCTTTTCAGAAAATTGTGAATCAATTAGATGCTGTGAATTTCAAGGTGGATGATGAAACACAAGCCTTAATGATGACGAGTTCGTTGCCATAAATTTGGGAAATGCTTGTGGTTGCGTTGAATAACTCAAATTCGGATGGCGTTGTTTCAATGGGGTCAGTAGTTAGTAGCTTGCTTAATGAGGAGATGCGGAGGACGGGCCTTATGGAAGAAAAACATAGGAGGAGGCAACGGAAATTGGAACTCCAATTGAAAAAGCTTTTATTGCAAGGAGGTTTAATCAACGAAACATGGAAAGGCAACCGAATAGACCAGACATGAAAAAGGAATACATTTGTTTTTACTATGACAAACCTGGTCATCATCTGAGATTTTATCATGAACTTAAAAAGGATAAAGAGAAGATGAAGGCGGTGGAGGAGTCATATGAACAAGATAATAACGGTAATGAGGTGAATTTGGTGAGGAGATTGAAGGAAATGTTTTATGTGTTAATAAAGGCAAAAACAAAGATTGGATACTTGATTTAGAAGCTTGTTTCCATGTGTGCCATCAAAAGGAAGCATTTATTGATTATGAAGAACAAAGTAGTAAAGTGTTATCCGCTGACGGTCGAGATTTGCATGTTAAAGGCATAGGTTCGGTTCGATTGAAGATGAATGATGGAAAGGTGGTGAAGTTAACAGGAGTTAGGTACATCCCAAAAATTAAGAAGAATCTTGCTTCAATTAGACAGTTGGAACAAAAAGGTTGCAATTTCTCGACTAGAGGTGGAGCTACAAGGGTTTGGAGGGGTAACAAGGAGCTTCTGCACGCAAAACGGGGAAATGATAACATATATAAATTGCTTGGAAAAACGATGGAGAATGTTATGAGTTCTCAAATTGGATTAGGAGAGGCGAGTTCATCTGAATCAAGGTAGAGCCATCAACATAAAGCCACAAATTCTACATGGAGGCCATTGTGGTATTACAAGAAATTTTGAGATCTTTTATGTGCTGTATCTCATTATGAAATGCATAGTTTGGGGGTGGTTTTTAGATTTGTTGAGTGTTGGAGTGATTTCATATCAAGGTGGAGTATTATGGTTTGTGATTGTAATGTCCCGACCTTTTCTAGTTTTTGATAATCATTTTAATAAGGTAATTAAAATGAAATATGTATACTAAACGAAATAAAAACAAAATCTTAAACATATGTATAATATATATATATATATGTATAAATACATTAAGAATGTGCATATTAGTTATGTTTTAGAACTTGAAAACATGATTAAATATGCAACATTTAAACAATAACCATAACATGAATATATATATTGATAATGATTGCAAATAAATTTTTAACATATATATGTAAACATAACAACATATTTAAGTATTGATCAACACAAATTCAAAGGAAGAATTTGCAAACAAAAGCCTAAATCATGCACATAAAAGTAATAATAAATTTTACATATAAAAGGGTATTTTATCACTTTAGAAAATAGAAAGAACTTGGCAAACAATCAAGACAGAAAGGTGTACATATGCAGTAAAACAAATTCGGCCATTTCAACTCATACAAACATATATTAATACGCACACAACATGTTCGGAGGAATGACTCAGCAAAGGATAAAGAGAAATGTAGATAAAAGCCAAAGAAACAAAGTCAACAACTTAATTTGATTTAACATGAATAGTGTAACTAAAACATAGGAGAAAACATCACCTAAAACCCACAACATAGGTTAGTGAGTAAAGAATTCCTATTAGCAAAATATCGAACACCTAGAGTACAAAAGAAACCATATTATATCTCATTCAAATCTGAGAAAAAGTAAGTGTTATGCCAACATTTAATGAAGTTAAGGTTTGGAGATATTATGTTTCTAGAAGAAGGAGTAAGGACAAGAGGAATAGGTAATATCCAATTAAACAATGCATTATTTCCATGAATGAAATCTCCTGAAAACAAGTCGTATAGCATGTAGAAGGGTTAAGGCTAACAAGCCACTTACTATAGCGAATGTGAAGGAGAAAATAGTTTTTTAAATGAAGAAAACTGGCTATATATACTAAAAGAAACCCCTGCATTTTCTGCACAACAAAACTGAGTTCAAAACTAAAAGTCTGAGTTCTTTCTAGCTGGAAAACACATAGGAAAGCATTCAAGTGAATAAACTAGATCCTAATTTTGTTACTGCTTTTACTTTAGTTAGTGTGAAAATGAAATGTTGAACAATGTATGATCATATGCTAAAAATCTTAAACACTAAATTTCTGTATAACTATGCTTGTTTGCTTTGCAACCATCCAGATATACTGATGTTTATTCATACTTAAGTACCACCTTATTGATAAATAGATGTGCCCATATATTCCCTGTTAAACTATGTGTAATAACCCGGAAAATACGAGCCAATTTAAAATTTTTAAATTGATTATTTCAAAGCAATTGGAACCATTGAAATAGAATATTTCAGTAAATTAGTGAGTTAAGAAATAGTAAGTCAGTTTGAAAATTTGAATTCGAACTTTGACCGACTGTGCAGGGTGGAAAATTGATATTTTGCAAACGGCCTCGGAATTCGACGAAACCACTTTTGTCGGGTCCGGGATGTCAAACTATTGCTAGGTTTCAAATTTCATAATTTTTCGAATCAATATGTGAGCGTGGCAAAAGAAAACGCGTTTGACCAGTTTCGGTTGAATTTAATCGACAGGAAATTGGCCATTTTTCAAACGGTCTCAGAATTCGACGAAACTAGTTTTGTTAGGACCGTATCGTCAATACGAAACTAGAAAATATTTTTCTGGAATTTTTCTAGTTAGTGTGTGACCCCGGTAATTTGAAATGTACGTTTAAAATTCAATATAAGGATTTAAATGTAAATTCAACGGGAACTGATTGTAACGATCAAACCAGCTTACGATACATATCCCATTGTGTTCGGAATGGGGGTAAAACGCTATGGACGACAGGCGGTGGGCCTCGTTTCGAGGTCGTATGTAAAAGTCAACCCTTGTGCAAAATTAAATAATAAAATAATAAAATAAAATTAAAAAAAAATATATACTCCCCCTTTTCTTCTGCTTGCCCCCCCCCCCCCCCCCGATTCAGTTATTCACAGAGAGAAAAAAAAAAAAGAAAACCTAAATCGTGCCGCCGACGAACCCTTCGCCGCACCCCACCGCACGACCTCCTCCTCCCACCGAACCACATCTCGAAGTCGCAGACACCCCGAAGCAACACCCCCTCACCCTCGAACCTTGCCGCGACACCACCGAGCCCCCCCAGAAACCGAGCCTCCCTCTTCTTCTTCCCTCCTCCCCTTCGCAAGATCGGTAAGAATTTATTTTACTTTTATTTTTATTTTTGTTTTGTTAAAAACTGATTTTGATTAATTTTAAAAACTGTTTTTTTTTAAAGAAGCATCAACTGTTTTTTTTAAAAGAATTTTAAAACTGAATTTTTTTTGAAAAGAAATAAAAACAGAATTTTTAAAGAATTTTTAAAACAGAATTTTTGAAAGAAATAAAAACTGGATTTTTTGAAAAGAATTATAAACTGATTTTTGTTATGAATTTTAAAACTGATTTTTATGAATTTTTAAAACTGATTTTTATGAATTTTTAAAACTGAATTTTTTTAAGAATTTTTAAAACTGAATTTTTTTAAGAATTTTAAAACTGGATCTTTAAAAAGAAAGTTTAAAAACTGATAAAAAAAAGAAATAAAAACTGAGTTTATTTTAAGGAAAAAAAAAGGGTTTAAACTTTGAAATAGAAAAAGGTTTAATCTTTTAGTAGAAAAAGATTTGAAATTGCAAAAATAAAGATCATATTTTTAAAAAGAGAAAAGACGGGATTTTTATTAAGTAGAAGAAGTAAGACATGATTTTATATTTTTAAAGCAATAAAAATATAATTTTTACATCATAGGAATATTAAAAATATAATCTTTGTTTTTAGAATATGATCTTTATATGTTGAATAACATAGTAAAAATTCGATTTTTACCTATGTAGAGAATACGGGAAACGAAAGCGACAAGAAGACGAAATAGGCGAAGATTTCCATAAAGGAAGAGTTGTGTTATTGGATAGCTATTGGTGAGAAATTCTCACTCTTCAATTTCTTTTTATATATATATATGCGTGGAAATAAAAGTGAATTGCTATATATAAATATTTATATATATATATACGCCCCCTCGTCCACAAACCATGGACGATATTTATTGGTTGAAATTGTTGTGAAAATTGGTTGACGGCAAATTATTGTTTGGGATTGTTTGTGGTTGGTATTGAATTGATTGAGGTTGAAAAATACCCGTTTGTGATTGGAAAATATTTGGTTGAAACCACATAGGATTAGTTTGTGGAAATGAAATAAATATAAACATGCCGCCTGCGTGCGAATTAGATGCATGATCCCCATTGTCAAAAACCGCGAGGTTTTAAGGTAGAGCGAGGAGCCGTACTAGGGACGGTGCCGGTTTAACTACCCTGCCGTTATGCTGCCGAAATTTTGAATAATCTTTGTATGTTAGAATTATTTTCATATGTTGAAATTATTTGCATGCATAGATATTAAAGCCATATATTGAAACTATGTCCATGTGTGGAAATATTCATGTGTTGAAAAGTGTTGTGTGAAAATAAAATTCATTTGTGAATGAATGAAGTGTATAAACAATAAAAATCACATTTTTATATATATATGAAGTATGAAAAATATTCGCCTTATATAAATAATTTCAATCATAAAAATCCCATCTTTCTAATATGAACAACATAAATAAATTGTCCATGTGTGGAAATACTCATTTGTTGAGAAATGTGTGTAGTGGAAAGGTGCATGTGTTGAATAAAAAGATTGAACGATAAAAATTACATTTTTATTGAAACTATGAAGTGTTGAAACCATACGTTGGTTGAATAAATATTTTAAATGATAAAAATATGATTTTTATCATATGTGTGATATGCTAAAGATATGCAGACGTTGAAACAAATATTTGTGATAGAAATATTATTTTTAACATGCATAGGAACTAAATAAAATAGTCATGTGTTGAAATCTATTTTAGTTCGCCAAAATTATCATCTTTTGAAATGTGAAGTGTTAAAAATAGCCACTTGTTCAAATAAACGTGCATGAGTTGAAATATACATTAACTAGCTAATGTTATGATTTTAGCCTATGCATGCGATATTAGAATGAGTGGTGTTTTTAAACCAAAGCAAATCAAATATGAAGTTGAATAGAAAATGATAAATGTTAGAAATTGTATATATGTGCATGCATATCTATTGAACAGGTTAAAGCAAAAAGGGGCTAGAGAAGAGGAATAAAATTTTGTGCCCGACAAATAGGTACACATTTACTGTTTGTTTGGGTGATGATTTTATGAGCCTATTGGCTAGCCGCTTGGCTTTTTCTTTTTCTTTTTGAGATTAGAAGGACCGGGAACGCTATTTGCGATTTCCCGATGCCCCCGGTACAGGGGAGGTTATGGCGAAATTTTCCAAAATTTTAGGGTGTTAGAAAAATATTTGAAGTGAAAACGATATAGAAATTATTGAATGAACTATATTTATATAAATATATAAATATAAATATAATTAAAACGAAACGTGGCCGTGCAGTTCATATTTTGAAACCGTGATTTCAAATGACTAGTGCGGAAGATCCGGCCATTGGATTTTCCTGAAACCTCAACCGTTGGGTTCGCCTTGGAAATATCTTTCCAAAGGCACCAACTTTGTGAAGATCCGACGGTTGGATTGTCTGGAATGTTTAATTCAAAATTAGTGAAAAACAGCGCCAGAAACGATTATATTTATATATATATATAAATATAATTAAATTAAATCGAATAACGACGCTGCAGTTCGTAAATTGAAATCGTAACTTCAAATGGTTAGTGTGGAAGATCCGACCGTCGGATTTTCCTAAAACTGGAACCGTTGGGTTCGTTTTGAAAAGACCTTCCTAATGATGTAAAATTTGTGAAGATCCAACAGTTAGATTTTCCTATATGTGTAAAACAAAATTAGTGGAAAGCAGCGCCAGTGCATCGACACGACCTGAAACGTCGTTTAATTAAATATGGCCGTTTTAAATTAAATAAAAATGGCGATATATCGTTATTAAGTGCTATAGACGATATAGAGTGAAAATAAACCAATTTTGTTGTGTTTGCTTGATATGTGATGGTTGAATGTATTTGACGTGAAAATTATAACTAAACAACTGAAATGTGAATGTTGAATAGTTCAACCCTGTGATTAATTGGTTTGAAAATCTAAATATACGTCGATTATTTGAAAAGGCCGAGTTTATCTCATTTCAAATAATCGATCGACGTTGAGAAGTCGAAGAGTCGAAGACGACTGAAGACCGACGATCTCCACGTTGGATGGATGAGCGCTACTGATGCTCGTGATTGGAGTAGCTACCATGAAGGAATTGAAGTAGTAGCCGTCCAAACATAGTGTTGATTGTACGGATATGCGAGGAATTGGTGCCTCCGGTTTCGTTCAGACCCAGAACGGACTTGTAAATGGACTGTGTGTCTGACATTGGATTTTGTTCTGTGTTGATTGATCTCTGTTAAATATATATCTGTTTGGCGGCGGAGAATTTATTCTCTTGCTTAACGCCCTTCTCTGAGACGTACGAGCTTAGAGGTTATGTATTGACAGAAATCAGTCGCATGGAGTGGATTGCCTGTGTGGCACGCCTAAGTGGCATATGATCAAGGCTTCTGTTGCAAAGCAAAGTCTTGTGGTTGATGATCAAAGCATGGTCTGTGTGACTAGCTTTGTGTATAACGTGAATTCGCGAGCCTCACACCTCGGTATGAGTCAAAAACGGGAGAGTGACTGCAGGGAGAGCACGACGTTTCTTTCTAGCTAAGGTGGTGTCAGTGCCCTACCAACCCTGACATTATATATATTTTTCACCTGTGTGGTTGTTGGAATGCGAGGCGCCTCGATATAGGTCTGTAAGGACCGGGAAACGTGTGTTCAGGAATAACTAATCCTCAAAAGTAAGAGAGGACCGGCCCTGAAGATCCAAGGATCATAGTGGGGTCCTGGGACATTTGCTAGAGTGTCTCGAATCGGAGAGGAGCTTGCCCCTTGCCTCGACTCATGAAGGAATCCAATTTCCAATACGATATGTGCGGTTGTGATTGTATTACTAGTATGGCGACATAGTGGTATGGGTCATTTATGCCGCCTATGATTGATATTTATGATTGAAATCGCTTTTGAAACATATATGCACTAGTAATAATATCAAGCACTTTTGTTTTATTCGTATGAAGCATCTTTGGCCATTATAAGGTAAAAACTCTATCCTCTGGCTTGCGTTGCATTGTGTGATGGGACCTGAGTCTTATAATGGCTTCATTTTAGAAAAAGCATTGCGTTGATTTAATCATTTACTTTATTTCATGCACGAGCACTTATTGGAGTAAACCCGTTCCGCGAAAGTGGCGTGGTCCTTTGATTTGCCTTATTATTGTTGTTAATAAGTTGAATAGATTTCTCATACCAGTCCCATGACTGACTCGTAGTTTGTTTCACCTTGCAAACTCGGGTGCCCTCATTTTCACACGGGCAGCCTAGTTACAGGTTTCTGACGCACCTTTTGGCTCATGGCGAGGCTCGACTACACCGTGCTGACTTGGATTTTCTCCGCCATTATTGTATCTATATTATGATTCCGCCACTGGCGATGTAGACTGATATTCCTTTTGTGTACTCTTTATGTATGATTCCGCCTCAGGCGATGGTGACTGATTATGTATCATTATGCACTAAGTTGTATCCTGTACTGTGCTTCTCTGATGTGATGTTATCTATATGATTCCGCTGTCATATGTGTGTAAATTATTCTAATTTCTGTTTATGCTATTATCTGTGATCTGCTAATGATGATTAATGTGTTATATTCCAATGATTATCCTTAACACCGTGCCACGGGGTTTTGGGATCGTCACAGCTGGTATCAGAGCTTTGGTTAACCTTAGTTCTGGAGTCTAACACATTAAACACTTCGTCAAGATAGAATCAGTAGTATTCTAAGGCGAGTCGCTCATTAGAGATAGGACTAGTAAAGTCCTAGAATGAGCTGAGCAGAATAGCAAAAACAATTGATCAGTCCATCGTTATCTTTCCGTAGGAATTTCTGCTTAACTATGCAATAGATTATCATTTCTGTTAACTGACTTTTTCGTTACTTATACAGAATTTGACAAATGGCTACCAGAGGAGCCGCTGCTAGAGGAGGCCGTGCCGGCCGAGGCCGAGGTAGGGGAGAAATCCCAGCTCAAGAAGGACCTTTAATACAACCTCCGGCAGCTCAATACTTCGAGCTCGACCGTGTAGCTAAGAGATATAAGAACTTAGGAGGCAAGACCTTCTCGGGGACTGGCACCGTAATAGAGGCCCTTGCATGGCTCAAAACATGCGAGAAAATTCTTGAAGGCCTAAGGCTAGGAAGCGAAGACAAAGCTACTATGGGCGCCTGGCTTATGCAGGAACAAGCCGAATTATGGTGGGACTCTCTTACCGCCGGGAATAGAGAAGCCGGAAGAACATGGGATGGATTCAAAGAACTCTTCAAGGAGAAATATGTCCCAGAGCAAGCTTTAGAAAGAATGCACGATGACTTCGCCAATCTCCAGCAAGGGGATCTTTCCGTGCAAGATTATCTGAACAAATTCACAATGCTGTCGCCCTATGCTCCCGAACTTGTTGCTACCGCGAAATCCAAAAATAAGAGATTTATCTTTGGACTAAAACGTCAATATCATGATAGAGCAATGGCCTATGTCAAGCTGGATTTCAACGAGCTAGTGGAGATGACATGCAACTATGAAGACCTTGATCAAAGGCATCTGGATCAGGATCGCGCTAGAAGTCAAGCAGGAAACAAGCGCAAGCCTACTGTAAATCAAGGCGAGTCAAGCCAAGCAGCATCTTCAAAGCCTCAGACTGGCAATCCGCCACGAGGAAATTGCTTTAATTGTGGTAAGCCGGGGCACTACTCAAATGTCTGCACAGCTCCGAAGAGGCAGAAAACAAATTCTCAAGGCTCGAGCCAAGGCTCTCAGAACCCTCGCTCGTGCTTCAACTGTCGCAAGACCGGCCATCTGGTCAAAGACTGTCCTTTGCTGAAGAAAGCTACTGTAGCTCATGTCTATGACGGGTCTAGCCCGCCAGCTGCTTCCGACGGAGCAGGTAAACCCGATGTTTTGGGAGGTACCCTTACAATTAAAAATATTCTTGTTTCTGTATTATTTGACACAGGTGCATCCCGTAGTTTTATTGCTAAAAACACAGTGCACAAACTAAAGTTAAAACAGCGAAAGCTTAAAGAATCGGTTGAAGTTCATAACCCGATAGGGGGTCCTGTTACTCTCAATTCCTGTTGTAAAGTGCCAATCTCTTATTCTTCCTACAAGTTTCCTTTCAATTTAATCGTTATGGATTTTCCCGAATTCGATATTATTCTCGGGCTGGATTGGTTAACGAAATATGAAGCCGAAGTGAAGTGTGCGGAAAGAATTGTTAAAATCCGAACGAAGCTTGGATATATTACGGTTCCCTGTCATGGTTCAAATCTGAATAGAGAAGAATTTTGGTCAGCATTAGAACTTATCCCCACCTCCATAGAAAAGATTCCGATTGTTAGCCACTATGCGGATGTGTTTGAAGAAGTTGAAAACTTACCTCCGCAAAGAGAAATAGAATTCCGAATCTATCTAATTCCCAATGCTAGACCCGTGGTACATCCAATCCGTAGAATGACTCCCAAAGAAAAAGAAGAATTAGGCGATCAAACTCGTCAACTGTTGTGGAAAGGTCTAATCAGACCGAGTTTTTCTAATTGGGGTGCAGCTGTTGTGTTTGTCCCGAAGTCAGACGGTACTCTTAGATTATGTGTTGATTACCGAGACCTCAACAAACAGACGCTCAAAAATAAATATCCATTACCCCGCATTGATGATTTGCTAGACCAATTGAATGGGGCGAAAGTATTTTCTCGAATGGACCTAGCTATAGGTTTTCACCAATTGAGAATAGCAGAAGAGTGTGTTCTTTGACCGCTTTCAGAGGCCCAGACATATTTTATGAATGGTTAGTAATGCCGTTTGGCCTATGTAACGCTCCAGCATACTTTGTCGATCTAATGAATAGAGTGTTCAGGGGAGTTCTGAATAAATTTGTCCTCGTATTCATCGATGATATTTTAATCTACTCCAAATCAAAACCCGAGCATGAAAAACACTTAGAACAAGTATTGGAGATTCTAAGGAAGAACATCTTCAAAGCCAAATTCTCTAAATGTGTCTTCTGGCAAGAAGAAGTTAAATTTCTTGGCCATGTCATGTCAGGGAAAGGAATTTCTGTTGACCCAAGCAAGATAACAGCGATTCAAGACTGGAAACAACCCACTACTCCCACAGAAGTTAGAAGTTTTATGGGATTGGCTAGTTATTATCGAAAGTTCGTTAAGGATTTTTTGAAGATATCCGGTCCGTTAACGAAGCTCACAAAGAAACATGGGAAGTTTAAGTGGACTTCCGACTGTGAAGAAGCTTTCCAGGAATTGAAATCGAAGCTGACCACCGCTCCAGTGTTGACTATTATTGATGGCAATCAGGATTTAACGGTGTGGACCGATGCTTCTATTAGAGGTCTTGGTGCAGTGTTAATGCAGAGAGGCCAAGTAGTCGCTTATGCAAGCCGCCAATTGAAACCGCATGAGAAGAATTATGTGACTCATGATCTTGAGTTGCTAGCCATCGTATTTGCCTTGAAAATCTGGAGGCATTACTTATTGGGCGAGAAATTTATATTGTACACAGATCATCAATCATTGAAGTATTTATATACCCAAAAAGATCTGAATCTGAGACAACAGCGTTGGCTAGAATTTCTTGTGGCATATGACCTAGATATCTTGTATACGCCAGGAAAAGCTAATGTAGTAGCGGATGCGCTTAGTAGAAAAACCGCAATTGTTGCCCATCTTATAATTACACCTGGATTGATTGATAGGATATCTGTTCTTCAGAAAAGTGACAATTTTGCGAAAGAGATGGTAAAAAGGATTCAAAGGGGCGAAGGCTCTAGTTTCCAAGTGGATACAGAAGGAGTTTTGAGGCTGAATGGAAGAATATGTGTTCCCGACATTCCCGAGCTTAAAAGAGAAGTACTAGATGAATGCCATAAATCCAAATTTTGCATCCACCCTGGGGTGAGTAAAATGTACAACGATATCAAACGCACTTTCTGGTGGAAGGCAATGAAAAGAGATATTTCTTTGTATGTTAACAGATGCCCTACTTGTCAATTGGTCAAGAGTGACCAACAGAAGCTAGCTGGACTGTTGCAACCGTTGGAAGTCCCAGGCTGGAAATGGGAACAGATTTCCATGGATTTCATAGATGGTTTGCCGCGAACCAAGAAAGGTAATGACAGTATTTGGGTAATCGTAGATCGCTTCACGAAGACTGCCCATTTTATACCTGTCAGATCCAATCGAACTGCCCAAAGTCTAGCACAGATATATTTCAAAGAAATTGTTAAGCTGCATGGAATTCCCATCAGCATAGTCAGTGATAGAGATCCCCTATTTACTAGCAAATTCTGGGAGGCTTTCCAGACAGAATTGGGGACAAAACTGAATATGAGCACCGCTTATCACCCCCAAACAGATGGCCAAACTGAGCGGGTGAATAGAATTCTAGAAGATTTATTGCGGGCTTGTATAATCGATTTTGGTGGGTCATGGGAAGATCATTTGCATTTGGCAGAATTCTCATATAACAATAGCTATCAAGCAAGTTTGAGGATGTCACCATTTGAAGCATTATATGGAAGACCCTGCAGATCTCCTGCATGTTGGGTAGAACCTGGCAACAGACTTGTACTAGGACCCGATATGATTAGGGAAGCATCTGATAAAGTGGACTTCATCAAGAAGCGATTGAAAACCGCCCAAAGCCGACAGAAAAGTTACGCAGACTCTAGAAGGAGAGATTTGACATTTGCTGTTGGTGATCATGTTTATTTAAAGGTTTCTCCGATGAGAGGAGTAATCAGATTTGGTAAGACTGGGAAGTTGGCACCGAGATTTATTGGTCCCTTTCCTATACTTGAGCGAATTGGAACTCTTGCTTATAGGGTTCAATTGCCAGATTGGTTGCCTGGAGTGCACAATGTATTTCACGTATCTCAACTTAGGAGACATGTACATGATCCGGATCTTGTTGTAGAAGAAGCAGCGCAACAGGATGTGGAGATAACTCCAGAATTAGCACTCAGAAGAGAGCCATTAAAAATTGTTGGCAAAGAAACTAGAGAACTCAAAAGCAAAAAGGTTCATTTAGTTAAAGTGCAGTGGAGCAGTGATCCTAGAGACTGTACTTGGGAAACTGAGGAAAGCATTAAGCAAGCTTACCCCAAATGCAGAGTGGATATCTCTGACTAACTCCGGTGCAAGGTACCTTTACCATACTTTGCATTTACATTTTATTTCCTACTTTATTGTTGTTTCCTTTTCGAGAACGAAAAGTTTTAAGTAGGGGAGATTGTAATAACCCGGAAAATACGAGCCAATTTAAAATTTTTAAATTGATTATTTCAAAGCAATTGGAACCATTGAAATAGAATATTTCAATAAATTAGTGAGTTAAGAAATAGTAAGTCAGTTTGAAAATTTGAATTCGAACTTTGACCGACTGTGCAGGGTGGAAAATTGATATTTTGCAAACGGCCTCGGAATTCGACGAAACCACTTTTGTCGGGTCCGGGATGTCAAACTATTGCTAGGTTTCAAATTTCATAATTTTTCGAATCAATATGTGAGCGTGGCAAAAGAAAACGCGTTTGACCAGTTTCTGTTGAATTTAATCGACAGGAAATTGGCCATTTTTCAAACGGTCTCAGAATTCGACGAAACTAGTTTTGTTAGGACCGTATCGTCAATACGAAACTAGAAAATATTTTTCTGGAATTTTTCTAGTTAGTGTGTGACCCCGGTAATTTGAAATGTACGTTTAAAATTCAATATAAGGATTTAAATGTAAATTCAACGGGAACTGATTGTAACGATCAAACCAGCTTACGATACATATCCCATTGTGTTCGGAATGGGGGTAAAACGCTATGGACGACAGGCGGTGGGCCTCGTTTCGAGGTCGTATGTAAAAGTCAACCCTTGTGCAAAATTAAATAATTAAATAATTAAATAAAATTAAAAAAAATATATACTCCCCCTTTTCTTCTGCTTGCCCCCCCCCCCCCCCGATTCAGTTATTCACAGAGAAAAAAAAAAAAAAAACCTAAAAACCTAAAACGTGTCGCCGCCTTACCTGGAAGCCACCGCCGACGAACCCTTCGCCGCACCCCACCGCACGACCTCCTCCTCCCACCGAACCACATCTCGAAGTCGCAGACACCCCGAAGCAACACCCCCTCACCCTCGAACCTTGCCGCGACACCACCGAGCCCCCCCAGAAACCGAGCCGCCCTCTTCTTCTTCCCTCCTCCCCTTCGCAAGATCGGTAAGAATTTATTTTACTTTTATTTTTATTTTTGTTTTGTTAAAAACTGATTTTGATTAATTTTAAAAACTGTTTTTTTTTTAAAGAAGCATCAACTGTTTTTTTAAAAGAATTTTAAAACTGAATTTTTTTTGAAAAGAAATAAAAACAGAATTTTTAAAGAATTTTTAAAACAGAATTTTTGAAAGAAATAAAAACTGGATTTTTTGAAAAGAATTATAAACTGATTTTTGTTATGAATTTTAAACCTGATTTTTATGAATTTTTAAAACTGATTTTTATGAATTTTTAAAACTGAATTTTTTTAAGAATTTTAAAACTGGATCTTTAAAAAGAAAGTTTAAAAACTGATAAAAAAAAAGAAATAAAAACTGAGTTTATTTTAAGGAAAAAAAAAAGGGTTTAAACTTTGAAATAGAAAAAGGTTTAATCTTTTAGTAGAAAAAGATTTGAAATTGCAAAAATAAAGATCATATTTTTAAAAAGAGAAAAGACGGGATTTTTATTAAGTAGAAGAAGTAAGACATGATTTTATATTTTTAAAGCAATAAAAATATAATTTTTACATCATAGGAATATTAAAAATATAATCTTTGTTTTTAGAATATGATCTTTATATGTTGAATAACATAGTAAAAATTCGATTTTTACCTATGTAGAGAATACGGGAAACGAAAGCGACAAGAAGACGAAATAGGCGAAGATTTCCATAAAGGAAGAGTTGTGTTATTGGATAGCTATTGGTGAGAAATTCTCACTCTTCAATTTCTTTTTATATATATATATGCGTGGAAATAAAAGTGAATTGCTATATATAAATATTTATATATATATATATATATATATATATATATATATACACGCCCCCTCGTCCACAAACCATGGACGATATTTATTGGTTGAAATTGTTGTGAAAATTGGTTGATGGCAAATTATTGTTTGGGATTGTTTGTGGTTGGTATTGAATTGATTGAGGTTGAAAAATACCCGTTTGTGATTGGAAAATATTTGGTTGAAACCACATAGGATTAGTTTGTGGAAATGAAATAAATATAAACATGCCGCCTGCGTGCGAATTAGATGCATGATCCCCATTGTCAAAAACCGCGAGGTTTTAAGGTAGAGCGAGGAGCCGTACTAGGGACGGTGCCGGTTTAACTACCCTGCCGTTATGCTGCCGAAATTTTGAATAATCTTTGTATGTTAGAATTATTTTCATATGTTGAAATTATTTGCATGCATAGAAATTAAAGCCATATATTGAAACTATGTCCATGTGTGGAAATATTCATGTGTTGAAAAGTGTTGTGTGAAAATAAAATTCATTTGTGAATGAATGAAGTGTATAAACAATAAAAATCACATTTTTATATATATATGAAGTATGAAAAATATTCGCCTTATATAAATAATTTCAATCATAAAAATCCCATCTTTCTAATATGAACAACATAAATAAATTGTCCATGTGTGGAAATACTCATTTGTTGAGAAATGTGTGTAGTGGAAAGGTGCATGTGTTGAATAAAAAGATTGAACGATAAAAATTACATTTTTATTGAAACTATGAAGTGTTGAAACCATACGTTGGTTGAATAAATATTTTAAATGATAAAAATATGATTTTTATCATATGTGTGATATGCTAAAGATATGCAGACGTTGAAACAAATATTTGTGATAGAAATATTATTTTTAACATGCATAGGAACTAAATAAAATAGTCATGTGTTGAAATCTATTTTAGTTCGCCAAAATTATCATCTTTTGAAATGTGAAGTGTTAAAAATAGCCACTTGTTCAAATAAACGTGCATGAGTTGAAATATACATTAACTAGCTAATGTTATGATTTTAGCCTATGCATGCGATATTAGAATGAGTGGTGTTTTTAAACCAAAGCAAATCAAATATGAAGTTGAATAGAAAATGATAAATGTTAGAAATTGTATATATGTGCATGCATATCTATTGAACAGGTTAAAGCAAAAAGGGGCTAGAGAAGAGGAATAAAATTTTGTGCCCGACAAATAGGTACACATTTACTGTTTGTTTGGGTGATGATTTTATGAGCCTATTGGCTAGCCGCTTGGCTTTTTCTTTTTCTTTTTGAGATTAGAAGGACCGGGAACGCTATTTGCGATTTCCCGATGCCCCCGGTACAGGGGAGGTTATGGCGAAATTTTCCAAAATTTTAGGGTGTTAGAAAAATATTTGAAGTGAAAACGATATAGAAATTATTGAATGAACTATATTTATATAAATATATAAATATAAATATAATTAAAACGAAACGTGGCCGTGCAGTTCATATTTTGAAACCGTGATTTCAAATGACTAGTGCGGAAGATCCGGCCATTGGATTTTCCTGAAACCTCAACCGTTGGGTTCGCCTTGGAAATATCTTTCCAACGGCACCAACTTTGTGAAGATCCGTCGGTTGGATTGTCTGGAATGTTTAATTCAAAATTAGTGAAAAACAGCGCCAGAAACGATTATATTTATATATATATAAATATAATTAAATTAAATCGAATAACGACGCTGCAGTTCGTAAATTGAAATCGTAACTTCAAATGGTTAGTGTGGAAGATCCGACCGTCGGATTTTCCTAAAACTGGAACCGTTGGGTTCGTTTTGAAAAGACCTTCCTAATGATGTAAAATTTGTGAAGATCCAACGGTTAGATTTTCCTATATGTGTAAAACAAAATTAGTGGAAAGCAACGCCAGTGCATCGACACGACCTGAAACGTCGTTTAATTAAATATGGCCGTTTTAAATTAAATAAAAATGGCGATATATCGTTATTAAGTGCTATAGACGATATAGAGTGAAAATAAACCAATTTTGTTGTGTTTGCTTGATATGTGATGGTTGAATGTATTTGACGTGAAAATTATAACTAAACAACTGAAATGTGAATGTTGAATAGTTCAACCCTGTGATTAATTGGTTTGAAAATCTAAATATACGTCGATTATTTGAAAAGGCCGAGTTTATCTCATTTCAAATAATCGATCGACGTTGAGAAGTCGAAGAGTCGAAGACGACTGAAGACCGACGATCTCCACGTTGGATGGATGGGCGCTACTGATGCTCGTGATTGGAGTAGCTACCATGAAGGAATTGAAGTAGTAGCCGTCCAAACATAGTGTTGATTGTACGGATATGCGAGGAATTGGTGCCTCCGGTTTCTTTCAGACCCAGAACGGACTTGTAAATGGACTATGTGTCTGACATTGGATTTTGTTCTGTGTTGATTGATCTCTGTTAAATATATATCTGTTTGGCGGCGGAGAATTTATTCTCTTGCTTAACGCCCTTCTCTGAGACGTACGAGCTTAGAGGTTATGTATTGACAGAAATCAGTCGCATGGAGTGGATTGCCTGTGTGGCACGCCTAAGTGGCATATGATCAAGGCTTCTGTTGCAAAGCAAAGTCTTGTGGTTGATGATCAAAGCATGGTCTGTGTGACTAGCTTTGTGTATAACGTGAATTCGCAAGCCTCACACCTCGGTATGAGTCAAAAACGGGAGAGTGACTGCAGGGAGAGCACGACGTTTCTTTCTAGCTAAGGTGGTGTCAGTGACCTACCAGCCCTGACATTATATATATTTTTCACCTGTGTGGTTGTTGGAATGCGAGGCGCCTCGATATAGGTCTGTAAGGACCGGGAAACGTGTGTTCAGGAATAACTAATCCTCAAAAGTAAGAGAGGACCGGCCCTGAAGATCCAAGGATCATAGTGGGGTCCTGGGACATTTGCTAGAGTGTCTCGAATCGGAGAGGAGCTTGCCCCTTGCCTCGACTCATGAAGGAATCCAATTTCCAATACGATATGTGCGGTTGTGATTGTATTACTAGTATGGCGACATAGTGGTATGGGTCATTTATGCCGCCTATGATTGATATTTATGATTGAAATCGCTTTTGAAACATATATGCACTAGTAATAATATCAAGCACTTTTGTTTTATTCGTATGAAGCATCTTTGGCCATTATAAGGTAAAAACTCTATCCTCCGGCTTGCGTTGCATTGTGTGATGGGACCTGAGTCTTATAATGGCTTCATTTTAGAAAAAGCATTGCGTTGATTTAATCATTTACTTTATTTCATGCACGAGCACTCATTGGAGTAAACCCGTTCTGCGAAAGTGGCGTGGTCCTTTGATTTGCCTTATTATTGTTGTTAATAAGTTGAATAGATTTCTCATACCAGTCCCATGACTGACTCGTAGTTTGTTTCACCTTGCAAACTCGGGTGCCCTCATTTTCACACGGGCAGCCTAGTTACAGGTTTCTGACGCACCTTTTGGCTCATGGCGAGGCTCGACTACACCGTGCTGACTTGGATTTTCTCCGCCATTATTGTATCTATATTATGATTCCGCCACTGGCGATGTAGACTGATATTCCTTTTGTGTACTCTTTATGTATGATTCCGCCTCAGGCGATGGTGACTGATTATGTATCATTATGCACTAAGTTGTATCCTGTACTGTGCTTCTCTGATGTGATGTTATCTATATGATTCCGCTGTCATATGTGTGTAAATTATTCTAATTTCTGTTTATGCTATTATCTGTGATCTGCTAATGATGATTAATGTGTTATATTCCAATGATTATCCTTAACACCGTGCCACGGGGTTTTGGGATCGTCACACTATGCTAAGTAATGGTATCATATATGTTTTTGTTTATCACATTAATACTGATATCCAGTTGAGAAGCTAAAACCAATAGGAGCACCTTGTTCCAGTGAAGCCCATACACACTAGACTGATTTAGATGCAAGAAACTAGTGTCTATTTTAGGAGATATATATGCTTCAACTAATATATGAAATGGAATCAAACTGAGTATGTATATATGAACAAAGAAACACAGGAGCTATACTGTCTCTGTTAAACCATTTAAAACATGAATTTTCAAACCAACCAGAATCATGATGTAAGTATATAAATGAAGTCATGGTACGATATGATGATCTTTAAAAGTAATTTCAAGAGTTTTAACCTTATGTTTGTCGATAAATATTGAGATAGTCGTAAAACCTATTTTAAGCATTTTCTGATGATCTCGGCGTTGGAGTGCCAAATCATGAATCGTGGAGTGGCATGAGGGATCAATCATCATAGGAAAAATATCAGATCATTTTAACATGGCATAGGTTTCACAAACGAACTGGATTTAGGGTTTTTCAGTGGTGTTTGAAAGGGGCGACTTCGACATTGAACTGCTTGAACACGGCGGTGTCGAGTAACATCAAATTTGGGCTGAAGGTCTAGGCTTGAAGGGACTTCGGACTGTTGAAGTTTCACGTCTATCAGTGGAGGGTGTTGGAAGAATGGAGAATTATCTTGGATCCAGTTTTTTTGTTGAAGATGAAGTTGAAAGGTGAAATTACTGTGGAGGGGGGAGTTGGTCGGATCTGGTGGCGGGTCGACTTCCTGAGGTGAAGTGGAGTTTATGTCGATGAAGTTGGAAGTGTGATGGCGAGTAGATCGATGGTGCATGTGCACCAATGCACAGTGTGCATTTTAATGGAGAAGAAGAAGAAGCATGAAAGGGAGGAAGGAATTTGGCACTTTGGAAATGCGTGTGGAGCGTGAGGATCTAGAGGTGACCAATCAAGTATAGCACTTGTTTTTGGGGGATGGAACTTTGAAATGTGGTACTACTAGGGGGTACTTGGCACGTTGGAAGAAACTGGTTCGGCATGGCATTTTGGCAGTGAACGGGCGCGCGCAGCATGGGGTTTGGAGAAGTGGCACTTCCGAAAAGTGGCACTTCCGAAAAGTGGCATTTTCGAAAAGTGGTACTTCCGATAAACTGGCACTTTGGTACTTCCGATAAACTGGCACTTTGGTATTTCCGAGAAAATCTAGCACTTTGACACTTCCGCAAAATCTGGCACTTTGGTACTTTAGCTGAAACACGGGTGCTGGAGTGATTTTCATGTGCGCACTGTGGCATTTGGGAAGTGGCACTTCAATAAATTGGTACTTTGGCAAATACTCTAACAAAGAAGATTCTGAACGAAGTTTTAATTAAAATCAGTTTTAATTAAAATCAGTTTTAATTAAAATCAATTTTAATTAAAATAGAAAATAAAATAAAAATAAGGAAGAAATAAATAAATAAAAAGAGAATTTTTATTTAAATATCGTAGGCAAGTGGAAGAAAGACCGTAGCAGAAGATCGAAGACAGAAGCTCGACTGTAGAAGTTCGACGAGTTGAAATTAGAAATATAAGGAAAATAATTAAATTAAATTATAAATTTAATTTATTTATGATTAATTAGAAGTGAGAAACTAATTTACAGGAATAACGGAAGTGTTTAACATTGTATGAACAAAGATGTTTGATGAAGTAAAATACCGTGTGCGGCGCACACGCTTTAAATTGCTCATTTCTAAATGAGGTCAAAATTGTATAAAATACCCTGTGCGATGCACACACTTAAATTGTTCGATGATAAATGTTAATCAGAATATCCGGATGTGAAAAAATGCAAACATACACCGTTTTGTTTGATTGAAATCCATAATTAAAGAATGTGTAAATCGTATTATAATCATGATAGGCTTATAATTATTTATCAACTGTAAAAGACATTACGTACATCATTTCGAAGAGTCCGGAATAAATATTCCACTTCGATCCGAATTATATGACGCGTTTCATAGATATTGAAGACAGAGATATGCAAGGGCTATATTTTTATAGTATCTTCGGTCTGTCCAGTCCCAGGATAAATCTGTATGGACGGTTGTCTGACAACGTATATCTATTAGATTCTACACATCGAATTTACGTAAGTATATTGCACTGGTGGCGGAGAAATTCGTTTCTCTTAGCTTTATTGCCCGCAATATATCTAGGAAATCGAATGAGTGTTCTGACAAATATGACAATGTGGCATTCAAAGTAATTAAAGAAATAATCTGTCAAAGGATAAACGTAACCTCTACCTCACAACCAAGAAATAACAAAAATCGGGCTAGGCAGCATGACTATTTGGGTCATACCCAAGCATGGTGTATTATCACCATATAGAGAAATTCCTTTTGTTTTCTCATCTCTTTTTCACTGCTGCAGCATTCAGTAGCGATTGCTAATCCCAACCGTGGAGGCGATAATATATTCGTTACACTCAAGCTAAATAAGTGGACGGTCATGTGTGGCTGGGTTGCAAGACGTTCTTGTTGAACCCCAGTGTATCCTCTCTAGAGTACACTGATCGACAGGTGATCCCATACCTTGTCTGTTGGAATCCAATCTCCAATAAGCGCTTTGCGGTTTTAGATTTTATACTATATACGTGAAGGTGAGATGCAAGCATTTCACTAGATGATTATTTATTTGATAAAAACTAACGTAATATCAAATGTTTTGATATCAAGATAATTGGGTCATCATCCATATATTAGTTATGGACCGGTCTAAAGATTTCTAAAGTTAAATGAATCTATCCAATATGAGAAACCTTATTCTTATTTCCCTGTTTCCAAACTTTTTAACTGTGTTTACTCACACCAGTCCCCTGACTGACCCAAAGTGTTTACTCACACCAGTCCCCTGACTGACCCAAAGTTTATTTTCTGTGTTTCCTAAACTCTTGGGTACTCATAATATTTGTTATGAGTAGACAAGTGATTCAGGTAGGCAAGTGGAACGTTACGAAGTTCAAGTTCAAGACCAGTCTACTAGCATATCTATATCTTTGTATCCAATTTATATATATATATATATATATATATATATAATCCTAGTAATGATGTATAATTATGCTGTTGTACTATGGCAATGTATTATGATAATGTACTCTGATGTATTAGAACCTGTTATGTAATATATTATGTATTTTGTGAAATTCCGCTGTGAGATTCTGATGTTTTCTTATTCTTCTATTCTATTAGTTCAATCTTTTCTATCTCATCCTCTAATTTCTTTCATAATGACACGACTTTCGAGGTCATCGAAAATTGCGCCGTCACAGTGATATTCATCACATGGATATTAAAGTGGAGATATTGGAAGTTACGGGATTTTAGGATCTATTGACCGAGTTTTATGGATTCATTGAGATATTTTAGGGAAAGTTTTATTTTGAACAAGTTTTAAGGAGAATTTATTTCTGAGATATTTTATGGCCTAATTAGGTTTTGACCTAGTCTTTCTATTTGCCTATATATGCATCTCATTTGGAAGAGATTTACTTGTACTTGAAGGAAAGAAAAAAACAAAAAAAAAACTTGTTTTTTGGGATTGAGATAAATTCTCAATTATTTTTAGGCTTTCATTGTAATAATTTAGTGGATTAATAAAGGTTTTTTTGGTGTAATTTGCTTGTTATTGTTATCTTCTTCCCACTTTCAAAATCTATTTATGTAGTGATCTTGCGGAAACCCTAACAAGTAAAATCCATAATAAACTCGAATCATTTGGTGTTACAAAAAATTATGAAGCTATAGTTCAGCGTTTATGTAGTTCTTGAATCAAGGATGGTTCCCCTTATACTTACAAAATTTTCATGAGAGAAGGATATTATAATGTGTGTGTGTCTATATGTGTATGTGTGTGTGTGTGTGTGTGTGTGTGTGTTTGTATGTATATATAAACTAAGCTTATTCAATCAAATTAAGTTTTTAAAAAAGATTTTTTTTTTTGGGTTCTAAGTCAACTATTTTTCTCAAACTTTGGTTAGTTTATTTCAGTGATTAAAATTTGTCTACTTTGTTGCATAGTTATAATTCCATTTCTTTAATTAGCTATATGCAATTATAATTGCTGACTTATGGGGAATGACCTCAGACAATCATTCTGCATCAAATACTTAAATCCATTCAATCTAAATAGTGATTACCATGTACACATATGAGATTTAACTCATCTCAATTCAACATTTTTTGGGTTAGACTACATAAGTAAATGTATCTTAATAATTTATTGACATAAAAGTAAGTTACCAAATTGACAGGAAAAATAGTTTTACAACCTAGTAAGTATACACTACCCTGATATTGACCAATTGAAATTATATTTCTACACTTTTTTTATGAAATAGATTTCTAGTTGTATACGTTGAACTAAATAGAAAACGAAAGTTGCATACAGAGTTTATAGAACTTGGCGACTAAGGAATTGCAATCTGTTGATCTACATCCATAGCAACATTATCATCCTTGAAATGATTAGTTGCATGCCTACAATGGTCATTAGTATCATAAAATGCATGAAACTATAATAAAAAATAAAAATAATGAATCAAGACACCTAACTCAATCATGTGAATTAGGACATCAAAGAAATGGCAAAATGACTGTAAAGGTAAGAAGAGTACATAAAATATTGTAAATGATAGGGAGGAAGAGTAGATAATTCCATCTACAATAGTGATTAGTGATGGGTAGGATTTTACAAAAGAAAAAAAGAATAGTGAAGTGCAGGTATTACGTTGGGAAGAAGATAAAGGCCATTGTGAAAAAAAATGCTATGTAGGCTAGAAGTTAATTGATTTAGGTTATAGCTTACAGGGAAATAAAGAGAGAATTGGAAAGGAAAGTGCTAGATTACCAATTATCATTTATAGTACAGTATAGATATGACCAAATATGAACATAACATTAACAAATAAAGGCTGAAGCAAAAGATAAATTTGAGAAGTACATGCTAGAAACATAAATAAATCTGTGTAAGCAAATTCAAGTTGGCTATTATTATATTCATTTCTCCAATTCAAGATATTGTTACAAAGCAAAACACCGGTTATGAAACTACAAAATTGCAAGGCTAACTATAAAATAAATATAATGGAACATTCATAGCAATTTAAAATGAGATTCAGTATATCACTTTCTTGTAAAAAACACCTATTGATTAAGGAATGAATCAGGACTAATACGAGCAGGTGGGAAAAAAATATGACCTAACAGTTTATTTATACTGGAGATGTTGAAACAAAGGGGCACAAACATCAAACTGGAGAATCCAAATGAAACAAATAGCAAGATCAGTCACAACCAACGCCGACAGTGTGATAGCGCATATAAAAAACAAAATTGTATATCGAATTGTAATCAAGATTGAATCGTTGAAACCATTTGATAGTTGGGAACATACCAGATATTTTCTTCAAAAGGGAGGGAAAATGTTAATGGCATGTAAGCTTCTTCATCAAATCTACAACTGACGCGCAGGCACCGTGGTCAGTACCCGATCTTCTATACAGGGTATAAAAAGGGATGAAGAATCAACAACTATAGATTTAGAATGATGCCTAGTTCATTTGATTGAGGAGATGCAAAACACAAAGCAATGGACATATCATAAATCAATGGAAATGAAACATTTTGGGTTGGGATAGAAAGAAATGGAAGCGAGAATAATCGATCTTTGGTTAGAGCATCTCTAACAACACTCTTATTACATATTTGTAGTAATGCACCTAGAACACCCTCCAACAGGGTGCATATTTTTCGATCCATGTAAAATTCAGCGTTTTTGGTTACAAAAACGTAATCAGAAGAGGCGTCGGTTGAACAGGTGCCCTGGATGGAGCGCCTGTTCAAACAATGCCTGTATATTAAAAAAAGGCTTCAAGCGCTTGTTGAACAGGCTTCTAAGCTCAGGTGCCTATTCAACATGCGCCTAAAGTTTTTTTATTTTGACTGGGCCCCTTGGAGCTTAGGCGCCTATTGAACAGGAGCCTCACCCATGTTTTGTTAGGGAGATCGTCTGATTACATTTTGTAATCCATGAATTTGTAATTTTAGATTACAAATCTGTTGGAGATGTTCTTATGTATAGAGGAGAAAGTTAATTAGGACGTTTAAGTTTTGGAACAGAGCAGCTGCGTACAAAAAAGAACTTTGAAAGTAGATAGTTGAGTTCTATCTAATTTGGAGAATGCATGTGGAGCCTAGAAACTAAATTAAGTAATTATAATATAGTACAGATTAGTGTACAATGCTCATAGTTTGGACTTAACAAAAAGAATCAAACTATCTCTAGGGCATACTATGTTCATATTGTTGGAGCTAGGCCAGCCAACAACTGAAGTTATGGGTGAATTTCAAAACTTTTTACCTTATCAGATCTTAATTGTCTCTATGAAGCCTAACTTATTTAAAGAACCCGAAACTTCTCCGGTAAGGAAAGAACGGATTGCTTTGAGAACAAGACGAATCACAACACAAACAGAAGAACATTTCATTGCTTATTACAACATTCCATCTGAATAAAAGAATATACAGAGTATGAATAAATATTATACAACAGAGAATATCAAATATTCAAATACATTACTACAACGGAAAAATAATACAAAACATAACTGAAAGAAATACATGGATACAGAGCTTTCTGAATATCACTTCAGCTATAAACCAGGGTCCTGTAAGAATAAATCTGCAAAACCAAAACTACTAGCTGCCCGTGCAGAAAATAAGGGCACCCAGAGTTTAGGTTAAAACAATAAACTCCAGGTCAGTTATGTGACCAGTGTGAGAACTAAAATAGTTATTAATCTTTATTTTAAAGTTAGGTAAATCAAGGGACCACGCCGTATAACACAGAACGGGTTTCCTCCCAAGAATACCAGTGCATAAAACAAAACAGCACAATGATAAATAAAGAACAATGAAGCTATTATAAGACCCAGGTCCCATCACACAATGCAACGCAAGCCGGAGGATAGGGTTTTTAACTTATAATAGCCAAAGAATGCTTGATACGTTTAAAACATATTATTTTGATAATACTCTAAGTGTATAGTGTCAAAAACAATTTCAATCATAAGTATCAATCATAGACGACATGAATGCCCCATACCACTATGCTACCATATATAAGTTTACAACTAAAACCGCAATATCACGTATTGGAATTTGGATTTCCATCTATGAACCGGGGCAAAAGATAGTCCTCACCGATTCGAGACTCTCTAGCTCGAGCCTTAGGAAAGCACGCAGACAAGCCTTGGATCGTCAGGGCGGGTCCACCGATGTGGATTATTATGCCTGAACACTGCGTTTCCCCACCCTTTGGGGCGTAAGTGAGCCAAATGACTCCATATCCGAGGCGCCTCGCAACAGCAAGTAATAATAAGCAACATACACATGAGTCAAACTCATCAGGGCTGGTAAGCCACTGACGCCACTCCTAGCTAGAAAGAAACGCATGTCCTCCCCGAGGTCCTCTCCAGTTTTTGGTTCACACCGGGGTGTGAGGCTCGCAAATTAACACTACACAAAGCGATGCCACAAAGGCCGTGCTTTGATCATCAACCACAAGACTTTGCTTTTCAATAGAAGCCCTGATCATTTGCATCTTAGCAGGCCACATAGGCAAACCATTCCATGCAACCGATATCCATCAATCACATAGAATGATATCCAATGTCAGACACACAGTCCATTTACAAGTCCGTTCTAGGTCTGAACGAAACCAAATGCACCTTGTACCACGCATATCCATCGATCTCCAAGTATGTCTGGATGATCACTAACTTATTCCATCCTCTTAGGTGTACAGCCCAATCAAGATCATCATTAATCATCCAAACGATGTGAAGACCTCCGATTTTCAACCACCGTCTTCATCTTCGACTTATCGTCGTACCAGATATTTAGAATGGGATAAACCCGGTCTTTCCGAATAACTCGCGTATTTTATAAACAAGTGTTACACCAACACAACATACGCCTTATTCCAATTCAGAATATTCTTTTATTCAAATATTCACATTACTAGGGAAAGGTTCCCATTAATTTTATCAAAGATAAATTCTTTAAAATTTATTCTTTAATCTTCCTTTGAATATCATTTTAAACCATATTATGGTTTTCCAAACTAGTCGGGATTAGAGATCCTTACCAAAGTAATTATTTGTTTAATTTCCCAACCCCAACCTATTCATCCCATGGAGCAAAACTGGTAATACTCCATATCTAAAACCACGGTGTTATCGGTAAATTTAATTACCATTTCACGTTCAAATCTAATTAAAGATTTAACTGCCGCCTGGAGTAAAACTGGTGGTACTCCATTCTCGATCATTTCAATCTAATTAAAGATTAATTAAAACTCTAATTCAGTTTTAATCCCAAAAATCATTACTTAATGACTTTTCAAAGTTAAGAAATTAATCTTATCTTTAACTGGGTTAAAGAACTAATGTCATTTAAAACACAGCTCACGATAAACCCCAAAATCACATTACATCAATTATGGAATTTTCACAGAAAACAGATCGATATATAATCGGTATAAACTTCCATATCCAACCGATAATATAAATGGAATAACGACAAAGCCTTTTAAATTCCATATATAGTAACAGTCTGCCTCCACAGAAGTTCACTTCGATTATTACCAAATCGAATTCCATTCCAATTTAATTAAATTAAACTGGAAAACTTTACTTTGGAAAATCCCACTAAATCTTAATAAAAGATTTATATATTCCAAATCACTTTTTACCGTAAATCGGGTTAAAGAACAAGTGTTATTTAAAACACAGTTCACGATAAACTCAATTCACATTTCATCTTGATTCCAATTAAATGTATATTAATTGGCAATTCTCCTTTAAATCTTAATTAAAAGATTTATCTTTCCTCAATTGGGTTTAAGAACAGTGTTATTTAAGACACTATTCACAGCAAACCCAAAATCCCATTTGATATTAAATACAAGGCTCTGAATAGAAAATATATCGGCTTATATTCAATTTAAAATCTGAAACCAACAAATATCGTATTGGAAATAACGATATAAATATATCTTTCAAATTCCCATAACAATATCTGTATAATCACGAAATCCCACATCAAAATATCCCGAAGATAGTTTCGATTCAAATCCAGTCCAATTTAATATATTGAAAATTCTGGTTATTTTTAAAAGCACTTCAAATCCAATTTATTTATTTAAAAATAAATGGATTTTAACTAGTTTATTTCGATAAAATATATTTTTATCCTTTCAAATATGGGATTTTCCATTCCAATTCTTTCTAAATCATTTATTATGATTTTGCACTAATTATCGATATTTTTAATAATTTTATCAAGGCCCGTACAGTCGATTTCCATGAACGGTCGTCGAACTGCACTTACAGCGACCTTTTCCAAATTTGATTTGGACATAACTCCAAATCCAACCTTTAGATTTCAAATTTCTTGTATTCGTTGGAAATCTCTTTTCGATACGAACCCAATGATCCCTGTTTCAGTAGAATCTGACGGTCGGATCTCCCGCAATGTCAATTTGAAGTCAATGGTCGAAATTCGCGAAGTGCCGCAGTGCGGCACGTTCTATTCAGGCCATTAAATATATATATATAATATATATTATACATATTTCGTCGATTTCCTTTCAAAACGTATTTTATAAATCGTTTTAAATTCGTTTTCAAAACAGTTTCAACTTCATATTCAATTTCAAATAAAAATTTAATATTCCATACCATTAACCTATAAATAATAATATTTTCAAAACATTAGATTTTGAAATCACTTCATTTTCGATATTCATTATAAAAATGAATAAAATCGATATAAATATCGTTCATGTCAAAATGGCGCAAATCTTATCAACACGGCTTTATATATTTCAATAACTTCGTTATTCTATTCAACAAATTAATATTTTCTTCAACACACGAATATATATATTTCTTTCAACACTTGAATATTTATTATTTCTTTCAACACATGAATAGTTTCAACATACGAGTATTCTCAACACATGAGTATGGTCAGCACATGACTATTTTGTTTATTCAACACATGAATAAAATTTATTTTCTAAATTGGAATGAGACCCACTAAATTACCATATAATGTTATTTATATGGATTCTATACAACACATGTATATAATAGCAATGATAAATAATCAACCATCATCCAAAGTGCACCACACGACTGTTTGTCAACCTATCGATTGACAAACAACTAAATAATTGGGATTAGTGTATGCCATATATCATCCCAATACCCATGTGGGCTTTTAGTCAACAAACACAGATTTTTATTTGTGCAGTTGGGCGATGTGTAAAATTTATCATCCCAGTCCATATCAGTCAAATAAGTGTACATAAACAAATCGCCTGATTTGTAAATGAATATTTATTTTATTTCAACACATGAATATTTATTTTATTCAACCTATGAATATTTTATTATATTCAACACATGAATTTTATTCTATTCAACACATGAATTTTATTCTATTCAACACATGAATTTTACTTTCCATTCCACATCACAATAAATTTTCACACAAATAAATCAATCCAAACGCAATCAAACAAACAAGTCATCCATGGTCTGTGGACGACGGGAAAACAGTTCATATCTGCAGTTATAAAATAAACAACTGAACAGAAAATTTTAGTGAGGAGTTCTCACATTTGGGATCCACTCCTCCATTCTATTCTGAACGGTTCAGATTTGTCTGAAATTCCAACTCTCTCATTCCACGCTGTTTATAAATAAAAATCACATTTTTATTTCAATGCTTTAAAAATCAGATTTTTATTTCGCTATAATATATAAATCATAGTTTTAATATCTTTATAATATAAAAATCATATTTTTAATATCTCTATAATACAAAAATCATATTTTTATTATCTCTATAATATAAAAATTATATTTTTATTATCTCTATAATATAAAAACCATATTTTTAATACTCTACTAATATAAAAATCATATTTTTAATACTCTACTAATATAAAAATTATATTTTTAATACTCTACTAATATAAAAATCATATTTTTATTTTCTCCATCATATAAAAAATCGAATCTTTATCATGCTAGATTGTGTATAAAAATCACTTCTTTATCTTGCTAGATTATATATAAAAATCGCTTCTTTATCCTGCTAGATTATATATAAAAATTGCCTCTTTATCTTACTAGATTATATATAAAAATTATAACTTTCTTCGCTATTTACATGTATAAAAAATCAGATTTTTATATAGATGTTCTACACTATGAAAATCTGAACTTAAACTAACTTTATATTCATAAATTTCTGAAGCAAAAGAAGTAAAATAAAATAAAAATAAGGTGGTCTTTATAAAAAAAAGACAAACATACATCACTTACAGGGTTTTCACGCATGGGAGGGGTTTACAGCCGGAGTTGGCCAAGGGAAAGGGCGACGCCGGTCTTCAGGGGCGGTGGCGGTTGCCGAGCGCGGCGTCAGGGCTTTGGGGGCTTTCTTATGGCCGGAGAAGGAAGATAAAGGGAAGGAGAGAGTACAGAGGAGAGAGAAGAAGGGGGCGGAGGAGGACGGTGGTCAGAAGGTGGCGCGGCCTTGGGTGTGACGGCGTCACAGAGGAGCGGAGCGACGAGGAAAAAGGGCGGCCGCCATTTTTCTGATTTGGTGGTTTGAATTTAATCGGGGGTGAATGAAGATTAAAAGGGGGGTTTTATTATAATTAATTAATTATTTAATTTAATTCTCCTATAGTTGACTTTTCACTCGAACTCTAAACGACGCCCAACGACGGTCGTCCCTAGCCAATTACCCCTATTCCGAACACAATGGGACGTGTATCGTAAGCCAGTTCGGCCAACAAAAATTATGAATTTTGGAATCTAGCAATAATTTGACATCCGGATCCAACAAAAATGGTTTCGTTGAAAACTGAGGTCGTTTGCAAAATGACTATTTTTAAGTGCCTTTATATATATAATATATATATATATATATATATATATATATATAAATTCCACAGCGACTTTTCTGAATTTTAAAATGGACGTAACTCTCCACTTCTAAAGTGAAATTTCAGTTTCTTACATCTGTTAGAAAGATATCCTCAAACAGATTCAAATATTTCTTGTTTCGTTCAATTCTGACTTATATTGAATTCTGTATATTCATTTGAAATTCGAAATCGAATTTTCGAACTACCGCGCCATTTCAGGCTCGTTATATAATTAAAATAAAATTATTCGTTTTAACTTCGTCGAAAATAAATTTTCCTTCGTTATTATTTAAAATAAATCATTTTAAATATTAAAAATTCATTAAAATTCCCAAAATAAAAATTTTAAATTGGCTCAGATTTTTCGGGTTGTTACAATCTCCTCAACTTAAAATCTTTTCGTCCTCGAAAAGGAACGAAGATGAAAGTTGTTTAACTAATAAACTCAACTTCCATTATTTTCATTGCGGATTAAGTTCTTCAACTTTTCACTTTCTAAGAATTTTTCAAAAATTTGGCTAACACCCTAAATTTTCGAAAAATTTCGCCATAACCTCCTTTGTACCGGGAGCATCGGGAAAATCCCCAAACCGCCACATAGGCCCTCTCATCTCAAAAAGAAAAAGAAAAAGCCAATCGGCTCATAAAATCACCGTCATCCAAGAAATTAGTAAACATGTACCAATTTGTCGGGTATACAATTTTATTCCTCTTCTCTAGCCTCCTTGCTATGACCTGTTCACACATATATATGTACATGCATGCAATTGTAATCATTTTTCAATACAGTTCTAAATTTGGTTCCATTAGGCTAAATCGTTCAAATTTTAATAAATGAAACCAATAATCAAACAACACAATCAACAATCAATTTGTGGATTATAGTTTCAAATTCATAATTTTGATATATATACAGAAAATCATGTTTTTGATGCCAAATCACAACAATAAACCTATCTAATTTTGGTTCTCACACCAGTCTAATGGAGATATATAGATATCATACATTTGAAACACGAAAACAAACGCTGATGATGACGCGTCAATCATCAGAATCATGTCCGAGCGACTAGGGTGTGATTTTATATCTATCCAGTATATTTGAGGCTTTGAATACACGCTAGCTAGGCGTATACGCAAAATCTCTATATACTCGATTGTCCAAAATCGATATAAAAATAATATTGAAATACGTAAAATAAGATTTAAATTTTCAAAACAAAAATTTGTTTTAATTCTTATTTTAAAAATTCACTCTTCACACTCGTTCTAGGATACTACTGATCCCATCTCTAACGAGTCATTCTCATTGGATATTACTAATCCAGTCTCTGATGAATTCTTTCGTTCGGTTCTAATGTATCTCGTTCTCGAGCTCTGTAAACCAAAGCTCTGATACCAAATCGAAGAACCCGAAACTTCCCTGGTAAGGAAAGAATGGAATGCTTTGAGAACAATACAAATCAGAACACAAACAGAAGAACATTTCATTGCTAATTACAACAATTCCATCAGAATACAAGAATATACAGAGTATGAATAAATATTATACAACAGAGAATATCAGAGATTTAAATACATTACAACAGCGGAAAAATAATACAAAACATAACTGAAAGAAATACATGGATACAGAGCTTTCCGAATATCACTTCAGCTATAAACCAGGGTCCTGTAGGAATAAATCTGCAAAACCAAAACTACTAGCTGCCTGTGCGGAAAATAAGGGCACCCAGAGTTTAGGTTAAAACAATAAACTCCAGGTCAGTCATGTGACTGGTGTGAGAACTAAAACAGTTATTAATCTTTATTTTAAAGTTAGGTAAATCAAGGGACCATGCCGTATAACACGGAATGGGTTTCCTCCCAAGAATACCAGTGCATAAAACAAAACAGCGCAATGCTAAATAAAGAACAATGAAGCTATTATAAGATCCAGGTCCCATCACACAATGCAACGCAAGCCGGAGGATAGGGTTTTTACCTTATAATAGCCATAGAATGCTTGATACGTTTAAAACATATTATTTTGATAGTACTATAAGTGTATAGTGTCAAAAACACGTTTAAAATACGTTTAAAACAGATTATTTTGATAGTACTATAAGTGTATAGTGTCAAAAACAGATTATTTCGATCGAAATTGACTAAAACTGTTAAAACACGTTTTCTTTTGCCACGCTCACATATTAATCCAATAAATTATGAATTTTGGAATCTAGCAATAATTTGACATCCCGGATCCAATAAAAGTGGTTTTGTCGAAAACGAGGTCGTTTGCAAAATGGCTATTTTTAAGGGCCTTTATATATATAAAATATATATAAATTTTACAACGACTTTTCTGAATTTTAAACTGGACGTAACTCTCCACTTCTAAAGTGAAATTTCAGTTTCTTACATCTGTTAGAAAGATATCCTCAAACAGATTCAAATATTTCTTGTTTCGTTCAATTCTGACTTATATTGAATTCTGTATATTCATTTGAAATTCGAAATCGAATTTTTGAACTACCACGCCATTTCAGGCTCGTTATACAATTAAAATAAAATCATTCGTTTTAACTTCGTCGACAATAAATTTTCCATTATTATTATTTAAAATAAATCATTTTAAATATTCAAAATTCATTAAAATTGCCAAAATAAATTTTTTAAATTGGTTCAGATTTCCGGGTTGTTACACTTATTTAGAATATTTGTAAACTTAATTTAAATAAAATCATTTATCTTATTGAAATTCAAAACTTCAATAATATATAATTTGTTTAATTAGATTTAATATATGTATCAATTAAATATATGTGTTTGCGTATATGCATGTGTAACATGATAATCCGTGAAGGGTATAATGTGTCCATATATAGATGTTGAGATTTACATTGCAATAAACACATTAGCTTGTTTTATGTATACTATAACTTATCCAAATATGAGCTTGGATATATGACAAAACAAGATATTAATATATATACACAGATACATACATACACACACACACACACACAGATACATACATACATACATACATACACACACACACACACGCACACACGCACACACACACACACACATATATATATATATGGGGACGTCTATTTAAACACAAAACTAAACACAAAATGAGAGACACCAAAATCTGAGCCATTGGATTATTTTGTCCTTATAGGAGAGGTGGAAATCATGGAGTAGTCTGATGGTGGAGATTTTGTGTCTCCCTATTTGTGTCCATTTTTTGTGTTCAAAGAGACTTTCCCTATATGGGGACGTCTATTTAAACACAAAACTAAACACAAAATGAGAGACAAAAAATCTGAGCTGTTGGATTATTTTGTCTTTATGGGAGAGATGGAAATTATGGAGTAGTCTGATGGTGAAGATTTTGTGTCTCCCCATTTGTGTCTATTTTTTGTGTTCAAAGAGACTATCCCTATACGGGGACGTCTATTTAAACACAAAATAAGAGACACAAAATCCGAGCTATTGGATTACTTTGTCTTTATGAGAGAGGTGGAAATCATGGAGTAATCTAATGATGAAGATTTTTGTCTCCCCATTTGTGTCTATTTTTTTATGTTTAAAGAGACTTTCCCTATATACATACACGACACACACATACATATACATATAAGGTGATAAAAGACCATATGTAAACTTATTATTTAAGAAAGCAGTTTCTATCAAAATATTAAATTGAAATAATTATATGATATTATAATTTTATAAAATCTAAAACCACTTTCTAGGCATAAAACTTAATTTATAGAATTTTATCAATTAAAATAATATTTAATATTAAAACAACTATTACTAAACCAAAATTAAATTAATTGTTAAAAATATGAAATGAAGTAGGAAAATTCCAAAAACAAAAAACTAATTGTGCTAAGCACTTTTACACGTAGGAAGAATTTATGGAATTTTCTCAATTGAAAAAATAGAATTTTGAAAAGATATGGGTTAATCTGAAGCTCCATATTATCCGGTTTAGATGGTTTAAAAATACTACCGTTGGAACTGATGACTATTTCTACTGGATCATGTAAATCCTTACAATACAACAAGTCTTCCATCATCAGTCTCCAGATCGAATAGTTGGTTGATGTCAACTTGACCATTGAGCTGCTGTTACTCAACTCCATAATGTGATAATGTAAACACTTGCTCCGATACCACTTTGACAGTATTCAACAGTGGGTTACAATCAACACCCACTATATCACATACAAAAAAGAAAGTAACCAGCAAAGATATTCTGAGTTATCACAAACTTGATGACTGCCAAAACACCAAAAGGAAACAACAAAGAAGTAGCAATGAAACAGTAGCATAAACAAGTATAAGCTGAAGGAATAAAAACAGCAAGCAACACACAATATTATTTACATGGAAAACCCCTTCGATGTGAAGGATAAAAACCACAAGACTGTTAAGGAGTCTACCTTGTACTTCTCTTATTAATCAACTGTGGGAAAAAGAACCTGAAGATTGTTTACAAAGATTCACTACCCATCAACAGTTTTTGAAGCAATAAGAGATGAAAACAGAGTATAAAAGTACAGAAAACCACTATGTATTCTGGTATGCCAAGATTCATCCCAAAACCGAGCTTCAGAAAGGATTGGTGATCTGATTGTCTTGAAATAGATGAAGCCATGATTTCAAGAGCAGTTGTTAATCCGAGCCAGATCCAATCCACCCATAGCATAAACCGGAGCTGTTCTAAATTATATGTGCTTGCATTTGCTGTGATATAATTTCTTTTTTGCTTCTGCCAAAAGAAAAAAATACTTCTCTCAACCTAACCAAAAGCACAAAGTGTGTGCAGTAGTAATTTCTCCCAGAAAAGACAAAAAATCAATGAAAGAAAATATTGTCATAAAAATGAAAACAGAATATTATCAGTTCTCAAATAAAGCCCACAAAACAGCAAATGCACGTCCAAAATATCAAGAGACTTGCTATAAGTATGGGCTGGACTACCCAAGAACCTCGCCCTCCAGCCCAATATGTGGAAGATGTGCATGCAACAATCATTTGAAACTCATTCCCACAAGCTTGCCACAAACATCAAGCTTTTTTCCATGAACCACTTTAGTTAACATATCTGCACCATTCTTATTTGTATGAACTTCCTTCAACTTCAGCATGTTTTCTTCAATCACATTCCTCAGCCAATGATATCAAACATCGATATGCTCGGTGCGAGCATGATACATGGAATTCTTGCTCAAATCCATAGCACTCTGACTATCACAGAATACTACATACTCTTCTTGCTGCAAACCCAACTCTTGAAGAAACCTCTTCAGCCAAAGCATTTCTTTACTTGCTTCCACAACTGCTGTATACTCGGCCTCGGCTGTAGAAAAAGCTACACACTTTTGTAGCTTGGATTGCCATGAGATAAATCCCCTTTAAAATGTGAATACATAACATGAGGCAGATTTTCTACTGTCAATATCTCCAGCCATGTCTGCATCTGTATACCCCTCAAGGGCATGTCTGCCACCTCAACACAAACGAAGTTTGGAAGTGCTACACAAATATCTGAAAATCCACTTCACTGCATCCCAGTGAGTCTTACCAGGATTGGATAGATATATATTCACCATACCAACGGAATGCACAATATCTGGCCTCGTGCAAACCACGACATACATCAATGAACCCACAACAGAAGAATAAGGAATATAAAACATACTTGCTTTCTCCTTCTCTGTTGTTGGACAACCTCTCTTACTTACTTGTAATGAGATGCCAGTAGTGTACTAACCGGCTTTGCATGCTTCGTATTGAACTTTTTAGTACACGTTCAATATATTTTTCTCGAGATAGCCACAACTTTCTAGCTTTCCTGTCACGAGCATTCTCCATGCCTAAGATTTGCTTTGTCGGACCCAAATCTTTCATGTCGAATAACTTGGACAGATCTTTCTTCAATTTGCTAATCATCTCTAGATCTTTTCTGACTATGAACATATCATCTACATATAAAAGAAGAATAATAAAGTTGTCACTAAGGAACTTTCTTAAAAACACACAAGGATCCCCAAAAGTCCGCATATAGCCATTGCTAGTCATGAACGAATCAAACTTGCGATACTACAGCCTTGGTGCTTTCTTAAGTCCATAAAGACTCTTCTTCAACTTGCATACAAGTTTCTCTTTCCCCTTTTCTTCAAACCCTTCCGGTTGCTCCATGTAGATTTCTTCATGCAAATCACCATGTAGAAATGCAGTTTTTACATCAAGTTGTTCCAATTCAAGATCATGACTTGCAGCTAACCCTAAAATAGTTCTTATAGAGGACATCTTGACCACAGGTGAAAAAATCTCATCAAAATCAATGACATTTTTCTGGTTGCAACCTTTGACAACCAATCTAGCTTTTCGTTTTACTATCTTCTCACCATCTTTCTTGTTTTTAAAAACCCATCTGTTTTTCAAGACTTTCTTGCCTTTAGGAAGATTCACCAACTCATAAGTATGATTCTTCATCAAAGAATCCATCTCTTTTTTCATATATTCGAGCCAAATATTCTTGTCTTTATTATACAACACTTCTTGGAAACTCTCAGGTTCACCATCAGCAGTAACTAAAATATAATATGTGCCTGGATATCTTGTAGACGGTTTACGTTCTCTAGTTGACCTTCTAACTTGAACATCATCCACTGGTCGGATAGTTTTCTCCTCCTGCACATAAGCCTCTTCTTCATCCAATTGAGCATCATTAAACTGTGGTACATCACTATCATTGTCAGGTTGTACCTCTCATGTGTTGCATGAAAATCATCATGTGTTGGTTGTTCAATAGAAATAGAAGTAGGACCCGAAATTACATCAGCAATATCAATAAATCAATTTATCTAGTATGATACCTTGCATTCAAAAGTTGTGCACCTTTTTCATGCTCAAAAAACACTACATATCTGCTTCTTACTACTTTTTCCTTTCAGGGTCATAAAGCCTAAATCCATACTCTTCATCACCATAACCAACAAACACACATGGAGCGGTCTTGGAATCCAGCAACGATATTTGATCTTTTGGCACATGCATGTATGCCTTGCATCCAAAGACTCTAAGATGTGAATATGTAGGATCACTACCCTTCCATGCTCTCTCTGGTATGTCAAGACCCAATGGAAAAGATGGAGAACGATTAATCAAACAAATTGCAGTATTCACTATCTCTGCCCAAAAAGACTTTGGCAGATCGGACATCTTCAACATACATCTCACCGTCTCTACAATAGTTCTGTTCATCCTCACAGCTACACTGTTATGTTGTGGAGTGCTTGTAACTGTCTTGGCATGTCGAATATCATGTTGTGAACAATAATTCTTGAACTCATGTGAGGTGTACTCACCACCATTGTCAGAACGAAGACACTTCAATTTTCTTTTTGCCTCCCTTTCAACCATAACACGAAATTTTTGAAATGTTTCAAACACCTGGCTTTTGGCTTTCGATATGCAAGTCCAAGTTTTTCTGGTTGCATCATCAATGAAAGTGATAAAATATTTGTTGCCACCATTAGATTCCACCTCAATAGGACCACAAACATCATAATGAACCAGCTCTAACTTAGCTTACTTTCTTGTAGACTTTCTTGCAAAAGAAGCTCTATGTTGTTTTCCTGCTAAGTAATGATCACAAGGGTCAAGAGAAGTTGAAATATTAGCAGGAATTAAAGATTTACCTGCTAGACATTTTAAACCCTTTTCACTCATGTGTCCCAATCTTTAGTGCCACAAATTAAGAGAATCTCTCTTCGACTGCATTTAGCTCATCATAACGTACATTCAAGCTTGTCTTGTATAAAGAGCAACACAACTCGCCCCGAGCAACAATCATAGATCCCTTGAATAATTTCCACTTATCATCTTCAAAGGTGTGTCAAAAGCCTTCTTGATCAAGTACATAAGCAGACAACAAATTAAGGCGTAGATCAAGAATGTGGCGCACACCTTTCAATGTATGTATGCAACCAACATTGGTCTTCACACGAATATCACCTAACTCAAAAATACTTGCCGAGCTCAGGTTACCCATTTTAACACTACCAAAATCACCAGGTTGGTAGTTCAAGAAGTACTTCTTTTTCGGAACACAATGATATGAAGCACCTGTATCTACATGCCACTCAGAGTCTATACTATTAACTTGATGACATGTACTAGTTGCACAAATTAAAGTGACATTATCATCAGTCTTAGAAGATGTTGCTGCAATATTTTTGTCATCACCTTCTTTCTGAAAATCATTCTTCTTTTTGTGTTCACTTTTCCAATGAAAACACTATTTTTTAATATGGCCAGGCTTCTTGCAGTAATTGCATATAATTGGATTTTTTCCAATCACTAGACTTGGATCTACCTCTAGAGTTATCACAACCTTTGGGTCCTTTACTTTTTCTTCTTCCTCTGTTTTCAGCAACAAGAGCTTGTGAATTGTTAACTCCCATCTCCTTTCTTTTAATTTCTTCATTAAACATGCTTTCTTTGATTACATCCAAAGATAGCACGCCATCTGCAGCAGAGTTGCTAATAGTCACAACCAATGTTTCCCAACTATCTGGCAAAGAACTCAATAAGAACAAGGCTTGCAACTCATCACCAAAGATAATTTTCATAGTTGTCAACTTGTTAATAATATCTTGGATGTCACTAAGATGTTCAGAAACTGACTTTCCATCTTTCAGTTTCAAATTAACAAGCCTTTTAATCAATGGAGCTTTGTTATCGGTTGTTTTTCGCTAATAACGACCTTCTAATTTCTTCCATAAATCATATGGATCTAATTCTTGTGACACATGGTTGAAAATACTGATATCAACCCACTGCCTGATTGTTCCTAAAGCTTTTCTTCTCATCTTTACCTATTCATTCTCTTCCATTTTATCCGGTTTAGATGGTTTAGAAATATTGCCATTGGAACTGCTGACTGTTTCTATTGGATCATGTAAATCCTTACAATACAACAAGTCTTCCATCAACGGTCTCTAGATCGAATAGTTGATTGATGTCAACTTGACCATTGAGCTGTTGTTACTCAACTCCATAACGTGATAATATAAACACTCGCTCCGATACCCCTTTGAAAGGATTCAATAGTGGGTAACAATCAACACCCACTATATCACATACAAAAAACAGCAAAGATATCCTGAGTTATCTCAAACTTGAAGACTGCCAAAACACCAGAAGGAAACAACAAAGAAGTAGCAATGAAATAGTAGCACGAACAAGTATAAGCTGAAGGAATAAAAACAACAAGCAAGCAACACACAAGATTATTTACGTGGAAAACCCATTCGTTGTGAAGGATAAAAACCACGAGACTGTTAAGGAGTCCACCTTATACTTCTCTTATTAATCAACTGCAAGAAAAAGAACCCGAAAACTATTTACAAAGATTCACTACCCATCAAATTTTTTTAAAGCAATAAGAGATGAAAGCAGAGTATAAAAGTATAGAAAACCACTCTGTCAATAGCACTTCTAGTATGCCAAGATTCAGCCCAAAAATGAGCTTCAGAAAGGATGATCTGATTGTCTTAAAATAGACGAAGCCATGATTTCAAGAGCAGTTGCTAACCCGAGCCAGATTGTGATGATCCAAAATTCCCCGTAAAGCAAAGTCCGGATTGCTTTGAGGACAAGACGAATCAGATCACAAACAGAAGAACATTTCATTGCTTATTACAGCAATTACGTCAGAGTACAAGAATATAACAAAGTATGAATAAATAACATACATTTGATAGATATCAGAGATTAAAATACATTACATAGCAGCGGAAAAATAATACAAAACACAACTGAAAGTAATACACGGATATAGAGCTTTCCGAATATCGCTTCAGCTGTAAAATAGGATCCTTTGAATATAATATTTGCAAAGCCCAACTACTAGCTGCCCATGTAGAAAATAAGGGCACCCAGAGTTTAGGTTAAAACAATAAACTCCAGGTCAGTCATGTGACTGGTGTGAGAACTAAAACAGTTATTAATTTGACTTTAAAGTTAGGTAAATCAAAGGACCACGCCGTATAACACGGAACCAGTTTCCTCCCAAGAATACCAGTGCATAAAACAAATAGCGCAATGCTAAAGAAAGAACAATGAAGCTATTATAAGACCCAGGTCCCATCACATAATGCAACGCAAGCCGAAGGATAGGGTTTTACCTTATAATAGCCAAATAATGCTTGATATGCGAAATTTAATCTTTTATTATTACTATAAGAGAAGAAAACAACTTTAAATATAAATGTATCAATCATAGACGACATAACATCTCTAGTTCTACAATTAAAACCGCAATGTCATATTGGAAATTGGATTTCCGTCATGAGTCTAGGCAAGGGATGTACTCCTTTCCGCTTCAAGACACTAGCAAATGTCTCGGCGCTACACACTTTGGGTTACCCCTGGATCCTCCAAGGTCGGTCCATACTTATATTAGTGGATTGGTATTCCTGAACCTACGTTTCCCGGTTCTATTAGACATATCCATCGACTCCGTAGTAACCGATATATCCAAGGCGCCTCGCATTCCAACAACCAAAAAGGTAAAAATAATATAAATGTCAAGGCTTGCAAAATGATGAAACCACCCATAGCTAGAAAGAAACATCATGTTCTCCTTGGGTCCCTTATCCCGTTTTTAACTCATACCGAGGTGTGAGGCTCACGAATTAACGCTATACACAAAGCGGTGCTATATTAAAGCTATGATTTGATCATCAACCACAAGACTCTGCTTATCAACAAAGGCCTTGATCACTACATCTCAGCATGCCACACAGGCAATTCACGCCATGTGACTGATGTCTATCGATATACAACCTCTTAGCTCATACGTCTCAGAGAAGGGTGTTAAGCAAGAGAATAAATTCTCCGCCACCAAACAGATGTATATTTAATAGAGATCAATCAGCACAGAATAAAATCCAATTTCAGACACACAGTCCATTTACAAGTTCGTTCTGGGTTTGAATGAAACCGTAGGCACCTTATTCCTCATCCCATATGTCCAATACAGGAGAGAGGCCCTCGCATATCCGTCGGTCTCCAAGTACGTCTGGACGATCACCACTTATTACCTCGACTTGGGTGTACAACCCAATCAAGACATCTGTAATCATCCAAACGATGTGAAGACCTCCGGTCTTCAACCACCTTCTTCATCGTCGACTAATCATCGTATCAGTTATTTAGAATGGGATAAACCCGGTCTTTCCGAATAACTCACGTATATTATAAACAAGTGCTACACAAACATAACATACGCCTCATTCCAATCCAGAATATTCTTTTATTCAAATATTCACATTTTTAGGGAAAGGTTCCCATTAATTTTATCAAAGATAAATTCTTTTAAATTTATTCTTTAATCTTCCTTTTAATATCTATTCAAACCAAACTAAGGTTTATCCAAACTAGTCGGGATTAGCGATCCTTACCGAAGTAATCATTTATTATATTTCCCAATCCCAACCTATTCATCCAATGGAGCAAAACTGGTAATACTCCATATCTAACACCACAATGTTATCGGTAAATATTAATTACCATTTCACATTAAAATATAATTAAAGATTTACTATCGCTTGGAGCAAAACTGGTGATGCTCCATTCTCGATCATTTCCTGAATTCTATAAATTTATTTATCTCATCCACATTCCAATCTAATTAAAGATTCATTAAAACTCTAATTCAGTTTTAATCTCAAAAAATCATTACTTAATGATTATTTAAAGTTAAGAAATTAATCTTATATTTAACTGGGCTAAAGAACTAATGTCGTTTAAAACACGGTTCATGATAAACCCAAAATCTCATTCCATTAATTATGGAATCTTCACGGAAAAACAAACCAATATATAATCGATATCCATTTCCATATCCGACCAATAATATAAATGGGATAACGACAAAGCCTTTTAAATTCCATATATACTAACAGTCTTCCTCCACAAAAGTTCACTTCGATTATTACAAATCAAATTCCATTCCATTCCAATATATTAAATTGGAAAATTTTACTTCAGAAAACTTCCATTAAATCTTAATAAAAAGATTTATAAATTCCAAATCACATTCCACTGCAAATCGGGTTAAAGAACGAATGTCGTTAAAAACACTGTTCACAATAAACCCAATTCACATTCCATTTCAATTCCAGTTAGATGTTAATTAATTGGTAATTCTTCTTTAAGTCTTAGTTAAAAGATTTATTCTTTTCACACGAGGTTTAAGAATAGTGTTAATGGAGACACTGTGCACGACAAACCCAAAAATCCAATTCAACTCCATTCCAATTAACTATTAATTAATTGGTAAACTTCATTAAATCCTAATAAAAAGATTTAATCTTTTCTCAATTGGATTTAAGAACAGTGTTAGTGAAGATACCATTCACGGTAAACCCAAAATCCCATTTGGTATTAAATACAAGGCTCTGAATAGAAAATATATCGGCTTATATTCAATATCAAATTCTGAAATCAACAAATATCATATTGGAATAACGATATATATATATATATCTTCCAAATTCCTCCGTAATGTCCATATAATCACGGAATCCAATATCGAAATATTCCGAAGATAATTTTGATTCAAACCCATTCCAATTTATATATTGGAAATTCTGGTTATTTTTAAAACCATTTCAAATCCAGTTTATTTATTTAAAAAAATTGGATTATAATTCTAGTCCATAACTAGTTCATTTCGATAAAAATATATTTTTATCTTTTCAAATATGGAATTTTTCATCACAATTCTTTCCAAATCATTTATTATGATTTTACCCAAATTATTAATATTTTTAATAATTTTATCAAGGCCCGTACAGTCGATTTCCGTAAACGGTCTTCGAGCTGCACTTACAACAACCTTTCCCAAATTTGATTTGGACATAATTCCAAATCCAACCATTAGATTTCAAATCCCTCATATTCATTGGAAATAACTTTTCGATACGAACCCAACGGTCCCAGTTTTAGGAGAATCCGACGGTCGGATCTCCCGTAACGTCAATTCGAAGCCAATTGTTGAAATTCGCGAACAGTCGCTGCGCGGTGCGTTCTATTCAGGCCATTAAATATATGTAATATAAATATTATATATATTTCATCGATTTCAATTCAAAACATATTTTATAAATCGTTTTAATTTCGTTTTAAAAACGATTCCAACTTCATTTTCAATTTTTAAATCAAAATTGAATATTCTATATCATTAATATATAAATGATAATATTTTAAAAATATCAGATTTTGAAATCAATTCCTTTTTTATATTCATTATAAAAATGAATAAAATCGATATAAATTTTGTTCGCGTCAAAATGGCGCATATATAATCAACACGGCTATATATCTTTCAATATTTTCGGGTCCATCCAAAATCGGACATCAAAATCATATCTTGGTCTTTTATTGAATATTATTTTAAAATATTCATTCTTTCTGAACTGGAATCAGGCACAGTCAATTACCATATAATGTTATTTATATGGATCTCATACAACTCATGTATATAACAACAATGAAAACAACAATCCATCATCTAGAGTGCATTCCACACTGTATAAGCATTAATTATAAATAATTAACGCTTTAAACAGTCTGTCAACCTATCGATTGACATACAATAAACAATTGGGATTAGTGTACGTCAAATATCATCCCAATACCCGTGTGGGGTTTCAACCAACAAATACTGAATATTATTTGTACAGTTGGGCGATGGGTAAAATACATCGTTCCAATCAATATCAGTCAAATGGGTGTACATAAAAAAATCGTCCGATTTGTAGATGAATATTTATTTTATTCATATGCACATTAAAAATTATATTTTTAACGATAAATTATTTATTTCAACACATGAATATTTTTCTTTCATTCTACATTATAATCACAATCAATTTTCACAACACATACAATCAAACAAGTCGTCCATGGTCTGTGGACGACGGGTGTCGGGTGCTGCTAAGCACTGTCTGCATCCTAGTATAATTTTAACTAGAAAATAATCAGAGTGAGGAGTTCTCACCTTTGAGATCCACTCCGCTAGTCCTTATTGTCACTCAGATTCGCTGCTTTGATTCTAACGCAATCTGTTTCAATGCAATTTATATTGAAAATCACATTTTCAACTTCGCTATATATAATTAAAAATTAGATTTTTACATCGCTATACATATATTAAAAATCTTATTTTTATACCGCTACTTTATATATAAAAATCACATTTTTATATCGTTGTTATACACACACACACACACACACACACACACACACATATATATATATATAATCACTTCTTTATTCCAACGTTATGCATATAAAAATCACAACTTTATATGTTATTCATATACATAAAAATCAAATCTTTATATGTTATATATACAAATAAAAATCAAATCTTTATATCGTTAAATACATATAAATGATTTGATTTTTATAGCTACTTCAATATAAAAATCGAATTTTTATATAATTAAAAATCGTATCTTTATAACATAAAAATCATTTCTTTTATATTGTAAAAATCATATACTTTCATGACATAAAAATTGTACGCTTACAACACCATTACATGTATAAAAATCGTATTTTTATACCGTCGTTACATATATAAAAATCGTATTTTTATTCTCAAATCATATATATAAAGTTCAAATCTTTCTTTGGTAATATCATACATAAAAATCCAATCTTTCTTCACTAATATCATATATAAAAATTCCATCTTTCTTCGCAAATATCATATATAAAAATCCAACCTTTCTTTTAAATAAATGAAAATGAAAATAAAAACTTATAGGGTTTCCTTTTTAAGAGGGAGGGGGTGCTGATGTGTCCGAGGGCTACTGACGGCGGCGGAGTGGTTCTGGCGATTGGTGGCGTGACGGATTGGGGACTGGCGACGGGTTCTAGGGTTTGGGTGGGAGGGAGAGGAGGTGCGGATTTGAGCGGCGGAGGGGGAGCTGAGGGGTGCGGTGGCACACGCCGGCGGCGGCGCATTAAGGGGGGAGGGGCGGCAGTCCCTGTTGGCGGTGGGTCTTCGTATTTGATCCAAGAAAAGTAAACGGGTGGGGGGGGGGGGGGGGGGGAAGGGGCTTTAAATGAGATTTTATATATAATAATATTTCATTTTTAATTAATTCTTAAAATTAGGGTTTTATGTCTGAACCCCAAATCCAACCCAAGAATGTCGCCCCTAGTTAATTACCCCCATTCCGAACACAATGGGATATGTTTCGTAACCCAATTCGGCTATTACGATTAGTTTCCGCTAAATTTAAAATAGGGTGCGTTTTTTAGAGGTCCCTATTAAGTTTCAAAATATAAAAAAAATACGGTCATAAACTTATTGTAAATTAGGTCCCTATTTTATGAAAAGTCATAAAAAAATATAAAAAATCACGTAAATTCGTATTTAAATAAAACATGTAAACACTAAAAAATTCAGAACAAAAAACCATCAAAGAAGGCGTCAAAAGTCAAAAAAGTAGAAAAAAAACGAAATTTCCAGTTAAATGCATAATAGTATGCACATATATCATTTTCCTGCATACATCCGTGCATATTTTTCACTACATACATCTTCATTGATTTTTATTCATACAAAAACATGCTTACATGTGTGCAAATATACCCAATATTTGCACACATTTGTGCAGGTTTAGTTTCAAATTTTCAAACCGAACACAGCTTACGGAAAAGTTGCATACATATATGCAATTATCAGTAATAATTGCATAAATGTATGCAACTATTTTTTTTTTATTTCCGTAGAATCCTGAAATTATTTAAATATTTTAGATTTTTTTTTATGAAGGAACGTACTTTTTAAAATAAAAAATAAAAAAAGGCGGAAGTAATAAAATAAGGGGCGGGTTTAAAATTTTCAAATCTTTTTTTTTTATATATAAATTAGGTGCCTACTTTTAACCTATAAAAATGTTGCACACATGTGTGCATTTTTTTGAGAAATTTGCACATTTGGATGCAAATAAAAATGAACCGAAATATTAAGTTAAATCTATCCGCTGGAAGAACTGCAGTTAATTGCATATATGCATGCAATAAAATAAAAAAAGTGCATAATATTATGCATTTAACTGCAGTTTTTTCTGTTTTTTTGCTGTTTTCTTCTTTTTGACATTATTTTTGTTGTTTTTTGAACTGATTTTTTTGTATAATGCATAATTTATTTTATTACTAATTTACGAATTTTTTTATTTTTTTTAATTATTATTTTATAAGTTTTGAAAACAGGGACCTAATTTATATTAAGTTTATGACCGGATGTGAGCCTAATTAAGTTTCAAAATAGGGACGTGAGCCAAATATTCACTTAAAATATAACTCATTATACTTTAAATTCAAACGTACATTTTAATTTACCGGGGCCACATACTGACTCCAAAAATTCCAGAAAAATAAATCTGGCTATGTTTTGACGATACGGTCCTAACAAATCTAATTTCGTCGAATTTGGTGACCGCTTGTAAAACGGTCATTTTCCAGTAGATTAAATTCAAACTGACATGTCCAAACGCATTTTCTTTTGCCACGCTCACATATTGATTTCAAAAATTATGAAATTTGAAATCTAGCAATAACATGACATCCCGGATCCAACGAAAGTGGTTTCGTCGAAAATGGAGGTCGTGTGCAAAATGGCTATTTTTAAGGGCTTTATATATATAAAAATATATATAAATTCCACAACGACTTTTCTGAATTTTAATCTGGACATAACTTTCAATTCATTTTATGAAATCTCAGTTTCTTAACTTCGTTCGAAAGATATTATTAAACAGATTCAAATATTTCTTGTTTCGTACAATTCTGACTTATATTGAATTCTGTATATTCATTCGAAATTAGAAATAGAATTTTCAAACTGCCGTGCCATTTCAGGCTCGTTATATAATTAAAATAAATTTATTCGTACTAGCTTCGTTTGAAATAAAGTTTCGTCATTAGTATTTAAAATAAATCATTTTAAATTCTCAAAATTCATTAAAATCGCCAAAATAAAAAATTTAAAATCTTTTCGTCCTCGAAAAGGAACGGAGCTGAAAGTTGTTTAACTAAACAACTCAACTTTCATTCTGGCTTTCATTCTTCAACTTTTTTGTTTCTAAGAATTTCCAAGTTCTTCAAAAATTTGGCTAACACCCTAAATTTTTGAAAAATTTCGCCATGACCTCCTTTGTACGGGGAGACATTTAAAACCGCAACTAGCCTCCCAAGGCCCTCATCAATCCAAAGGAAAAAGAAAATGCCAAGCGGCCAGCCTTAGGCTCATAAACTCTTTAAAAGAAAAGAAAATTACCAAACGGCCAGCCTTAGGCTCATAAACTCTTTAAAAGAAAAGAAAATTGCCAAGCGGCCAGCCTTAGGCTCATAAACTGTAACGACCCGCATTTTTGGCCGTCAAATATTTAATTTAATTTATTTATTTTAAATATTATGTTGGGAATATTAATGGAATTTAATATTTAATTCGTTATTAAAAACGAGGTTGAACGTTATAATTTATATAATTATAAATCGAGCTTGAAAATAGCGCTGCAGTTCGTAAATTCGAGTTTGAACTTCAACTGAATATACAGGATTTAATATAAGTCGGATTTCTGTAAAACAAGACACGTTGGAACCGTATTAACGATAATTTTCATATGAAAGAGAAAAATCTAGATTTCGTGTTATAGTTTGATAGTTATGGCCAAATCAAATTTTGAAATAGTCGCTATGGAAAATCGTTATTAAATTTTAGGCCTTTAAAGTAGCCATTTTGCAAACGGGCTCGGTTTTCGACGAAACCAGTTCCGTTGAGTTCGTAGCATCGATTATAGTCAGGATAGGTATATAGTTTGTTATTTTTAGAAATCGAGAAATTTGACGTTAAAAAGGGTAGGGCGGTTAGGGGTAAAAACAGCCTATCGGGCAAACAGTCTCAGAATGCGACGAAACTAGTGCCATTGGGTTCGTATCGAAAAGTTATTGTCGATGTTCGCAGTTTCAAGTGGATCTGATTTATCTGGTGACCGTGGAAAAATTAGACGCGTGTTCATTTCTGGTTTCATAAAGGAAATTTTTTCATATGACCTCGGATTTCGACGAAACTTGTCCCATTGAGTCCGGAATACCTTTTTACATCAAGAATAGTTTTTTTATCAGAAGACAGAAATCATATATAGTGATTTTTAATACGATTTCTCCGTGACGAAGTTTTCATATAATTTTATATTAATAAATCCATCCCCTTTTCTACTTTAGCTTCTTTGCTCCCCTGTACGCTACTTATAGGGTTGTCTATCCTAAATAATCCATGCACATGCTGCCTCCTACTTCCCTTACAGCCGTACTTCATTTCACCATCAATGTAAACTCAAAACATGACTGAAAAGAAAACACATTTGCATCAGCCACCCTATCTTCAGACTAGTGCAGCACCTATGTGTACGTGGGATGGACGCTGTTCTTATCTACAACTCTGTCTTCCTCTATATATACGCAGCTTCATATCACAGTAACAACAACCATTGGTTTCCTTCAAACCATAACGCTAGCCTTAAAAATCCATTACTCATACAAATACTTTTAAATCCCTTGGTTATATTTTGCAATCACGTGATCATGCAAGGGGGAACAGTGGCACTGCGGGTAATACAATGGGAGGAAAAAAAAGGGGCCATACAGGAGGGTGGGGAGCAGTAGGCGAGTATGGAGAAAGTAGGGTGGGGCGCAGGCCTGTGTGAAGACGCTGGAGGAGTACGGTGGCTTTGGGATGTCTAAAACAGTGGTAGTTGCTTTGAAAATGAGAGAAGGTGGCGAGGGTGCTTGGGGAACCAGGTAACGATGGATGAGTGGATCAGGAGGATGGGGTCCATTGCCAGTAGCGATCGGAGTAGTATGAAAGGAGAGAGGAGGGGTCATCATGGCATCAGTGAAGCGGGGTTGGGGTTCGAAACAAGCAGAACGTTGCAATTCGTTGAAACAAGGGACGGAAACAAATCGACAAGCACAACACAGTGGAGCTGGTTTAAGCAGAGTAGGGAACAGATGGAAATTTTAGTTAAATTAAACGCTTCTTTAATTTAATTAAAACGAGACATTTCAACGACAGATGGAATCAAGGTGAGTTAAACTCACTCAGTTACCCTTTTTATATTTTATATAAATTGGGTATTTTTATTTTGTGTGCTCTGCTTGCCAATGGTTGACTGCTTTGCTAGTTATCTATTTAACTGTTGATTTAACTGATGAAATTAAACTGTGTTTAATTTCAGTGAAATACCAAATCGTTATTTTTTTACGATTAATTCCAATAAAGGTAACTCACCTTGGTTGGTCATGTTTATTTATAAACATGTTTAAATGGTTGAATTGTTTGAATTGCTTGTGGTTGATGTTGAATGGTTGCTATTTAGTGTTATCAGTTAAACAAAACTAAATGTGGTGATTTGAGATAACCATTTGAGTACAGGGAAGAACAGGTTGGAGGGATCCAACCAGATTCCTCAAATATATTATTTATTTTCATATTACCATATATGAACTGTCCTGTTAGGGTTGATTGATTTGATGGTTGATTATTGAATGTTCAACATCTGTTAGTTTAAACCAATGGGTGATATTGGTTGGGTATTTGGCAGAGTAAGGCCTATAAAATCAATCAGGTTATAAATACTGATTCACCGTCAGGTGAATCGATAAGGATGAAGTTATAAAAATTTATTTTATAACTGGAATTGGATTTTGAATACATCATTTTGAATAAAGTTATTTAAGAGAAATAAATAAATATTTTATTTGTTTAAGACTTTGATTTGTTATGAATTTATTTTGCAAAGCAAATGCTGATGTTAATCAGATTTACCAGTTGAAGAATAAGAAATGAATTAAATGGTTAAACCTTGAAAATTTGTTCTGTAAAGAAAACAAATAATTAGAATCTATTTAAATTAATCATATTTTTGATTAATTTAAAGCGAGGATTGTTGAAATCGGTTAATGAGATAATCAAGTTTTGAGTTAATTAAATCGACCGTTTGGAATTAGAATTGTTTATCAAGTTAATGTGTTTTGACTAAAATAGTTAAATGAATATTGTTTGAATTTAAATAAGAATTTAAAAGGGATTTAATATGTAATTTAGTTAATAAAGGGATTAACTACTAAAGTAGTTAATGTTTGAAATAAGTTATTATTTTAAATTAATGATAAACTTAGGAATATATTTTTAAATGGGAATTCATTTAAAAAGTTACCGAATGTGAGATGCAAGCCAATTGAATGGTGAAAGGAAATAAACGTACTCAATTATATGAATTAAGTGAAAGGAGATTACGATAAGAAGGGTTTATTATAAACCAGAGGTTTTAAGTGAGATTTAAAGTGTAAAGCGTTAACTTTACATTAACGTTACGTGAGAGTGAAATCAAGTAAAAATGGGACAAGGGAAATAAGATCTCCAAAGTGGATAAGGGTTGAAGATAATTGAAAGGGGATCGATAGAAAGTGAAATTTGGGGATAAAGAAATGGGTCATAAGATTGTATAACTAAGCCCAATTTATAAATGGGATTTGTTTTGAGACTGGGGTGGAATTTTGGTATTGGATTACAACTGATATTTATCTGAAGATTTGAATGTTGTTGATCAAGGTCTGAGAGGTAATTAAAATACCCCAACTTGAACAACATCAGGATTATCTGAAGATAGTATTAATTGGTAATCGTAAGTGACGTTAGTGGATATGTTTTGAAATCTAAACAGCGATTTTAGCGCTGTTGTTATAGTATATGTTTTGTAAATCTAATATAGCGATTGTAACGCTTTTGCTATAGTAAATGGATTGTAAACCTAAACAGCGATTATAGCGCTGTTGTTTTGTAAATCTAAATAGTAATTATAACGCTATTGTTATAACATATGTGCTATAAATTTCTTTGGTAAAACTAATGGATTTCCGAATTTAAAAATGATTTGAAAGAAGTTTTAAGTGTGTAATTGAATATAGTTATTCGAGCTAGAGTTAGTCAAACATAGTATTCAAGGTAAGTTGCCATTTCGTACGACTGCTAGCGTAATTCGCAGGGCTGCAGATAGCCTACGGCGGTCGGATGTTTCCTGAGGGATTCAGGTGTAACCATTGTGATCGCTGTGATCTAGAGTCAAGCGAATGGAGTTAAGACGAATGTTAACTAATCGATTAGAGTTATTCAAATATCGTATTTTTGAATATTAAAAGAATTGGAAGTTTAAATTTAACAATAGTAAATCAGTTTGTTAAAGGCCAAATGATGCAAAATACTGAATCAGTGAACTCATTGGAGTGTCATGTTTGAAACACTGAATATTTTGATAGTTAAAACACCGACTATCAAACCCTCCCAATACGATTGTTGGTATGGAAAGACCGGGATCGAATTTATAGTCGAAAACCATTCCGTCCAACAAATACGTGAAGATCTCAGAAGATGATCGAGATGGAGCATTGAAGACCGTGGGTTTTCATAAACGGAAGAACCACTAATATTCTCTGCCTGGCAAGCAGAGGAAAGCTGTGATTCTGTCGTGGTTGGAATCAACGGGTTGCAAGGACTTCTCGCTGCTGATCCATGGGATGATTCCTATATTGGATGCAGTAGGAAAGTGCCTTCGGTTCATCCTGTTCCTGGATGACGTATATGGACGAATGTCTGACAGAGTATTTCCAAAGGGTCACGTACGTTGATTTCTTCAAACGTGCTATAGTTGTTGGCAGGGAATTGCCATTCTCTAGCTTTCGGCTAGAGTATTTTTGTGGATATCAATTAGTGATATCTGATGGATTTGACGATGTGGCATTCAAAGTAAATGGCGACCAGATGTCAAGAGTTAATTCTGGCCTCAAGCCTCATCAACCGGGAAATGACAAAAATCGGGCAGGCAGCATGGCTATGTCGGTCGCTCCCATTAGGGTGTATAATCACCTATCTAGAGGAAGTCCTATTTGTTTCTTAAATCTATGTTTCAATGCTGTCCCTTATCGGGAGACGGTTGCTGATCCCAACCGTCGGTGATATACATTCGATACACTCAAGCGAAATGAGTGGTCGGTCATGTGAGGGCCGGGTTGCAAGAAGTTCTTGTTGAACCCAGTGTATTCGTCTCTAGAGATACACGATCGGAAGGTGGACCCATACCTTGTCAAGGTCGGAATCCAATTCCCAATAAGCGCCTGCGGGTTTTGATTGTATACTATATATGTGGAGCGTGAGATGCAAGCATTCCACTAGATTGTTATTTACTTGTATATAGACATTATTATGATATCAGAAAAGATATTGGTTTCAAAAATGTTTTGGGTTATCGTAAGGTAAAAACCGTCCGTGTTTATGTGTGGATCTGGTCTTACGATTATCCTTTTCTTTGGAAAAGATTTTGAACTTTAAAATCATGATTGGATGGTTCACCCTTATTACTGTGCGAGTTTATCTCACTCTGGTTCACCAGACTGACCCGGTGTTTTGTAAATGCTCGGGTTAGACCGGGTTGTACAGGTTCAGGTTATCGACTGCTGTGAAGAGACGAGCTGGAAGAGTCCAGACGTATGATATTACTATTCCGCTGTGTGTTATATGAGGACAGATTATTATCACTGTCCAGATGTGTACTCTGATATTGTAAGTATTTTAAAAGTTCTCAATAAAGATTTATTTCTGTATTATATTTTGTTCCGCTGCGATGTGAGACTCTGTGTGGTGTTTCTTCTTCTTCTATTCTAATATTTCTATCTTATCTATTCTCACCCTCTAAATTCTTTCTATTAATGATCTGGAATGTTCGATGTCTGAATGGTCAACATGGTAGTTTGATGTTGATTTTCGGAGTCGAAAATCCCGGTTCGTTACAGTGGTATCAGAGCTGAAGGTTAAGTGATTACCTTGGCTCTGTGGCGTGACTCAGTAGAGATGGGGTTAGCAATGCCCTAGATTGAGTTTGAGTATATATATACGAGTGAACGTATTTGTAGATTTGTTTAAAAATTGTTTTATATTGTGGAGATTTATTTGTTTGAGTTGTTTATGAGTTCTGGTCGATCAGTTTGATCCACTGTATCGATAGGAGTTTCTAAACACTCAAGTACGGTAAACCGACGCAGTATGTTTTGAAAGAGGGTAAATGAAATAATTTACCCAAATTATATTTTGATATAAAGAAATTATATATATTATAATATATTGGATGTGTTGTTTGTTATTATAATCGAATGAGATTATAAGAAAAGTAAAATGGGTATGAAAATAACCAATCAGAATTCATATGGATATAATATATGAAATCAGATAAATTAAGTCTAAAATAAAAATCAGAACTGGGATTAAATTCCTAAAAGTGGGAAAGTTGTTTGTAAATGAACTTGAATTGAATATATGAGAATTTTAAAATCCTGGGAGATTTTAAATTGTTTACAAGCATCGTGAATTTTATTTTAAAATAGATTTCAAAATAGAGGTGTTTGAATATGATTCTGAAATGATATAGTATTGAACTCACTTCAATAGCTGGGGAATAACTCTGAGGATGCTGGCCACATCATCAGTGTTCATTTCCGAGTTCTAAGTGACAGATTTCTACCAAAGATTTTGTTTTGAATTGCTTTGAGAAAAACAAGCTGTTTGAATCCTGAAAAGGAATATTTGGTTTTAGAAGAGCTAAACTGTTTAAAAACTCCCAGGGAAATTGTTGAACAAAGACAAAATTAGAAAGAAATTTGTAAAAGCAAATATGAAATAAATTGAAACCAATTAATTGGAAATTGAATCGGGATATGATATATCGAGCAGAACCAGATTTTGAATTGCGAGACAGGAATCTGAAATGGTATTGGATTGGGAAGTTAAGAGTTGAAATCGAAAATGGATGGAAATTGAGTCAAGAATGGAATTTGGCTTGGACACGTGAAGAATTTAGTTCGAAGGATAAAATTGGAATTTTGGTTGGAGAAAGCAGTTGTATATGCTGACAGAGTAGCAGACGGAGGGATATAATGATATGCCCGACAAAAAGGTACACGTTTATTTTTATATGGATTTGGTGATTTATGAGCCTATTTGGCAAGCCGCTTGGCTATTTCATTTTCTTTTGGATTGGAGAAGGCCTAGAATGGCGAGTTGTAGTTGTACCGATTGAACCGTATAAAGGAGATGCTGGCGAAATTTTTCAGTGTTAGAAAATTTTCGATATTTTTGAAATTATTTATTTACTGTATTGAATTGGTTTCTAATTTGATATAAAATTAGATTTGAAATTAATGAGTTTATAACGTTCTTTCTTACCTTAGCAATTTCGAGGACGAAATTATTTTAAGGGGGGAAGAATGTAACGACCCGCATTTTTGGCCGTCAAATATTTAATTTAATTTATTTATTTTAAATATTATGTTGGGAATATTAATGGAATTTAATATTTAATTCGTTATTAAAAACGAGGTTGAATGTTATAATTTATATAATTATAAATCGAGCTTGAAAATAGCGCTGCAGTTCGTAAATTCGAGTTTGAACTTCAACTGAATATACAGGATTTAATATAAGTCGGATTTCTGTAAAACAAGACACGTTTGAACCGTATTAACGATAATTTTCATATGAAAGAGAAAAAGCTAGATTTCGTGTTATAGTTTGATAGTTATGGCCAAATCAAATTTTGAAATAGTCGCTATGGAAAATCGTTATTAAATTTTAGGCCTTTAAAGTAGCCATTTTGCAAACGGGCTCGGTTTTCGACGAAACCAGTTCCGTTGAGTTCGTAGCATCGATTATAGTCAGGATAGGTATATAGTTTGTTAATTTTAGAAATCGAGAAATTTGACGTTAAAAAGGGTAGGGCGGTTAGGGGTAAAAACAGCCTATCGGGCAAACAGTCTCAGAATGTGACGAAACTAGAGCCATTTGGTTCGTATCGAAAAGTTATTGTCGATGTTCGCAGTTTCAAGTGGATCTGATTTATCTGGTGACCGTGGAAAAATTAGACGCGTGTTCATTTCTGGTTTCATAAAGGAAATTTTTTCATATGACCTCGGATTTCGACGAAACTTGTCCCATTGAGTCCGGAATACCTTTTTACATCAAGAATAGTTTTTTTATCAGAAGACAGAAATCATATATAGTGATTTTTAATACGATTTCTCCGTGACAAAGTTTTCATATAATTTTATATTAATAAATCCATCCCCTTTTCTACTTTAGCTTCTTTGCTCCCCTGTACGCTACTTATAGGGTTGTCTATCCTAAATAATCCATGCACATGCTGCCTCCTACTTCCCTTACAGCCGTACTTCATTTCACCATCAATGTAAACTCAAAACATGACTGAAAAGAAAACACATTCGCATCAGCCACCCTATCTTCAGACTAGTGCAGCACCTATGTGTACGTGGGATGGACGCTGTTCTTATCTACAACTCTGTCTTCCTCTATATATACGCAGCTTCATATCACAGTAACAACAACCATTGGTTTCCTTCAAACCATAACGCTAGCCTTAAAAATCCATTACTCATACAAATACTTTTAAATCCCTTGGTTATATTTTGCAATCACGTGATCATGCAAGGGGGAACAGTGGCACTGCGGGTAATACAATGGGAGGAAAAAAAAGGGGCCATACAGGAGGGTGGGGAGCAGTAGGCGAGTATGGAGAAAGTAGGGTGGGGCGCAGGCCTGTGTGAAGACGCTGGAGGAGTACGGTGGCTTTGGGATGTCTAAAACAGTGGTAGTTGCTTTGAAAATGAGAGAAGGTGGCGAGGGTGCTTGGGGAACCAGGTAACGATGGATGAGTGGATCAGGAGGATGGGGTCCATTGCCAGTAGCGATCAGAGTAGTATGAAAGGAGAGAGGAGGGGTCATCATGGCATCAGTGAAGCGGGGTTGGGGTTCGAAACAAGCAGAACGTTGCAATTCGTTGAAACAAGGGACGGAACCAAATCGACAAGCACAACACAGTGGAGCTGGTTTAAGCAGAGTAGGGAACAGATGGAAATTTTAGTTAAATTAAACGCTTCTTTAATTTAATTAAAACGAGACATTTCAGCGATAGATGGAATCAAGGTGAGTTAAACTCACTCAGTTACCCTTTTTATATTTTATATAAATTGGGTATTTTTATTTTGTGTGCTCTGCTTGCCAATGGTTGACTGCTTTGCTAGTTATCTATTTAACTGTTGATTTAACTGATGAAATTAAACTGTGTTTAATTTCAGTGAAATACCAAATCGTTATTTTTTTACGATTAATTCCAATAAAGGTAACTCACCTTGGTTGGTCATGTTTATTTATAAACATGTTTAAATGGTTGAATTGTTTGAATTGCTTGTGGTTGATGTTGAATGGTTGCTATTTAGTGTTATCAGTTAAACAAAACTAAATGTGGTGATTTGAGATAACCATTTGAGTACCGGGAAGAACAGGTTGGAGGGATCCAACCAGATTCCTCAAATATATTATTTATTTTCATATTACCATATATGAACTGTCCTGTTAGGGTTGATTGATTTGATGGTTGATTATTGAATGTTCAACATCTGTTAGTTTAAACCAATGGGTGATATTGGTTGGGTATTTGGCAGAGTATGGCCTATAAAATCAATCAGGTTATAAATACTGATTCACCGTCAGGTGAATCGATAAGGATGAAGTTATAAAAATTTATTTTATAACTGGAATTGGATTTTGAATACATCATTTTGAATAAAGTTATTTAAGAGAAATAAATAAATATTTTATTTGTTTAAGACTTTGATTTGTTATGAATTTATTTTGCAAAGCAAATGCTGATGTTAATCAGATTTACCAGTTGAAGAATAAGAAATGAATTAAATGGTTAAACCTTGAAAATTTGTTTTGTAAAGAAAACAAATAATTAGAATCTATTTAAATTAATCATATTTTTGATTAATTTAAAGCGAGGATTGTTGAAATCGGTTAATGAGATAATCAAGTTTTGAGTTAATTAAATCGACCGTTTGGAATTAGAATTGTTTATCAAGTTAATGTGTTTTGACTAAAATAGTTAAATGAATATTGTTTGAATTTAAATAAGAATTTAAAAGGGATTTAATATGTAATTTAGCTAATAAAGGGATTAACTACTAAAGTAGTTAATGTTTGAAATAAGTTATTATTTTAAATTAATGATAAACTTAGGAATATATTTTTAAATGGGAATTCATTTAAAAAGTTACCGAATGTGAGATGCAAGCCAATTGAATGGTGAAAGGAAATAAACGTACTCAATTATATGAATAAAGTGAAAGGAGATTACGATAAGAAGGGTTTATTATAAACCAGAGGTTTTAAATGAGATTTAAAGTGTAAAACGTTAACTTTACATTAACGTTACGTGAGAGTGAAATCAAGTAAAAATGGGACAAGGGAAATAAGATATCCAAAGTGGATAAGGGTTGAAGATAATTGAAAGGGGATCGATAGAAAGTGAAATTTGGGGATAAAGAAATGGGTCATAAGATTGTATAACTAAGCCCAATTTATAAATGGGATTTGTTTTGAGACTGGGGTGGAATTTTGGTATTGGATTACAACTGATATTTATCTGAAGATTTGAATGTTGTTGATCAAGGTCTGAGAGGTAATTAAAATACCCCAACTTGAACAACATCAGGATTATCTGAAGATAGTATTAATTGGTAATCGTAAGTGACGTTAGTGGATATGTTTTGAAATCTAAACAGCGATTTTAGCGCTGTTGTTATAGTATATGTTTTGTAAATCTAATATAGCGATTGTAACGCTTTTGCTATAGTAAATGGATTGTAAACCTAAACAGCGATTATAGCGCTGTTGTTTTGTAAATCTAAATAGTAATTATAACGCTATTGTTATAACATATGTGCTATAAATTTCTTTGGTAAAACTAATGGATTTAAGAATTTAAAAATGATTTGAAAGAAGTTTTAAGTGTGTAATTGAATATAGTTATTCGAGCTAGAGTTAGTCAAACATAGTATTCAAGGTAAGTTGCCATTTCGTACGACTGCTAGCGTAATTCGCAGGGCTGCAGATAGCCTACGGCGGTCGGATGTTTCCTGAGGGATTCAGGTGTAACCATTGTGATCGCTGTGATCTAGAGTCAAGCGAATGGAGTTAAGACGAATGTTAACTAATCGATTAGAGTTATTCAAATATCGTATTTTTGAATATTAAAAGAATTGGAAGTTTAAATTTAACAATAGTAAATCAGTTTGTTAAAGGCCAAATGATGCAAAATACTGAATCAGTGAACTCATTGGAGTGTCATGTTTGAAACACTGAATATTTTGATAGTTAAAACACCGACTATCAAACCCTCCCAATACGATTGTTGGTATGGAAAGACCGGGATCGAATTTATAGTCGAAAACCATTCCGTCCAACAAATACGTGAAGATCTCAGAAGATGATCGAGATGGAGCATTGAAGACCGTGGGTTTTCATAAACGGAAGAACCACTAATATTCTCTGCCTGGCAAGCAGAGGAAAGCTGTGATTCTGTCGTGGTTGGAATCAACGGGTTGCAAGGACTTCTCGCTGCTGATCCATGGGGTGATTCCTATATTGGATGCAGTAGGAAAGTGCCTTCGGTTCATCCTGTTCCTGGATGACGTATATGGACGAATGTCTGACAGAGTATTTCCAAAGGGTCACGTACGTTGATTTCTTCAAACGTGCTATAGTTGTTGGCAGGGAATTGCCATTCTCTAGCTTTCGGCTAGAGTATTTTTGTGGATATCAATTAGTGATATCTGATGGATTTGACGATGTGGCATTCAAAGTAAATGGCGACCAGATGTCAAGAGTTAATTCTGGCCTCAAGCCTCATCAACCGGGAAATGACAAAAATCGGGCAGGCAGCATGGCTATGTCGGTCGCTCCCATTAGGGTGTATAATCACCTATCTAGAGGAAGTCCTATTTGTTTCTTAAATCTATGTTTCGATGCTGTCCCTTATCGGGAGACGGTTGCTGATCCCAACCGTCGGTGATATACATTCGATACACTCAAGCGAAATGAGTGGTCGGTCATGTGAGGGCCGGGTTGCAAGAAGTTCTTGTTGAACCCAGTGTATTCGTCTCTAGAGATACACGTCGGAAGGTGGACCCATACCTTGTCAAGGTCGGAATCCAATTCCCAATAAGCGCCTGCGGGTTTTGATTGTATACTATATATGTGGAGCGTGAGATGCAAGCGTTCCACTAGATTGTTATTTACTTGTATATAGACATTATTATGATATCAGAAAAGATATTGGTTTCAAAACTGTTTTGGGTTATCGTAAGGTAAAAACCGTCCGTGTTTATGTGTGGATCTGGTCTTACGATTATCCTTTTCTTTGGAAAAGATTTTGAACTTTAAAATCATGATTGGATGGTTCACCCTTATTACTGTGCGAGTTTATCTCACTCTGGTTCACCAGACTGACCCGGTGTTTTGTAAATGCTCGGGTTAGACCGGGTTGTACAGGTTTAGGTTATCGACTGCTGTGAAGAGACGAGCTGGAAGAGTCCAGACGTATGATATTACTATTCCGCTGTGTGTTATATGAGGACAGATTATTATCACTGTCCAGATGTGTACTCTGATATTGTAAGTATTTTAAAAGTTCTCAATAAAGATTTATTTCTGTATTATATTTTGTTCCGCTGCGATGTGAGACTCTGTGTGGTGTTTCTTCTTCTTCTATTCTAATATTTCTATCTTATCTATTCTCACCCTCTAAATTCTTTCTATTAATGATCTGGAATGTTCGATGTCTGAATGGTCAACATGGTAGTTTGATGTTGATTTTCGGAGTCGAAAATCCCGGTTCGTTACATAAACTCTTTAAAAGAAAAGAAAATTGCCAAGCGGCCAGCCTTAGGCTCATAAAATCTTTAAAAGAAAAGAAAATTTCCAAGAGGCCAACCTTAGGCTCATGAACTCTTTAAAAGAGAGAAAATTAGTAAACACGTACCTATTTGTCAGGCATAAAATTTTATTTCTCGCTAGCCTCCTTCCAATGACCTGTTCAATGTATATACATGTATATGCATGCAATTCGTAACAATTTTCAATCCAGTTCAATATTTAATTCGATTTGGCTTAATGGTTCAAAATTTTAATTAATCAAACCAATAATCATACAACACAACCAGCAATCAATTAGTTGATTATCGTTTCAACCATATAACTTTAATATATATTCAAAAATCATGTTTTTGATGCCAAATCACAACAATATATCCTATCTAGTTTCGGTTCTCACACCAGTCAATTGGAAATATATAGATATCCCACTTTCGAAACTCGAACACAAATGCTGATGATGCCATGGCGATCATCAGAATCATCTCCGGGTGACTAGAGCATGATTTTATAGCTATCAAGAATATTTGAGACTTCTAATATACGTTCATGACGCGCATACGCAAAATCTTCGTATACTCGATTGTCCAAATAAATATCAAATAAAATATTCAAATACGTATAATTGGATTTAATTTTCAAAACTAAATTTATTTTCATTAAATCATACTCTTCTAAATCAATCCAGGATACTACTAATCCCATCTCTAACGAGCCATTCTTATTAGATATTACTAATCCAATCTCTGATGAATTCTTTCGTTTGGTTCTAATGTGCCTTGTTCATGAGCTTTATAAACCAAAGCTCTGATACCAAAATGTGACGACCCAAACTTTCCCGTAAAGGAAAGCCCGAATTGCTTTGAGGACAAGACAAAATAGATCACAAACAGAAGAACATTTCATTGCTTATTACAACAATTACGTCAGAGTACAAGAATATAACAGAGTATGAATAAATAACATACATTTGATAAATATCAGAGATTAAAATACATTACATAGCAACGGAAAAATAATACAAAACACAACTGAAAGTAATACATGGATACAGAGCTTTCCGAATATGGCTTCAGCTATAAACTAGGATCCTATGAATATAATATCTGCAAAGCCCAACTACTAGCTGCCCGTGTGGAAAATAAGAGCACCCAGAGTTTAGGTTAAAACAATAAACTCCAGGTCAGTCATGTGACTGGTGTGAGAACTAAAATAGTTTTTAATTTGATTTTAAAGTTAGGTAAATCAAAGGACCACGCCGTATAACACGGAACGAGTTTTCTCCCAAGAATACCAGTGCATAAAACAAACAGCGCAATGCTAAATAAAGAATAATGAAGCTATTATAAGACCCAGGTCCCATCACACAATGCAACACAAAATAAAGGATAGGGTTTTACCTTATAATAGCCAAATAATGCTTGATACGCGAAATTTAATCTTTTATTATTACTATAAGAGAAGAAAACAACTTCAAATATAATTGTATCAATCATAGACGGCATAACATCCCATGCTACTATGCCGCCATACTAGTTCTACAATTAAAACTGCAACGCCGTATTAGAAATTAGATTTCCGTCATGAGTCTAGGCAAGGGATGTACTCCTTTCCTCTTCGAGAAACTCTAGAAAATGTCACGGGACTACATACTCTGGGTAAGCCCTGGATCCTCCAAGGTTGGTCCACACTTACGTTAGTGGATTAGTATTCCTGAACAAACGTTTCCCGGTCCTATCAGACCTAACCATCCGCTTCGTAGTAACCGATATATCCGAGGCGCCTCGCATTCCAACAACCACACAGGTAAAATAATATAAATGTCAGGGCTTGCAAAACGCTGACACCACCCATAGCTAGAAAGAAATGTCATTTTCTCCTTGGGTCCCTTATCTCGTTTTTAACTCATACCGAGGTGTGAGGCTCGCGAATTAATGCTATACACAAAGCGGCGCTATATTAAAGTTATGCTTTGATCATCAACCACAAGACTCCGCTTTACAACAAAAGCCTTGATCACTGCATCTTAGCATGCCACACAGGCAATTCACGCCATGCGACTAATGTCTATCGATATACAACCTCTGAGCTTGTACGTCTCAGAGAAGGGTGTTAAGCAAGAGAATAAATTCTCCGCCACCAAACAGATGTATATTTAATAAAGATCAATCAACACAGAATAAAATCCAATGTCAGACACACAGTCCATTTACAAGTTCATTCTGGGTTTGAATGAAACCAGAGGCACATTATTCCTCGTCCCATATATCCAATACATGAGAGTGGCCCTCGCATATCCGTCGATCTCCAAGTATGTCTGGACGATCACCACGTTTTACCTCGACTTGGGTGTATAGCCCAATCAAGACATCAGTAATAATCCAAACGATGGGAAGACCTCCGGTCTTCAACCACCGTCTTCATCGTCGACTAATCGTCGTATCAGTTATTCAGAATGGGAAAAACCCGGTTTTTCCGAATAACTCACGTATATTATAAACAAGTGCTACACAAACACAACATACGCCTCATTCCAATCCAGATTATTCCTTTATTCAAATATTCACATTTTTAGGGAAAGGTTCCCATTAATTTTATCAAAGATAAATTCTTTTAAATTTATTCTTTAATCTTCTTTTTAATATCTATTCAACCATATTAAGGTTTATCCAAACTAGTCGGGATTAGCGATCCACATTCCATTAAATCTTAATAAAAATATTTATAAATTCCAAATCACATTTCACTGCAAATCGGGTTAAAGAATGAATGTCGTTATAAACACAGTTCACAATAAACCCAATTCGCATTCTATTTCAATTCCAGTTAAATGTTAATTAATTGGTAATTCTTCTTTAAATCTTAGTTAAAAGATTTATTCTTTTCACACGGGGTTTAAGAACAGTGTTAACGAAGACACCGTTCACGACAAACCCAAAAATCCAATTCAATTCCATTCCAATTAAATATTTATTAATTGGTAAACTTCATTAAATCTTAATAAAAAGATTTAATATTTTCTCAACAGGGTTTAACAATAGTGTTAGTGAAGACACCGTTCAAGGCTATAATAACCCGGAAATCTGAGCCAATTTAAAATTTTTATTTTGGCAATTTTGATGAATTTTTAATATATAAAACGAATTATTTTAGATAATAATGACGAGAAATTTATTTTGAATAGAAATAGAATGTATATATTTATATAGATCGTCGTTAGAATATAAATATTTATTTCAAATTATAAAAGGAATTGAAAATGGCGCGGTAGTTCGAAAATTCGATTTCAAAGTTCAAATGAATGTACAGGATTCAAAATAAACCGGACTTTGGCAAAACCAAAAATATTAGAATCTAATTGAGAATATATTTCTAATGAATCCGAAAAATCAAAATTTCATAGCTGGAATAAAAAGTTATGTCCAGTTGAAAATTCAGAATAGTCGCTATGGAATTCTGGCCCTTAAAAATGGAAATTTTGCAGACGACCTCGGTTTTCGACGAAACAACTTTTGTTGGATCCGTGATGTCAGGTTATTGCTAGATTCCAGTATTCCTAATTTTTCTAATCAGTATGTGAGCGTGGCGAAGTTAAACGTGTTTTAACAGTTTCAGTCAATTTGGATCGACCAGAAAGGGGCCATTTTTCAAACGGTCTCGGAATTTGACGAAATTAGTTTTGTTAGGACTGTATCATTAATACGAAGCTAGAAAATATTTTTTGGAATTTTTGGGGTCCGTATGTGGCCTTGGTAAATTGAGATGTGCATTTGAATTGAATATATACTGATTTATATTTTATTTTTAGAGGAAATTGATCGTAACAGCCGAATTGGGTTACGATGCATGTCCCATTGTGTTCAGAATGGGGGTAATTAGCTAGGGGCGATAGTCATTGAGTTCGATTCAGAGTTATAATTGAAAAAGCAACTCTTTGAACTTAATATAAATTAAATACAAAAATTCCTTCAAAATCCCTCCTCCTTTTCTCCTTAACCAGTCAACCCCCCTTCAAATCGTTCAAACCCGATAAGGAGATAAAAGGAAAAGAAATAAAAATGAGGAAGACGTGTCGCTCCTCCAGATCCATCGCGCCGTCGCAGGGGCGCCGCCATCCTCTCTACGGCGAGACCCCCTACCTCCTCCTCAGGTTCCGATGCTCCATCGCCCCAATCCCTAACCCACCGCAAACCCTAGTCCACCGTGCCCCCCATAGCCGCCAACCGCTCATCCCAGGCAAGCTCCACCGCGTCGCCACCCAATGGCAGCTACCACCACGCAGGCGCGAGCTCCACCAGCCTCGCTCAGTCGATCCCCTCCACAGCTGCTTCAAACAGCAGTCCACCCACCCCCTCCACCGTCGTCCAAAGTGAAGTTTTCCGATTTAATAAAATAAATTGGAATGGAATGAAATTCGATTTGGTAATAATCGAAGTGAATTTCTGTGGATAAAGACTACTAATATATATGGAATTTAAAAGGCTTTGTCGTTATTCCATTTATATTATTAGTTGGATATGGAAGTTCATATCGATTATATATATTGATCTGTTTTCAGTGAAAATTCCATTGTTAATGGAATGTGATTTTGGGTTTATCGTGAACCGTGTTTTAAATGACATTGGTTCTTTAACCAAGTTAAAGACATGATTTATTTCCTAGATTTGAATAATCATTAAGCAATGATTTTTGGAAAGATTAAAACTAAGTGGAGTTTTAATGAATCTTTAATTAGATTGAAAAGTGAATTTGATAATTAAAATTATCAAATTCAAGAAATGATCGAGAATGGAGTTTCACCCGTTTTTCTCCAGGCGATAGTTAAATCTTTAATTAGATTTGAACGTGAAATGGTAATTGAATTTACCGATAACACCGCGGTGTTAAATATGAATTATTACCAGTTTTACTTCATGGGATGAATAGGTTGGGATTGGGAAATTTAAAATAAATGATTACTTCGGTAAGGATCGCTAATCCCGACTAGTTTGGATAAAACCATAATTTGGTTTGAATTGATATTCAAAGGAAAATTAAAGAATAAATTTAAAGAATTTATCTTTGATAAAATTAATGGGAACCTTTCCCAAAATATAAGAATATTTGAATAAAAGAATATTCTGAATTGGAACGAGGCATATGTTGTGTTTGTGTAACACTTGTTTATTATATACGCGAGTTATTCAGAAAGACCGGGTTTATCCCATTCTGAATAACTAATACGACGTGGTGTCGAGGATGAAGACGGTGGTCGAAGACCGGAGGTCTTCACATTGTTTGGATAATTACTGATGATCTTGGTTGGGTTGTACACCCAAGAGGAGGGAATCAGTTGGTGATCATCCAGACGTACTTGGAGATCGATGGATATGCGAGGAATAAGGTTCCTCCGGTTTCGTTCAGACCCAGAACGGACTTGTAAATGGACTGTGTGTCTGCCATTGGATATCATTCTGTGTGATTGATTGATATCGGTTGCATGGAGTGGTTTGCCTGTGTGGCATGCTAAGATGCAAATGATCAAGGCTTTTGTTGAAAAGCAAAGTCTTGTGGTTGATGATCAGAGCACCGCCTGTGTGGCATAGCTTTGTGTCGCGTAAATTCGCGAGCCTCACACCCCTGTAGTGAACCAGAAACGGGAGAGTACTTCAGGGAAGACATGCATTTCTAGCTAGGAGTGGTGTCAGTGTTTTACACGGCCTGACATTTTACTTATGTGGATGATGGATAGCGAGGCACCTCGGTTAGATCGGACGATCCGGGTCCGATGGAGTCATTTGGCTCATTTACGCCCCATAAGGTGGTGAAACGTAGTATTCAGGGTTTAAGTTTAATCCACATCGGTGGACCGGCCCTGACGATCCAAGGCTTGACTGAGTACTTGCCTGATACATGGTAGGCTAGATTGTCTCGAAGCGGAGAGGACGATCCCTGGCCTCGGTTCACAAATGGAAATCCAACTTCCAGATACGACATTTTGCGGTTTTAATTATAGAACTAGTATGGAGACATGATATATGGTACCCATGCCGTCTATGATTGATACTTATGATTGAAATTGTTTTGACACTATACACTTAAAGTAATAATAAAAGATGAAATTTAGCGTATCAAGCATTCTTTGGCTATTATAAGGTAAAACCCTATCCTCCGGCTTGTGTTGCATTGTGTGATGGGACCTGGGTCTTATAATAGCTTCATTGTTCTTTATTTAGCATTGCGCTGTTGTTTTATGCACTGGTATTCCTGGGAGGAAACCCATTCCGTGTTTTACAGCGTGGTCCCTTGAATTACATAACTTTAAAATAAAGATTAATAACTGTTTTAGTTATCACACCAGTCACATGACTGACCTGGAGTTTATTGTTTTAACCTAAACTCTGGGTGCCCTTATTTTCCGCACGGGCAGCTAGTAGTTTTTGTTTTGCAGATTTATATTCACAGGAACCTGGTTTACAGCTGGAAAGATATTCGGAAATCTTCGTATCCGTATATCTCCTTCAGTTATGTTTTGTATTATTTTCCGCTGCTATGTAATGTATTGTAATCTCTGATATTTTATGATGTGTAATATTGATTCATACTCTGTATATTCTTGTATTCTGATGGAATTGTTGTAATTAACAATGAAATGTTCTTCTATTTGTATTCTGATTCGTCTTGTCCTCAACTCAATCCGTGATTTCCCGAAAGGGGATTTCGGGTCGTTTCTTCATGGTATCAGAACTTTGGTTTACAAAGCTCGAGAACAAGACACATTAGAATCAAACGAAAGAATTCATCAGAAATTAGATTAGTAATATCCGATGAGAATGAATCGTTAGAGATTGGATCAGTAGTATCCTAGAACGAGTGTGAAGAGTATATTTTTTAAATTGAAAACAATTTTTGTTTTGAAAATTAAATTCAATTATTCGTATTTGAATATTTATTTGTATTGATTTGGACAATTAAGTATATAGAGATTTTGGTATACGTCTGATCCACGTGTATTAAAGCCTCAAATATATTCGATAGATATAGAATCATACTCTAGTCGCCTGGCTCCGATTCTGATGAAGGCGCGCCATCATCAATGTTTATATTCGAGTGCCGGAAGTGGGATATCTATATATTTCAATTAGACTGGTGTGAGAACCAAAATATAGTTAGAATATATTGTTGTGACTTGGCATCAATAATGTGATTTTTGACTATATATCAAAGTTATGAGTTTGAAATGATAATCAAAAAATTGATTGCTGATTGTGTTGTTTGATTATTGGTTGATTAATTAAAATTTGGGCCATTTAGCCAAATTGAACCAAATAGTGAATTGTATTGAAAATTTATCGCATTTGCATGCATATACATGTACTTACATTGAACAGGTCATAGCAAGGAGGCTAGAGAAGAGGAATAAAATTGTTTGCCCGACAAATAGGTACATGTTTATTGTATTTCTTTGGGTTTGGATGATTTTATGAGCCGATTGGCTAGCTGTTTGGCTTTTTCTTTTGGATTGGTGAGGGCCATGGGAGGCTATTAGAAATATCCCGAAGCTCCCGGTTCATGGGAGGTTATGGCAAAACTTTTTGAAAATTTAGGGTGTTAGCCAAAATTTGAAAAGTTCTTAGAAACTGAAAAGTTGAAGAACTTAAGCTATAATGAAAATAATGAAAGTTGAGTTGATTAGTTAAACAATTTTCAGCTTCGTTCCTTTTTGGGGACAAAAAGTTTTAAGTGGGGGATATTGTAATAACCCAGAAATCTGAGCCAATTTAAATTTTTTATTTTGGCAATTTTGATGAATTTTGAATATTTAACATGAACTGTTTTAAATAATAACGATGATAAATTTATTTTGAATAGAAATAGAATGTATATATTTATATAGATCGTCGTTAGAATATAAATATTTATTTTAAATTATAAAAGGAATTGAAAATGGCGCGGTAGTTCGGAAATTCGATTTCAAAGTTCATATGAATGTGCAGGATTCAAAATAAACCAGATTTTGGAAAAACCAAAAATATTAGAATCTAATTGAGAATATCTTTCCAACGAATCCGAAAAATCAAAATTTCATAGCAGGAATAAAAAGTTATGTCCAGTTGAAAATTCAGAATAGTCGCTATGGAATTCTGGCCCATAAAAATGGAAATTTTGCAGATGACCTCGGTTTTCGACGAAATCACTTTTGTTGGATCCGTGATGTCAAGTTATTTCTAGATTCCAAAATTCATAAATTTTTGAATCAATAAGTGAGTGTGGCGAAGTTAAACGTGTTTTAACAGTTTCAGTCAATTTGGATCGACCAGAAAGTGGCCATTTTTCAAACGTTCCCGAAATTTGACAAAATTAGTTTTGTTAGGACTGTATCTTCAATACGAAGCTAGAAAATATTTTTCTGGAATTTTTGGGGTCCGTATGTGGCCTTGGTAAATTGAGATGTGCGTTTGAATTGAATATATACTGATTTATATTTTATTTTTAGTGGAAATTGATCGTAACATCCGAATTGGGTTATGATGCATATCCCATTGTGTTCAGAATGAGGGTAATTAGCTAGGGGCAACAGTCGTTGAGTTCGATTAAGAGTTAGAATTGAAAAAGCAACTCTTTGAATTTAATATAAATTAAATATAAAAATTCCTTCAAAACCCCTCCTCTTTTTCTCCTTAACCAGTCAACCCCCCTTCAAATCGTTCAAACCTGATAAGGAGATAAAACAAAAAAAAACAAAAATGAGGAAGCCGCGTCGCTCCTCCAGATCCATCGCGCCATCGCAGGGGCGCCGCCATCCTCTCTACGGCGAGACCCCCCACCTCCTCCTCAGGTTCCGATGCTCCCTCGCACCTATCCCTAACCCACCGCAAACCCTAGTCCGCCTTGCCCCCCCACAGCCGCCAACCGCTCAGCCCAGGCGAGCTCCACCGCGTCGCCACCCAATGGCAGCCACCACCGCGCAAGCGCGAGCTCCACCAGCCTCGCTCAGTGGATCTCCTCCACAACTGCTTCAAACAGCAGTCCTGTTTGATCTGACAGGTATGAAATGGGCGGTCTTCGTGAAACGATCTACGATCACCCAAATACTGTCATTTCCTTTTCTGGTTCTGGGCAGACCATCAATGAAATCCATAGAAATATGCTCCCACTTCCAACCAGGAACTTCCAGTGGTTGTAATAATCCAGCCAATTTCTGTTGGTCGCTTTTGACTAGCTGGAAAGTAGGGCATCGGCTAACATATATTGAAACGTCTCTCTTCATAGCCTTCCACCAGAATGTTCTTTTGAGATCGTTATACATTTTGGCCACGCCAGGATGAATACTCAGCTTGGACTTGTGACACTCGTCTAACACTTCCCTTTTTAACTCTGGGATGTCAGGAACACAAATCCTTCCTTTCAACCTCAAGGTCTCGTCGTTATCTATTTGGAAACACAAGGGTTCGCCTTTCTGAATCCTTTTAATCATATCCTTAATAAAGTTATCCTCCTTCTGAAGAATAGATATTTTGTCAATCAAGGATGTCGTGATAATAAAGCTGGCGATCATTACATTCTTTCGGCTTAATGCATCGGCCACGACATTGGCTTTCCCGGGAGTATATATAATTTCAAAGTCATATGCTGCAAGAAACTCCAGCCAACGTTGTTGCCTCAAATTCAAGTCTTTCTGAGTGAACAGATACTTTAACGACTGGTGATCTGTAAACAGTTCAAACCTCTCACCCAGAAGATAGTGTCTCCAGATTTTCAAAGAGAATATGATAGCCAATAACTCCAGATCATGAGTTACATAGTTTTTCTCGTGCGGCTTCAGTTGACGGCTAGCATAAGCAATCACTTGGCCTCTTTGCATAAACACTGCGCCAAGGCCTTCTCTAGAAGCATCCGTCCAGACCTTTAAATCTTGGTTGCCATCGATGATGGTTAGCACTGGAGCAGTTGTTAATCTCAACTTTAGCTCTTCGAAAGCCTCCTCACTCTCTTGAGTCCATTTGAACTTAGAATGCTTCTTTGTAAGCTTCGTTAAGTGGCCAGATATCTTAGAAAAGTCTTTCACGAACTTCCGATAATAGCTAGCCAATCCGAGAAAACTGCAGACTTCAGTGGGAGTACCGGGCTGTTTCCAGTTCTGAATAGCTGTGATTTTACTTGGATCCACAGCAATTCCTTCTTTCGATACTACATGGCCCAGAAATTTTACTTCATCTTGCCAGAATATACATTTGGAAAATTTGTCTTTTAATACATTCCGTCTCAGAATTTCTAGAACCTGTTCCAGATGCTTTTCATGTTCGGCCTTTGATTTAGAGAAGATTAGAATATCGTCAATAAAAACCAGAACAAATTTATTCAATACTCCTCTGAAAACTCTGTTCATCAGATCGACGAAGTAAGCAGGAGCGTTACATAAGCCGAACGGCATTACTAACCACTCGTAGAATAAGTCGGGACCTCTGAATGCTGTCATTGGAACACACTCTTCGGCGATTCGAAGTTGATGGAAGCCTGTAGCTAGGTCCATTCGTGAAAATACTTGTGCTCCATTTAATCGATCCAACAAATCATCTATTCGTGGCAATGGATACTTGTTCTTTATTGTCTGCTTGTTCAGATCACGATAATCCACACATAGACGTAGAGTACCGTCAGATTTTGGGACAAATACCACGGCTGCACCCCAATCAGAGAAACTAGGCCTGATCAGACCTTTCCATACTAGCTGTCTTGTTTGATTATCTAATTCCTCCTTCTCTTTCAAGGACATTCTTCGAATAGCGTGAACTACCGGCCTTGCATTGGGAATTAAAGCAATTTTGAAATCTATTTCTCTTTGCGGAGGTAAGCGAACGACTTCCTCAAACACATCCGCATAATCCTTGACGACATGAATATCTTTAATGAAGTCAGGAATATTCTCAGTGATTTCAGGGATATTTTCTACCTGGGCTGGAGAAACATTCAAAGCTGCCCAGAAGTCTTTTCTATTAGCATTCTGACCTTCACAGGGAATGGTTATATAATCACCTGATTTAATCTTCGCCTTTACGACTCTGTCGGCGCATTTAACTTCAGCTTCATATTTGGTCAACTAGTCTAACCCCAAGATAAGATCAAACTCTTTAAAATTCATGACGGCTGCGATGGTAGGGAACCGATAACGAGAGAAAGAAACCGGCACTCCACAAACCCAACTTAGATCAATGGAACCCCCAACCGGATTCTGGACAGTCATGGGTTCCTTGAGCTTTTTCAAATTCAAATCCAGTTTCTTAGCTGCATCTTTGGCAATGAAACTTCGCGACGCGCCTGTGTCAAACAGTACTTTGACTGGAATGTTTTTGACAGTAAGCGTGCCTTCTAAAACATCGGGCCATTCCTGAGTAGACGAAGATGCAGGTACTTCTGCCATTTCATTCACTTGTACTGCTTCAGATTTCTGAGATAGCGGGCAGTTTTTCGCAATATGCCCAGCCTGATGGCACTTATGGCATCCTCGGCCTTCAAGAACCTTCTTTCTAGGTCCAAATCCACTCTTCCCTCGTTTGTTCACCGATTTACATTTTCTGGACAAATGCCCCTTCTGATTGCAGTTCTTGCATATGGCAGTCGTGGCAGGTTCTTTTTCAGATCTAGCCCTTTTTCGATTCACTTCGGGCTCCTTACCGACTTCAGACATTGTACTGGCCCCAGGACGATCAGTTTCAGACTCAATTTTATTACTAGAGCTGACTTCCTCTTCGTACTGTAGCATACCTTTCTTGTCTAGATCTTCGTACTGATAAGCCATGTATATCATTTCCGAAAAAGGGAGCTTCACATGCCCCAACACTTTATTCTGGTATTTCCTTTGAAGTCCGTGAATAAATCTCAAATTCTTTCTCCTCGTATTCTGAATTAGATGGGGAGAAAAGTGAGCAAGTTCGTTGAATTTCTTATGATATTCGGGAATGGTCATGTCACCTTGTATTAGATAAAAAAATTCGTCACATAGTCTCTCGGTCGCTTCGGGAGGAGTAAATTTTTCTTGGAAAGTCACTTTGTATCTATCCCAGGTGATATCACCTTCTGGATTATCTTTAATAACTGAATCCCACCAAAACAAAGCTTCGTCTTCGAGTGCCCAGGAGGCCAGTAATCTTTTCTGGTCATCCCTCAGTTTTAAGGCTTCGAAGATTTTCTCAGCCGAACGAATCCAAGCTTGTGTTCTCATAATAGATTCTTCACCCGAGAACGGCTTTCCACCCAAATTCCTATATTTCACAAATAGAGCTTCTATATCCGGGTCCGTATTACTTCTTCTGTTTCTGGCACTCATTTTCTAGTACTTCTGCAAATGGCAGATCAAGTGTCAGGTCAACAGAAAAGATATTTCAAAATATAGAGACAAATACTTGAATGTAAATGTGTCTATCGAGGTGTTATTTCTTTCTGTTACTCATACTAGGATATTACTGATCCTATCTGTATAGAGTTACCCGTCCTAGAACACTACTGGTTCTATTTCTGACGAGTTCGTTCGAATGTTATATTCCAGAACTAAGCTTAACCAAGGCTCTGATACCACGTTGCGACGACCCGAAATCCCGTTCAGACGGAAACAAGGGTTATCTTTGGAATTTAACACAGAAACAGATAATAGCAAAACAGAATTAAATAAATACACCAGATAATGAACAATAGAATATACTGGATAAAAGTAATCATCAGAGTTACACAGTATACAGGATCTTACTTAGTACAAATACAGTTCAGCTATACATAAATGTCTATAGCGGAAATAAACAAAATATGTACAATAGGAGCTGAATAGCATAAAAAGAAATAAATGATAGAATCCATCTTCAGCTCCAGCTATCCAGAAAGAACCAGCTAAACCTGAATACAAGGCTGCCCGTGTAGAAAAAGGGGCACCCGAGTTTGAAAGTGAAACAAACTACGAGTCAGTCATGGGACTGGTATGAGAAATCCACTCAACACATATATAATTGGCTAATCACAGGACCACGCCACTTTCGTGGAACGGGTTTACTCCATTGGATTGCCAGTGCTTTAAAACAAATCTTTCTTTTAAACATCGCTATGCTTTTTATAAAAATGAAGCCGTTATAAGACTCAGTTCCCATCACACAATGCAACGCAAACCGGAGGATAGAGTTTTAACCTTATAACGGCCAAAATATGCTTGATACGAATAAAACAAAGGCATTTGATATTATTGCTAGTGTTTATATGTTTTGAAAGCAATTTCAAATCATAACTATCAATCATAGATGGCATTAATGCCCCATACCACTATGTCGCCATATATATAGGTATACAATCAAAACCGCACGATGTCATATTTGGAAATTGGATTTCCGTCGTGAACCAAGGCAAAAGATAGTCCTTACCGAATTCGAGACTGTCTAGCCCGAGCCTCAGGACCCAGACTCAGGTGGGCCCTTGGATCGTCAGGGCCGGTCCACCGATGTGGATTAAAATTCCTGAACACTGCGTTTCCCCACCCTTTGGGGTGTAAATGAGCCAACGAATGACTCCATCGGACCCGGATCGTCCGATCAAACCGAGGCGCCTCGCAACAGCAACAACCACATAGGTGAAAAGTATATAAATGTCAGGGCTGGTAGGTCATTGACACCACCTTAGCTAGAAAGAAACGCATGCCCTCCCTGAGGTCCTTCTCCCGTTTTAGGTTCATACCGGGGTGTGAGGCTCGCGAATTCACGTTATACACAAAGCTACGCCACACAGGCGGTGCTTTGATCATCACCACAAGACTTTGCTTTTCAACAGAAGCCCTGATCACTGCATCTTAGCATGCCACACAGGCAATTCATGCCATGCGACTGATGTCCATCCAAATACAACCTCTGAGCTCGTGCGTCTCAAAGAAGGGCGTTAAGCAAAAGAATAAATTCTCCGCCGCCAAACAGATGTATATTTAACAGAAATCAATCAACACAGAATAAACTCCAATGTCAGACACACAGTCCATTTACAAGTCCGTTCTGGGTCTGAACGAAACCGGAGGCACTAAATACCTCGCAAACCCATCGATCACCACGTACGTCTGAACGATCACCACTCATTATCCATATTTCGGGATGCCTCCCAATCAGGACCTCGGTTACCATCCAAACGAGGTGAAGATCTCCGGTCTTCGACCATCGTCTTCATCTTCGACTTTCAATCATCGGTCAATTATTTGAAATGAGAATTAACTCGGTCTTTTCAAATAATTCTCGTATATTTAGAATTTCAAATCAATTTATTTCAATGGTTAAATTATTCGACAACACCAATTTTGTTCTTTAATGTAATTTTCACACCAAACACATTCAACCATCAAACATCACATAAATCAAGCAAATTCAGTTTATTTCCATTCCATAACGTTTCCAATATTTTATAACGATTTATCGCTATTTTTATTTATTTTAAAATAGCTGATTTATTCAAAACGACGCTTCGGGCCATAAAGCGGCCATGGCGCTGTTTTTCTTCAGATTTGATTTACACATATCTGAAAATCTAACTGTTGGATCTTCGCAAAATTTACATCATTAGAAAGGTCTTTTCAAAACGAATCCAACGGTTCCAGTTTCGGGAAAATCCGACGGTCGGATCTCCCGGTACAATCGTTTGAAATTTCGATTTCAAAATACGAACTGCAGCGTCGTTATTCGATTAAATATATAATTATATTTATATATATATAAATATAATCGCTTCTGGCGCTGTTTTTCTTCAGATTTGAATTAAACATTCCAGACAATCCAACCGTTGGATTTTTACAAGGTTGGTGCCGTTGGAAAGATTATTCCAAGGCGAACCCGACGGTTGAGGTTTCGGGAAAATCCAATGGTCGGATTTCCCGTACTAGTTGTTTGAAATCACGGTTTCAAAATACGAACTGCACCGCCACGTTTCGTTTTAATTTTATTTATATTTATATAATTATATAAATATAGTTCATTCAATGATTTCAATATCGTTTTCACTTCAAATATTTCACTAACGCCTTAAATTTTTGGAAAATTTCGCCATAACCTCCCCTGCACCGGGAGCATCGGGAAATCGCAAATAGCTTTCCCGGTCCTTCTAATCTCAAAAAGAAAAAGAAAAAGCCAAGCGGCTAGCCAACAGGCTCATAAAAGCATCACCCAAACAAAACAGTAAATGTGTACCTATTTGTCGGGCACAAAATTTTATTCCTCTTCTCTAGCCCCTTTGCTATAACCTGTTCAATGAATATGCATGTACATATATATACAGTTCTTATCATTTATCATTTTCTATTCGACTTCATATTTGATTTCTATTTGGTTTAAAAACACCATTCATTCTAATGTTACATACATAGGTGCAAATCATTTCATTAGCTTATTAATGAATATTTCAACTCATATGTGTTTATTTTGAACAAGTGGCTATTTTTAACACTTCACATTTCAACGATTTATGCATACAATAAAAATGTGATTTTTATTGTAAAACAATTCATTTCAAAACACTATTTTTCTATATAGTTCATATAGGTGACAAAATAGGATTTTATATATATAGATAAAAGGTGATTTTTATTATCAAACAATTTATTTCAAAATATGAATACCATTCAACACATGAATTTCTAATCAACGAATGAATATCAATTCAACACATGAATGTTTTCTATAGTTTCTATATATAGATAAAAATGTGATTTTTACATTTTAAAACGCGAATACCATTCAACACATGAATTTCTAATCAAAGAATGAATATCAATTCAACACATGAAGGTTTTCTATTCAATGAATAAATATAGTTTAAGCATATGAAAATAATTCAAACACACGAATATTATTCAAAATTTCGGCAGCATAACGGCAGGGTAGTTAAAACCGGGACCGTCCCTAGTACGGCTCCTCGCTCTGCCTTAAAACCTCGCGGTTTTTGACAATGGGGATCATGCATCTAGTTCGCACGCAGGCGGCATGTATATATTTATTTCATTTCCACAAAACTAATCCTATGTGGTTTCAACCAAATATTTCTCAACCACAAACGGGTATTTTTCAACCAATATCAATCACAAACAATCCCAAACAACCATTTGCTATCAATCAATTTTCACAACAATTTCAACCAATAAATATCGTCCATGGTTTGTGGACGAGGGGCGTAGATATATATATATATATATATATATATATATATTATATATAGCAATTCACTTTTATTTCAACACACATATATATATTTTAAAAGAAATTGAAGAGCGATAAATTCTCACCAATAGCTATCCAATACCACGACTCTTCCTTTAGAAATCTTCGCCAATCTCGCCTTTTGTCGCTTTTGTTGCCCGTATTCTCTACATATGTAAAAATCGAATTTTTACTATGTTATTCAATATATAAAAATCGAATTTTGACTTTGCTGTTCAATATATAAAGATCATATTTTTATTATTCCTATGATGTAAAAATTATATTTTTATTACTTTAAAAATATAAAAATCATATCTTACTTCTTCTACTCAATAAAAATTCCGTCTTTTCTATTTTAAAAATATGATCTTTTTTATCCAAGTTCAAATCTTTTTCTATTTGAAGTTCAAATCTTTTTCTATTTAAAGTTTAAACCCTTTTCTTTTTAAAGTTTAAACCTTTTTCTTTTTAAAGTTCAAATCTTTTCCTATTTAAAGTTCAAATCTTTTCCTTTTTAAAGTTCAAATCTTTTCCTATTTAAAATTCCAATCTTTTTCTTTTTAAAATTCCAATCTTTTCCTTTTTTAAAATTCAAATCTTTTTCTTTTTAAAATTAAATCAGTTTCTAAACCCGTTTAAAAATCAATTTTAAATCTTTAAAAAAATCAGTTTTAAATCTTTTTTTTTTAAAAAAATCAGTTTTTAAATCCTTAAAAAAAATCAGTTTTGAATCTTTAAAAAAATCAGTTTTGAATCTTTAAAAAAAATCAGTTTATAAATCCTTTTTTTAAAAAAATCAGTTTTTAAATCCTTAAAAAAAATCAGTTTTGAATCTTTAAAAAAATCAGTTTTTAAATCCTTAAATAAATCAGTTTTGAATCTTTAAAAAAATCAGTTTCTTTCTGTTTATATAAAAAAAGAAGAAGAGACTTACAGAGAGGGAGGGGGTGACGGAAGAAGACGTCGGCGGCAGGAGGAGGAGCAGGCGAAGCGGAGGGGTCTCGAATCGGCGTCGCGATGGCTTCTGGGGGGTTTGGGTGCGTCGCGAGGTGGAGAGGATCGGGAAGGAGGAGATGGAGGCGCGACGGTCGTGGGTCGTCAGAGCGGTGGCGTCGAGGTCGACAAAGGGGGCGTCGATCTTTTTTTTTTTTTATCTGAGCGAAAATAAGGAGAGAGAAGAGGGAATAGGGGGGGTTTATATAAAAAATATATATATATTTAATTATTTAATTATTTAATTTTGCAAAAAGTTGACTTTTACATACGAGCTCTAAACGAGGCCCACCGCCTGTCGTCCATAGGGTTTTACCCCCATTCCGAACACAATAGGATATGTATCGCAAGCTGATTTGATCGTTACGATCAGTTTCCGTTGAATTTACATTTAAATCACTATATAGAATTTTAAACGTACATTTCAAATTACCGGGGCCACATACTAACTAGAAAAATTCCAGAAAAATATTTTCTCGCTTCATATTGACGATACGGTCCTAACAAAACTAGTTTCGTCGAATTCTAAGACCGTTTGAAAAATGGCCAATTTCCAGTCGATTGAAATCAACTGAAACCGGCCAAACGCGTTTTCCTTTGCCACGCTCACATATTGATTCGAAAAATTATGAAATTTGAAACCTAACAATAACTTGACACTGCGGATCCAACAAAAGTGGTTTCGTCGAAATCCGAGGTCATTTGCAAAATGTCCATTTTTAAGGGCCTGAATTCCATAGCGACTATTCAGAATTTTCAACTGGACATATCTTTTGATTCCCGCTATCAAATCTCGATTGGTCGGATTCGTTAGAAAGATATTCACTAACAGATTTAAATATTTTTGGTTTCACTAAAATCCGGATTGTTTTGCACCCGGTATATTCAATTGAAGTTTGAAATCGAATTATCGAACTACCGCGCCATTTTCAATTCTATATATAATTATAATTAATTATATTCGTTTTCAAATGTCGATTCAAACTCAGTTTTCATCGCCATTATTTAAAATATTTATTTTAAATATTTAAAATCCATTATTTTAGCCAATTTAAAAATTTTAAATTGGTTCAGATTTTCTGGGTCGTTACAATCTCCCCCACTTAAAACTTTTCGTCCCCGAAAAGGAACAAAGTCGAAAGTGGTTTGATAAATCTACAATCACTCAACACAACAACCAATCCAATTGTTTATAACCTTCAAAAATATACTAATCAAATTTTATACCCCTTTAAAAATCCTTCAGACTACATAATTAAAAGTGCACATCTATGAAAAGAAAATAACCATAGAGTAGAGAATTAAATGGTAATGCAAAGTAGGTTAAATGTACCTTGCACCAGAGTCAATCAGAGATATCTACTCGGCATCTGGGATAAGCTTTCTGAATGCTCTCCTCAGTTTCCCAAGTACAATCTCGTGGATCTCCACTCCATTGCACTTTGACTAAGTGAACCTTCTTGTTTCTCAGCTCTTTGGTTTCTTTGCCGATGATCTTTAGCGGCTCACGTCTCACGGCTAATTCTGGAGTAATTTCAATGTCCTGTTGAGCTGCTTCTTCCACGATCAAGTCTGGATCATGAACGTGCTTTCGAAGTTGAGATATATGAAATACATCATGCACTCCAGGCAACCAGTCTGGCAATTTAATTTTATATGCGAGAGTCCCCATCCGTTCCAGAATAGGAAACAGACCAATGAATTTGGGTGCCAACTTTCCAGTTTTACCGAACCGGATAACTCCTCTCATCGGCGATACCTTCAAATATACATAGTCGCCAACTTCAAATGATATATCTCTTCTTCTTCTATCGGCATAGCTCTTTTGTCGGCTTTGAGCGGCGAGTAATCGTTTCTTAATAAAATCGACTTTGTCGGCAGCTTCTCGAATCATATCAGGACCCAACACAAGTCTATTTCCTGGCTCGACCCAACAAGCAGGAGATCGACACGGTCTACCATACAATGCTTCGAATGGCGACATTGTCAGACTCGCCTGGTAGCTGTTGTTATAAGAGAATTCAGCCAAATGCAGATGGTCTTCCCAGGATCCACCGAAATCTAGAACACAAGCCCGCAATAGATCTTCTAAAATGCGATTCACCCTCTCAGTCTGACCGTCTGTCTGAGGATGATACGCGGTGCTCAAGTTCAACTTCGTTCCTAGATCGACTTGAAATGCTTCCCAGAATTTGCTAGTGAATATTGTATCTCTATCACTGACTATACTGAGAGGCACTCCATGCAGTCTAACTATTTCCCTGAAGTAAATCTGCGCCAGACTCTGAGCAGTTCTGTTTGATTTGACAGGTATGAAATGGGCGGTCTTCGTGAAACCATCTACGATCACCCAAATACTGTCATTTCCTTTTCTGGTTCTGGGCAGACCATCAATGAAATCCATAGAAATATGCTCCCACTTCCAACCAGGAACTTCCAGTGGTTGTAATAATCCAGCCAATTTCTGTTGGTCGCTTTTGACTAGTTGGCAAGTAGGGCATCGGCTAACATATATTGAAACATCTCTCTTCATAGCCTTCCACCAGAATGTTCTTTTGAGATCGTTATACATTTTGGCCACGCCAGGATGAATACTCAGCTTGGACTTGTGAAACTCGTCTAACACTTCCCTTTTTAACTCTGGGATGTCAGGAACACAAATCCTTCCTTTCAACCTCAAGGTCTCGTCGTTATCTATTTGGAAACACGAGGGTTCGCCTTTCTGAATCCTTTTAATCATATCCTTAATAAAGTTATCCTCCTTCTGAAGAATAGATATTTTGTCAATCAAGGATGTCGTGATAATAAAGCTGGCGATCATTACATTCTTTCGGCTTAATGCATCGGCCACGACATTGGCTTTCTCGGGAGTATATATAATTTCAAAGTCATATGCTGCAAGAAACTCCAGCCAACGTTGTTGCCTCAAATTCAAGTCTTTCTGAGTGAACAGATACTTTAACGACTGGTGATCTGTAAACAGTTCAAACCTCTCACCCAGAAGATAGTGTCTCCAGATTTTCAAAGAGAATATGATAGCCAATAACTCCAGATCATGAGTTACATAGTTTTTCTCGTGCGGCTTCAGTTGACGGCTAGCATAAGCAATCACTTGGCCTCTTTGCATAAACACTGCGCCAAGGCCTTCTCCAGAAGCATCCGTCTAGACCTTTAAATCTTGGTTGCCATCGATGATGGTTAGCACTGGAGCAGTTGTTAATCTCAACTTTAGCTCTTCGAAAGCCTCCTCACTCTCTTGAGTCCATTTGAACTTAGAATGCTTCTTTGTAAGCTTCGTTAAGTGGCCAGATATCTTAGAAAAGTCTTTCACGAACTTCCGATAATAACTAGCCAATCCGAGAAAACTGCGGACTTCAGTGGGAGTACCGGGCTGTTTCCAGTTCTGAATAGCTGTGATTTTACTTGGATCCACAGCAATTCCTTCTTTCGATACTACATGGCCCAGAAATTTTGCTTCATCTTGCCAGAATATACATTTGGAAAATTTTTCTTTTAATACATTCCGTCTCAGAATTTCTAGAACCTGTTCCAGATGCTTTTCATGTTCGGCCTTTGATTTAGAGAAGATTAGAATATCGTCAATAAAAACCAGAACAAATTTATTCAATACTCCTCTGAAAACTCTGTTCATTAGATCGACGAAGTAAGCAGGAGCGTTACATAAGCCGAACGGCATTACTAACCACTCGTAGAATAAGTCGGGACCTCTGAATGCTGTCATTGGAACACACTCTTCGGCGATTCGAAGTTGATGGAAGCCTGTAGCTAGGTCCATTCGTGAAAATACTTGTGCTCCATTTAATCGATCCAAAAAATCATCTATTCGTGGCAATGGATACTTGTTCTTTATTGTCTGCTTGTTAAGATCACGATAATCCACACATAGACGTAGAGTACCGTCAGATTTTGGGACAAATACCACGGCTGCACCCCAATCAGAGAAACTAGGCCTGATCAGACCTTTCCATACTAGCTGTCTTGTTTGATTGTCTAATTCCTCCTTCTCTTTCAAGGACATTCTTCGAATAGCGTGAACTACCGGCCTTGCATTGGGAATTAAAGCAATTTTGAAATCTATTTCTCTTTGCGGAGGTAAGCGAACGACTTCCTCAAACACATCCGCATAATCCTTGACGACATGAATATCTTTAAGGAGGTCAGGAATATTCTCAGTGATTTCAGGGATATTTTCTACCTGGGCTGGAGAAACATTCAAAGCTGCCCAGAAGTCTTTTCTATTAGCATTCTGACCTTCACAGGGAATGGTTATATAATCACCTGATTTAATCTTCGCCTTTACGACTCTGTCGGCGCATTTAACTTCAGCTTCATATTTGGTCAACCAGTCTAACCCCAAGATAAGATCAAACTCTTTAAAATTCATGACGGCTGTGATGGTAGGGAACCGATAACGAGAGAAAGAAACCGGCACTCCACAAACCCAACTTAGATCAATGGAATCCCCAACCGGATTCTGGACAGTCATGGGTTCCTTGAGCTTTTTCAAATTCAAATCCAGTTTCTTAGCTGCATCTTTGGCAATGAAACTTCGCGACGTGCCTGTGTCAAACAGTACTTTGACTGGAATGTTTTTGACAGTAAGCGTGCCTTCTAAAACATTGGGCCGTTCCTGAGTAGACGAAGATGCAGGTACTTCTGCCATTTCATTCACTTGTACTGCTTCAGATTTCTGAGATAGCGGGCAGTTTTTCGCAATATGCCCAGCCTGATGGCACTTATGGCATCCTCGGCCTTCAAGAACCTTCTTTCTAGGTCCAAATCCACTCTTCCCTCGTTTGTTCACCGATTTACATTTTCTGGACAAATGCCCCTTCTGATTGCAGTTCTTGCATATGGCAGTCGTGGCAGGTTCTTTTTCAGATCTAGCCCTTTTTCGATTCACTTCGGGCTCCTTACCGACTTCAGACATTGTACTGGCCCCAGGACGATCAGTTTCAGACTCAATTTTATTACTAGAGCTGACTTCCTCTTCGTACTGTAGCATACCTTTCTTGTCTAGATCTTCGTACTGATAAGCCATGTATATCATTTCCGAAAAAGGGAGCTTCACATGCCCCAATACTTTATTCTGGTATTTCCTTTGAAGTCCGTGAATAAATCTCAAATTCTTTCTCCTCGTATTATGAATTAGATGGGGAGCAAAGTGAGCAAGTTCGTTGAATTTCTTATGATATTCGGGAATGGTCATGTCACCTTGTATTAGATAAGAAAATTCATCACATAGTCTCTCGGTCGCTTCGGGAGGAGTAAATTTTTCTAGGAAAGTCACTTTGAATCTATCCCAGGTGATATCACCTTCTGGATTATCTTTAATAACTGAATCCCACCAAAACAAAGCTTCGTCTTCGAGTGCCCAGGAGGCCAGTAATCTTTTCTGGTCATCCCTCAGTTTTAAGGCTTCGAAGATTTTCTCAGCCGAACGAATCCAAGCTTGTGTTCTCATAATAGATTCTTCGCCCGAGAACGGCTTTCCACCCAAATTCCTATATTTCACAAATAGAGCTTCTATATCCGGGTCCGTATTACTTCTTCTGTTTCTGGCACTCATTTTCTAGTACTTCTGCAAATGGCAGATCAAGTGTCAGGTCAACAGAAAAGATATTTCAAAATATAGAGACAGATACTTGAATGTAAATGTGTCTATCGAGGTGTTATTTCTTTCTGTTACTCATACTAGGATATTACTGATCCTATTTGTATAGAGTTACCCGTCCTAGAACACTACTGGTTCTATTTCTGACGAGTTCGTTCGAATGTTATATTCCAGAACTAAGCTTAACCAAGGCTCTGATACCACGTTGCGACGACCCGAAATCCCGTTCAGACGGAAACAAGAGTTATCTTTGGAATATAACACAGAAACAGATAATAGCAGAACAGAATTAAATAAATACACCAGATAATGAACAATAGAATATACTGGATAAAAGTAATCATCAGAGTTACACAGTATACAGGATCTTACTTAGTACAAATACAGTTCAGCTATACATAAATGTCTACAGCGGAAATAAACAAAATATGTACAATAGGAGCTGAACAGCATAAAAAGAAATAAATGATAGAATCCATCTTCAGCTCCAGCTATCCAGAAAGAACCAGCTAAACCTGAATACAAGGCTGCCCGTGTAGAAAAAGGGGCACCCGAGTTTGAAAGTGAAACAAACTACGAGTCAGTCATGGGACTGGTATGAGAAATCCACTCAACACATATATAATTGGCTAATCACAGGACCACGCCACTTTCGTGGAACGGGTTTACTCCATTGGATTGCCAGTGCTTTAAAACAAATCTTTCTTTTAAACATCGCTATACTTTTTATAAAAATGAAGCTGTTATAAGACTCAGTTCCCATCACACAATGCAACGCAAACCGGAGGATAGAGTTTTAACCTTATAACGGCCAAAATATGCTTGATACGAATAAAACAAAGGCATTTGATATTATTGCTAGTGTTTATATGTTTTGAAAGCAATTTCAAATCATAACTATCAATCATAGACGGCATTAATGCCCCATACCACTATGTCGCCATATATATAGGTATACAATCAAAACCGCACGATGTCGTATTTGGAAATTGGATTTCCGTCGTGAACCAAGGCAAATGATAGTCCTTACCGAATTCGAGACTGTCTAGCCCGAGCCTCAGGACCCAGACTCAGGTGGGCCCTTGGATCGTCAGGGCCGGTCCACTGATGTGGATTAAAATTCCTGAACACTGCGTTTCCCCACCCTTTGGGGTGTAAATGAGCCAACGAATGACTCCATCGGACCCGGATCGTCCGATCAAACCGAGGCGCCTCGCAACAGCAACAACCACATAGGTGAAAAGTATGTAAATGTCAGGGCTGGTAGGTCACTGACACCACCCTAGCTAGAAAGAAACGCATGCCCTCCCTGAGGTCCTTCTCCCGTTTTAGGTTCATACCGGGGTGTGAGGCTCGCGAATTCACGTTATACACAAAGCTACGCCACACAGGCGGTGCTTTGATCATCACCACAAGACTTTGCTTTTCAACAGAAGCCCTGATCACCGCATCTTAGCATGCCACACAGGCAATTCATGCCATGCGACTGATGTCCATCCAAATACAACCTCTGAGCTCGTGCGTCTCAAAGAAGGGCGTTAAGCAAAAGAATATTTTCTCCGCCGCCAAACAAATGTATATTTAACAGAAATCAATCAACACAGAATAAACTCCAATGTCAGACACACAGTCCATTTACAAGTCCGTTCTGGGTCTGAACGAAACCGGAGGCACTAAATACCTCGCAAACCCATCGATCACCACGTACGTCTGAGATATCACCACTCATTATCCATATTTCGGGATGCCTCCCAATCAGGACCTCGGTTACCATCCAAACGAGGTGAAGATCTCCGGTCTTCGACCATCGTCTTCATCTTCGACTTTCAATCGTCGGTCAATTATTTGAAATGAGAATTAACTCAGTCTTTTCAAATAATTCTCGTATATTTAGAATTTCAAATCAATTTATTTCAGTGGTTAAATTATTCGACAACACCAATTTTGTTCTTTAATGTAATTTTCACACCAAACACATTCAACCATCAAACATCACATAAATCAAGCAAATTCAGTTTATTTCCATTCCATAACATTTCCAATATTTTATAAGGATTTATCGCTATTTTTATTTATTTTAAAATAGCTGATTTATTCAAAACGACGCTTCGGGCCATAAAGCGGCCGTGGCGCTGTTTTTCTTTAGATTTGATTTACACATATCTGAAAATTTAACCGTTGGATCTTCGCAAAATTTACATCATTAGAAAGATCTTTTCAAAACGAATCCAACGGTTCCAGTTTCGGGAAAATCCGACGGTCGGATCTCCCGGTACAATCGTTTGAAATTTCGATTTCAAAATACGAACTGCAGCGTCGTTATTCGATTAAATATATAATTATATATATATATGTATATATATATAAATATAATCGCTTCTGGCGCTGTTTTTCTTCAGATTTGAATTAAACATTCCAGACAATCCAACCGTTGGATTTTTACAAGGTTGGTGCCGTTGGAAAGATTATTCCAAGGCGAACCCGACGGTTGAGGTTTCGGGAAAATCCAATGGTCGGATTTCCCGTACTAGTTGTTTGAAATCACGGTTTCAAAATACGAACTGCACGGCCACGTTTCGTTTTAATTTTATTTATATTTATATAATTATATAAATATAGTTCATTCAATGATTTCAATATCGTTTTCACTTCAAATATTTCACTAACGCCTTAAATTTTTGGAAAATTTCGCCATAACCTCCCCTGCACCGGGAGCATCGGGAAATCGCAAATAGCTTTCCCGGTCCTTCTAATCTCAAAAAGAAAAAGAAAAAGCCAAGCAGCTAGCCAACAGGCTCATAAAATCATCACCCAAACAAAACAGTAAATGTGTACCTATTTGTCGGGCACAAAATTTTATTCCTCTTCTCTAGCCCCTTTGCTATAACCTGTTCAATGAATATGCATGTACATATATATACAGTTCTTATCATTTATCATTTTCTATTCGACTTCATATTTGATTTCTATTTGGTTTAAAAACACCATTCATTCTAATGTTACATACATAGGTGCAAATCATTTCATTAGCTAATTAATGAATATTTCAACTCATATGTGTTTATTTTGAACAAGTGGCTATTTTTAACACTTCACATTTCAACGATTTATGCATACAATAAAAATGTGATTTTTATTGTAAAACAATTCATTTCAAAACACTATTTTTCTATATAGTTCATATAGGTGACAAAATATGATTTTATATATATAGATAAAAGGTGATTTTTATTATCAAACAATTTATTTCAAAATATGAATACCATTCAACACATGAATTTCTAATCAACGAATGAATATCAATTCAACACATGAATGTTTTCTATAGTTTCTATATATAGATAAAAATGTGATTTTTACATTTTAAAACGTGAATACCATTCAACACATGAATTTCTAATCAACGAATGAATATCAATTCAACACATGAAGGTTTTATATTCAATGAATAAATATAGTTTAAGCATATGAAAATAATTCAAACACACGAATATTATTCAAAATTTCGGCAGCATAACGGCAGGGTAGTTAAAACCGGGACCGTCCCTAGTACGGCTCCTCGCTCTACCTTAAAATCTCGCGGTTTTTGACAATGGGGATCATGCATCTAGTTCGCACGCAGGCGGCATGTATATATTTATTTCATTTCCACAAAACTAATCCTATGTGGTTTCAACCAAATATTTCTCAACCACAAACGGGTATTTTTCAACCAATATCAATCACAAACAATCCCAAACAACCATTTGCTATCAATCAATTTTCACAACAATTTCAACCAATAAATATCGTCCATGGTTTATGGACGAGGGGCGTAGATATATATATATATATATTATATATAGCAATTCACTTTTATTTCAACACATATATATATTTTAAAAGAAATTGAAGAGTGAGAAATTCTCACCAATAGCTATCCAATACCACGACTCTTCCTTTAGAAATCTTCGCCAATCTCGCCTTTTGTCGCTTTTGTTGCCCGTATTCTCTACATATGTAAAAATCGAATTTTTACTATGTTATTCAATATATAAAAATCGAATTTTGACTTCGCTATTCAATATATAAAGATCATATTTTTATTATTCCTATGATGTAAAAATTATATTTTTATTACTTTAAAAATATAAAAATCATATCTTACTTCTTCTACTCAATAAAGATTCCGTCTTTTCTATTTTAAAAATATGATCTTTTTTGTCCAAGTTCAAATCTTTTTCTATTTAAAGTTCAAATCTTTTTCTATTTAAAGTTTAAACCCTTTTCTTTTTAAAGTTTAAACCTTTTTCTTTTTAAAGTTCAAATCTTTTCCTATTTAAAGTTCAAATCTTTTCCTTTTTAAAGTTCAAATCTTTTCCTATTTAAAATTCCAATCTTTTTCTTCTTAAAACTCCAATCTTTTCCTTTTTTAAAATTCAAATCTTTTTCTTTTTAAAATTAAATCAGTTTCTAAACCCTTTTAAAAATCAGTTTTAAATCTTTAAAAAAATCAGTTTTAAATCTTTTTTTTTTTAAAAAATCAGTTTTTAAATCCTTAAAAAAAATCAGTTTTGAATCTTTAAAAAAATCAGTTTTGAATCTTTAAAAAAAATCAGTTTTTAAATCCTTTTTTAAAAAAAAATCAGTTTTTAAATCCTTTAAAAAAATCAGTTTTGAATCTTTAAAAAAATCAGTTTTTAAATCTTTAAAAAAAATCAGTTTTGAATCTTTAAAAAAATCAGTTTCTTTCTGTTTATATATAAAAAAAAAGAAGAGACTTACAGAGAGGGAGGGGGGTGACGGAAGAAGACGTCGGCGGCAGGAGGAGGAGCAGGCGAAGCGGAGGGGTCTCGAATCGGCGTCGCGATGGCTTCTGGGGGGTTTGGGTGCGTCGCGAGGTGGAGAGGATCGGGAAGGAGGAGATGGAGGCGCGGCGGTCGTGGGTCGTCAGAGCGGTGGCGTCGAGGTCGACAAAGGGGGCGTCGATCTTTTTTTTTTTTTTATCTGAGCGAAAATAAGGAGAGAGAAGAGGGAATAGGGGGGTTTATATAAAATATATATATTTAATTATTTAATTTTGCAAAAAGTTGACTTTTACATACGACCTCTAAACGAGGCCCACCGCCTGTCGTCCATAGCGTTTTACCCCCATTCTGAACACAATGGGATATGTATCGCAAGCTGATTTGATCATTACGATCAGTTTCCGTTGAATTTACATTTAAATCACTATATTGAATTTTAAACGTACATTTCAAATTACCGGGGCTACATACTAACTAGAAAAATTCCAGAAAAATATTTTCTCGCTTCATATTGACGATACGGTCCTAACAAAACTAGTTTCGTCGAATTCTGAGACCGCTTGAAAAATGGCCAATTTCCAGTCGATTGAAATCAACTGAAACCGGCCAAACGCGTTTTCCTTTGCCACGCTCACATATTGATTCGAAAAATTATGAAATTTGAAACCTAACAATAACTTGACACTGCGGATCCAACAAAAGTGGTTTCGTCGAAATCCGAGGTCATTTGCAAAATGTCCATTTTTAAGGGCCTGAATTCCATAACGACTATTCAGAATTTTCAACTGGACATATCTTTTGATTCCCGCTATCAAATCTCGATTGGTCGGATTCGTTAGAAAGATATTCACTAACAGATTTAAATATTTTTGGTTTCACTAAAATCCGGATTGTTTTGCACCCGGTATATTCAATTGAAGTTTGAAATCGAATTATCGAACTACCGCGCCATTTTCAATTCTATATATAATTATAATTAATTATATTCGTTTTCAAATGTCGATTCAAACTCAGTTTTCATCGCCATTATTTAAAATATTTATTTTAAATATTTAAAATCCATTATTTTAGCCAATTTAAAAATTTTAAATTGGTTCAGATTTTCTGGGTCGTTACATTTATGTGTTGTGAAAATTGATTGTATGATGTGGATTGAATAAATATTTTATAGTTAGAAATGTTATTTTTAACGTGTATATAAAATAAAGATTTATAAACAATTCGAACGATTTGTTTATATACACACATTTGACTGATATAGATTGGGACGATAAATTTTACGCATCGCCCAACTGCACAAACAAATCAGTGTGTGTTGTTTGAAAACCCCACACGGGTATTGGGATGAAATTGGACATACACTAATCCCAATAATTAGCTGTATGTCGATCAATTGATAGACAATCTGTTATAAGCGTTAAATATTTATTTTTGATGCTTATACAGTGTAGAGTGCACTATAGATGATGGGTTGTTGTTTTCATTGTTGTTATACACATTTGTTGTGTGAAAATCCATATAATCACATTATATGGTAATTGACTGTGTATGATTCCAGTTTCGAAAGAATGAATATTTTAAAATAACGATTATTTTAAAATGATGAATATTTTCAAATAATATTCAGAAAAGAATCAAAATTTGATTTTGATGTCCAATTTGGGATGGACACGAATATATTTAAATATATAAAGTCGTGTTGATTAGATTAACGCCATTTTGACGTGAACGATATTTATACTGATTTTATTCATTTTTATAATGAATTTTGAAAAGGAATTGATTTCGAAATATAATGTTTTGAAAATATTATCATTTATATATCGATGATATGGAATATTCAATTTTGATTTGAAATTGAATATGAAGTTGAAGTCGTTTTGGAAACAAATTTAAAACGATGTATAAAATATGTTTTAAAAGGAAATCGATCAAATATATATTATATATATTATATATATAATATAATGGCCTGAATAGAACGCGCCGCGCTTCTGCAGTTCCCGAATTTCGACCATTGACTTCGAACGGACATTACGGGAGATCCCGTCGTCGGATTTTCCTAAAACTGGAACCATTGGGTTCGTATCGAAAAGAGCATTCTAACGAATATTAGAAATTAGAAATCTAATAGTTGGATTGGGAATTATGTCCAAATCAAATTTGGAAAAGGTCGCTGTAAGTGCAGTTCGACGACCGTTTATGGAAATCGACTGTACGGGCCTTGATAAAATTATTAAAAATAGTAATAATTAGTGTAAAATCATAAGAAATGATTTGGAAAGAATTGGGATGAAAAGTCCCATATTTGAAAATATAAAATTAGATTTTTTTCGAAATGAACTAGTTTTGAACTAGAATTATAATCCCAATTATTTTTAAATAAATAAAGTGGATTTGAAATGGTTTTGAAAATAACTAGAATTTCCAAAATACAGATTGGAAACGGATTTGAATCGAAATTGTCTTTGGAATATTTCGATGTTGGATTTCGTGATTATACATATATTGTTATGGAAATTTGAAAGATATATTTATATCGTTATTTCCAATATGATATTTGTTGGTCGTAGAATTTGATATTGAATATAAGCCGATATATTTTCTATTCAGAGCCTTGTATTTAATATCAAATGGGATTTGGGTTTGTCGTGAATGGTGTCTTCATTAACACTGTTCTTAAACCCAGTTGAGAAAAATATTAAATCTTTTTACTTAGATTTAATGAAGTATACCAATTAAATAATATTTAATTGGAATTGAATTGGAATTGGGATTTGGGTTTATCGTGAACGGTGTTTTAAATAACATTTGTTCTTTAACCCGATAATTAATGGAATGTGAATAGGGTTTATTGTGTACTGTGTTTTAACGACATTCGTTCTTTAACCCGATTTACATTGAAATGTGATTTGGAATTTATAAATCTTGATAAGGTTTAAAGGAAATTTTCCAAAGTGAAGTTTTCCGATTTAATAAAATAAATTGGAATGGAATTCGATTTGGTAATAATCGAAGTGAATTTCTGTGGAGGAAGATTGCTAATATATATGGAATTTAAAAGGATTTGATGTTATTCCATTTATATTATTAGTTGGATATGGAAGTTCGTATCGATTATATATATTGATCTGTTTTCCGTGAAAATTCCATTGTTAATGGAATGTGATTTTGGGTTTATCGTGAACCGTGTTTTAAATGACATTGGTTCTTTAACCCAATTAAATACAAGATTTATTTCCTGGATTTGAATAATCATTAAGCAATGATTTTTGGAAAGATTAAAACTAAGTGGAGTTTTAATGAATCTTTAATTAGATTGAAAAGTGAATTTGATAATTAAAATTATCAAATTCAAGAAATGATCGAGAATGGAGTATCACCCATTTTGCTCCAGACGATAGTTAAATCTTTAATTAGATTTGAAAGTGAAATGATAATTGAATTTACCGATAACACCGTGTTGTTAGATATGAAGTATTACCAGTTTTACTTCATGGGATGAATTGGTTGGGATTGGGAAATTTAAAATAAATGATTACTTCGTTAAGGATTGCTAATCCCGACTAGTTTGGATAAAACCATAATTTGGTTTGAATTGATATTCAAAGGAAGATTAAAGAATAAATTTAAAGAATTTATCTTTGATAAAATTAATTGGAACCTTTCCCAAAATATAAGAATATTTGAATAAAAGAATATTCAGAATTGGAACGAGGCATATGTTGTGTTTGTGTAACACTTGTTTATTATATACGCGAGTTATTCAGAAAGACCAGGTTTATCCCATTCTGAATAACTAATATGACGTGGTGTCGAGGATAAAGACGGTGGTAGAAGACTGGAGGTCTTCACATCGTTTGGATAATTACTGATGATCTTGATTAGGCTGTACACCCAAGAGGAGGGAATCAGTTGGTGATCGTCCAGACGTACTTGGAGATCGATGGATATGCGAGGAATAAGGTTCCTCCAGTTTCGTTCAGACCAAGAACGGACTTGTAAATGGACTGTGTATCTAACATTGGATATCATTCTTTGTGATTGATTGATATCGGTTGCATGGAGTGGTTTTCCTGTGTGGCATGCTAAGAGGCAAATGATAAAGGCTTCTGTTGAAAAGAAAAGTCTTGTGGTTGATGATCAAAGCACCGCCTGTGTGGCATAGCTTTGTGTAGCGTTAATTCGCGAACCTCACACCCCGGTAGTGAACCAGAAATGGGAGAGGACTTTAGGGAGGACATGCGTTTCTATCTAGCTAGGAGTGGTGTCATTGCATGGCCTGACATTTTACTTATGTGAATGATGGATAGCGATGCGCCTCGGTTAGATCGGACGATCCAGGTCCGATGGAGTCATTTGGCTCATTTACGCCCCATAGGGTGGGGAAATGCAGTTTTCAGGGTTTAAGTTTAATCCACATTGGTGGACCGGCCCTGACGATCCAAGGCTTGAATAAGTACTTGCCTGAGACATGGTAGGCTAGATTGTCTCGAAGCAGTGAGGACAGTCCCTGGCCTCGGTTCAAAGATGGAAATCCAACTTCCAAATACGACATTTTACGGTTTTAATTGTAGAACTAGCATGGCGACATGATATATGGTACCCATGCCGTCTATGATTGATACTTATGATTGAAATTGTTTTGACACTATACACTTATAGTAATAATAAAAGATGAAATTTAGCGTATCAAGCATTCTTTGGCTATTATAAGGTAAAACCCTATCCTCTGGCTTGTGTTGCATTGTGTGATGCGACCTGGGTCTTATAATAGCTTCATTGTTCTTTATTTAGCATTGCGCTGTTGTTTTATGCACTGGTATTCTTGGAAGGAAACCCGTTCCGTGTTATACGGCGTGGTCCCTTGATTTACCTAACTTTAAAATAAAGATTAATAACTGTTTTAGTTCTCACACCAGTCACATGACTGACCTAGAGTTTATTGTTTTAACCTAAACTCTGGGTGCCCTTATTTTCCGCACGAGCAGCTAGTAGTTTTGGTTTTACAGATTTATATTCATAGGAACCTGGTTTACAACTAGAATGATATTCGGAAAGCTTTGTATCTGTATATCTCCTTCAGTTGTGTTTTGTATTATTTTCCGTTGTTATGTAATGTATTGTAATCTATGGTATTTTATGATGTGTAATATTGATTCATACTATGTATATTCTTGTATTCTGTTGGAATTGTTGTAATTAATAATGAAATGTTCTTCTGTTTGTGTTCTGATTCGTCTTGTCCTCAAGTCAATCCGTGATTTCCCGAAAGGGGGATTTCGGGTCGTTTCATCGTGGTATCAAAGCTTTGGTTTACAAAGCTCCTGAACAAGACACGTTAGAATCAAACGAAAGAATTCATCAGAAATTGGATTAGTAATATCCAATGAGAATGACTCGTTAGAGATAGGATCAGTAGTATCCTAGAACGAGTGTGAAGAGTATATTTCTTAAATTGAAAACAATTTTTGTTTTGAAAATTAAATTCAATTATTCGTATTTGAATATTTATTTGTATTGGTTTGGACAATCAAATATATATAGAGATTTTGGTATACGTCTGATCCACGTGTATTGAAGCCTCAAATATATTCGATAGATATAGAATCACACTCTAGTCGCCCGGGTCCAATTCTGATGATGGCGCGCCATCATCAGTGTTTATATTCGAGTGCCGAAAGTGGGATATCTATATATTTCCATTAGACTGGTGTGAAAACCTAAATATAGTTAGAATATATTGTTGTGACTTGGCATCAAAAACTTGATTTTTGACTATATATCAAAATTATGAGTTTGAAACGATAATCAACAAATTGATTGCTGATTGTGTTGTTTGATTATTGGTTGATTATTGGGCCATTTAGCCAAATTAAACCAAATAGTGAATTGTATTGAAAATTTATCGCATTTGCATGCATATACATGTACTTACATTGAACAGGTCATAGCAAGGTGGCTAGAGAAGAGGAATAAAATTGTTTGTCCGACAAATAGGTACATGTTTATTGTATTTCTTTGGGTTTGGATGATTTTATGAGCCGATTGGCTTTTTCTTTTTCTTTTGGATTGGTAAGGGCCATGGGGAGGCTATTAGAAATATCCCCAAGCTCCCAATGAAGGGGAGGTTATGGCGAAATTTTTCGAAAATTTAGGGTGTTAGCCAAATTTTTGAAAAATTTGAAAAGTTCTTAGAAACTTAAAAGTTGAAGAACTTAAGCCATAATGAAAATAATGAAAGTTGAGTTGATAAGTTAAACAACTTTCAACTTTGTTCCTTTTCGGGGGTGAAAAGTTTTAGGTAGGGGAGATTGTAATAAACCGGAAATCTGAGCCAATTTAAAATTTTTATTTTGGCAATTTTGATGAATTTTGAATATTTAAAATGAATTAGTTTAAATAATAACGAAGAGAAATTTATTTTGAATAGAAATAGAATGTATATATTTATATAGATCGTCGTTAGAATATAAATATTTATTTTAAATTATAAAAGGAATTGAAAATGGTGCGGTAGATCAAAAATTCGACTTCAAAATTCAAATGAATGTACTGGATTCAAAATAAACCGGATTTTGGCGAAACCAAAAATATTAGAATCTAATTGAGAATATCTTTCCAACGAATCCAAAAAATCAAAATTTCATAGCGGGAATAAAAAGTTATGTCCAGTTGAAAATTCAACGCTATGGAATTCTGGCCCTTAAAAATGGAATTTTTGCAGACGACCTCGGTTTTCAACGAAACCACTTTTGTTGGATCCGTGATGTACAGTTATTTCCAGATTCCAAAATTCGTAATTTTTCGAATCAATATGTGAGCGTGGCGAAGTTAAACGTGTTTTAACAGTTTCAGTCAATTTGGATCGACCAGAAAGTAGCCATTTTTCAAACGGTCTCGGAATTTGACGAAATTAGTTTTGTTAGGACCGTATCGTCAATACGAAGCTAAAAAATATTTTTCTGGAATTTTTGGTGTCCGTATGTGGCCTCGGTAAATTGAGATGTGCGTTTGAATTGAATATATACTGATTTATATTTTATATTTAGCGGAAACTGATCGTAACAGCAGAATTGGGTTACGATGCATATCCCATTGTGTTCAGAATGGCGGTAATTAGCTAGGGGCGATAGTCATTGAGCTCGATTCAGAGTTAGAATTGAAATAGCAACTCTTTGAATTTAATATAAATTAAATATAAAAATTCCTTCAAAACCCCTCCTCCTTTTCTCCTTAACCAGTCAACCCCCCTTCAAATCGTTCAAACCCGATAAGGAGATTAAAAAAAACGAGGAAGACGCGTCGCTCCTTCAGATCCATCGCGCCGTCGCAGGGGCGCCGCCATCCTCTCTATGGCGAGACCCCCCACCTCCTCCTCAGGTTCCGATGCTCCCTTGCCCCAATCCCTAACCCACCACAAACCCTAGTCCGCCGTGCCACCCCACAGCCGCCAACCGCTCAGCCCAAGCGAGCTCCACCGCGTCGCCACCCAATGGCAGCCACCACCGCGCAGGCGCGAGATCCACCAGCCTCGCTCAGTCGATCTCCTCCACAGCTGCTTCAAACAACAGTCCACCCACCCCCGCTCGCTGAAGAAAAACTGTAAGCATTTTATTTATTTATTTATTTGTTTTTATAGTAAATATAATTTCTAAGCTATTAAAAATTTGATTTTTAGTTTTAGAAAATATATGATTTTTAGCTATAGAAAATATTGGTTTTTCATTATAGAAAATGTAGATTTTGTTTTTTTATATAGCGGAAAGATGAGATATTTATATAAGAAAAGATTTGAGTTTTAAAAGCAAAAATATTTGATTTTTATAGTTAGAAAGACAAGATTATTTTAAATAAAGATATGATTTTTATCGAAGTAAAAATAGGACTTTTAATAATATAGAAAGACCATATTTTTAAAGTAGGAAAGATCATATTTGTAAAGTAGAAAAGTTTTGATTTTTGAAAATTAAAAGGACGCGATTTTTATAAAAAAGTATAAAAGACTAGATTTTTATAAGTAGAAAGATTAAATTTTTAAAAGCAAAAGGATTAGATTTTTAAAAATAGAAAGAAGTGATTTTTACTTTGTAAAAGATGTGATTTTTAAAATATAAAAGACTTGATTTTTAAAATCTAAATAGCGAATAAGGATTGGATTTTTGTTTATATGATAGCATAATAAAGATGTGATTTTTATATAGAATAAAAATATGATTTTTATTTAGGTAGAGATATAAAAATATAATCTTTATTAGAAGAAGAGCGATATAAGAATATAATTTCTATAGCGAAGTAGCGATGTAAAAATATGAATTTTATATATAAAACATCATATTAAAAGTATAATTTTTATTATGAACAGTGTGGTAAGGACTGCATTGGAATTTCAAACAAATCCAAATGGTTCAGACCGTTTAGAAGTAAAGAATGAAGGAGTGGATCCCAAAGGTGATAACTCCTCACTTTTATTTTAATTTCTAGTTTGAAATATAAACAAGGATGCAGACGGTGCTTAGCAGCACCCGACACCCGTCGTCCACAAACCATGGATGACTTGTTTGTTTGATTTATGTGTTGTGAAAATTAATTGTGTGATGTGGATTGAATAAATATTTTATAGTTAAAAATATTATTTTTAACGTGTATATAAAATAAAGATTTATAAACAAATCGAACGATTTGTTTATATACACACATTTGACTGATATAGATAGGGACGATAAATTTTACACATCGCCCAACTGCACAAATAAATCAGTGTTTGTTGTTTGAAAACCCAACACGGGTACTGGGATGAAATTGGACATACACTAATCCCAATAATTAGCTGTATGTCGATCGAATGATTGATAATCTGTTATAAGCGTTAAATATTTATATTTGATGCTTATACATTGTAGAATGCACTCTGGATGATGGATTGTTGTTTTCATTGTTGTTATACATATTTGTTATGTGAAAATCCATATAATCACATTATTTGGTAATTGACTGTGTCTGATTCTAGTTCAGAAAGAATGAATATTTTAAAATAACGGTTATTTTAAAATGCCGAATATTTTTAAATAATATTCAGAAAAGAATCAAAATTTGATTTCGATGTCCGATTTAGGACGGACACGAATATATTTAAATATATAAAGCCTTGTTGATTAGATTGACGCCATTTTGACGTGAACGATATTTATACCAATTTTATTTATTTTTATAATGAATATCGAAAAGGAATTGATTTCAAAATATAATGTTTTGAAAATATTATCATTTATATATCGATGATATGGAATATTCATTTTTGATTTGAAATTGAATATGAAGTTGAAGTCGTCTTGGAAACGAATTTAAAATGATGTATAAAATATGTTTTAAAAGGAAATCGACGAAATATATATTATATATATATATATATATATATATATAATATAATGGCCTGAATAGAACGCGCCGCTCTGCGGCAGTTCACGAATTTCGACCGTTGACTTCGAATGGACATTACGGGAGATCCCGCCGTCGGATTCTCTTAAAACCAGAACTGTTGGGTTCGTATCGAAAAGAGCTTTCTAACGAATATTAGTAATTAGAAATCTAACGACTGGATTGGGAACTATGTCCAGATCAAATTTGGAAAAGGTTGCTGTAAGTGCAGTTCGACGACCCTTTATGGAAATCGACTGTATGGGCCTTGATAAAATTATTAAAAATAGTAATAATTTGTGTAATATCATAAGAAATGATATGGAAAGAATTGGGATGAAAAATCCCATATTTGAAAAGATAAAAATAGATTTTTATCGAAATGAACTAGTTTTGAACTAGAATTATAATCCCATTTATTTTTAAATAAATAAAGTGGATTTGAAATGGTTTTGAAAATAACCAGAATTTCCAATATTTAGATTGGAAATGGATTTGAACCGAAATTGACTTTCGAATATTTCGATGTTGGATTACGTGATTATACATATATTGTTATGGAAATTTAAAGATATATTTATATCGTTATTTCCAATACGATATTTGTTGGTCGTAGAATTTGATATTGAATATAAGCCGTTATATTTTCTATTCAAAGCCTTGTATTTAATATCAAATGGGATTTGGGTTTGTCGTGAATGGTGTCTTCATTAACACTGTTCTTAAACCCAGTTGAAAAAAAGATTAAATCTTTTTATTTAGATTTAATGAAGTATACCAATTAAATAATATTTAATTTGAATTGGGATTTGGGTTTATCGTGAATGGTGTTTAAAATAACATTTATTCTTTAACCCGATAATTAATGGAATGTGAATAGGGTTTATTGTGAACCGTGTTTTAGCAATATTCGTTCTTTAACTCGATTTACAATGAAATGTGATTTGGAATTTTTAAATCTTTTTGATAAGGTTTAAAGGAAATTTTGCAAAGTGAAGTTTTCCGATTTAATAAAATAAATTAGAAAGGAATGGAATTCGATTTGGTAATAATTGAAGTGAATTTCTGTGGTGGAAGACTGCTAATATATATGGAATTTAAAAGCCTTTGCCGTTATTCCATTTATATTATTAGTTGGATATGGAAGTTCATATCGATTATATATATTGATTTGTTTTCCGTGAAAATTCCATTGTTAATGGAATGTGATTTTGGGTTTATCGTTAACCGTGTTTTAAATGACATTGGTTCTGTGATGACCCGAAAATCCCCACCCTTTGAATCGACCATAAACCTCACAGGTCTGACCTAAAAGTTGTAAATCTTCGAATGCATCAACTCTGGGCATACAACTCATCAGAACAACAACACAGACTTTTATAACATCAATAATAAATGTTACATCAGAGTACATAATATATCAGAGTACATTGGTACAAATTATAGCGGAAGATAAATTACAACAAAAGTAATACAATGCAGCGGAACTAAACTCAGCGGAAGGCACTCAATATTCTGGACCCAGCTTCAGGCTTCAATCCAGGATCCTGCTTTCGAGATAAATATTTGCAAAAAGCTACTCAACTGCCCATGTGGAAAGATGGCACCCGAGTTCGCAAAGTGAAACAAACTACAGGTTAGTCGTGGGATTGGTGTGAGAAATCTAACCTAACTTATCTAATAAGAAGGCTAATCAAAGGACCACGCCGCTAACACGGAACGGGTTTACTCCATTGGATTGCTAGTGCATAAAATATGTAAATCGTCAAATAACGAAATGCTTTTTAGAAAAATGAAACCATTATAAGACCCAAGTCCAATCACACAATGCAACGCAAACCGGAGGATAGGGTTTTACCTTATAATGGTCAAAAGATGCTTGATACGTAAAAACGATATTATTATTAGTGTGTATATATTTAAAACATTTCAAAATAAATGTATTAATCCTAGACGGCATAGCTACCATCTACTATGTCGCCATACTAGTTATACAATCAAAACCGCAAAAGGCGTATTGGAAATTGGGTTTCCATCATGAGTCAAGGCTAGGGAGGAGATCCTTACCGATTCGAGACACTCTAGCAATGTCTCAGGATTCAGACGCTGGCGAACCCTTGGATCCTGCAGGGCCGGTCCACAAATACTTTAGTGGATTAATTATGCCTGAACACACGCTTCCCGATCCTATTGGACCTACAAATCGGCCGTGGGCGACCGATAAGAATAAACCGAGGCCTCGCAAAAATTCCATCATCCACATAAGTAAATGTCAGCCAGTTTAAGCACTGACACCACTTCTAGCTAAAAAGAAACGTGTGCACTCCCTACGTTACCTTCTCCCGTTTTAGACTCAACCGGTATGCGAGGTTCGCGAAGTCACGATATACACAAAGTTATGCCTAAATAGGCTATGCTTTGATCATCAACCACAAGGCCTGCTTTTCAATAAGAACCTTGATCATTTGCATCTTAGCATGCCACATTGTCAGACCCTACCATCTCACTGATCATCTACCGATATATATATATATATATATATATATATATATATATAACCTCTAAGCTCATACGTCTTAGAGAAGGGTGATAAGTAAAGAACAAATTCTTCACCACCAAGCAGAAATATATAATTAGTAGCGTTCAACAAATACAGTAGAAAGGAATACAATGTCAAACACACAATCCATTTACAAGTCCGTTCTGGGTCTGAACGAAACCGGAGGCATTATACCTCGCATATCCGAACAATCAACAATACGTCCGTACAACTACCACTTTATCCCAGTCCTGGGAGCGACCTAGTCCAAAGCATCAGTAGTCCTCATCCATTCGATGTGAAGATCGTCGGTCTTCAACGTCGTCTTCATCTTCGATTCTTCATCGTCGTGATAATTATTCAGAATGGGTTAAACCCGGTCTTTCCGAATAACTCGCGTATTTTATAATTAAAAGTCAAAGGCTATAAAAAACACATCCAACGTCTCATTCCAATTCAGAATATTCTTTTAAATAGAATATTCATATTATTAGGGAAAAATTCCCATTAATTTTATCAAAGATAAATTCCTTTAAAATTTACCTTTTATCATCTTTTTAAAGATTCATTAAACTCCAATGTGGGTTTAATATCAAAATCATTATTAAATGATTATTACAACTTAAGAAATAAGTCTTGTCTTTAATTTGGGTTAAAGAATCAATGTCACTTAAAAACATTGTTCACGATAAACCCAAAATCGTCTTCCATTAATTATGGAATTTTCACAGAAATCAAATCAATGAATAATCGATATAAATTTCTGTATCAGACCAATAATATAAATGTAATAACGGCAAAACCTTTTTAAATTCCATATATAGTATTAGTCTTCTGTTATAGAAGCCTATCTCGATTATTATCAAATCGAATTTCCATTCAATTCCAATTTAATATATATATATATTAAATTGGAAAACTTGACTTTAGAAATTTCTCTTTAAATCTTAATAAAAGATTTATAAATTCTAAATCATAATTTCAATGTTAATTGGGTTAAAGAACAAATGTCGTTTTAAAACATAATTCACGGTAAACCCAATTCACATACCTTTATATTCCAATTACTAAATACAAGTGAAATTCTAAAATCTTAATTAAAAGATTTATTCTTAAATACGGGGTTTAAGAACAGTGTTATTTAAAACACCATTCACGACAACCCAAAATCTAATTCTTTTATTTAATTCCAATGAAATATTATTTAATTGGAAGACTTCATTAAATCTTAATTTAAAAGATTTATCCTAATTAATAACTAGTTCACCTTAATAGAAATATATTTTTATCTTTTGTCCATCCAAGGACGGACAGAGAAATCATCATTTCATTATTTGTTAAATATTATTTAATAATATTTTTTATATAAAAAGATACTTTATATAAAATATCCTTTATAGTACGGTATTCTTTATTTTACAATGTTCTTTATTCCAAATATTCCTTATTTTAAAGGATATTCTTTATTTTAAAGAAATCCTAAATTGGAATGCGACTCAATCATTTACATAACTTTAGTCACATGGATTTCATACATTGAATGTATATAACAGTAGTGATAAATTAATCATCAAACATCCAATAACAACCAGGGTGCACTTCATAACTGTGTGAGCATTAAAATGAGATAATAACGCTCATCGCAGCCTGTCGATCTATCGATCAACATACAATTAAGTATTGGGATGAGTGTATATCAAATTTCATCCCAACACCCGTGTGGGGTTTTCAACCAACAAACAATTCATATAAATAAATGATTGGTTAAAGAAGTTAACCAATTTAATACTACTAACATGTTGATGAAAATGAAATAATATGTTATTTATTTCTAATGCCGAATAAAAATGTATTTTTATTCTTATAATTTTCCTATACATTTCTAAGGTCACATAATCTGTAATTTATTTATATGAAGTTATTGGGATGACAACTAAAAGATAAGTTTAATTGTTTATATTCCCAATATAAAATCTAACACATAAAAATGTGTATTTAAAGTTGCATACAAAATCTAAAGTACGCATTAACATATACTTTAACTCACTTACACATTCAAATGTGTGTCTTGACCAAAAATATGATCCTTATATTCGAATATAATTTCTAATGTAAGTTTGCAAATAGAATGATCTATATATTTACTTATAAATTCTTTTTCATGTTATGAAAAAATAAAAATAATTATTCTATTTACATACAAGTTTTATTTCAACAAAATGTACAAGAAATGACACATCCCTCTTGAGGTAAAACAAACCTATTTAAAAAAAAAATTGCTATTTGTGTTTAACTCTTTTATTTTAATCAAAAATGTAATTTTTGTTTTATTCTAAATCTAATTAACCAAAATGTAACTTTTGTTCAATTGTTATATTTTGACAAAATGAATATATTGGTTCAATTAACCTATTCGGTTAGACAATAAAAATAATGACTTTGTTTGTCGACAAATCTATTTCGACAAACAAATAAAAGTGAGGTGTTTGTTTAATCGACAATTTTAATCAAACAAATAAAGGTGATATATTTGTTTTGTCAAACTTATGTGCCAAAATGATCAGGTTTGTTTTTAACAAGTATAAATTGACAAAAGTGAATAATTGGGTTTCAACTAGTATAGATTGACAAAAGTGAACAATTGGTTTCAACTATGTAGATTATCAAAAGTGAATATTTTGTATTTTAATTCTAATTTAACATACAAGTGCTATATTTTGTTTCATTCTTTTAATTCAGACAAAAATGAGTATTTTTGTCTACTTATACCTTAATGATAAAAATATGAATGTTTAGTTATTCATTCTTTTATAATGACTAAAATAAACATTTCCAATTCAGTCTTTTAAAGTGATAAAAAGGACTCTTTTTATTCCACATAAAATATGACTCTTTTTATTTCATATAAAACTAAAATAAAAATGTAATTCTAAAATCTATTCTTTTTATGGTCCTCTAAATAACAATAAAACGAAAACATTAATTCTTACTATTTTTGCTACAGCTAGAATGTAACTAAATGTAAATCCTATCTTTTATTTAGGTCTGAAATGTGAAATAAAAGGTAACTCTTAATTTGAGAGTACAATGAAATCTTTAGTTCATGTTTTATTTGCATTAAAGAATACAAATAAAAATGCACTTTCAAAACCATACTTTATTCATATCAAAAATGTAAAACAAAGGTGTAACTTACATTTTGATGTTTTGTTTGCATGTAGAATTGCAAACAAAAATGAAACCTTTGTTTTAATGTTTTATTTGCAACAAGGAATGTAAATAAATAAATAAATAATGTAACTTTTATTTATAACTTATTTGAAAATAATGAATGCAAATAAAAGAACAAATTCTATTTTTAATGTATATTTGCATTAGTGAATGCAATTAAAAGAACATATTTCATTTACAATATATGTTTGCATTGGTGAATGCAAAATAAGAGAACAAACTTTTATTTTAAATGTATAGTTGCATTCATGAATGCAAACAAAAGAACAAAATTCTATTTTCAATGAATATTTGCATTTGTGGATGCAAATAAAAGAACAAATTCTATTTTTCAATGTGTATTTACATTGGTTGATGCAAATAAAAGAACAAATTTTATTCTCAAAATATATTTGCATTAGTTAATGCAAATAAAAGAACAAATTTTATTTCCAATGAACTTGTTTTGACAAAAATGTTACCGTCATTTCAAAAATCAGGTTTTTTTATAAAAATGTGATTTTCAATTCAATAATCAAGTTTAGATAAAAGTGATATTTTCAATTCCATAATACAGTTTTGATAAAAGTGTGATTTTTATTCACTAATCAAGTTCTAATAAAAATGTGATTTTTATTTCACATATCAAGTTTTTAACAAAATGTATATTTGAGTGAATGGAAACAAAAGAAAAGAACAAAACTTATTTTCACTGTATATTTACATTAGTAAATATAAATAGAAGAACAAACTTTAATTTCAAGGTATATTTGCATTTAAAAATGCAAATATATTTTATTTTCAATATATGTGTTTGCCTTGGTGAGTGCAAATGAAAGAATAATTTGTTTTCAATATATATATTTGCATTGGTAAATGCAAATAAAAGAATAATTTCTATTTTTAATATATATTTGCATTGGTGAATGCAAATAAAAGAATAAATTTTGTTTTTAAAGTTTATTTGCATTAATGAATGCAAATAAAAGAATAAATTATATTTTTGGGATATATTTGCATTTATGAATGTAAATAAAGGAACAAATTTCATTTTCAATATATGTTTGCATAGATGAATGCAAATAAAAGAATAAACTTTAATGGCAATTAAAAAGTGATTTTATTTGTAAAATAAGTTCTACACTTCTAATCTAAAAAAAAGGATAATTTTTATTTGTTTATAAACTCTATTTTAATGGACATTTCATTAAAGTAGGTGATTTTTATTTTAATGTATGTTTCTGTTCTAATATGATATGTTAAAACAGAATGACAATTTATTCTAATCTTTTTATTTAAACCAAAACATGAAAGTGAAAATATTGTTTTTACTTTACACTTCAAATTTTGGCACACATGAATATAAAACATTATATATATACGATAATAGATGATATTTTAGTATACACATAATTCTAGCAAACACAATCAATCGTACATCACACTCACAACACAATCAACATGGAAATAAATGTATACATACAACATGAATCTCATACTAAATGAATATATAAACTAATAAAATAAATAAATAATTTTTAAATTTAAAATATAGATATCTCACCGAATAGATTTCGATTCAGAATAGATCAGATCTGAATTTTCCTCAATTTTCAGCTGTCTCCGTTTCAGATCTGGTCTGTCCCGTTGTGTAGATCTTTTCAATACGGTTCTAACGCAATTTGTTTCGAGAATTTCTGAGTTATGGCCATTCAAACATTAATAACATAATTTAAATTAATTAAGTAATTAATTAAAGTTAACTACTCTGTTAAACAAATTAGGGCCGCCCTCTCTTCCTTCCTCTTCTTCGTTACCTTCAGGAACACCGAGCCCATCATCTCCTAACTCATCCACCGTCACATGCTCCATTATTCCACCGGAACTCGATCAAATGCCACCACTCCGAAGCCCACGCCAACCCCTGCTAACGCCCAGACGTGGACCCCGCTCGCCCTCACCACCGCCCAGAAAACCATGCCAAAGTCCGCCCCTTCCTTCGCCAATTCCGGCCTCTACAGTCTCCTAAATCCCATCACATCCATATGGAATCATAGCTTAGGAGATGCTCTTCGATTCGAGTATTGAATCGGGTTTTAATTCTAATGGATTGTGGAGAAATAAATGTTTGAATTTGGGAGTTTTTCTGCCGTTCGAGAAAAGGATACGGCGACTGGAGTATGTGGTATTAGGGTTAACGTATTTAGGTGGCATTTATAGCGTATTTTTATTTTTATTTAATTTATTTAATTCAAAAATTCATGTTTTTATAATACGAACTCCAATTGAAACCCAACGAGTGTTGCCCCCAGATAAATACCCTCATCCCGGACATAATGGAATAGGTTTCGTAACCCAGTTCGGCTGTTACGATATGTTTTTCTTTAAATCAAAATATAAAACATTTAATTATTTAATTTAACCTGACATATTAATTTATCGGGGCCACATACGACCTCTAAAAATTCCAAAAAAATTATTTTTAGCTTTCTTATGACGATACGATCCTAACAAGACTAATTTCGTCGAATTCTGAGACTGTCTGAAAATTGGCCATTTTTAAGTCGATTAAAATTGACCGAAATGGTCAAAACACATTTTCTTTTGCCACGCTCACCTATTAATTCGAAAAATTCTGAAAATTGAAACCTAGCAATAATTTGACATTCCGGTTCCAACAAAAGTTGTTTTGTCGAAAACGGAGGTCGTTTGAAAAATGACTATTTTTAAGGCCAATATATTATATTAAAAAATATATAAATTCTACAACGACTTTTCTAAATTTTGAACTAGCCATAACTTTTGATTTTTAAAATGAAATTTCAATTTTTCAAATTCATTAGAATGATATGGTTAAACAGATTTAAATATTTCTGGTTTCACTAAATTTTGATTTATTTTGAATTCTATGCATTCAGTCAAAGTTTAAATTCAAAATTTCAAACTACCGCGCTAGTTTTAACTCCTTTTATAATTAAATTTAAATTTATTCATTTTAACTTCGATTAAAATAAATTTTTAGCCATTACTATTTAAATAAATTATTTTATATTCCCCAAATTCATTAAAATTTTCTAAAATAAAATTTTTAAATTGGTTCAGAATTTGCGGGTTGTTACAGGTTCTTTAACCCAGTTAAAGAAAGGATTTATTTCCTGGATTTGAATAATCATTAAGCAATGATTTTTGGAAAGATTAAAACTAAGTGGAGTATTAATGAATCTTTAATTAGGTTGAAAAGTGAATTTGATAATTAAAATTATCAAATTCAAGAAATGATCGAGAATGGAGTATCACCCGTTTTGCTCCAGGCGATAGTTAAATCTTTAATTAGATTTGAACGTGAAATGGTAATTGAATTTACCGATAACGCTGTTGTGTTAGATATGAAGTATTACCAGTTTTACTTCATGGGATGAATAGGTTGGAATTGGGAAATTTAAAATAAATGATTACTTCGGTAAGGATCGCTAATCCCGACTAGTTTGGATAAAACTATAATTTGGTTTGAATTGATATTCAAAGGAAGATTAAAGAATAAATTTAAAGAATTTATCTTTGATAAAATTAATGGGAACCTTTCCCAAAGTATAAGAATATTTGAATAAAAGAATATTGTGAATTGGAACGAGGCATATGTTGTGTTTGTGTAACACTTGTTTATTATATACGCGAGTTATTCAGAAAGACCGGGTTTATCCCATTCTAAATAACTGATACGATGTGGTGTCGAGGATGAAGACGATGGTCGAAGACCAGAGGTCTTCACATCGTTTGGATAATTACTGATGATCTTGATTAGGCTGTACACCCAAGAGGAAGGAATCAGTTGGTGATCGTCCAGACGTACTTGGAGATCGATGGATATGCGAGGAATAAGGTTCCTTCGGTTTCGTTCAGACCCAAAACGGACTTGTAAATGGATTGTGTGTCTGACATTGGATATCATTCTGTGTGATTGATTGATATCGGTTGCATGGAGTGGGTTGCGTGTGTGGCATGCTAAGATGCAAATGATCAAGGCTTCTGTTGAAAAGCAAAGTCTTGTGGTTGATGATCAAAGCACCGCCTGTATGGCATAGCTTTGTGTAGCATTAATTCGCAAGCCTCACACCCCGGTAGTGAACCAAAAACGGGAAGGGACTTCAGGGAGGATATGCGTTTCTTTCTAGCTAGGAGTGGTGTCAGTGTTTTACACGGCCTGACATTTTACTTATGTGGATGATGGATAGCGAGGCGCCTCGGTTAGATCGGATGATCCGGGTCCGATGGAGTCATTTGGCTCATTTACGCCCCATAGGGTGGGGAAACGCAGTGTTCAAGGTTTAAGTTTAATCCAGATCGGCGGACCGACCTTGACGATCCAAGGCTTGTTTGAGTACTTGCCTGAGACATGGTAGGCTAGATTGTCTCGAAGCGGTGAGGACGATCCCTGGCCTCGGTTCACAGATGGATATCCAACTTACAGATATGACATTTTGCGGTTTTAATTATAGAACTAGTATGGCGACATGATATATGGTACCCATGCCGTCTATGATTGATACTTATGATTGAAATTGTTTTGACACTATACACTTATAGTAATAATAAAAGATGACATTTAGCGTATCAAGCATTCTTTGTTATTATAAGGTAAAACCCTATCCTCCGGCTTGTGTTGCATTGTGTGATGGGACCTGGGTCTTATAATAGCTTCATTGTTCTTTCTTTAGCATTGCGCTGCTGTTTTATGCACTGGTATTCTTCGGAGGAAACCCATTCCGTGTTATACGGCGTGGTCCCTTGATTTACCTAACTTTAAAATAACGATTAATAATTGTTTTAGTTCTCACACCAGTCACATGACTGACCTGGAGTTTATTGTTTTAACCTAAACTCTGGGTTCCCTTATTTTCCGCACGTGCAGCTAGTAGTTTTGGTTTTGCAGATTTATATTCACAAGAACCTGGTTTACAGCTGGAATGATATTTGGAAAGCTTTGTATCCGTATATCTCCTTCAGTTGTGTTTTGTATTATTTTCCGCTGCTATGTAATGTATTGTAATCTCTGATATTTTATGATGTGTAATATTGATTCATACTCTGTATATTCTTGTATTCTGATGGAATTGTTGTAATTAACAATGAAATGTTCTTCTATTTGTGTTCTGATCCGTCTTGTCCTCAACTCAATCCGTGATTTCCCGAAAGGGGGATTTCAGGTCGTTTCAACGGCAAACCCAAAATCCCATTTGATATTAAATAAAGGCTCTGAATAGAAAATATATCGGCTTATATTCAATATCAAATTCTGAAATCAACAAATATCGTATTGGAATAATGATATATATATCTTCCAAATTCCTTTACAATGTTCATATAATCACGGAATCCAATATCAAAATATTCCGAAGACAATTTCGATTCAAACCCATTCCAATTTATATATTGGAAATTCTGGTTATTTTTAAAACCATTTCAAATCCAATTTATTTATATAAAAATATTAGATTATAATCTAGTTCATAACTAGTGCATTTTGATAAAAATACATTTTTATCTTTTAAAATATGGAATTTTTCATCCTAATTCTTTCCAAATCATTTATTATGATTTTACACAAATTATTAATATTTTTAATAATTTTATCAAGGCCCGTACAGTCGATTTCCGTAAACGATCATCGAACTGCACTTACAGCGACCTTTTCCAAATTTGATTTGGACATAATTCCAAATCCAACGGTTAGATTTCAAATCCCTCATATTCGTTGGAAAGCTCTTTTCAATACGAACCTAACGGTCTCGGTTTTAGGAGAATCCAACGGTCGGATCTCCCGTAACGTCAATTCGAAGTTAATGGTCGAAATTTGCGAACGGTCGCTGCGCGGCGTGTTCTATTCAGGCCATTAAATATATAATATATATTTTATATATTTCGTCGTTTCAATTCAAAACATATTTTATAAATCGTTTTAAATTCGTTTTAAAAACGATTCCAACTTCATTTTCAATTTTTAAATCAAAATTGTATATTCTATATCATATATATATATATATATATATATATGATAATATTTTCCAAATATCAGATTTTGAAATCAATTCCTTTTTGATATTCATTATAAAAATGAATAAAATCGATGTAAATTTCGTTCACGTCAAAATGGCGCATATCTAATCGACACGCTATATATATTTCAATATTTTCATGTCCATCCAAAATCGGACATCAAAATTATATCTTGATCTTTTATTGATTATTTTAAAATATTCGTTATTAATAAATATTCATTCTTTCTGAACTGGAATCAGACACAGTCAATTACCATATAATGTTATTTATATAGATTTCATACAACACATGTATTCAACAACAATGAAAACAACAATCCATCATCCCAAGTGCATTCTACACTGTATAAGCATTAATTATAAATAATTAACGCTTTCAACAGTCTGTCAACCTATCGATTGACATACAACTAAACAATTGAGATTAGTGTACGTCAAATATCATCCCAATACCCATGTGGGGTTTCAACCAACAAATACTGAATATTATTTGTGCAGTTGGGTGAGGTGTAAAATATATCGTCCCAATCAATATCAGTCAAATGAGTGTACATAAACAAATCGTCTGATTTATAGATGAATATTTATTATATTCATATGCACGTTAAAAATTATATTTTTAATGATAAATTATTTATTTCAATACATGAATATTTTTCTTTCATTCCACATCATAATCACAATCAACTTTCACAACACATACATTCAAACAAGTCGTCCATGGTCTGTGGACGACGGGTGTCGGGTGCTTTTAAGCACCGTCTACATCCTAGTATAATTTTAACTAGAAAATAATCAAAGTGAGGAGTTCTCACCTTTGGGATTCACTCCGCCAGTCCTTATTGTCACTCATATTCGTTGCTTTGATTCTAACGCAATCAGTTTCAATGCAATTTATATTAAAAATCACATTTTCAACATCGCTATATATAATTAAAAATTAGATTTTTACATCGCTATACATATATTAAAAATCTCATTTTTATACCGCTACTTCATGTATAAAAATCACATTTTTATATCGTTGTTATATATATATATGTATATATATATCTATTACTTATAATGGAAAGCAGGAACCAAAGCGTTTAGGTTGCGACATGTGTCCCCTGACGCTTTTGAGTTGCACGTTTATTCCTTTTCTGTTATGATAACTTCTTTGACCCACGATTCAATCGACTTCTCTTTCCTATCTTCCCACTGATTTCCTCCACAGCCGGCATGTCGCCCTATGCTACTCCAATGCGTCAGCCCTTATCACCCTAATTATCCCTCCTTGCGATCACCCTTCTTCCTGACGACCTGCTACTCAGCCAATCCCTTCGTTTCCAATCGCTCTTTCCCCCTACAATTCATCGCCTATCTGAATTTGTTATCAATGACATTTTTCGGCCGCAAACGATCAACCCTACATGTACCTTTCTCCAAAGTCCGATTCTACCGTTATACCCTACCAACTAATTGCTGCTCTTATCACAACTGGTAGGGCACCGTACTAGAAAAACCTCCTCCCTTCTTATTCGCTTCTCTTCCCATAATCCACGGCCGTTTAATCTATTTTAGGTGATAATTTCGTTTCTCATTTCCCCCTTTGTACGGTTAAATAGTTATTACCTTTTGCGGCGAACACCTAATTTTAACATCTGCGCTGTTTTTCTATGATTACAGAAAGTACTACAAACCATTTTGATTTTGGAGCACTCGCATGTTTCAGATTTGGATTCGTTGATATCTTTGGGAACGGAGGAGTTTTACAGCGAAAACGAATATATAGTACGGATGAATAACTTGAATTGAAGGTATCAACATTTCAGATTTGAAGTTGCCGGTATCTTTGGGAACTGAGGAGTCTTACAGTGGAAACTGATATATACTACGGATGAATAACTTGGATTTAAGTTAGCAAAGTAATATATAAGCCTACTTAGTTACTTTTTGGTTTTAGTTTCTGTTCAAACATCAGATTTATCTAGAAACATTACAATTTATGATAAGTTCAAGTTCATAGTCCCTCTTTGCTGTTGTCTTTGTTTTTAATGGTTGTTACCCTGTTAATGAAAAATAATAATCATATATAATGATTTTGCTATATGCTATACTGAACCATAAAAAATGATGGCTGTTGTCAAGCGTACTATCCACTGTTTGGGAACTGATGTTTTGGTTATATTTCGTTTCTAGATCGTACAAGTTACCTTTTAATTTTAATGTATACCAAATAATTTTATCAACAACTAATACTTTATTTCATACTAGATATTACGGAACAGAAAAATTTTACAATTACTTTGCTACTTCTTAGAACTTTATACGTTGAAATCGTCGAATCTAAAGCGAATACAATTTGGTTTTAAGTTTTTGATATTTAATTCATTTGATCTTTTTTCGTATTGGGGATTTTACTACTACTTCAATCCAATTCAATATACCCATTCATAAATTCATAACCACACTTAATTCTATTGTTTAAATACTAGAACCAAAAAATAGTATCTAACAATCATGTATTATGGACTTATGAAAATTTTGTTGACCTTGGGTATGGCAAAATTATTCATTCCTGATGAAACATTTTTTTTTTAATCCTTGAAATCATAACCCATTGTTACCAAATCCGAATTTGGTTATAAAATTATGGGTTATCTTATGTACAATCTTTGGTTCAATTATCAAGTAATTTAACTTCTTTTTTTGATTTTTTAATGAAATACATGCTTCATGGTTGAAGACATAAAATGTAAGCAACAATTATTTGACTTAAGCTTTGGTGTTTTAATGCAACCTCTACTGCACTTCCCAGACACAATGCATTTAAATGTTTATTTATTTAAAGTTATATCATTTTATTTTTATTTTTTGCACTACATAATTATAGATGGTGACTTTGAATAGAAGTTACAACAAATAAGCATACATGAAGTAGGAGTAGCTTGAATGCGCTTAGTTAATTATAGAGGTTGATTATGGTAGACTAGGTGCGTTATTGGATTCTACTATCTATAAGTAGATACAGTACCAGCATTTCTTACACATTAAACCACATAATACATATCTATTACCATAGGCAGTGAAAATTTCATGATTCTACGACGTTTAGTTACTGTCTTACATTAGGCGTTGCTAAACTATGACATGAAATTAGCATAGAATATCCAAATGATGATCGTCTGAGCATAATAGACCAATTAAAATTTTGAAATGTCACGTAGATTTGATTTTTAAATGTCATGTATATTCAGAGATTCAACAATACTTAAGCACTAGAACGTGAACCTTACCGGATTGTGTATAGGTGCCTTCAATGTATTGTTATGGTTACAAATTTAATTTAATGAAAAAAGATAAACCTGAAATACTAAATTAAAAATTGAAATAATCAATTTACAATAGGGTATCTTTTCAGTTTAACAAAGATCTGCTTCATTTTCTTTGCATTTATCCAGTTGCTTTAAACACTGTCTAAATTATTTTATCAAATTTTTCATACTCGCTATTTCCTTTTCATGAAGCATCCCAGTCAATGGAGAAAGAACACTCAATAAAGATTCTTTTAAATGGGATGATTTGCTAATAATACCTACCTAGGCTCATTCGATCTCTTTTACGACATGTTCTTCTTAGGGATTTTCATAACTATGCATGTACACATAGAGTGAACTAGAGAGATTATAATATCATATTGATAACTGTTTGAACTAATTATTAGTTAGTCATAAATTCTTTGAGATTCCGATCATTTTAAATTTTTATTTCTTATCACAATTTCTACATATTTTTTTGGAAGAATAATTAAGGTATTGTTTGTTTTGGAGAAAAAGTGCTATTTAAGTGCTGAAAAATTTTGCTTAATAAATTCAGCGGTATTAAGAACATTTGGCTGGAACAGTGAATCAGCAAAACTGAGTTATTACAACATTAGAGTGATGTGATACCTTAACATAACTGAGTTATAACAACAATTTTAGAAGAAGATATAATATCATATTTTAGTATTTATGGTTTCCTTTTATCTCTTGCTCAATCCTATCATTTTCTTTTATGCTATGTTTGGGCATTGGCTACGTTTTTACCTATACAAAATCAAAGTTATTCTGGGTTACAATTCTATGGCATACCTTAGACACAAAATTCACCCCCGTGTTTTTTAAGATCTATAATCTTATTCGTATGTTTACATTCTAATATGATATCGGCATATTAGATACCATCACATCTAATTCCCATGATGAAAGCCTAGAAAATTTATTACACTTTATTTCCATTTTTTAATGATGTAAACGCTTTCGTTCTATTTATCGTACTGTAAAAGAAATGTTATTTTATTATAGATATGTATTTTTCTATTCATTATTTAGGATTGTCTTCACGACTGAACGCATGCTGATTTTTTCAACCAAATCTTTATTGATGTTTATTGCAAACCCTTAAATTAAAAATTATCAATCATTTCTTGATAATGTATCTATATATCAATTCCTAGGTCATAGTAGCTTGTTGTTACATTTATTCTCCTTTTTTATATCAGCGAATAATTATTTGTTTGTATCAAATAATACGTAGTAAAAATAGTATACTATTTATTTTATTCTTATTAGAAATATATAGACAACACTATTTAATTTGAAACGAACAGAACACGGTTATGACGTTTCTAAAAGATGTTCAGTAAAATCATTTTTCTTTCAGTGGGAATTTAATACTATATGGATCCAATATAGATTATGGAATTACACATATGCATGCATTTCTGAATTAGTTGTATGTTTGAATGTTAGAAATATCTAATAAACATGGAGAACAGACTTATAATATGAAGATTGTATCAACTTTAATTAAATGAAAATAATTCATATCTTACAAAGCACATATTTTTTAGTACTATATAAATTCACCACTAGCCAGTGGCACCATATGTGATTTCATTTGAGAATCACAGCATATCTTATTTACAATCATTTTTTATATTTGACGAGTAATTGAATTTTTTTTTCGCATTGCATGCTTCAAGGTTTGGGACAAAGAAAATGTAAACAAGAAGGAAGAATTCAGAAAAAATAGGCCAAATTGAGAAGCATTTTGATCCCAAAATGTACATATTTCTTCTTTATTTTAAAATCAATTTGATAAGGAAAATTTCCATAAATCATTTTTTTTTAATATTGATGCTCTAGCTTCGATTGGCATGATTTTTTTTTAATTTAATTGTAATTTTTTATGGTGAGTAATGTATACAGAGTCCAACTTTGTTTTGGGGTAGGTTTTCATATGTTTTAGACATGATAGCACGAATGTTTGATATTTAGTATTAAATAATTCCATTTTTGAAAAAAAAAAATATGTTATGTAAATGAAACTATAATATTTCATGCAGCATAAATTGGAGATTCCTAAATACAATGTTCTATTAACTTAATTTAAATTATTCTTATGTTCTGTTGCACTATTATTAGTCAGTGAATATTGATTTAATTAACTACCTTATGTTTTGCTTGCACTAATTTTAGATGGGGTCATTAAATAAGTTTTATTCCAAATAGGCATGTAGAAATAGGAATAGGCTGAGAGTTATGAAGACTGATTATGCTAGATACACTGATGGGTACTAAATAATAATTAGTGGATATCATAGCAGTGTTCTCATAATTAAAGCACATTATGCATATCTACTATATAAGGATAAAATAATTACCATGGTACTATGACATTTGGTATATGTCCTAGATCCGGCTGGTGTTACTCAGACATGATAGTAATAAACATTCAATGTCAAAGCACTCATAATCCATTTAAAGTTATGAAACATCATACAGGTGAGCAGATTCAACAATATTATTGCACCACAACATGAATCTTAGAAGAGTGTCTGTAGATGCTTTAGAGGTATTATTTTTATTACAAACCTGATTTTAATATAAAAAATGTTAGAATTGTGAAATATTGAATTGAACCATGAGATAATCAATTTGAGACAATATGTTTACACTAAGGTATCTTTTCATCTTAAGGTCGACCTATTTTTTTCTCCTTAGGCAGATTGTTTAAAAGTCCGATTTTTGTTTTATCTGATCTGTTATGCTAACTATTTTTTCTTTTGCCATTTCCTTGAAGCCTTCAAGTCAATGATGATAAAAATGCAATGGAGAGGTTATTTTAGATGGGACGGTTTGCTAATAACATCTAGGTGGATCGACTTGATTCATTGATCAATTTTTATAATATATTCTTGCAATTGATTTGCTTAATCACACACGGATACCCTTATTGAAATGGAGGTTTGAATAGCGTTACGATAATTGCTAGGTTGCAAATTAGATTGTTCTACACTATTCCCGGTTTTGTTCAACTTTTTATACTTAAATTTTAATTCGTAGAGAAAATTAGTTTAATATAACCATCTGTATCTGTATTTTAGAGGAAAAAATGGTATCATAACTTATCACATAAGTTTTCTCTTTATCTCAAGTGTATTCTTTTTATTTCCTTCCATTTTCGCACTTGTGCTTGGCTATTTGGTTGCTTATCTAAAGCTGAAGTTCATTTTGATTACACTGGTTCAGTCTACTTTGAGTATAAGGCAATTCTCTATCTTTTTAGATAGAGATATGTATGTACGCAAATCTTACTATTACCATATTACACTTACATGATACAGGCACATAAAAATACCATAATTTATAATGCTTATTATTAAAGCCCATAAATTTATTGGATTTGGCTACTATTTTTTTTCTTGGAGTATGCGTATGTTGTTCTTTTGTTCTTATCGTGTTAATGACTAATTCACGTGCTTTTTGCCAACTATGATGATCAAATAAGACGAAAACTAAATGTAAATAGGACAAAATTATTGTTACATAATTACATTTCTATTGACAATGTCCTCTGACTATTAAAACTATAGGATTGCATCATTTGGATAGTCATTTAAAGCAGTGATTACGGAAAATACTGCTATTGAAAGGTGAGAGCAAAGAGGATTTGAAGCTGCAGCTTGGAGTGTGCATTGAGCTGAGGGAGAATCAACGTACCAAGTCAAGATTTGTGTTGAAAACTGAAGTACTGGCTTAAAAGAGTGAGCTCTACTCTGAAGAAATGATGTCCATGAAAAAGAACAAAAACTAAAAGCATGTATAATGATAATTTATTTATTTTTAATCGAAGAATGAATTTCATATGATCTGTCTGTGACCCTACGTTTCCAGCTTTAAGTTCTTACATTGACATGTTGCTATTCATGCCTAATCTCAAATTTGGACAGATACTTCCTACAGTACATGTATGATGAAAAAAAGAAAATTAAAAAATCATGGGCTTAGATTACTGCTGGTTCTTTTGATGATGCAGATGGGTTTTAACCCTACAGACGTCGGCCAAAGGCTGTTTGAGCTGAATGCGGATTAAATTTACTGGTCTCTGTGCAACTCTTTGCTGACTTTGTGTGTGTTTGTAAATATTTCCCTTATATGGACTGTGCATATTACTTTTAGTCATAAATAAAGTATTAAGAAATTAGTTCCAAAATAAATATAAACAAATAAAATTGGGTATGCTATGGTAAGAGCATAATATCATATTTGAGCTTTTGAAAGCTGCCTTTTTCTCCTTTTCTTTTTTTCGAGAAGATGCCTTTTACAGTTAAAATATTATAGAATAAAGCGCAACTAAGCTAATACTCATTCAAACTTACTATAGACTGCTGAACGACTTTCACCTCAAAACCCCTAAAAATGCATAGTCATTTATTTAGATATCATCAAAACACAGTTACACAACCATAAAAAATGTTGTAGTTCAAGTCACTGTACACATAAATCCTGATGCTATTTACTAGAATAAAACAAATAAAAATTTGAGCTACCACATTTGTATTTTTATCGGTTCATTTACGAATATTTTGTCCAACATGGATTTTATTTCATCTAATTGCAATAATAGAATAATATTACATGACAATATGCAGTCATTTCTTAGTTCATGCAGTTACCAATTTACATCGAATGATATTAAAAACACTCAACTAAAACACTACCTATGGATTTTGCCACCAGCTTCCTAATGCATATTAGTATAACATATATTCTTTGAGAAAAAAATCTATAGCATATGATTTTTTTTACTGTTACTTCATTCTGAAATTGACACAAAACTTTTCATGGATTATGACATCTGACATCTAAACTGAATTGATTTTACCTACAATTTGATTTCTTGCATGACCTTACAATTTATATATTATATCCTAAATATTACTATTATTAATACAACACTAAATCTGTAGTACAACGAGTTCAATGGACATAAAGCAAGAATTGTTTCACTACGTTTCCATTTATAAACCCTATATTATCCTCATCTTTTATTATGCCAAAGGGGAGGAAAAGTAAACAGCTTCGAAACTCAATAATAATTCATTGATTAATTTTAGTTGCAATATAGGCTTTATTTGTTATGAGAACCGGTTTGCAAATAAAGGGACTATGCTGCACTTCCATTTATTCAATATTTTAGGATATCCCGCTTTTATGTTAACCCACATAAATTTTCAAATATTCTGCTCATTAAATTTTCAAGTTGCATGCAACCAATTTTATTTTTTAACATCAAAATTCATTGTTAATGTGACTTTTCTAATTATCATCTTCTGCAAGTAGTATGTGACAGTGAAGTTCAGAGCACTGGAAAAATAAACATAATTATGAAATTCACAACTGCCCGTTTGCGTAGCACGGGCCACACACTTGTGTGTGTATATATATATATATATATATATATATATATATATGTATATAAAATCACCTCTTTATTCCAACGTTATGTATATAAAAATCACAACTTTATATTTTATTCATATACATAAAAATCAAATCTTTATATGTTATATATACAAATAAAAATCAAATCTTTATATCATTACATACATATAAAAGATTGGATTTTTGTAGCTACTTCAATATAAAAATCGAATTTTTATATAATAAAAAATCGTATCTTTATAACATAAAAATCATATCTTTTATATAGTAAAAATCATATACTTTCATGACATAAAAATTGTACACTTACAACGCCATTACATGTATAAAAATCGTATTTTTATACCGTCATTACATATATAAAAATCATATTTTTATTCTCAAATCATATATATATATATATATATATATATATATATATAAAGTTCAAATCTTTTTTCGCTAATATCATATATAAAAATCCAATCTTTCTTCGCTAATATCATATATAAAAATCCCATCTTTCTTCGCTAATATCATATATAAAAATCTAACCTTTGTTTTAAATAAATGAAAATAATAATAAAAACTTACAGGGTTTCCTTTTTTAAGAGGGAGGGGATGCTGATGTGTCGGAGGGGCTACTGACGACGGCGGTGTGGTTTTGGCGACTGGTGGCATGGCGGATTGGGGACTAGCGACGGGTTCTAGGGTTTTGGGGGGAGGGCGAGAGGGGGTGCGGATTTGAGCGGCGGAGGGGGAGCTGAGGGGTGCGGTGTCTCACGCCGGCGGCGGCGCGTTGAGGGGGGTAGGGGCGGCGGTCCCTGGCGGTGGTGGGCGAGGCAGCGCCTCCGATTAGATGGGAGGGAAAGAAATTGAAAAGGGGGCCTTCGTATTTGATCCAAGAAAAGTAAACCAGGGGAGGGGGGCTTTAAACGAGATTTTATATATAATATATTTTATTTATAATTAATTCTTAAAATTATGGTTTTATGTCCGAACCCCAAATCCAACCCAATGAATGTCGCCCCTAGCTAATTACCCTCATTCCGAACACAATGGGATATGTTTCGTAACCAAATTCATCTGTTACGATCGGTTTTCGCTAAATTTAAAAAATAAATCATTATATTTTAAATTCAAATGCACATTTTAATTTACCGGGGCCACGTACTGACTCCAAAAATTCCAGAAAAATAAATCTGGCTATGTTTTGACGATACAGTCCTAACAAAACTAATTTCGTCGAATTTGGTGATCGTTTGAAAAACGGTCATTTTCCAGTCGATTAAATTCAAACTGAAATGTCCATAGGCGTTTTCATTTGCCACGCTCACATATTGATTTCAAAAATAATGAAAATTGAAATCTAGCAACAACTTGACATCCCGGATCCAACAAATGTGGTTTCGTCGAAAACGGGGGTCGTGTGCAAAATGGCTATTTTTAAAGGCTTTATATATATAAAAATATATATAAATTCCACAGCGACTTTTCTGAATTTTAATCTGGACATAACTTTCAATTCAGTTTATGAAATCTTAGTTTCTTAACTTCGTTAGAAAGATATTCTTAAACAGATTCAAATATTTCTTGTTTCATCCAATTTTGACTTATATTGAATTCTGTATATTCATTCGAAATTAGAAATCGAGTTTTCAAACTGCCACGCCATTTCAGGCTCGTTATATAATTAAAATAAATTTATTCGTTCTAGCTTCGTTTAAAATAAATTTTTGTCGTTATTATTTAAAATAAATCATTTTATATTCTCAAAATTCATCAAAATCGCCAAAATAAATTTTTTAAATTGGCTCTGATTTTCCGGGTTGTTACAAAGAACCAATCCACCCATACCATAAACCGGAGCTGTTCTAAATTATATGCGCATGCATTTGTTGTGATATAATTTCTGCTTTGCTTCTGCCAAAAGAAAAAAATACTTCTCTCTATCTAACCAAAAGCACAAAGTGTGCACAGCAGTATTGCTCCCAGGAAAGATAAAAAATCAATGAAAGGAAATATGGCCATAAAAATGAAAACTGAATATTATCAGTTCTCAAATAAAGTCCACAAAACAACAAATGCACGTCTAAAATAGCAAGAGACTTGCTACAAGTATGGGCTGGACTACCCAATAATTAGGAGGGATTTGTCTTCTTCCATATATCATTTTAATAGCTCCTTCTCGGCTTTCTGGTTGATTTTGTTGTTGTAATTTGTGTCCTTGTTTGTGTGTTTGTTTTGTATCTCTAAGTTGGACTTTGCATTTCTTTTACTTAGTGTCTTTTGTATGCTTTTCCTTTTAATAAATGTGGTAGGGATCCACTTCATCCCCACTTGCTTTGCCAAAAAATAATAGAATTTAATTAAACGATTATCTACAGGCCAAAAATAATTTAATTACTAAAATTATCAAATTAAATTATAAAAATGTGAAAAATTTTCTAAAGTTACCCAAGACATATGTTAGGCTTTAAAAATGGTAGAATTCTTTTAATTGAAATTATATTTTTAATTAAATAATTAACATAAAAGTAAACTAATTTTATAAAATATAAATTAAGTTTAAAGGTTCTTAAAAATTTATAGTGCAGCACATTTATAAATTATAAACTAAAATTTTAATCCATTAATTATTTATTACATAATAAACATCTCGCAAAATCAATAAATAATATATATATATATGTATATCTAATTAAAAAAAATTAATTTTACAATTCTCAATAAATATTAAACACCATGGAAACATTTAATGATCAAATATGTATGACATAAACTCATATATGCAATTGTAAATATTAATTGCTTGTAGATCTGAAAAGATTTAATATATATATATATATATATATATATATATATATATATATATGAAAAGTTATATACATATATATTTTAATATAAATTAAAATTAATAAAAAAATAATTTCTAAAAAATTTAATACAACAATGAATTAATTAAAAAGAATTACATCAAACACATAACCAATCCAATTGTAGCAAACACATGTACACAAAAAATCTGACCCAATCTAAACAATGAACAAATCTGAATATAAATAGATGAATTGGATGCAAGTCAAGTTTTATATGATATACTTGATACTGAAAGGATAATAATATATATAATTTCACCTTTAAATAAAGCCTTTGAGTCCACTTCGAAAAAAGATATATCTTTTAGTACAACTCTTGATCCATCATGTTGCTAATCCAAGATTGGAGACCTTTTACTACAAATTAGCATTTCTAACTTGAATTGGATTTGAGAATTTTTGAGCTATTTTAGAGGAGATTGCTGCCATTAAAAAGATGGGAAAGAAAAAGAACATAGTTGCAACTCTGAAAATGAAGTCACTACTAATAAGGATTTTGAGATTGGCTTAGAACTATATAGATAGCCGAGGCTATCTATATAGTTCTCTAGAGATAACTATATAGATAGCCTATATAGATAGCCTCAGCTATCTATATAGTTCTCTCTGAGAGAACTATATAGATAGCCTCGACTATCTATATAGTTCTCTCTTATGCTTCGCATGAAGCTGGACTTCAGCCTGGCAAAAACAGGTGGGTGACTATGGCACATAGAAAAGGCTAGTGAAACTGCATGGGAGCCTAGACCCTGAAGGGCTTATATTTGATATCATCACCTAGATTATTTAAGATAATATTATTAAAGGAATAGTTATTGTCTACCAGCTAATTGGTTAATAAGAGACTAATATGGTTATGACCAATCGATATCATATTATGCTGCTTCTCTACCAGCTAATTGGTTAATATGAGCATAGGGAGAAGAAAGGCTTTGCGTTAAGAGGAGAATAGAGGGGAAGCAGGGATCCAATTAATATTAATATAGTAAAGGCTGATAGATTTACGGTTTCTCGGCTTGCCCGTTTAACAAATTCCTACCTCTATATCTATCTCTGAGATGTTTGGATTTTTAAAAACTCCATAGACATGTAGAAGAGAAATGCTACCCCCACTCGAACCAACACATAACTTTTACCAAAAGTTTTTTATGATATTTTTGTTCAAATAACAATTAAGGTGAAGCAGGGTCAGGAAAGAGAGAACTATATAGATAGCCTCGACTATCTATGTAGTTCTCTCTTAGATTAAGAAAGCAAAATGTGATCCAAACCACATATCTCAAACCTTGATCTCACGCATAGTAACTGCCTCCTTCTCTTGCCAAATCAACCCCTATAACATCTAAAATGCATGGGTAATGAGCATATTTTACCTAGTTAAAATATACATAATAATATTTAAACTAAATTTATATCGCTATCTCATTCCACTCAGTATGTTTAAAATTTGTTATAAATGCATGCAACACGCTTATTTTTTGAAATATATCCAGAATTTTTAATTTACCTTTCATAAATATTAATTAATTTAAAACAATTACAAAATAATTAAATCATTTGATTTAAAGAAAATTCATCATTTCGGTTGTGTGATTCTTATGTGCAAATTCGGTCAGCGTTGAATGTTAAATGATTCGAACATTAACATTCATGCTTCACCTAGCAGGTGGTGTAATAAGATAGCCAAATTTATTGCTTATTACTCATATTTGGAAAAATCTTAATTTCTTATATTTAATAAAATTTTCTCAGTTGTGATAATTACATACACCAATTCCTATTTTCAAAACTATACCAGTTTGGACTTATGGAATTTGGCAATGGCTAAAGTTCCAATAACGTCCACACTAAACTTTATAGTTCAAGTACAAATTCACTGGTTCAATAATAACAATTATTGTTATCTAAAATGCTTTGTCTAAAGGATTTTGACTTTAAGCCGACTTTAGTTAATCGTGATTCTAACCTCGTAGAACTGAGGAGACGAATCTTCTCTTGAATAGTGTTTATGCATCCACTGGTTCCAACTATAGTAGTTCGATGGACGTTGTTACCACAATATAACTAGAACCTAGGCGAAGCTTCCATGTTTAAAATCAACAGTATTGTCAAATGGATAAAACCATGGTAAATTAGTCACTTCGATGTTTTCCGCTTGACCTTAGTTATATTAACCATCAAAAACCTATTGAATGAGCCACTCCATAGTTGTCCATTAAATATCAGTACGCAGCCCCTGGGTACCCCCAATAGTCATGATTAATACACAACCCAACACTTGGAAAGTGTTACGTATTCTAGTCTCAACAAATGTATCAATATGAAGTCTCGATACATCTTGACTATAAATATTTCAAATGGTATATTTGTTTTCATTTCGATAAGTTACTAATGGTTACAATACTTTGTAACCATTATCACAAAACATATAATTTATGAATTTTCTTTTAATTGTACTTTTAACTAAATTAGTAAATTAATATAACACATTATATCAAGTACATAAAACACCTTTATCTTAAATAAGAGTGGTCATGAGTTAGATTTATGTAAAAAATGTTACATAGTTGTCGATAGGGAATACCTTTAACACTATAAATTCCCTTTTGCTCTTGGGGTCAATTATGGAATCTTAGTCCAACTTCTTCAATCAGTTTTATCAAAACCAATTGGTTAGTCCCTTTGTAAATGGGAATGCCATTATATTTTAATTTTCTACTATGTCAATCAACTCTCTCCAATGTTGATAAACTATCTTCATCATGTGGAATAATTTGGAGTATGTCTCTCAACTTCAAGTGAACTCTGTGTTTTGCTACGAACTATATCGTGATATTATTATCATATAGTAATGCAATGGAACTCTCAACATTTGGAATCAACCTTGATCCAGTTATAAATATGTACATTTATATTTTTATACCTTGATTTATTGCAGCGCTATTCAAGGTGATGTATTTGGCATTTTTCATTGAATCAACCATGATCTTTCATTTAAACATTTCCAACTTAAAGATTCTTTACTTGAATTTATTATCATCACACTATATTCAATATCACGTATGAAATTTAAGTTCGAACACTCCTTCATAAGAATATCTTTTTACAATAAATGATCTTTTGTATTTCGTAAATACACGAGAATAGATACTTAAGATAACCATTTAGTGATATCAGTTTGAATTTGATATTTCTTCACGTTCCAAATACATAAACAAATCACGATGTTATAGACAACATAACATGTATGACAACTCCAATGGTCAATGAAAAGGAATCAATCTTACATATTCTGTATTAAGCATTTTAATAAGGTACCCTTGCATATCATTTGAGATATTTGTGTAATCTTTTTTTTTTTTTTTGAAAACCCAAGAGAACCCGGCGGGCCGGTAAACTCCTGAGGAGGGTACAGTAAAGTCGTCCGCTAATCTGAGACCCCATACCCCTGGGTAAATTTATGTAGAATGGGGAAGCGCATGGTAGGAATCGAACCTGCGACCTTTTACTAGGAAGTTAGGCTCCTTTCCACTGCGCTGCTCCCGCGGACGTAATCTAGTGTGTGTGTGTATATATATATATATTGTAAAAGAAATTGTTTATCATTTAAAATCGATTGCTGATTATTATAAAAAAGCTAATTTTAACACAAATACATCGTTGATAATCAACACTATGTTGTTTTCTTATGGTATAAAAATATCTACGTACCTTTTTAACTTTCTTTCTTATGAACACACACATCCCTATGTATTTTGATTCAAAATCAAACTAATTGATACTTATATCAAAATACTTGTTCAATTTTTGTAACAACGTGAAATTCTTGACGATTTTAAATAAGGTGGCTAACTAAAATATAACTTTAAATTATAAATTATAACTTATTTTGAATGTTGTATTCAATTCGTGAATATAAATTTAGAATACATGCACCTAAGTTAAATAACAAAATCTATAATGATTATTAATTTAATACTTGATAGCTTTGAATTGACGTGAAGTCGAATAATATCAAAACATTGAAATAATAAATTTAAAAACATAATATTTTATATAAAATCGATTTAAATAATTTTATAACGAAAACATCAAATTTTCTCATTTTTCGGTTAGAATTATTTTATACGTTTGATTTACGGTAGCGACAAGTGATATAGTGCAACTAACGTTAAAAACTTAAAATTTGAATTAAAATTCAAAAATTTATATTTGAGATGCATTTAACTAAACCTAGCGTAGGAATAAATTTTGTTAAAAAATACGCAGGTATGTTCCTTTCGCGTTATTGAATTAAATTTGAATAAATTGTTTTAAAATAAATTATTATCATAAATTAGGCATTTTTACCTAAAAATACTAGACCATTTTCTGAGCAAGAAAGTATTTTTCGTTTGGCTAAATTCGAATGCTTATTGCTTCGAATCTTTGATTTCAATTAAAAAATGCGTAAAATTGGTTATGGTGCATTTATATTGCTTCAATCTTTATTCCCAACTTTTTTGTCTTTCACCTATACTTATTTCCAATTAACGCGTACTTTTAATTCTGCAGTTTCAGATTTAGAATGTAAAAAATCTCGATACTTCAATTTTGTTTACAAATTTAGAGATTAAAGGACCCTGCATATGCTACTTTTTCCAACTCTTCATAGTGATGCATGTTCTCCTTTCGTTATTTATCTTCGACAATTTCTGTTCCTTTCAATTCCATCTCTCTCCAAAAAAATAAGAGCAAGTTTGTCCATAAAATCTTCGCAGGTCATAATAGCTTTTCCATTTTCTTTGGTTGTATTTTTCCATTTTCAAATCATCCCTAGAGCTTGTCCACTAAAGGAAGTTGCCTCATTTTTCCCATTTCTTTTCCTTATCTCTTGGTTTATTTTCTTGCATATGCCTTTTTTGTATTTTTCATTGCGTGTAGCTATCTTTTAGCTCCTATGTTAGAGAACCCCAAATTATCACAAAACCAATTGGCAATGTTAAAGGTGGACTCTTAATATTTATACATAATTTATTTTATGAATTTCCTGATGTGGGTCTTGTCTCAATGTCCTACAAGTTCCTTTGAAGGAAACGAAGACTACATCTCCATGGTAGGAAAATAAATTCAACAAACGAAAGTTTGTAAACAAGGAGGCATTAAGAACTTGTGCATGCATTTTGTGCCGTATATTTGCCAAAGTCAATAGCACTTTTTTTCTACTTCATGGCTACATGCGCATGCATGGCCTAAATTGAAATTTGCCTACAGGTTTTTTTTCAACAAAATGAATTGTTCTTCTCTAAGCTAAATCCCATACAATCACTTCATCGACCAACTACCACTGAGTTCGCCACTTGCCCCTCCAACCCCTTGTGACTGCTTTGATCTTCCATGTCTCTTCCCTTTCATTTATGCTCTATAGTTTGTTTTCTTCCTTCTAAGAAAAAATTTTGTTGCCTTAAAATTTTCAAATATTTCAAAGCCTAATCAAGCACTTCAGCAACGAACCTGTACCTAGCAATGGTTGTATAACCGAGCGAGTAGCTATGGCACGTAAAAGACATCTGAACACAAATCCTAATCGGTTACTTATGGAACGTAAAATACATTTGGATGCAAAGCCTAATCGGGTACTTCGGCAAGGAATCTGTACCCAGTAGGGATTGTTTAACCGAGCGGGTACCTATGGTACGTGAAAGACATCCGGACGCAAAGTCTAATCGGGAACTCATGACACGTAAAAGACATCTGAACGTAAAGCCTAATCGGGTACTCAGCAATGTATCTATACCTATTAGGGACTATTCGATCGAGCGGGTACCTATAACACGTAAAAGACATCCGGATGCAAAACATAATCTAGTACTTCGGCAACGAATCTGTACCCAGTGGGGATTGTTTAACCGAGTGGGTAGTTATGACAGATAAAAGACATCGGAAGCAAAGCCTAATCGAATACTTCGACAATGAATCTGTACCGAGTACGGATTGTTTAACCGAGCGGGTATCTATGTCATGGAAAAGACATCCGGATGCAAAGCCTAATCACATACTTTGGCAACAAATCTGTAATCGGTAGGGATTGTTTAACCGAGCGGGTACCTATGGCACGTAAAAGACACCCGGATGCAAAACCTAATCGAGTACTCCAACAATGAATCAGTAACCAGTAGGGATTGTTTAACCAAGAGAGTATTTGTGACACATAAAAGACATCCAGATGCAAAGCCTAACCAAGTTCTTATGACACGTAAAAGACATCTGGACAGAAATCTTAATCGGGTACTTTAGAAATGAATCTTTATCCAATATGGATTATTTATCGAGTGGGTACCTATGGCACATAAAAGATATCCGGACGCAAAGCTAAATCGTGTACTTATGACACATAAAAGACATCCAGCTGCAAAGCCTAATTGGGTATTTCGGCAACGAATCTGTACCCAGTAGGTATTGTTTAACCGAACGGGTACGTTTGGCACGTAAAAGACATCCGGATGCAAAGCCTAATCGGGTACTCCAGCATTGAATCTATACCCATTAGGGATTGTTTAACCGAGCGGGTACCGATGGCACGTAAAAGACATCCGGACGCAGAGCTTAATCAGGTACTTTGGCAACAAATTTGTACACAGTAGTGATTGTTTAATCGAACGGATACCTATGGCATGTAAAAGACACCGGGATGCAAAACCTATTCGGGTACTTATGACACGTAAAAGACATCCAGACGCAAAGCGTAACCGGGCACTTTGGCAATTAATCTGTACACAGTAGTGGTTGTTTAATCGAACAGGTACTTATGGCACGTAAAAGACATTGGATGCAAAGCCTATTCGGGGACTTATGACACGTAAAAGGCATCCGCACACAAAGCCTATTCGGATATTTCGGCAATGAATTTTTATCCAGTAGGGATTGTTTATCCGAGCAGGTACCTATGACACATAAAAGACATCCGGACGTAAAGCCTAATCGGGTACTTATGGCACACAAAAGACATCCGGATGAAATGCTTAATCGAGTACTTTAGCAACGAATATGTACCCAGTAGGGATTATTTTATCGAGTGAGTACTTATGGCATGTAAAAGTCATTCGGATGCAAAGCCTAATCGGGTATTTTAGTAATGAATCTATATCCAGTAGGGATTGTTCAACCGAGCGGGTACCTACGACACATACAATACATCCGGATGCTAAGCTAATCGGGACCTTTTGACACATAAAAGGCATTCAAACGCAAAGCTTAATCGGGTACTTTGAAAATGAATCTATACCCAGTAGGGATTGTTTAACCGAGCGGGTAACTATGGCACGCAAATGGCATCCGAACCGAAGCCTAATCGGATACGTATAGCATGTAAAAGACATCTGGACGCATATCGTAGTCGAGTACTTTGGAAACTAATCTATGTCTAGCATTGGTTGTATGACGGAGTGGGTACCTATGTGTTGATGTCAAAAGTTCGTCTCTAGTGACAGTCAACCCCCAATCATGTGGAGAGAACACGAATAACAATTATAGAATACTACAAAGTAAAGAAAACATGGAACACGCAAGACTTTTTATAGTGATTCGACAAAGATGGTGCCTACGTCCACTTTATATGTATTGATTTACTTTTGATTACAAGTACAATGCTTTTTTGATTTGAATAAAGATGGGAGATGAGAAGTTTTAAGAGGAATAGGAATTGGCTATTTGAGGAATAAGCCGTAAATCTTCTTTCCTAAGTTTAGAATGCCCAAAATAACATGCCTTTCTTCTTTGGGGAAGAAGGTATTTATAGATAGAGAAATCAGCTAGGGCAGGTGCAACGTGGTCCGCTTTTTCTGTTAAGCTTGGGCACGTGGAGTTTGATCCTTGGGTATAGTTGAGGCTAGAAGACCTTCTCCATTATTAAGCAATAGTATCCTCGAAAGTATGGCTAACGTGGCACTTGAGATGAGGTGTATCAAAAGGAGAGCTTTGGATGGTAGCGTTTGACCGCCTATTTTTCCTTGAGAATCGTTCTGAGTAATGAATGATTAGCTGGATATTTCCAGGTGAATCCGAGATAATTGATCAATCCGATTTTAATGGAATCGGCTAACTCGGTTAGTTGAGATGAGTGATTCTTCCGGGATCGATGAGCCGTTGCTTGAAGGAGACTAGCTCGAGTCAGCCTAGGTTTGGGATGTTTTTGAAGGAGACCGTCTTGGGTTGAACCTTGTCTAGGAATTTTGGAGTGTGTATTGCTCTATCGACCAATCAATCGATGTTGAAGAGAATTTCTGGACATTGGGCTTCGATCCATTGAGCAGCGATTGCTTTTGCCAAAAAGTTGGTCAACACTTTGCCCCTTAGAATACATCTTTCTTGGTGAAGGAGGTGTGTTATGAAACTTGTATCGAAGTGTAATATGCGGGTAGCGATGGTTTCGCCGAACCATATTATAGCCAGAAGTCTGACGGTCCCGGTGGTTGTATTAGGACCAAAAAACTGACGATCAAAGCAGATCGTATTAAGGTCAGAAAAACCGACAACCATCGAGGACCATATTAGGGTCGAGAAAGTAACTATTAACCCTAGTCGTGAGATCCAATAACTGCAAAGATTATGTGGGCCATTCTCGGTCTAGAGAAGGCTTTGGTCTTGTTTAGGCGAGTACTAACCATACTCGGCTTGAAGATTAGTGAGAGCAGTAATTACACTTGGCTTAGAGAGATGGCAAGTATTATCCATACTCGGCTTACAGAGACGGCGAGTATTATCCATACTCTGCTTACAGAGACGGCGAGTATTATCCATACTCGACTTATGGCAAGTGTTAACCATGCTCGACTTATATAAGATCATTTGGCGAAATTTAACGAGTGAAGACTGCACTCAGTTTAGAGAAGGGGATAGTATGATCCATACTCGGCTTAAAGAGATCTGTCCGTACTCTGCTCGAAGAGTAGGTTTAGAGATGGTGGCAGACTTCGACTTTATGTTAAGGACGGTGGATTTGCACTGACTATATTCGGGAGAGCATTAGTCATGCTCGGCTTAAATTGCTCAAACCTGATCCAAGTTTGCAAAAGAAAGTTCATTGTTGCTAAAGAACTATTACAAGAAAATGGGAATAAATCCTAAGAGGACGACTGCTGACTCCAGAGCATGACTAGGAGCTAAATCCTAACCCCGTACATGTGTAAATCAACATATCCATTTTATTGAAAGAAATAAAAATACAATGAAAATAAGAATTCTAAATCTTTGTAATTGATGATGATGCCGCGAGTGCTGGGCTTGGGGTCCTTTCCGTTTCTAGGGGCTTGAGGACCGTCCTGAGGAGCTTGGGCAAAAGATTTTGGCGGCATGGCCGGTGTGTTCCTCTGGACATATTCGGGAAGCTCCCCTCGACTGACCTTATCCTCAATGGGATCGCGTAGGTGCCTGCATTCATCGGTGCTGTGACCGGCAATGTTATTTAACATGCAGTGCATTCCAAAGTCGAGTTCTTTCTTGGTCGGCTCTCTTCGGGGAGCTCTTGGGAAAGGCAAGGACCCTTGTACGTCGAGATAGATGTCGAGCAGGGAAGAATTGAGCTCGATATATTAATCGTACTTGTTCTCTCTCCGAGGTCATACGTTGCGTTCACTTTTTTCTGGGGCATTTCCTCTTCCTTTATTCTGGCCATTTGTGTTGGATGGACCTCCTTATTTGGTGGCAAGGACCTCAAGTCTCTCCATCTCAATGATGGCATCTTCTTGTCGGAGGAGCCGTTCGATCTCTACATAGAAATCTTTAATGTCTTTTGGAGGATCTCTGGTCGAAGAGATAGAGAATTCCGATCGGTTCTGAACTCCTGTAATGGCGGCCATAAGCACCATCGATGGCTCGGGCTGGTCAACTGATGCTACGGTTGCGTTGAATCTTTTGAGCAAGGATCGAAGTGTCTCTCCTGGTCATTGCTTGATGGAGGTCAGGAACATGACACTCTTTGGTCAGGAGATATGATCTCTGAACTGTTCGATAAAGCGAGTGACCAGCGTGTTCCAACTGCTGATCGACTCCGTTGTTAGCTGCAGAAACCATGTGCCGGCTATATCTGTGAGGAAGAGTGGGAAGCACTTAGCCATTACATTGGTCTATGCGCCAAGCACTTACATATGATGCATGTAACGCATAAGATGGATTGTCGGGTTGGTCCGACCATTGTAGGGTTCAATGGCTGGGAACTTGAAGTCTGGAGGATTGCGGGAGTTCCAGATTTCCCTGGTGAACGGGTTGCGGATGATATTATCTATATTCCATTGAGAAAATTTTCCCCGGGTGAAACATCGGACAATGCTTGCAAGCTGGCTTCCAACTCCAAGGAGTCGTTGCCATGAATCCAACTCTACGTTCGGGAGAGCTTCAGTATTAGAGTCCGATGAAAGCATGTTCGGAAAGGTAGCCATAGGTTGGGCACGACCCCCGAGAGTTGAGTGAAGGTTAGGGTTCATCATAGCTGTTGGTCCTGGGTAGACTGGCGCCTCTTGAACCTGATGAGAATTGGACCGAGCCATACCCAAGACGGAAGGTCCGGGCTGATCCAGCATAGCATGTGATGTTCAGGGGTCTACGATGCCCCCGCCCAAGTTGATGTTAGAAGGGTCTACGGTTGCGTTTTCCTCCGCCAATCTGGGAACCGGTATGGTAGAGTGGTCTCCCTGGTTCGAAGGGAAGGCTCCACAAGCTCATTGTTGAAGGAGAGGCCGTATAAGACAAGTCTACTATAAGATTTTGGGTTGTGATGGGAATGGCATTGATTCTGATGGGCCCAGCGGTTGCTCGATTGGTCAGAGGGGTCGAGCTGATCCCCGTAGTGGTGGCAATGTTGTCAAACGACCTAGATCTTAATCACGTGCCTCCTATGAATATGCAGCTGCGGTTGCGCTGGTCGTTGGAAGCGATACTCCTGGCTGTGATTGGTTGGGAGGTGGAGCCAAATCAGGAGGAAACAAAGGTGTAATCCGATTTGCGGATTGCATTTGTGCTGACCGAAGATTGGTTATTGCCCCAGCCTCGCCCGGTGGAGGAATTGATGCTGAAGCGTTAAATCCCTTTTCCATCCGAGCGAGAAGGTGATCCATCAAATGTTGTAGTCATTCAAGGAGTTTATCCTGACGTGTCATATGGCCTCTGAACTCGGCCATAATCTTGTCCATGTCGTCTCGGGTAAGATATCGGGACACGTCTTCATGAGAGGAGGCTTCCTGACTTACTTCTACATCATTTGTCTCGGCTGCATCAGCTTTTGTGGGGCGATAAGATGTTGCATCTTTCTTTCGTTTGTTCGCCATGGACCAAAACTTGTTGAAGGTCATAGATAATGTTGGTGCGTTCCCCTACCTGGCGCGCCAAAGTGTTAGTGTCAAAAGTTGGTCACTAGTGAAAGTCAACCCCCAATCGTGTGGAGAGCACACGAATAACAATTATAGAATACTGTAATGTAAAGAAAATAGGGAACATGCAAGACTTTTTATAGTGGTTTGGCAAAGATGGTGCCTACGTCCACTTTATATGTATTGATTTACTTTTGATTACAAGTACAATGCTTTTTCGGTTTGAAGAAAGATGGGAGATGAGAAGTTTTAAGAGGAATAGGAATTAGCTATTCGAGGAATAAGCCGTAAGTCTTCTTTCCTCAGTTTAGAATGCCCAAAATAGCATGCCTTTCTTCTTTAGGGAAGAAGCTATTTATAGATGGAGAAATCGGCTAGGGCAGGTGCAACGTGGTCCACCTTTTCTATAAAGCTCATGCACGTGGAGCTTGATCCTTGGGTATAGTTGCAGCTAGAAGACCTTCTCCACCGTTAAGCAATAGTATCCTCAGAAAGTGTGGCTTACGTGGCACTTGAGATGAGGTGTATCAAAAGGAGAGCTTTAGCTGGTAGCGTTTGACCGCCAAATTTTTCCTTGAGAATTGATCTAAGTAATGAATGACTTAGCTGGATATTTCCAGGTGAATCCGAGATATTTGTTCGATCCGATTTTGATGGAAGCGGTTAACTTAGTTAGTTGAGACAAGCAATTCTTCCGGGCTCGATGAGCCGTTGATTGAAGATGACTAGCTCGAGTCGTCTAGGTTTGGGCTGTTTTTGAAGGAGACCGGCTTAGGCCGAACCTTGTCTGGGATTTTTGGAGTGTGTATTGCTCTATCGACCGATTGATCGATGTTGAAGAGAATATCTAGACGTTGGGCTTCGATCCATTGTGTCGCGACGGCTTTTGCTTAAAAGTTGGTCAACACCATGGCACGTAAAAGATATTACGACGGACAACCTAATTGGGTACTTATATAACGTAAAAGACATTCGAACTCAAAGCCTAATCAGATACTTCTGCAACGAGTATGTACCTAGTAGGGATTGTTTAAACAAGCGGGTACCTATAGCACGTAGAAGACATCCGGTCGTAAAGTCTAATCGGGTATTTATGACATGTAAAAGACATCTAGACGTAAAGCCTAATCGGGTTGTCAGTAACGAATCTATACCCATTAGGGACTGTTTAACTGAGCGGGTACTTATGGCATGTAAAAAACTTCCAGACGTAAAGCCTAATCGGGTACTTTGGCAATGGATCCGTACCCAGTAGGGATTGTTTAACTGAGTGGGTATCTATGGCACGTAAACGACATCGAAAACAAAGCCTAATCGGATACTTCAGCAACAATCTGTACCGATTAGGGGTTGTTTAACCAAGCGGGTACCTATGGCATGTAAAAGTCATCCAGACACAAAGCCTAATCAGGTAGTTCGACAATGAATCTGTATCCAATAGGGATTGTTTAACCGAGCGGGTACATATAGCACGTAAAAGACATCCAGATGCAAAACCTAATCAGGTGCTTTGTCAACGAATCTATAAGCAGTAGGGATTGTTTAACCGAGCGGATACCTATGGCACGTAAAAGACATCCGGATGCAGAGCCTAATCGTGAACTTATGGCACGTAAAAGTTATTCGAACGAAAAGCCTAATCGGGTACTTTGAAAACGAATCTTTACCCAATAGGGATTGTTTAACTGAGTGAATACCTATGACACGTAAAAGACATCCGGACACAAAGCCTAATCGGTTAATTATGACACATAAAAGACATCCGGATGAAAACCTAATTGGGCAATTTGGCAATGAATCTGTACCAAATAGGGATTGTTTAACCGAACGGGTACATTTGGTACATAAAAGACATCCAGACGCAAAGCCTAATTGGGTACTTCGGCAATGAATATGTATCCGATAGGGATTGTTTAACCAAGTGGGTACCGATGGCATGTAAATGAGATCCAGGCGTAAAGCCTAATCGGTCACTTCGACAACAAATCTGTACACAGTAGTGATTGTCTAATCAAACGACTACCTATGGCATGTAAAAGACATGCGGACGCAAAGCCTATTCGGGTACTTATGAAACGTTAAAGGCATCTGGATGCAAATCCTAATCGGGTATTCTGGCAACGAATCTATATTCAATAGGGATTGGTTAACCGAACGGGTATCTATGGCACGTAAAAGACATCTAGACGCAAAACCTAATCGGGTACCTATGACACTTTAAAGACATCCAGACGCAAAGCCTAATCATATACTTTGGCATCGAATCTATACCAAGCACGTATGGTTTAATCGAGCGGGTACTTATGGCACGTAAAAGAGATCTTGATGCAAAGCCTAATCGATTACTTATGTTACATAAAATACATCCAGACGCAAAGCCTAATCAGGAACTTTGGCAACGAATCTGTATCCAATGAGGATTGTATATCCGAGCGGGTACCTATGGCATGTAAAAGACATCCAGACGCAATGCCTAATCGGGTATTTATGGCACGTAAAAGACATCCAGATGCAAAGCCTAATCGGGAACTTTAACAACGAATCTGTACCTAGTAGGGGTTGTTTAACCGAGCGGGTATTTATGGCACATAAAAGACATCTGAATGCAAAGCCCAATCAGGTACTTATGGCATGAAAAATTCATCCGAACGCAAAGCCTAATCGGGTGACGGGGTAACAAATATTTACCGAGTAGGTATTTTTAACCGAGCGGGTACCTATGGCACATAAAGGACATTCGAACGCAAAGCCTAATCAGGTACTTACGACATGTAAAAGATATATATACACAAAGCCTAATCGAATACTTTGACAACGAATCTATGCTTAGTAGGGATTTTTTTAACCTAGCGGTACCAATGGCATGAAAAAGACATCCAGACGCAAAGCCTAATCGGGTAATTATGGCACGTAAAAGACATCTGGACGGAAAGCCTAATCAGTTACTTCAGCCAACGAATATGTACCCAGTAGGGATTATTTAACTGAGCAGGTACCTATGGCACGTAAAAGACATCCGAACGCAAAGCCTAGTAGGGTACTTATGACACGCAAAAGACATCCGGATGCAAAGCCTAATCAGGTAGTTCGGCAACGAATCTGTTCCCAGTAGGGATTGTTCAACCGAGCGTGTATCTATGGCACGTAAATGACATCTGGAAGCAAAGCCTAACTGGGTACTTATTGTTAAGAACAAGATTTTGATCGATGCCAACATATAAAGTTGCAATGAAGATTATTTCATAGAGATAAGGTTATATATATATACATTGAGTCGTGTTAGAAATATGTTAAAGTCTATCCTCAAAGTATAACATAAATGCACAAAACAATATCATATCTTCGTTGCTGAAATCTATATATTTGAAGAATTGAAAAGTCGTAGAAGAATCCTAAACGGCCTAGGCTCCGACCGGGAAAGAGCACAGAGCGATCTAGAGTGTGGACATAGGTCCTCCGGTCCACAGCTATAAAACGGTCGACTGGTCCAAAATGGACGGTCGACCGATCAATATGTTTCTTCACATAACGGCTATTTTTCTGGAAGTTTTAATTTTAATTAAATTCAACCACTCGACCGGTGATTTTCAACCAGTCGACCGTTTTGAAACAGCAACTTTTTTTTGAAAGGTTGCTTCTATTTGTGAAGAGATTTCTCTTCAATAATCAAAGGAAATGGACATAACTTTTTATAGAAACTCTTCATGAAGAATTACTACTTTCTACTATTATATAAACATCTTCAAACTTGTTTTTACAATGACCAAATTATTCTATATTCTCTCTAATTTCTAAATTACATTTTCATAATTTTTGCAAAATAAAAGCTCTCCAAATTCAAATACTTGTTGAATCCTAGAATCAATTTAATATCATTTGATTAAACAAGCATTCGACTTAAATCTACGCATTGAAAGTATATACTCGAGGATCAGATTATAGGAAGATTGTAATCAAACTGTTGACTATCCGTGTTGAATCAAGAACACAAAGCAGAAGTCAAAACCATTGTATAAGTTGAAGTCCTGTGTGTGATCAGGCCAGTGTTGAAGTCCTCGTGTTGTTAGAGGCATGAAATCCCATTCGTTTACTCGGGTGTTGCATACCTGTTCCTCTGGGCGAAGTGAGGTTGTTGTTAGTGAAAATCCAGATAGAAGTCTGGGACTGGACGTAGGACGGTGCTCCGAACCAGTATAAAAATCCCTTGTGTGACTTTTCTATTTTACTGCATTTTCCACTTTTATATCTGTGATTTGTTATTATCTCATACTTGTGTGTTACACACCATATTTCACGATCCTTGTGTATTACTAACACGTACACGCATTTTCATTTGGTATCGGAGCTTGGTCATCTTATAACCGTAACATAGTTATTTGATATATTCTTGTAATATGGCAAATAACCCAAGATCTAGCATTCAAAACACTACTTACACGGAAGGTCAATCAACACAAAGACCTCCATTCTTCAGTGGCCTTAATTATAGCTATTGGGCAACACGTATGTCATTTTACATGCAGTCAAATAGCTATGATGCCTGGAGTGCTACACAAAAAGAAATAGTGAATCCAACAACTGATTATTCAGAGTGAACAGCGGCTGAGAAAAAGGCAGCAGCCGTAAATGCAAAAGCAATAAACATGTTGTTTTGTGCATTAGATCAAAATGAATATAACCGTGTTAGTTTCTATACCACCGCATATCAAATTTGACAAATGCTGAAAACCACTCATGAAGATACTAACAAGGTCAAACAAGCCAAAATAGCCATGCAGAAAAGTCAGTTGCAAAATTTCAAAATGAAGCCAAATGAAACAATCAATGATATGTATTCATAGTTTCAAACTATTCATCATGCACTTATTGGATTAGGACAAAAATATTCCGATTTTGATGTTGTTTCAACAGTCCTACATTCTCTGACTAGTGAATGGGAAGGAAAAGTAATAGCAATTGAAGAAGCTAATGACCTTTCTGTCATAAAGCCAGATGGATTGATAGGAAATCTAATGTCATATGAAGCTAATTTGCAGGCTAGAAAAGAACAGAAAGACGAAAAGAAAAATGTAGCATTTCATGTCGGAAAAAATGAAGATAAATCAGAATCTGAAGATGAAGACTTAGCTTTTATTGCAAAAGGTTTCAAAAAATTCCTAAAACAACGAAAAGCTAGTCGATAAAACAAAAGTAAATCTGGTTCAAATAAGCCTTCATCATCTGCTATAGAATGTTTCAACTGCCATAAAAAAGGGCACATGCACAAAGATTGTCCAGAGAAAAAGAAGAAGTCAAAGAATGACAAGTTCAAATATAGGAAGGACAAATCAAAGAAACGGGCTTTCTCAGTCGCATGGGATGACTTGGACTCGTCTTCATCAGAGAGTGAAAGTGATTCAAAAAATGAACAAGTAAATGTTTGTATCATTGCAACAGAAGATGAGGTACAAATTCCTTCATTTGATGAATTTCTTGATATTAATGCCGAATTGATAATTAAATATAAAGATACGAGACGACAATGCAAAGAATCCAAAGCAGATTTAAGTAGAGCAGAGTTTAAATGAGATATGTTAAAAGGTGAGAAGAAAATATTAGAAGAAGAACTTGAAAAAGTTCAAGAATCATCATCTAATATTGATTCTCAATTATCTCTTTTGAGTCAAGAAATTGAAACTCAAAAAGAGAAAAATGATGCTCTTACTACTGAAAATCATGAGCTTAAGGAAAAAGTCAAAATTCTAGACCTAGAAAAAGCCAGTTTACAAACAATGTTAGATAATATTACTTAAAATGTTTCTAACTTCAATAAAGGTTGAGAAATTTGACAAAGATAATTGAAAGTTCTCAATCTGCTTCAAATAAACAAGGTTTGGGATATAAGAAACAAGAAACCCAGAAACATCTTGGTTTCAAAAGGAAAAATGTAAAACAAGATAAAGCTAAGAAAAATCTTAGTTTGTTATATTCCAAACCAAAACCAGTTGTGAAGTTTCAAAAGAAAAATGTCAAGACTATCAAGATATGGGTTCCTAAAACGAATAATAATTTGATTATGAACAAATATATTCAGCGTTTTATGAATACTGTGCATTTTAATTCTAATTATTTATATAAAGGGGATACTAGGCCCATATGGGTTTGGACTCCTAAGACCTAACTCTTAGGACCCTATAAAAAGGTGGGTACCATGGACTTAATCGTATTTTTTGCAGGTACACCACAACAAAGAGAAGGTTACTCGGTATATCTAAATATCTTTGAAATCTCAGCTTATCAAAAAATCACATGATTCAATATCTCCTAAATCTATATTTATTTGTATTCTCTACTACTCTCGATTACTGTGTCTATTATGGTATTTATTCTTTTTAATTGATGACAAAGGGGGAGAAATATTTTCTCTCATGATGATACATATCATTCATGTTACATATGATACATATCATTCATGTTACATATACTATCATTCATGTTACAATACTATCATTTAAAATTATGTGCTTAACATGGTAATAGTATATGTGCGCTAACATTTGTTAATGCAGGAATCAAATGGTAAAAATATTTATACTATGAACTAACAAATTTTGCAGAAATTCAGGGGGAGCTTTATATTCAAAGGGAGAAAATCCAAAGTTTTTTCATCAATCAAAAAGGGGGAGAATGTTAAGAACAAGATTTTGATCTATGCCAACATATAAAGTTGCAATGAAGATCATTTCATAGAGATAAGGTTATATATATACACACATTGATTCGTGTCAGAAATATGTTAAAATCTATCATCAAAGTATAACATGAATGCATAAAACAATATCATATCCTCGTTGCTGAAATCTGTATATTTGAGGAATTGAAAAGTCATAGAAAAAGCCCAAATGGTCCAGGCTCCGACCGGGAAAGAGCGCAGAGCGATCTAGACTGTGGACCGAGGTCCTTTGGTCCACAACCATAAAACGGTCGCCTGGTCCAAAATGGTCGGTCGACCAGTCAGTATGTTTCTTCACATAACGGCAATTTTTCTGGAAGTTATAATTTAATTAAATTCAACCAGTCGACCAGTGATTTTCAACCAGTCGACCATTTTGAAACAACAAGATTTTTTTTGAAAGGTTGCTTCTATTTGTGAAGAGATTTCTATTTAATAATCAAAGGAAATGCACATAACTTTTTATAGAAACTCTTCATGAAGAATTGCTACCTTTATGCTATTATATAAACATCTTCAAACTTGTTTTTACAATGACCGAATTATTCTATATTCTCTCTAATTTCTGAATTGAATTTTCATACTCTTTGCAAAACAAAAGCTCTCCAAATTCAAATACTTGTTGAATCCTTGAATCAATTTAATATCATTTGATTCAAAAAGCATTCTACTTCCTTAAATCTACGCATTGAAAGTATATACTCGAGGATCAGATTATAGGAAGATTGTACTCAAACTGTTGACTATCCGTGTTGAATCAAGAACACAAAGCAGAAGTCAAAACCATTGTATTAGTTGAAGTCCTGTGTGTGATCAGGCAAGCGTTGAAGTCCTCGTGTTGTTAGAGGCATGAAATCCCGTTCGGCGGCTCGGGTGTTGTATACCTATTCCTCCGGGTGAAGTGAGGTTGTTGTTAGTGAAAATCCAGATAGAAGTCTGGGACTGGACGTAGGACGGTGCTCCGAACCAGTATAAAAATCTCTGGTGTGACTTTTCTATTTTACTGCATTTTGCGCTTTTATATCTGTGATTCGTTATTATCTCATACTTGTGTGTTATACACCATATTACACGATCCTTGTGTATTACTAACACGTACATGCATTTTCACTTATTGCATGTAAAAGACATACAAACATGAAGCCTAATCAGGTACTTATGCACTTGGTTAAGGGTTAGATTATGTGACTGGTTATGTGCTCGGTTATGTGTCCAGTTATGGACTCGGTTATGTGCTTGGTTATTTGCTCGGTTATGGGCTCGGTTATATGCTCGTTTATGGGCTTTGTTATGAGCTTGGTTATATGCTTAGTTATGGGCTCGGTTATGGATTCGGTTATGTGCTTGGCTATGGGATCAGTTATGTAACCGATTATTGGTTCGGTTATAGTCTTTGGTTATATGTCCGGTTATGGGCTTGGTTATGTACTTGGTTATATACTCAGTCATGGGCTTGGTTATGTGCTCGGTTATAGGCTCTGTTACGGCTCGATTATAGTTATTTAACTATCCAGTTATGGACTCGGCTATGTGCTCGGTTATGTGCTTGACTATGTACTTGGTTATGTTCTTAGTTACGGTCTTAGTTATATGCTCAGTTATGGGCTCGTTAAGGGCTTTTCTTATATAAACATAATCTCAGTAGACAAATTGAAAATAGAATGCTTGTAAAACTGATATTATATTCATGTAAAAAGAATTTTAGAAAGAAAACTGATGTCATTACGTTCACAAAACTGATACCCTATTTATAAAAACATAATCTCAGTATATAAATTAATATCAGTGTGCTTTCAAGACTGATACATTGACATTGTTATTACGACATATAGTTGAGCACGTTTGAGAACCAATAGGTGCTCAATAGGTATTGTTCAACAGAGTGGTACCTAAGGCGCGTAAAAGACATCATCATGTAAAGCCTAATTGGGTGCTTATGGCACGTAAAAGACATCCGGATGCAAATCCTAATCAGGTGCCAATGTCTTTCAAATCATTATTGAAAACCGATACGTACCTATTTAGACACCGAAATGACACCATATTCATGTAAATAAAACTGAGTAAAAAAAAATTGATACTAGAATGCTTTCAAAAAAGATACCAGAATGCTTTCAGAACTGGTATCATGAATCTTAGTATCAAAACTGATACCGGTCAATTTGAAAAACTGATACATATTCATATAAATAGAATCTCAATATTAAAACTGATACCAGTTAGCTTGGAAAATTGATACTACATACATGCAAATAGAATCTTAGTATCAAAACTGATAGCAGTACGCTTCCAAAACTGATACCATGACATTGTATATTAGAACATATAAGCTACAAATGATACCAATACAATCAATAACTTGTATCTACAAATCAAGCAAATAAAACACACACATTTCACATACAGCACGTGCGCGCGCGCACACACACACACACACACACACATATATATATATATGTATGTATGTATATATATATATAACAAAGGCATCAACTAAAACATGACACTAAACCAAAAATTCAAAGAACATTCACAATTGATGTCAAATTTATTACATTTTCAAATCTGAATGCGTAAACCGGAAAAAATATGTAAAAACTCTAGTAAAAATGCAAGAAAATGTCAATTATTTTAAGCTTGACAGTTGCGCTTGTTGTGACCATATTGCTTACATGTTTATCTTTAGAAGGCTTAATGACATCTTTAATGCAAGGATCAACAATGAGCTTATCATAGTTCAGAATTGGAATCGCGACATTAGTATAAGAAGATCGATAAGCGTCTATGGTGAAATAACATTCAACAAAATCATATACACAAAGTTTTGATCTAGTAATGCACTTAATAGCATAAGGACAAGGAAATATTCGATAATTTCCTATTGAATGCAAGTACAACTCCAATTTTGAAGATCGACGCAATGAGAAAATGAGGCCTTGATTTCAAAATTGAATTCCGAAGATTTGTAAACAACCCACCTAAACCTTCATCAATCAACCCTTTTAACCTACACTTCATGGATGGACAAAGAATGGTAGTCCACAAATGACACTCCTCTATCCTTCTAGCCATTTGATCCATAATTTTAATCCTAATTCCATCTAAGCATGATGTAATTGGCAATGATCTTTCCTCTATAATCCAACCTATAAAGTTTTTAGCCACAATAGAACTATACTCTACATATCGTTTACCCTTAAAAACAATTCATCCCACTTGTCAAATGGTTTGTCCTTCAAAAAGTACACGGATGCAATACCTCCAATGTCCAAAAATTTAAAACGTGCATTTTTGAATTCCTGTAAATTTGAAACCCTAGAACACAACTGTAACATCCCGGATTTTCAGCTGTTTTATAATGAATATTTAAATTAGTTGTAAATATTTAATTTGAATTATAAATGAATATTTGTATTGAATTTATCGATTTAAAAATCGATATACGAATTAATATCGAATATATTGAATAATCGAATTTACAATTAAAAACAGAATCTAAATGATTCAGTCGATTAATATATATATTCTGTATTGAATTAGAACGATAAAGACAATTATTTTTGATTAATTTAATTTTCTGAAATTGATTTATATTTTAATCAAATTTTGTTTTAAATCTTTAATTTAAATTGTTATTTCCCCTATACAACCGAATTAAATTCCAGAATTAGTTCCGGGGAGTTCAGAAAAACACCATAATTTGGTAACGTCGAGTGTTACGTTAAAATAGCGGCTCGAGGACCATGAGATATTTTAAGTTATTTAATTAAAAACAAATTCAAACCAAGTTTAAATCAATCATACATCAGTTGACCTATTAATTATACAAATGCACAGCATCTTCTTCGAGCTGCAAAAATTGCCTCTCGCTTTGGATATCAAGGAAACAGGAAATAAATGGCCATGTACTCATGTTTCATGTTCGCAACTATAAAACCATGCCTTGTCTCCACCCTTATTTCCCACTCTAAAACCAACGAGGTTCATTATTTCTCTGCCTTCTGTAACACCCCAAGCTTTTCGTAAACCTTAAAGTTACGAATTAAAGAATACTTAATTTCAAATGTGAGAATTAAAGAAAACGGGTTACGCCATTGCGTTCGTCTCAGAATTCTGGTTGAGATAGAGTCCGAGTTTGCGTGAATTGGACTTCGTATGAAGAAGTTATGGCTATCAGAAATTTTTAGAAAATTTAAATTCAAATTTAAACACAGAAGAGGGCAGGGCGGGAAAATTCCCGCCCCAGGCCAGGTCGACCAAGGGGTCACCCCTAGTGTCGACCTACCCTACAGGTCGACCAGGGGGTCGACCTACCCCCTCGGGAAGATTTGACATGTGGCCAATTCTGACCAGTTGCTGAGTCACTAGGGCTTAGGTGGCTGTTTGGATGGTTCTGGTTGCTCATGTGTTGATCTGATGGCTTAAATTAATCCAAAACTCTATATAAACACGTATAGACTCAAGCTCTAAACCTAAACTAAATTAAATCAGGAGCCGTCATGCTGTCAGTTATCAACCTAGAGTAGCCGCCACCAACTAGAAGAAAGATAGAAGCAAGAATCTAATCTAATCTAAATAAGAATAACAATTAGTCTGCATCAAAGGCGAGCAATTCAGTTTCAGAATACAAATCCCAAAAATCAAGACTTTCTTTGAGTTTGTGAGTACAATTTCATTCACAAAAAAATTGTTAAATTAATTTGGATGAGTTATAATTGGAATTATGAGAATATGTTTGTTGAATCATGTGATGTTATTTAACTTTGTTGGTGAACATATGATAGTTTTGTTATCTAGTGTTGGTAGATCTATTTCGTATGTCCAATCACATATGTTTAACTTGATTCATGTTGTGACATCAGTTTGTATGCAAGTTTGTGATGTTAAATCATATGCTAGTTCTTATGTGAATCTTATGCAAGTTTGGAACATGCTAGTTTGTATCATACGCAAATCTGTATGCGGATTATACACATGTTTATATGTGAATTAAGTACATGTATATATGCAAGTTTATGTGTAAAAACATGGTTTACATGTTTATATTCATATGCAAGTTGGTATGGAATTCATATGCAAGTTAGGAGAAAAATCATATTCATATGTGTAAGTTCACAATATATGCAAGTTTAGGTGAAACCCATATTCATATATGCAAGTTCACAATTTCATGTTTTTAGATCCATGATAGTTTATGCAAATTTATGTTCTATATGTTCATTGCCTATGCATGTTGTTGGCTAGGCAAACTTATGTTATAATTCTTAGATCTATTTTATGTGTTATGCAAGTTATGATGTTGCTTTTCTTTTTATAAGTTAGACTATTTGCGAGTCTAACATATTCCATATTAAAACGTACGAATAACGTGGGGATAATGGGATAATATGAAATATTAGTATTATGAATTGGCATAAAATGGCCTTAAAGGCACATATTTAATTTGAGACATTAATTGGTATAATTTGTATACCTGGCATTTATGGACATAATTTAGGTGACAATTATGGACATAAATTAATTTGGAATTTATTGACAAATTTGAATAGGGATATTAATCCAATTTGGGGTTCAATAATTATGTGTAATAATTAACCGCTTAAGACACGAGGTTAGACTCGTTTGTGGTATAAGACTGCCCGGACCCGCCCGACAAATCCAGCAACCACAAATGGTAGTCTAATGTGAGAGGTCAAAGGCATAAATTAAATGCGTAACAATTTGCAAAGACACGAGATTAGACTCGTTTGTGGTATATGACTGCCCGGACCCGCCGGGAAAATCCAGCAACCACCAATGGTAGTCTAATGTGGGAGGTCTTGCAAGGTTATGGCTTTAATGGATTAAGTAACACTTAACCAAGATAAACATGTGGTGGGACATGGGGGTTAAGTGGGTGCCTTGGGTGGCTTGTGAAATAAACCAAGTTGAAACATGTAAGAAGACATGAATAAGAATGAGGTTGTGGGAAACTTTAGTGGGGGCCAAGCATAGGTGGAAAGCTTGTGTTAGGCATGGGGGCCCTTTTCAAACCAATAACCCATTGAGTATCTTTGTGAGGTCGACTCAAGTCGAGGACGGGACATGCTTACTGGGTTTGATTGTAAGAGGTCAAAAAAGGGTTAGCGGTGGCAACGCAAGTCCAACGGGGTCTTGTGCATGCGTGGGCCCGGGCTGGTAGGTAAGACGTTGTTGCATCGTGTAGGTATAAGCCGTGCATCCTTGAGTTGTATCGGGTTGCCACTTTGGGGAGTGATACACCCCACTGTGGGACCAACATGGGTATCTACGAGTTAGTGAGCCGATCACATGGGGGTAGTGGGTACCACTAGTGGAGATAGGGGCAGGCGGCACCTATGAAGTTAGCTAGGGGTACACGAAGCTACTATTATGATTACTAAGTTTGGTAGGTGGGATCAACTTTTAGGGTGACTCGCGGTGGTGTAGTGTAGTAATTATCCTATAGTGATTTGGAGCATGGTTAATGTTATCTTATTTCTATTGTTTGCTATGTCATGCCCATTTGTTTCGCAGTCATTCCTTGTTTTACCGGCTTATTCCTTATCCCAGTTACTTTAATAATTATATTGTTAAAGTTATTGTACTCGCCAGACTTTATATCTGAACCCCTTTGTTTTCGCCTCTTTTCTTCCTCTCCCCCCCAAGGTTCTCGGGGTAGGACTAGTGCTAGTGGAGCTTGATTTGGATCGCTTTCTCTCTCTCTTTTGGAAGTACTTGGATTGCTGAAAGTAAAGTTCAGCTCATCTCTTTATGGCTATTTATGTTGGGGTTATGCTTTTTACTTTATGTACTCAGAAAACAATTTGTCAATATGGATATTAAGTGTACTTGGTTTTATCTTTGGTTTTTGATGTTGTTATAATCAAACTATCTCTCCGCTGTAGTAAAAATTGTTTTAAAATTTTCAAGTACCAATATATGTATCTGCCTTGTTATATTCTGTTCTATACACTAATAATACTCCATGAAAGTTAATGCATTCCCTTTGTGAGTGACATTAATGGACGTGGGGTGTTACATGTGGTATCAGAGCTGAAGGTTAGCAGAACAGATAAGAGATTTTGAAAACTGTTTTTCGAAAGCATTTTATAAAGGATAGTTTCAAAAATATGTTTTAAGGAGAGTATTTTCAAGAGAAAGGTTTATTTTAAAAACACAACCCCCAAGAGCCATATATCTTTCCTTAAATTCTTTTGTTTTGAATCTTTCCTTTTTTGTTTCAGCATGTCTGGGGATCTTAACCTACCTGAGGGCGTTCCAGTACTTGGTTGGTTCAGAAGGTACCTAGAGGCTAAGGCTAATACTACAGGCCCAGCAGACGTTCCTTCTCCCCCAGCTACACCCGCTCCTCCTTCTCCCCCTCCTCGCGTTGATACTTTTGCAAAGACATGCAAGGACTTTTGGGCAATGGGTGGAAAACCTTTTCACGGGTCAGAGTCATTTGTTGAAGCTCGAAATTGTCTTAAGGAGGTGGAAGAATTATTTGATATCTTTGAGGTAGGAGATGGAAGGAAGGTCCAATTAGCTTCTTGGTTAATGAAGGACGAAGCCTCGTTTTGGTGGGAGATCACTAATGGCGAGCGTCCAGTTGAGATATGCGCAGATTTCAGGCATAGGTTTGCGGAGAAATTTCTCTCATGAGCAGAAGAGAATCTATTTATGGAAAGGTTCTTGGCGTTGAAGTATGGGAAATCTATCATTAAAAGAGTACGTCAACAAGTTCAACCAGTTGGCGAGATTTGGCTTAGACTTGGTGAACACACCTGAAAAGAAGGCCCTGAGATTTGTTAAAGGCTTGAGTGAGCCGCTACATGGGTTGGCTATGACCCACATTCCTATGGGGGCCACCTTTGAGAAGCTGGTTGACATGGCGCTTATGCATGAAGAGGAGAAAGGCGCTAATGCTAATAAGGCACCGGAGAAGAAAGGGGATCAAAAGAAACCACAACAGCAAAACAAGAAGGGTGGTAAAGACAACAATGGCAAAGGAAAAAAAGATGCTTTAATTGTGGGACACCAGGCCATCTGAGCAAAGACTGTAGAAAGAAAAAGAAGACTGGCTGTTTCCACTGTGGCGAGGCAGGACATCTGATTAAGGACTGCCCGAGGAAAGGACAGAGGGCAGGGTCTACTTCTGGAGGGCGGGTTCAGGCTCTCATGACACCAGGGAAGGCAAGAGGGTAAGTCCAGGCTCTCATGGCCCCGCCGCAAGAACGAGGTAGAACTATTTCTGTTGAGAGTTTAGTTTATCTTTTTGATCATCCTGTTCACACACTCTTTGATTCTGGAGCATCGCACTCTTTTATATCTACTGCTTTAGTTGAATCACTGCACCTAGACACTAGTATAGTAGAGGATCCCTTAGTTGTTTCAAATCCAATTGGGGGCTCAGCTTATTCGTCAATGGTTTTTTGGATTTGGAAATTTCTATACTTAGCGTTGGGTTTAGATGTAATGCTTATGTTTTGGGCTTCACGGGCTATGGGTTGATTCTAGGCCTGGACTGGTTATCCAGTAATGGTGCCGTCCTCGACTGTGAAAGGAGAGTGGTTAGACTCATGACTCGCCTCGGTAACACTCTCGAAATCTCTTGTAATCCCATGAATTCTGTTATGCTAAGTTATCTAGAATCTCTTGATGCGTCTGTTGAGAATTTGCAGTCTGTTAGAGTGGTCCGTGAATACTTGGATGTGTTTGAGGAGGTGAAGGGCTTACCTCCGAAGCGGGAGATAGACTTCCGCATATACCTCGTTGATAACGCAAAACTCGTTGCCTTACCCATTAGGCACATGGCTCCAAGGGAGAGAAAAGAGCTCAGCAAGCAAGTTAAAGAGCTGCTAGAAAAGGGGTTTATAAGGCGGAGTATTTCTAATGGGGTGCTCCAGTAGTGTTCGCAACCAAAGTGGACGGTTCACTTCGCCTATGCATTGATCATAGGGAGCTAAACAAGCTGACCAAGAAGAATAGGCACCCACTTCCAGGAATAGACGATTTGTTTGATCAGCTTGTAGGTGCATCAGTTTTCTCCCAATTAGATCTGGCTACCGGGTTTCATCAGCTAAAGGTGGTTGAAGATAGCATTGACAAGACCGCGTTCAGAACCCCGGATGGTTTCTTCGAATGGCTTGTCATGCCTTTCGGCTTGACAAATGCACCTGCTTATTTTGTTGATTTGGTGAGTAGGGTGTTCTGGGAATTCCTTAATAAGTTGTGGTGGTCTTCGTGGGCGACATTCTGATCTTCTCGAAGAATGAGGAAGAACATGCTTTGCATTTAAGGGAAGTCATGGATACTCTTCGTGCACATCAGTTGAAAGCCAAATTCTCCAAATGCCACTTCTGGAGGGAAGAAGTAAGGTTTCTTGGACATGTGGTGTCCAAAGAGGGGCTAGCCGTGGACCCCGCAAAAATAGTGGCGGTGTAAGACTGGAAGGTTCCACGGAATGCAACCGAAGTCTAAAGCTTTCTCAGGCTAGCGGGCTTTTATCGAAAGTTCATCAAAGACTTTGCGAAAATCTCAGCTCTGCTTACAAGGTTGACGAAGAAGAACCTGACTTTCACTTGGGATTTGGATTGCGATGTTGCTTTCCAACGTTTGAAGAGGGCTCTGACAACAGCCCCAGTTCTGACATTGCCTGATGGGAGCAAGATGTTTACAATATACAGAGATGCATGCGGCAGGGGACTAGGCGCTGTCTTGATGCAAGAGTGGAAGTTAGTAGCTTATGGTGGAAGGCAGTTGAATGTTCATGAGAAAAACTACCCAACCCACGATCTAGAATTGGCTGCCATCGTGTTTGCGTTTAAGTCTTGGCGCCATTATCTCCTAGGTGAGAAATTTGAATTGTATACTGACCATAAATCGTTAAAGTACCTTTTCTCTCAGAAAGACCTAAATCTAAGATAGCAAAGATGGATGGAGTTTCTTGCCTCATACGATTTTGAGATCTCCTATACTCCTGGCAAGGGCAATGCGCTAGCAGACGCCTTGAGTAGAAAGAAGATGACCTTAAGTCCTCTCTTTGTAGAAAGGCAAAGCTTGGAGTACATAGCAAACTTTGACTTTAGACCCTCTGTTGATTATGTGACTGGTTTGATGGCAATGCTAGAGGTGCGACCTACATTGTTGGACTCCATAGGAACCGCGCAACGTGAAGACCCTCAGCTAGTTGATGTGATAGATAAGCTAATTAGGGGTGAGACTTCTAGTCACCTCGATAGATACTCCATCGATGATAAGGGTTGTTTGAGATGGGATGGAAGGCTATGCGTCCCACAAGCAAGGGATTTGGTGAAGATGGTTCTCAAAGAGGCACATCATTCCAAGTTGACCATACACCCAGGTGGGGACAAGATGTATAAAGACATTAAAAGAGTTTTCTTTTGGAATGGCATGAAGAGGGATGTAGCTGAATTCGTTTCTAAGTGCATGATATGCCTGCAAGTCAAGGCGGAGCAGAAGAAGCCTGGTGGTCTGCTTCATCCTCTAGAGGTCCCACAACGGAAATGGGATAGTATTTCGATCAACTTTGTTGATGGGTTGCCTAGGTCAAGAAGGGATAATACCAGTATTTGGGTAATAGTGAACAGGCTCACAAAAAGCGCTCACTTTATACCTATCAAGAGTAGAAGGACTACCTCATCATTAGCATCCATTTATCTTAAAGAGATAGTTCGACTCCATGGGATACCCTCCAGCATAGTGAGTGGTCGAGACTCAATCTTTACAAGCGAATTTTGGAGGAGTCTACAAGAGGCTGTAGGCACACAGCTATGCTTAAGCACGACCTATCACCCTCAAACCGATGGTCAGACGGAAAGGGTGAATAGAGTACTAGAAGATCTTTTGAGACTGTGCATTTTTGACTTTGGAGGAACTTGGGAGGATCATCTTCCTTTGTTAGAATTTTCTTACAACAATAGCTACCAAGCCACCATAGGCATGGCACCCTTCGAAGCTTTATATGGAAGACCATGTCGATCACCAACTTGTTGGTGGGGGTCCACAGATAAACTCATACTTGGGCCAGACATGATTAGAGAGACTTCAAAGAAAGTGGACCTGATACGAAGAAGAATGAAGACTACCCAAGATAGACATAAGTCCTACACAGACAATAGAAGGACCGACCTTGTGTTTGAGGTTGGGGACAAGGCGTTCCTTAAAGTATATCCTTTGAGGAATGTCATTCGCTTTGGGTTTGTAGAGAAGTTTGCACCAAAATTTGTAGGACCATTTCCTATCATTGAAAGGATTGGGATGATGGCTTACAAAGTAGAGCTGCCCGAAAGACTGGCTGGAGTTCATAATGTTTTTCATGTCTCTCAATTACGAAAGTGCTTACATGAGTCTGCGGAAGTTGTGGAGCCTAACATACTAGAGGAAGTCAAAGTGGAACGAGAAGCGACCGTGAGAAGAGTTCCAACTCATATCTTAGGAACAGAAGTCAAAAAGCTATGCAAGCGTGAAGTCAAGCTTGTTAAAGTTCAATGGAGCGACGCCGAGGAAGACGTGACTTGGGAGACTGAGGCCAAAATACGCGCAGCCTACCCTTTTCTTTTTTAGGGTACATCTTTGATCTCTTTTTCCTTAAGTTTATGCATGCTTGTATCTACCTTTTTAGTATATCTCCTCGGTCACATTCTTTATCCTTAGGTAGAAACCAATGGATGTTAACATGTATTTGAAACATGTTATGATTGATGGATGCAAGTGGATGCAAGTGTTTTGCTAGTGGTTGCTCGTGGATGCAAGTACACACACGATAGGCACTAGATCGGCTCAATCACCTTCACATTGCATATAAATATGTGTGTTTATTTAGGTTAATAGATGAATAATGGTTGTGTTATCATATGGACGCTGCATTCAGATGAATGGTTGTGCATGCATGTAGAAATAACATGTATCATTAGGAATCTTTTGCATACATAATGGACGCATGGCACTATCATGGTTCGCATTAAGGAGGTCAATAGAATTAGTAGACCGCCTGATTTTGCATTAGATAAGGACATGTACACACACTATGCATATAAACATGATAGCATTAGAAGTCTTTTAAGGACAATGGATGCCTGTGTTTGATGATTGAGTAGATGGACGATTGGATGTTAGGATATACATTCTCCTTAACTTGGAGATTTCAGGGACGAAATCCTTTAAGGAGGGGAGAATGTAACACCCCGAGCTTTCTATAAACCTTAAAGTTACGAATTAAAGAATACTTAATTTCAAATGTGAGAATTACGGGAAACGGGTTATGCCATTGCGTTCGTCTCGGAATTCTAGTTGAGATAGAGTCCGAGTTTGCGTGAATTATACTTCGTATGAAGAAGTTGTGTTTGTCAGAAGTTTTCAGAAAATTTAAATTCAAATTTAAACACAGAAGCGGGCAGGGCGGGAAAATTCCCGCCCCAGGCCAGGTCGACCAAGGGGTCGATCCTAGTGTCGACCTACCCTACAGGTCGAGATGGTTGTCGACCTAGGGGTCGACCTGGGGGTCGACCTACCCCCCTCGGGCAGATTTGAGATGTGGCCAATTCTGACCTGTTGCTGAGTCACTAGGGCTTAGGTGGCTGTTTGGATGGTTCTGGTTGCTCCTGTGTTGATCCGATGGCTTAAATTAATCCAAAACTCTATATAAACACGTATAAACTCAAGCTCTAAACCTAAACTAAATTAATTAAGTGCCATCATGCTGTCAGTTATCAACCTATAGTAGCCGCCTCCAACTAGAAGAAAGATAGAAGCAAGAATCTAATCTAATCTAAATAAGAATAACAATTAGTCTACATCAAAGGCGAGTAATTCAATTTCAAAATACAGATCCCAGAACTCAAGACTTTCTTTGAGTTTGTAAGTACAATTTCATTCGCAAAATAATTTTTAAACTAATTTGGATGAGTTATAATTGGAATTATGAGAATATGTCTGTTGAATCATGTGATGTTATTTAACTTTGTTGGTGAACATATGACAGTTTTGTTATCTAGTGTTAGTTGATCTAGTGTTAGTAGATCTATTTCATATGTCCAATCACATATGTTTAACTTAATTCATGTTGTGACATCAGTTTGTATGCAAGTTTGTGATGTTAAATCATATGCTAGTTCTTATGTGAATCTTATGCAAGTTTGGAATATGCTAGTTTGTATCATATGCAAATCTGTATGCGGATTATACACAAGTTTATATGTGAATCAAGTATATGTATATATGCAAGTTTATGTGTAAAAACATAGTTTACATGTTTAGATTCATATGCAAGTTGGTATGGAATTCATATGCAAGTTAGGAGAAAAATCATATTCATATGTGTAAGTTCACAATTTATGCAAGTTTAGGTGAAACCCATATTCATATATTCAAGTTCACAATTTCATGTTTTTAGATCCATGATAGTTTATGCAAATTTATGTTCTATATGTTAATTGCCTATGCAAGTTGTTGGCTATGCAAACTTATGTTATAATTCTTAGATCTATTTTATGTGTATGCAAGTTGTGATGTTGCTTTTCTTTTTATAAGTTAGACTATTTGCGAGTATAACATATTCCATATTAAAATGTACGAATTACGTGGGGATAATGGGATAATATTAAATATTAATATTATGAATTGGCATAAAATGGCCTTAAAGGCACATATTTAATTTGAGACATTAATTGGTATAATTTGTATACCTAGCATTTATGGACATAATTTAGGTGACAATTATAGACATAAATTAATTTGGAATTTATTGACAAAATTGAATAGGGATATTAATTGTAATAACCCGGAAAATGTGAACCAATTTAATTTTTTTAAAATTAGGTTATTACCAAAGAATTTGAATAGTTGGAATAGCCTATTTCAATAAAATATAGAATTGGGTATGGTATTGCAGTTTGAAATTTTGAATACAAACTTTGTCTGGCTGTACCGGGTGGAAAATATAACGGATTTTAGCGAAACTGAAAATATTTAAATCTGTTTAGGAATACCTTTCTAACGAATCTGAAAAATCGAAATTTCATAACGGAAATCAAAAGTTATGGCCAAATGAATTTTCAGAAAGGTCGCTATATAGTATATATAGCCCTTGAAAATTGATATTTTGCATACGACCTCGGAATTCGACGAAACCACTTTTGTTGGGTCCGGGATGTCAAATTATTGCTAAGTTTCAAATTTCATAATTTTTGAAGCTAGTATGGGAGCGGGGCAAAAGAAAATGTGATTGGTCAATTTCTGTTAAAATGGGTCGACCTAAAAATGGCCGTTTTCCAAACGAGCTCAGAATTCGATGAAACTGGTTTTGCTAGAACCGTATCGTCAAAACAAAGCTAGATTTATTTTTCTGGAATTTTCGATTCAGTTTGTGGCCCTGGCAAATTGAAATGTACGTTTAAATTAAATATCGAATGTTTTATATTTTAATTTGAAAAATAACTGACTGTAACAGTCGAAATGGCCAACGAAACATATCCCACTGTGTCCGGAATAGGGGTATTTAGCTAGGGGCGACAGTCGTTGGGTTTAAAAAGGAGTTCATTTGAGAAAACACTATTTAGAATTTACTATATAGCTCGGACCAATAGGATTTTTTCTTTAAAAAAAACGCGGAAAACCCTAGCCGCCAGCGATTGAACAACGCATGAAGCTCGAAACTTCTCGTCTCTTTTGCCACCGCCACAGGCCGTTTCGCCGCCTCCGCCAGCTGAAGCTTCTGATCGCCTTCGCCTCCTCTATCAATCCGACCAAGCCACGCCTCAATCCACCAACTGTACGCGTCGGATTTCGACCAGGAAGTCGCGCCCTTTAGAGCGCCGCCGCGACCCACAAGAGCCACCGAGTCCATCGCCACCACCGCCGATCGGAAGGTGATTCGTAGCTCCCTGACGCCGTGTGGTCTGATCGAAGCAACGAGGTACGGTTTGGCTTAAAAATCAAGACCTAGTTTTGAAGTTTTGAAAACTTTTCTGATATAAAATTCTGAAATGAAAATAACACTTTTAAGTGTTGCAAAACTTTGAAAAATAATATCTTTTTAGTGTGTTAACGAAATTCGATGAAACAGGAGACACCGTGACCGCAAGGAGGCTCTCTACATTCTAGAAGAAGCCGCGGATTTTTCTGATCTTCCTACAATTTTTAGCACCGCAATAACCAATGTGAGGAATCTAAATTATTTGTGTGAATGAAATCGTGTTGTATAAATTATATAAGCGAAGTGTAAATTATATACGCATTGTATACCTCATGTACATGTGTTGTATAAGTTATATTAGCGATGTATAAATTATACAAGCGTTGAATGAAACATATATGCTTTGAATTGTGATGAAATGCAAGTGAATTATTATATTATATTATATATATATATATATATACACTCCCCTCGTCCACAGACCATGGACGATATTTATTGCTTGTGATTGACGTGATATTATATGGTGGGACGAATGGTTCGAAATAATTGTTTGTGGTTGATATTATGGTTGAAAAATACCTTTGTGGTTGAAAAATACCCTCTTGTGGTTGAAACAAATTAGAATAGGATTGTGGAATTAAAAATAAAACATGCCGCCTGCGTGCGAACTAGATGCATGATCCCCATTGTCAAAAACCGCGAGGTTTTAAGGTAGAGCGAGGAGCCATACTAGGGACGGTCCCGGTTTTAACTACCCTGCCGTTATACTGCCGAAATTTTCTGAAATATTCATGTGTTAGAATAATTTTCATTCGTTGAAATAAATTGCATATGTTATATCGAATATTCATGTGTTGAGTTGCAATTCATTCGTTGAGTTGAAATTCATGTGTTGAATATTATTTGAATTTAAACAAATATCTTTAGCGATAAAAATCACATTTTTATAAATATACAAACTATATCAAATATTCATGTGTTGAGTTGCAATTCATTCGTTGAGTTGAAATTCATGTGTTGAATATTATTTGAATTTAAACAAATAGCTTTAGCGATAAAAATCATATTTTTATATATATACAAACTATATCGAATATTCATGTGTTGAGTTGCAATTCATTCGTTGAGTTGAAATTCATGTTTTGAATATTATTTGAATTTAAACAAATAGCTTTGGCGATAAAAATCACATTTTTATATATATACAAACTATATCGAATGTTCATGTGTTGAGTTGCAATTCATTCGTTGAGTTGAAATTCATGTGTTGAATATTATTTGAATTTAAACAAATAGCTTTAGCGATAAAAATCACATTTTTATATATATACAAACTATATCGAATATTCATGTGTTGAGTTGCAATTCATTCGTTGAGTTGAAATTCATGTGTTGAATATTATTTGAATTTAAACAAATAGCTTTGGCGATAAAAATCACATTTTTATATATATACAAACTATATCGAATATTCATGTGTTGAGTTGCAATTCATTCGTTGAGTTGAAATTCATGTGTTGAATGTTATCGTATTTTAAAATAAAATGAATCGACAATGAAAACTATATTTTTATTTTGAATATGGAGTGTTAAAAACATTCACGTGTTGAATAAATATTTTTGATGATAAAAATATTTCTTTTGTCATGTATATGCTTAGATAAAAATACACACGTGTTGAAATAAATAATAGTTAGCTAGAAATATTATTATTAGCTTTGTTCTGCATATATATACATGTGTTGAACAGGAAAAATGGATTAGCTGTAGAGTAAAGAAATTATTTGCGTGCCCGACAAATAGGTAAACCTTGATGAGTTGGCTGCGCAATTTTATTTATATATCAACTCCTGTGAATGCCATTGGATGCGGAGTGCTGGTTATTCTGTGTGAAATAATAAACGTCGCCATAGGATAGTAACAATTAATTTTGAACTACACTACATGGCATACTTCTTGACGATAGGCATACTTCATCATATTCCACATAAGCAATTGGAGCTTGTGTGACGAGGTGGAAGATTTACCATACGAGCGAGAGGCTTGTATGGGGATGACTATATACTACAGGTTGAACTGATGACTGATATGGACTATATAAAATATAACGATAAATTGCCAGATTAATAAAAACCCGACACGGGTCTAGAGTTGACAATAATCACGTCGCTCTAGTTATTAGATACGGCACATGGACTATTTATTTCCACACGGAAACGGGGTGACGAGAATTTATTCTCTGGAGTGATTATCTATACATGCTCCCCCGTAAACACCAGAATATATCACTATAAATATGTGAATGCTTTTTATGATTTATTTGGTACCTAATACGGCCCAATAAATTTCCAAACCCCTCCACGTACAAAGGAGGTTATGGCGAAATTTTTCGAAATATTAAGGCGTTAGTGAAATATTTGAAGTGAAAACGAAGTTGAAAATATGGGATGAACTATAATTGAAATTATAGTATGAACTATATTTATATATATGAATATAAATATAATTAAAAGGAATAGAGGCCGTGCAGTTCGTGTTTCGGAATCGTAATTTGAAACGATTAGTACGAGAAATCCGACCATCGGATTTTCCCGAAACCGCAACCGCTGGGTTCGCCTTGGAAATATCTTCCCGACGGCACCAACCTTGTAAAAATCCAATGGTTGGATTGTCCGGAATGTTTAATTCAAATCTGAAGAAAAACAACATCAGAATCGTTTATATTTATATATAAATATAAATATAATTAAATTAAATCGAATAACGACGTTGCAGTTCGAATTTTGAAACCGTAACTTCAAACGACTAGTGAGGGAGATCCGACCGTCGGATTTTCACGAAACTGGAACCGTTGGGTTCGTTTTGGGAATATCTTCCCACTGATATAGACTTTGTAGAAATTCAACGGTTAGATTTTCCGATACGTGTAAAACAAATTAGGGGAAAAACAGCGCCAGTGCCACGACATGACCTGAAATGTCGTTTAATTAAATATGGCCATTTTTAAATAAATAAAGATGGCGAAAAATCGTTATAAAATATTATAAGCAACATAGATTGCAAATAAACCAATTGGGCTTGAATTGTTTGATATTTGATGGTTGTATGTGTTTGACACGAAAATAACACTAAATAACTGAAAGATGGATGTCGAATAATATAACCATAGAAAGAATCGATTTAAATTCTAATGACGTGAATTATTTGAAAAGACCGAGCTAACCCTCATTTCAGATAATTTATCGAGCGATTCGAATTGGAAAATGAAAAGAAGATTCAAGACCGACGATCTTCGTATCGGTTGGATGGGCGCTACTGAGGTTCCTGACCGGAGTAGCTACCGGAAAGGGACGGAAGTAGTAGCCGTCTGAACGTATGTGTTGATTGGACGGATATACGAGGAATTCGACGCCTTCGGTTTCGTTCAGACCCAGAACGGACTTGTAAATGGACTGTGTGTCTGACATTGGATTTTGTTCTATACTGATTGATCTTTGTTAAATATATATCTGTTTGGCGGCAGAGAATTTATTCTTTTGCTTAACGCCCTTCTCTGAGACGTACGAGCTCAGGGGTTATATATCGATGGAACTCAATCGTATGGAGTGGACTGCCTATGTGGCATGCCAAGATGCTGCGATCAAGGCTTCTGTTGCAAAGCAAAGTCTTGTGGATGATGATCAAAGCACGGTCTACGTGCCCTAGCTTTGTGTATTTCGTAGATTCGCGAGCCTCACACCCTGGTATGAGTTAAAAACGGGATACGGACCGCTGGGAGAGCACGACGTTTCTTTCTAGCTATGGTGGTATCAGTGACTTACCAGCCCTGACATTTATATCTACTTTTCACCTTTGTGGTTGTTGGAATGCGAGGCGCCTCGATTATAGGTCTGTAAGGACCGGGAAACGTGTGTTCAGGCATAATTAATCCTCAAACGTAAGAGAGGACCGACCCAGCCGAATCCAGGGTTGTCCAGAGTGCGTAGTCCTGAGGCATTTGCTAGAGTGTCTCGAAGCGGAGAGGAGCTTGCCCCTTGCCTCGACTCATGACGGAAATCCAATTTCCAATACGAAATAACGGACTCGATTGTAGAACTAGTATGGCGACATAGTAGATGGTAGCTATGCCGCCTATGATTGATATTTATGATGCTATTCGCTTTTGAAACATATATGCACTAGTAATAATATCAAATGATTTTGCTTTATACGTATCAAGCATATTTGGCCATTATAAGGTAAAACTCTATCCTCCGGCTTGCGTTGCATTGTATGATGGGACTTGAGTCTTATAATGGCTTCATTCTTTCTAAAAGCATTGCGTTGTTTTAAAAGAATTTACTTTGTTTTAAATGCACTAGCAATCACTGGAGTAAACCCGTTCCGCGAAAGTGGCGTGGTCCTATGATTTGCTATCACTGTTGTTTAAACTGTTAAATAGATTCCTCATACCAGTCCCCATGACTGACTCGTTGTTTGTTTCACTTTGCAAACGCGGGTGCCCTTATTTTCACACGGGCAGCCTAGTACACAGGTGACAGGTTGTTTTTGGCTCTGCACTGCTGCATGGAGTGCATTTTTGGCTCATGGCGAGGCTGACTTCACAGAGACGACTTTGACTTTTTCCGCCATTACTGTACTTATATTATGATTCCGCCACGGGCGATGCAGACTGATTTACTTTCCATATTTCTTATTATATGTATATGTACCGCCTTCGGCGATGTAGACTGATACCCTTATTAAGTCTCACTGCATGTATGTATTCCGCCTCTGGCGATGATGACAGATCACTTACCTTTTATTTACTAAGTTATATCCTATGCTATGCTATTCTGATGTTATTACATGTTGTGATTCTGCTGTCATATCCATGTAAAATTATTCTATTTATTGTTTCTGCTATTATCTGTACTCTACTATGATGATTAATGTGTTATATTCCAATGATTATCCTTAATACCGCCCCTCTGATTTTGGGATCGTCACATTAATCCAATTTATGTATAAATAATTATGTGTAATAATTAACCGCCTAAGGCACGAGGTTAGACTCGTTTGTGGTAAAAGACTACCCGGGCCCGCCCGACAAATCCTGCAACCACAAACGGTAGTCTAATGTGAGAGTTCAAAGGCATAAATTAAATGCGTAACAATTTGCAAAGACACGAGGTTAGACTCGTTTGTGGTATAAGACTGCCCGGACCCGCCCGGCAAATCCAGCAACCACCAATGGTAGTCTAATGTGGGAGGTCTTGCAAGGTTATGGCTTTAATGAATTAAGTAACACTTAACCAAGATAAACATGTGGTGGGACATGGGGGTTAAGTGGGTTCCTTGGGTGGCTTGTGAAATACGATTAGAAACACTTAACCAAGTTGAAACATGTAAGAAGATATGAATAAGAATGGGGTTAAGTGGGAAACCTTAGTGCGGACCAAGCATAGGTGGAAAGCTTGTGTCAGGCATTGGGGCCCTTTTCAAACCAGTAGCCCATTAAATATCTTTGTGAGCCCGACCCAAGTCGAGGACGGGACACACTTACTGGGTTTGATTGTAAGAGGTCAAAAACGGGTTAACCGTGGCAACACAAGTCCAATGGGGTCATGTGCGTGCGTGGGCCCGGGCTGGTAGGTAAGACATTATTGCATCATGTAGGTATAAGCCATGCATCCTTGAGTTGTATTGGGTTTCCACTTTGGGGAGTGATACACCCCACTGTGTGACCAGCACGGGTATCTACGAGTTAGGAAGCCGATCTCATGGGTGTAGTGGGTACCACTAGTGGAGATAGGGGCAGGCGACACCTATGAAGTCAGCTATGTGTACACGAAGCTACTATTATGGTTACTAAGTTCGGCAGGTGGGATCAACTTTTAGGGTGACTGGTGGTGGTGCAGTGTAGTTATTATCTATAGTGATTTGGAGCGCGGTTAACGTTATCTTATTTCAATTGTTTGCTATGTCATGCCCATTTGTTTCACAGTCATTCCTTGTTTTACAGCTTATGCCTTATCCCAGTTACTTTAATAATTATATTGTTAAAGTTATTGTACTCGCCAGACTTTATGTCTGCCCCCTTTGTTTTCGCCTCTTTTCTTCCTTCCCCCCCCCCCAGGTTCTCAGGGTGGTACTAGTGCTAGTGGAGCTTGATTTGGATCGCTTTCTCTCTCTCTTTTGGAAGTACTTGGATTGCTGAAAGTAAAGTTCAGCTCATCTGTTTATGGCTATTTATGTTGGGGTTATGCTTTTTACTTTATGTACTCAGAAAATAATTTGTCAAGATGGATATTAAGTGTACTTGGTTTTATCTTTGGTTTTTGATGTTGTTGTAATCAATCTATCTCTCCGCTGTAATAAAAGTTGTTTTAAAATTTTCAAGTACCAATATATGTATCTGTCTTATTATATTCTGTTCTATACACTAATAATACTCCATGAAAGTTAATGCATTCCCTTTGTGAGTGACATTAATGGACGTGGGGTGTTACACCTCCCCTTCGTTCTTTTCTTCCTTTAATAAATTCTTCAAACCAAATAAAAAGAGAAAATGAAATCGAAAACAAAATCTAAACCGTAATGGTAGTCTGCTCGTTTTTATAAAGCTCGACTCAACCGGAGCACTCGCAATTTAGTGGTGTTAGAATAGATGGAAGGGTCACCGCGATTCCATGGAGGAATTGAATTCTATCGTGAGTTGTGTGAAGCTGATGCAGAGCTGATATTGGTTGCAACTAGAAAATATGGGTGTCGCGGCTTTACTGAAAGCCGTAGGGATCGACAGTAGGTTTGTTTTTTTGAAGTTCGATCTTCATTTTGGGGTTCGTCATTGAGCTGTGTTGAACAAGATGAACTAGACATTTGTGGTGAAGTTCGAACGTGATGGTATACTGGAGAATGGGTTCAAAATGTGACGATGGTGCTAGGAATGATGTTGGAGGGGGAGTCAATCTCGATTTTCAGTTGAATGAGGGGTGGACGTGAATTTGTAATGGTGCAGTAAGTGATTTGAAGCATGGTTTGGGAATGATCAATAAAGGGGTTGTCTGGACAGCAGTAAGAAGCTGATAAGGATTTGGAGGAGATGTAGTAATTAAATTGTAGTAGTATAGCAGTGGTGTAAGTGTAGAAAGGGGATGTTAGTGTTGACTATGAAGTGTCCGATGAAATGCCATAGTAGTGTCAATCTGGTGGTGAGCAAGGCAGCAACGTCGGATTAATGTAGATGGTTCGGACTAGCAACTAACAAAAGTATGATGAAATTTTTGTGCTTTTACAGTGGAAAATGATCGATGTGTGTTGATATGTTCATAGTTTGGTCGAGTTATGTGCATAGCAGTAAGGTATACATTATTTTTAGAAATTTAAATTCATAGAACAATTTATTTATTTTATTTGTAGCAGTTAATTTAAATAAATAATCATTTAACCATTAAATAAAATAAAATACTCGTAGGTGCAAAAAAATTCATTCGAAATAATTCGAGTTGATTTGTAGACGGGAAGATACGACATTTAACGGGATATTCAGCGCAAATAAAATCAGGTTAGTAAATCTCACTCGTAGTTTTATATTTGAATTTATTTGTATCATTAAAAATGAATTGTTGGCTGTTTAGATGCATGCATGAATTATTATATATTTATATATATTAGTTATTTAGGCTTGTTGGTTGTGGCTATTATATATATTGGGTATTTCCTGTAGTATCATTGGCGGATGACCCTATTGCCCTCCGATATATGAGTGGATGACCTTCTATACCGCGATATCCTGCCTTGAAGCAGGATTAGTATTATTTATGTTTACTAACATTTGTGGATGTAGGAAAACAGGTGGGAGGGATCCAATTGGATCTCTCAAAATTTATGTTTGTTTGTTTCCATATTCATATATGATGTGATTGATAATTGGGTGCTTGTGGATGTTGGAATATCACTGGCCTAGATATTTATATTTAAAAATATCATAAAAAGGGGTTTTTAGATTTTAAAAGGAAATATTATTTTTCGAAATAAAATTTGAATTTCGAATAGGCTAAGAAAATTATAACTTGTTTTTAATAATAAAACAAGTATTGAATTTATAAACGATGTTTTTGAATGGAAAGAAAAATTATCGTTTGATAATATTTAATTTTAAATTCAAGAAAGAATTTAAAAGGATAAAAACTTATTTTTCGAAACGGAAATTGGATTTCAAATGAAATTTGAAATCGAAACTTGTTTTAGTATTTAAAACCAAAAATGAAATTTGTAAAAGATATTTAGAAATAAAGAAAAATAACTATTATTGTATAATTTGAAATTTTAATTCAAGTATGAATTTGATAAGTGAGTTTGGAATCGTTCAAGAAGAAAACGATGAATTTTTTTTCGATGTTCGGAATAAATTGGATTAAAATAAATCTATACAGATTTATGTTTTGAATTCAATGGAGTCTAATTGATAGAAAATAAAATATTATTTCCAAAAGATATTGGAACTTATTAAATAGAAATTTAGAATTTTAATATGAAAATAGATTCTATGCTTATATATAAGTTATAATAATAAAATATTTCAAATAAGGAATTGAGTTTTAAATGGAAATTTAAATGGAGGCTTGTCAAATATAAAATAAGGAAATTGATTTATAAACAATGTTTATAAATGTTTTGAAGTAATTTTCATTGGATAAACTGGAAATTGATTTTTCCAAATATAAGAAATGACATTTAAAATCATATTTTTAAATGAGATAGAAAAGGGTATTTTTATGGTAAGTGATGTCAGTTTTGTATTACAAACTCTTATCCATCTCAAGATAAGAATGTTGTCTATCAAGGTCTGAGAGGTAATTAAAATACCCCAACTTGAATGACTTCACTATTATCAAGGGATGATATTAGTTAGTAATGGTTGAAGGATATTGAAATGAGTTATTTTTCCGTTTATGTCCAATTGTATTCTTCAAGGCTTGAAGTTGGATAAAACTGTCGGGTTTATATAGAAATCGATATTTAATGTGTAATTGAGCTATGAATAAATTTATAACCAAGTTATGAATTGGGAATGGAATAATTAACGATTTAGGGTAATCAGAAATATTAAGTTAAATTTGGAAAGATGGTTTAATAAATATTATAATTATTGAAAATGGAGTTGGAATTGAATTATAAACGAAGTTAATGTTTATAAATAAATTTAATTAAAACGTACTTGTCGTAGCGCGGTAGTTCGTAAATTGGCGATTCGAACTTCAATTGAGTATATAGAACTCAATATAAGTCGGAATTCGATGAAACAAGAAATGGCCAGACCGATTAAATGATAGTTTTCAAATGGAAGAGAAAAATCTGGATTTCGTTTTATAGATTTTGAGTTATGTCAAAATCAAATTTTGGAAAAGTCGCTGTAAAATCGTTTAAGAACCATAACGATTTAATTAATTAATTAATTAGAGGGATTTTTAGTGAATAAAAATCCGAATTTAAATTAGAAAAATCCAGATTTGAGTTATAAAATAAATATGAATTCAAGTGGAGTAAGTGAATCGATTTTCCAAATAAAAATCAGGTTTTTAATTACCAAATGAACTTAATAATTTGAAAAGAAATTAGTTAGTGGAGTTTGAATCGAACTTAACTTGGTTTGAGGGAATATAAATTTGTATTTTTGGAATTGGAAAATCGAATATTAAATTTGAATTAGAAATGGAATTCGATTTATGTATAAGCGATTTAAAATATATTCGATTATGATATGTTTGAATCGAAAGTGCATTAGGCAAAAGTGCTAATTAATGAAGTGGTTAGCGAATTTTTGTTAAAGAAGAATGAATTGATTTAAATGAGTTGGAAATGGACGTATATTTGTAACAGGTATGGAATGAAGATATGAAGAGAATAAAGATTATATTTTTAGTGCTCGATAAAAAGGTACATGTTTAAATTTCCATATGAGATTTTATGAGCCTACTGGGCATGCCGCTTGGCCTTTTGATTTTCTTTTTGAATGGAAAGGGCCTAGAGAGGCGAGATGAGGTTTGAGCTATTGACCGGTACAAAGGAGGTGTTGGCGAAATTTTCCAAAAATTTAAGGAGTTGGAATATTTTTAAGAAGTTTTGACAACTAGAAATCAATATATCGATATATATAGAATTCGATAAGGAATTTGGAAAATAGTTAATGAATGAATATTTATTAATAAGGGCCAGTGATTTATTTGATGGATGTTTGTTTTCCTTTGGTAGTTAAATCACCGATTATCAAATATTTTTTACCGTTGTTGTCAATACGGAGAGACCGGTTGGATTTATTATCCAAAAACCACTCCGTGTAGGCATAGACATGGCGAATTAGATTATTTGAAGATAATCAAAGACGGAGTAAAGTGAAAGGGTTGTTCTGTTTGTCCAGACCTAGGACAATTTGTATGGACAAATGTCGGATAGAGTATTCCTAACATATCATATAAGACAATCTTTTCAAGGTATTATGTCTGGAGGCGGAGAAATTCGTTTCTCTTAGCTTTTATACCTGTAATGTTTTGGGAAGAACAACTAGTGATTTGACGGGTTTGACGATGTGACATTCAAAGTGTATGGTGGCCAGATATTCTAAAAGATAAACGTAGCCTCAAGCCTCACAACCAGGAAATGTCAAAAATCGGGCAGGCAGCATGGCTAGTTGAGTCATACCCAAGCAGGGTATATTTGTCACCGGTCTAGAGAAAATTCAATTATTTGTTCTTCTTTCGATTCTGTATCTTACGGATTACGGTTGGACGGCCGACAACCATGGGTGACAATATATTCGCTACACTCAAGCTAAATGAATGTGCGGTCATTTGTGGCTGGGTTGCAAGACGTTCTTGTTGAACCCCAGTGTATCCCCTCTCGAGTACACTGATCGGGAGGTTGTCCCATACCTTGTCATAGTTGGAATCCAATCTCCAATAAGCGCCCTGCGATTTTTGATTTTATATTATGTATGTGGAGCGTGAGACGCAAGCGTTCTACTAGATGGTTATTTATTTGATTAGACATTATTATAATATCACTGGATTTTGATATCAAAAATGTTTTGGTTATAGTAAGGTAAAAACCGTCCATGTTTATGTGTGGGCTGGTCTTACTATTAACCTTTCATTCAAAAAGATTTTCAAAAGTTAAACAATATGGTTGGAGTTTACTCACACTAGTCCCATGACCGACCTAGAGTTTATTTTGTTTTTTTTTCACTAAACTCTTGGGTGCCCAAATTCGTATGGACAGTCAAGTGTTTCAGGATATTTCAGATACACCTGGAGGAGCTTGAAGCAGGAGGCTTCACCGTTAGTTATTTAGAGTCATTTCCACTGTGATGCATATGTGTTATAATATGATATGGTATGTATATACAAAACATATTTGTATTTCAAAATTATGATATATCATATTATATTTTGTTCAGTTCCGTTGTGAGATTATGATGTTTCTTTTAGTTCTTGTTCTATCTATTATATTTCTTCAACCCTAATGACTCGTATTTCTCTATTATTTGAGTTGGACGTGTGTGGTATTTAGTCAACTCAAGTAGTACGGATTTGCGGGCCATCACAGTTGGTATAAGTGCTTAGATTGAGTGAACACCTAGGCTTTGGTGGGGGTTACTCATTAGAGATAGGGTCAGTAGTACCCTAGAATGAGTTGAGTGTATGTACATGAAAGAGCGTATTTGTAAGTTGATATAAAAATTGTTTTATATCGTGTTGATTAGTTTTTCGAGTGGTTTATGAACTCTTGTCGGTACAGTATGATCAACTGTATCGAAAGGTATTTATAAACACTTGAACAGAGTAATTCAACATAATATTGTTTTAAAATGGGTAAATGAAATAATTTTACCCAAAATATTATTTTGATATAAAAGTGAATAATTTTCTAAAATTATTATAGTATATGGATGTGTTGGTTGAGATTATAATCATATTAGATTATGGATTATAATAGTTATATATAACCAAATAAAATTGGTATATATAAATGAGATGAATTAAAATTGGATTGAAACCACAATTTGGAATTTTAATCCCGCATGTTTGGAAAATATTTTCTGAAGTGTTATGTAAATAATATAGCTTTGATTGGAAGGAGTTTTGAATAAAAATCACTTTGAATGGATTTTCAATAGGATAAAGCACTGAACTCACTTTGGTGACGGGAAAATAATTCTAGTGATGATCGCGACATTATCAATGTTCATTTTCGAGTTTCTGAGTGACGGATTGCTCCCTGGGGAAAAAATTCACAATGGAAATTTGTTTACAAGAAAACAAGTTGTTTTGGGAAATACAAATGTTTTGAATTTGAGATTGGAATAAATATATGTATACATATTTATATGATTTCAAAAGAAATTGGATATAAATACCGGGTATTTGAATTCTGAAATCTAAATTTAACTTAAGCAAGTTAAATGGATCGAAATAAATAAATCAATTTGAATGCATATGAATGAAATATTGAGTTATAACAAAGTGAGTTTTTGAAAAGTTACCATGTTTGTAGCATTTCTTCTACCTTAGTAATTTCGGGGACGAAACTCTTTTAAGGGGGAAGGAATGTAACATCCCGAATTTTTAGTTGTTTTATAATGAATATTTAAACTAGTTGTAAATATTTAATTTGAAGTATAAATGAATTTTTGTATTGAATTTATCGATTTAAAAATCAATATATGAATTAATATCGAATGTATTGAATAATCGAATTCACAGTTAAAAACTGAATCTAAATGATCCAGTCGATTAATATATTTCAGTATTGAATTAGAATGATAATAATAATTATTATCGATTAGGATTTAGTTGTCTAAAATCGATTTATATTTTAATCAAATTTAGTTTTAAATCATTAATTTAAATTGTTATTTCCCTTATACAATCGAATTAAATTCCAGAATTAGTTCTGTGGAGTTCAGAATAACACCATAATCTGGTAACGTCGATCGTTACATTAAAATAGCGGTTCGAGGACCGCGATATATTTTAAGTTATTTAATTAAAAAAAAATTCAAATCTTGTTTAAATCAATCATACATTGGTCGACCTATTAATTGTACAAATGCATAGCGTCTTCTTCGAGCTATAAAAATTTCCTCTCGCTTTGGATATCAAGGAAATAAGATATAAATAGACATGTACTCATATAACAACCCGGATTTTCAGAACCAATTTAAAATTTTTATTTTAGCAATTTTAATGGATTTTGAGAATTTAAAGTGATTTATTTTAAATAATAACGAATAAAATTTATTTTAATCGAAGTTAGAACATGTAAATTTATTTTAATTATAAAACGAGCCTGAAATGGCGTAGTAGTTTGAAAATCCGATTTCTAATTTCGATTTAATATACAAAATTCAATATAAGTCAGAATTGGATGAAACAAGAAATATTTTGAATCTGATTAACAAAATCTTTCAAACGGGTGTAATAAACTGAGATTTCACTTTATAAATTGAAAGATATGCCAGTTTAAAATTCAGAAAAGTTGCTGTGGAATATATATATAATTTTAATATAATATATAGCCCTTAAAATTAGCCATTTTGCAAACTACCTCCATTTTCGACGAAACCACTTTTGTTGGATCCGTAATGTCAAATTATTGCTATATTCCAAATTTCATAATGTTTGGAATCAATATGTGAGCATGGTGAATTTAAACGCATTTGGTATTTTCAATTTGAATTTAATCGACTGGAAAATGACCATTTTTCAAACGGTCTCCAAATTTGACAAAATTAGTTTTCTTAGGACCGTATCGTCAAAACATAGCTAGATTTATTTTTCTAGAATTTTTGGAGTTAGTATGTGGCCCCGGTAAATTAAAATGTACATTGAAATCAATTTTGACCGTTCTATTAACTTATATTTTAATTTTAACGAAAACCAATCGAAACAGCTGAATTGGCTTACGAAACATATCCCATTGTGTTTGTAATGGGGGTATACAGCTAGGGACGACAGTAGTTGGGTCTCATTTGGAGTTCGAATAAAAAGTCAACCTTTTTGGAGAATTAAATTTAATTAAATAATTAATTATATAATTAGCCCCCATTTTCTCTTTCCCCGATCAGAAATTGAAAAAATAAAATTAAAAAAAACCTAAAAAAAACCACCGCTGCTGTTCACCATCGCCCCCATCTCCTCCTCTGCCATTATTTAACCCCTAACCCTCCACAACCCTAAAACCGCTGCCATCACCTCAATTGGACGACCGCCACTGCCCTGACCGGACCTCCACCGACTACAACACCCCTCCGCCCCTCCACTGACCACCACTTACCATTGTGGGTCCCCCATTTTATAAAACCCAATTTTTAATTAAAAACAACGTACATTTATCGCTGCGACCTTCCCGAGCCTGTAACTTCCAAACCGTGAGCTTGTGGCCAAAATTCCTTAGTGCCAAAGTTGAAGAGCACGATTTTCTCTTCGATTTAGCTATAAGGAAGGCCTATTTGGATTGCGGAGTCACCGGAATAACACGCGTAAAGTCTGCTGTCCAAATCGTGTACTTCCGTGAATTCTGGCAAATTGGAGCATTTTCGGGGAAAAGTCCATTAGGCGAAAGTTGTCCGGAATGGCGCGCTTACGCTAGAAAGAAAGAATGGATTGAAGATTAAAGCTCGTCTGCAAATTCTGGAACCAGAATAGCAATTCAGAACGTCAGAAATGCACGGCGGAGTGGATCCCTATGTGAGAACTCTTTCTCTCAATTTATTTACAGTCAAATATATACAAGGATATAGACGATGCTTAGTAGCACCGACACCCTTGATTGTACAAGCCATTGATGTTTGTTTGGATTGAATTAACTGTAATGTATTCATGTGTTGAATAAATTGGTTGAACAATAAAAATGTCATTTTTATTATATAAATGAGCTATATAAAATATTCAAGTGTTGAATAAAATATTTTATCGTTAAAAAAATAATTTTTAACGTGTATATGAATGAAAATAAATATTCATTTACAAATCGGACAATTTGTTTATGTACACTCATTTGACTGATATGGATTGGGTCGATAAATTATACAGATCGACCAACTAAAGAAATAATATTCAGTATTAATTGATTGAAACCCCACACGGGTATTGGGATCATATTTGACGTACACTAATCCCAATTTTTTAGTTGTATGTCGATCGATTGGTTGACAGACTGTGGTAAGCGTTAATTATTTATATTTAATGCTTATGCAGTTGTGTAATGCACTCTGGATGATGGATTATTGTTTATCATTGTTATTATATACATGTGTTGTATGGAATCCTTATAAATAACATTATATAGTAATTGATTAGGTCTCATTCGAATTTTGAAAATAGAGAATATTTTAAATAATATTCAGAAAAGGATTAAAATATTCATATGTTGAATAAAATATTCATGTGTTGAATAAAATATTTAAACAATAAAAATATCATTTTTATTGAGTGTATAAACCACTAAAATATTCATGTATTGAATAAAATATTCACTTTTTGAATAAAATATTCATGTGTTGAATAAAATAAAATAACGAAAATTTTAAAATAATATTCAGTAAAAGATCAAAATATGATTTTGATGTCCGATTTTGGATCGACACGAAAATATTGAAATATTTGAAGCCGTGTTGATTAGATATGCGTCATTTTAACTCGAACGATATTCATATCGATTTTATTTATATATTATAATGAATATCGAAAAGGAAATTATTTCAAATTCAGATATTTTGAAAATATTATCATTTATATTTTATAATGATAAAGAGTATTCAATTTTGATATAAAATTGAAAATGAAGTTGGAATCTTTTTTAAAACAAATTTAAAATGATTTATAAAATACGTTTAAATGGAAGCCGACAAAATATACATAATATATACATTATGTATATTTAATGCCCTGAATAGAATGCGACCGTTCGCAAATTTCGACCATTGGCTTCGAATTGACATTACGGGAGATCCGACCGTCGGATTCTCCTAAACCGGAACCATTAGGTTCGTATCGAAAAGACCATTCCAATGAATATTAGAGATTTGAAATCTAATGGTTGGATTTGGAATTATGTCCAAATCAAATTTGGAAAAAGTCGTTGTAAGTGCAGTTCGATGACCGTTTATGGAAATCTACTGAAAGGGCCTTAATAAAATTATTAAAAATATCAATAATTTGTGTAAAATCATAATAAATGATTTGGAAAGAGTTGGGATGAAAAATTCCATATTTGAAAAGATAAAAATATATTTTTATCGAAATGAACTAGTTATCAGCTAGAAATAATAATCCAATATTTTTATATAAGTAAATTGGATTGAAATGGTTTTTAAATATCCAGAATTTTCCAATGTATGAATTGGAATGGATTTGAATGGAAATAATCTTCGGAATATTTCGATATTGGATTCCATGATTATACAGATATTTTGGAGGAATTTGGAAGGTATATATATCGTTATTCCCAATACGATATTTGTTGATTTCAGAATTTGATATTGAATATAAGCCGATATACTTTCTATTTAGAGCATTGTATTTAATATCGAATTGGATTTTGGGTTTGTCATGAAAGGTGTTTTAAATAACACTTGTTCTTTAACCCTATTAATAGTGAAATGTGATTTGGAACTTATATATCTTTTTACTAAGATTTAGTGGAAAATTTCCAAAGTAAAGTTTTCCTATTCAATACAATAAATTGAAATGGAATGGAATTCGATTTGGTAATAATCAAAGTGAGCTTCTATGGAGGAATACTATTAATATATATGGAATTTAAAAGGCTTGGTCGTTAATCCATTTATATTATTAGTCGGATACGGAAATTGATATCGATTATATATTGATCTGTTTTCCATGATGATTCCATAATTAATGGAATGTGATTTTGAGTTTACCGTGAACGATGTTTTAAAGGACATTCGTTTTTTAACCTAGTTTGGGACATAATTTATTTCTGGAAAGTTGAATAATCATTTAGTAATGATTTTAGAAGATTAAAACTAAGTGGAGTTTTAATGAATCTTTAACTAGGTTGAAATGTGAATATGATAATTTAAATTATCAAATTTGGGAAGATGATCGAGAATGGAGTACCACCAGTTTTACTCGAAGCGATAGTTAAATCTTTAATTAGATTTGAACGTGAAATGGTAATTAAATTTACCGATAACACCGTGGTGTTAAAGATGGAGTATTACCAGTTTTTCTCCATGGGATGAATAGGTTGGGATTGGGAAATAAATTTTTTTAATGATTACTTCGGTAAGGTGCGCTAATCCCAACTAGTTTGGATAAACCTTAATTTGGTTTAGAAATGATATCCAAAAGAAGATTAAAGAATAAATTCACAAGAATTTATCTTTGATAAAATTAAGGGGAACCTTTCCCTAATGATGTGAATATTCGAATCAAAGAATATTCTAAATTGGAATGAGGCGTATGCTGTGTTTGTGTAGCACTTGTTTATAATATACACGAGTTATTCGGAAAGGCTGGGTTTATACACATTGTGAATAACTGATTCAACAATAAGTCGACGATGAAGATGGTGGTTGAAGATCAGAGGTCTTCACATCGTTTGGATGATTACTGATGTCTTGATTGGGCTGTACACCCAAGACGAGGTAATAAGTGGTGATCGTCTAGACGTACTTGGAAATCGACGTGATATGCGAGGACCTCTCTCCGGTATTGGACATATGGGACGAGGAATAAGGTGCCTCCGGTTTCGTTCAGACCCAGAAAGAACTTGTAAATGGATGTGTGTCTGATATTGGATTTTATTCTGTATTGATTGATCATTATTAAATATACATCTGTTTATCAGCGGAGAATTTATTCTCTTGCTTAACACCCTTCTCTGAGACATATGAGCTCAGAGGTTATATATCAATAGACATCAGTCGCATGGCATGAATTGCCTGTGTGGCATGCTGAGATGCAAATGATCAAGGCTTCTGTTGAAAAGCAGAGCCTTGTGGTTGATGATCAAAGCACGACCTTAAATGGCATAACTTTGTGTATAGCGTTAATTCGCGAGCCTCACACCTCGATATGAGTGAAAAACGGGATAAGAAACCCAAGGAGGACATGATGTTTCTTTTTGGCTATGGATGGTGTCATGGTATGGAGCACAAACATTTATTATAATTTTACCTTTGTGGATGATGGATAGCGAGGCGCCTCAGATATATAGGTTACTACAGAGCCGATGGATAGGTCCTATAGGGCCGGGAAACGTGTGTTCAGGTATTGTCCATCCAGTATGTGTGGACTGGCCTTGGAGGATCCAAGGGATCGCTGTGTGTGACCCTGAGGCATTTGCTAGAGTGTTTCGAAGCCGACGAGGAGTACATCCATTGCCTCGACTCATGACGGAAATCCAATTTCCAATACGTGACATTTCAGTTTTAAATGTAAAAATAGTATGGCGGCATAGTAGCTTGGAATACTATGCTGTCTATGATTGATACATTTATATTTGAAGTTGATTTCTTCATTTATAGTAGTAATAAAAGATGAAATTTCGCGTATCAAGCATATTTGGCTATTATAAGGGAAAACTCTATCCTCGACTGCGTTCATTGTGTGATGGGACTTGAGTCTTATAATAGCTTCAATTTTCTATTTAGCATTGCGCTGTATGTTTTATGCACTGGTATTCTTGGGAGAAAACCCGTTCCGTGTTATACGGCGTGGTCCCTTGATTTATATAACTTAAAAATCAAGTTAATAATTGTTTTAGTTCTCACACCAGTCACATGACTGACCTGGAGTTTATTTTTTCAACCTAAACTCTGGGTTCCCCTATTTTCCACACGGGCAGCTAGTAGTTTCGGTTTTGCAGATATTATATTCACAGGATCCTGGTTTACAGATGGAGCTATATTCGAAACACTCTGTATCTGTATATTTCTTACACTTGTGTTATGTATTATTTTTCCATTGCTTTGTAATTTAAATTTTTGATATTTTACAATGAGTAATATTTATTCATACTCTGTTATTATCTTGTACTCTGATGGAAATTGTTGTAATAAGCAATGAAATGTTCTTCTGTTTGTGTTTTGATTTGTCGTGTTATCATTGCAATCTGTTCTTTCTCTTCTCTTCGGAGACCGGGGAAGTTCGGGTAGTTACATGTGCTATCGGAGCCTTGGTTTACAAAGCTCGAGAATAAGACACGTTAGAACCAAACAAAAGAATTCATCAGAGATTGGATTAGTAATATCCAATTAGAATAACTCATCTGAGATAGGATCAGTAGGGTCCTAGAACAAGTGTAAAGAGTGTTGCTTTTAAAATAAAAATGAAAACAAATTTAGTTTTAAAATTTAAATCTTATTATTCGTATTTGAATATTTATTTTATATTGATTTTTGGACAATCGAGTATATGAAGATTTTGCATATACACCTAGCTAGCGTGTATTCGAAGTCTCAAATATACTAGATAGATATAAAATCACACTCTAGTCGCCCGAAGATGATTCTGATGATTGAGTACTCATCATCAGAGTTTATGTTTGTGTCTCGAAAGTGGGATATCTATATGATTTCGATTGACTGGTGTGAGAACCAAAACTAGATAGGGTTATTGTTGTGATTTGGAATCAAAAACATGATTTTGAATATATATATCAAAATTACGAATTTTAAAATTTAATTAACCAATTGATTGCTGGTTGTATTGTTTGATTATTAGTGTAACTATTAAGAATATTGGATTGATAATACCAATATGAGAAATATAACCAAATCAAGTCAAGTATTAAACTAAATTGAAAATTGTTTGAAATTGCATGCATGTACATGTATATACATTGAAAAGGTCATTGCATGGAAGCTAAGGAGAGGAATAAATTGTATAGCCGGCAAATAGGTATATGTTTACTATTTTCTTGGGTTTGGATGATTTTATGAGCCGCTTGGCTTATTCTTTTCCTTTTGGATTGGCGAGGGCCCTGCTTGGCATGTTGCGGTTTTAAAGGTCTCCCCGTACAAAGGAGGTTATGGCGAAATTTTTCGAAAATTTAGGGTGTTAGCCAAATTGTTGAAAAATTAGAAATTCTTAGAAACTGAAAAGTTGAAGAACGAAAGCCAAAATGAAAGTTGAGATTAGTAAAACAACTTTCAGCCCCATTCCTTTTCGAGGACGAAATGATTTTAAGTGGGGCAGATTGTAACAACCCGGATTTTCAGATTCAATTTAAATTTTTTATTTCAGCAATTTTAATGGATTTTGAGAATTTAAAATGATTCATTTTAAATAATAATGACTAAAATTTATTTTAATCGAAGTTAGAATGTATAAATTTATTTTAATTATAAAACGAGTTTGAAATGGCGCGGTAGTTTGAAAATTCGATTTCTAAATTCGATTTAATATACAGAATTCAATATAAGTCAGAATTGGATGAAACAAGAAATATTTGAATCTGATTAACAATATCTTTCTAACGGGTGTAAGAAACTGAGATTTCACTTTATAAATTGAAAGATATGTCCAGTTTAAAATTAAGAAAGTCGGTGTGGAATTTATATATAATTTTAATATAATATATAGCCCTTAAAAATAGCCATTTTGCAAACGACCTCCATTTTGGACGAAACCACTTTTGTTGGATTCAGAATGTCAAATTGTTGCTATTTTCCAAATTTCATAATTTTTGGAATCAATATGTGAGCATGGTGAATTTAAATGCATTTGGTACTTTCAGTTTGAATTTAATCGACTGGAAAATGACAAATTTTCAAATGATCTCCAAATTCGAGGAAATTTGTTATGTTAGGACTGTATCGTCAAAACATAGCTAGATTTATTTTTCTAGAATTTTTGGAGTCAGTATGTGGCCCCGGTAAATTAAAATGTACGTTGAAATCAATTTTGACCATTATATTAATTTATATTTTAATTTTAACGAAAACCAATTGAAACAGTTGAATTGGCTTACGAAATATATCCCATTGTGTTCGGAATTGGGGTATTTAGCTACGGACGACATTCGTTGGGTCTCGTTTGGAGTTCGAATAAAAAGTCAACATTTTTGGAGAATTATATTAAATAAATAATTAATTATATAATTAGCCCCCCATCTTCTCTTTCCCCGATCAGAAATAGGAAAAAAAAGAATAAAAACCTAAAAGAAAACTGTCGCCGCTGTTCACTATTGCCACCTCTGCCGCGCGCCGCCTCCCTCACCTCCGGCGAACTCCTCCGCCTCCGATCCCCCAACACCGGACCCCCCCCTCTCCTCCTCTACAACCGTTTAACCCCAAACCCTCCACAACCCTAAAACCACTGCCACCACTTCAATCAGACCAACGTCGCCGCCCTGACCGGACCCCCATCGACTGTAGCACCCCTCCGCCCCTCCATTGACCACTACTGACCACTGTGGGTCCCCCTTTTATAAAAAAACCAATTTTTAATTAAAAACAGCGTATATTTAATGCTACGACCTTCTGAGACGACCCCAAACCCCGTACTTACGGTGGCAAGGGCAATCCGTGGAATATAACACAGAAACAGATAATAGCAGAACAGAATTAAATAAATACAACAGATAATGAACAATAGAATATACTGGATAAAATAATCATCAGACTTACACAGTATACATGATCATACTTAGTAAAAATACAGTTCAGCTATACATAAATGTCTACAGCGGAAAACAAACATATTATGTACAATAGGAGCTGAACAGCATAAAAAGAGATAAATGATAGAATCCATCATCAGCTCCAGCTATCCAGAAAGAACTAGCTAAACCTGAATACAAGGCTGCCCGTGCAGAAAAAGGGGCACCCGAGTTTGAAAGTGAAACAAACTACGAGTCAATCATGGGACTGGTATGAGAAATCTACTCAACACATATAAAATTTGGCTAATCACAGGACCACTCCACTTTTGTGGAACGGGTTTACTCCATTGGATTGCCAATGCTTTAAAACAAATCTTTCTTTTAAACATTGCTATGCTTTTTATAAAAATGAAGCCATTATAAGACTCAGTTCCCATCACACAACGCAACGCAAACCGAAGGATAGAGTTTTTCCTTATAACGGCCAAAATATGCTTGATACGAATAAAACAAAGGCATTTGATATTATTGCTAGTGTTTATATGTTTCGAAAACAATTTCAAATCATAACTATCAATCATAGACGATATGAGCGTCCCATTCCACTATGTCGCCAAATATCTATACAATCGAAACCGCACGATCACGTATTTGGAAATTGGATTTCCGTCATGAACCAAGGCAAAAGATAGTCCTTACCGAATTCGAGACTTCCTAGCCCGAGTCTCTGGAACAGCCACAACTGCCCCTTGGATCGTCAGGGCCGGTCCACCGATGTGGATTATTATGCCTGAACAATACGTTTCCCCGCCCTTTGGGGCGTAAACGAGCCAACGAACGACTCCATCGGACCCGGATCGTCCGATCAAACCGAGGCGCCTCGCAAAAGCAACAACCACACAAGTGAAAAGTATATAAATGTCAGGGCTGGTAGGTCACTAACACCACCCTAGCTAGGAAGAAACGCATGCCCTCCCTGAGGTCCTTCTCCCGTTTCTGGTTCATACCGGGGTGTGAGGCTCGCGAATTCACATTATACACAAAGCTACGCCACACAGGCGGTGCTTTGATCATCACCACAAGACTTTGCTTTTCAACAGAAGCCCTGATCATTTGCCACTTAGGCATGCCACACTAGCAATTCATGCCATGCGACTGATGTCCATCGATATACATCCTCTGAGCTCATGCGTTTCAGAGAAGGGCGTTAAACAAAAGAATAAATTCTCCGCTGCCAAACAGATGTATATTTAAAAGAGATCAATCAACACAGAATAAAATCCAATGTCAGACACACAGTCCATTTACAAGTCCGTTCTGGGTCTGAACGAAACCGGAGGCACTAAATACCTCGCAAACCCTTCGATCACCACGTACGTCTGGACGATCACCACTCATTATCCATATTTCGGGATGCCTCCCAATCAGGACCTCGGTTACCATCCAAACGAGGTGAAGATCTCCGGTCTTCGACCACCGTCTTCATCTTCGACTTTCAATCGTCGGTCAATTATTTGAAATGAGAATTAACTCGGCCTTTTCAAATAATTCACGCATATTTAGAATTTCAAATCAATTTATTCCAATGGTTAAATCATTCGACAACACCAAATTTGTTCTTAAATGTAATTTTCACACCAAACACATTCAACCATCAAATACCACATAAATTGAGCAAATTCAGTTTATTTTCATTCCATATTGTTTATGATATTTTATAACGATTTATCGCTATTTTTATTTATTTTAAAATAGCCACTTTATTCAAAATGACGCTTCGGGCCATAATGCGGCCGTGGCGCTGTTTTTCTTCAGATTTGATTTACACATATCTGAAAATCTAATCGTTGGATCTTCATAAAACTTACATCATTAGAAAGGTCTTTTCAAAACAAATCCAACGGTTCCAGTTTCGGGAAAATCCGACGGTCGGATCTCCCGGTACAATCGTTTGAATTTTTGATTTCAAAATACGAATTGCAGCGTCGTTATTCGATCAAATATAATTATATATATATATATAATAATATAATCGTTTCTGGCGCTGTTTTCCTTCAGAATTGAATTAAACATTCCAGACAATCCAACCGTTGGATTTTTACAAAGTTGGTGCCGTTGGAAAGATTTTTCCAAAGCGAACCCAACAGTTGCGGTTTCGGGAAAATCCAATGGTCGGATTTCCCGCACTAGTTGTTTGAAATCACGGTTTCAAAATGCGAACTTCACGACCACGTTTCGTTTTAATTTTATTTATATTTATATATTTATATATTTATATAAATATAGTTCATTCAACAATTTCAATATCGTTTTCACTTCAAATATTTCACTAACGCCTTTAAATTTTAGAAAATTTCGCTATAACCTCCTTTGTACGGGAGGGGCTGGGAAAATTCCCAAATAGCCACACGGGCGTCTCATGTTGAAAAGAAAAAGAAAAAGCCAAGCGGCTAGCCAACAGGCTCATAAAATCATCACCCAAACAAAACAGTAAATGTGTACCTATTTGTCGGGCACAAAATTTTATTCCTCTTCTCTAGCCCCTTTGCTATAACCTGTTCAATAAATATGCATGTACATATATACAGTTCTTATCATTTATCATTTCCCGTTCGACTACATATTTGATTCCATTTGGTTTAAAAACACCATTCATTCTAATGTTGCATGCATAGGCAAAAGTCATATCATTAGCTAATTAAATATTTCAACTCATGCATATTTATTTGAACGAGTTGCTATTTTTAACACTTGACATTTCAATGATTCATGTATATAATAAAAATGTGATTGTTATTGTAAAACGATTCATTTCAAAACACTATTATTTTATATAGTTCATATAGGTGATAAAAAGGTGATTTTTATTATAAAACAATTTATTTCAAAACAGGAATACCATTCAACACATGAATTTATAATCAACGGATGAATATCGATTCAGCACATGAAGGTTTTCTATTCAATGAATAAATATAGTTTCAGCAAATGAAAATAATTCAAACACATGAATATTATTCAAAATTTCGGCAGCATAACGGCAGGGTAGTTAAAACCGGGACCGTCCCTAGTACGGCTCCTCGCTCTACCTTAAAACCTCGCGGTTTTTGACAATGGGGATCATGCATCTAGTTCGCACGCAGGCGGCATGTATATATTTATTTCATTTCCACAAACTAATCCTATGTGGTTTCAACAAAATATTTCTCAACCACAAATGGGTATTTTTCAACCACAATCAATATCAATCACAAACAATCCCAAACAACCATTCGCTATCAATCAATTTTCACACCAATCACAACCAATAAATATCGTCCATGGTTTGTGGACGAGGGGCATATATATATATATATAGAGAGAGAGAGAGAGAGAGAGATTCACTTCTATTTCAACACATATATAATTTTAACAACGCATATATAACTTATACATCGAACATACAACTTATACAACGCTTATACAAGAGGTGTACAACGCTTATATAACTCATACGTCGACTATATAATTTATACATCATCGTTTTTTCATATTGTTTATAAATTAGAAATCTCACATTGGGTTCCACTCCACCAAAAATAGCAGAAGGCTCAGAAAAATATGCGGTCTCTTTTAAAATGCAGAAGACGTCCACACGGTCACGATGTTTCCTGTTTCATCGAATTTCGTTAACGAACGAAAAAGATATGATTTTTCAAAGGTTTGCAACACTTTAAAGGTGTTAAAATCAAATTAAATAAAATCAGCCGATACCTTCTTGAAATCTTCGAAACTAGGTTTCGATCTTTCAGGCAAACCGTTTATCGAGGGGTCGATCAGGCTTCATGACGTCGAAGGGGAACATTAGGGCTTTCGGCGCGCTGTGGTCTTGCTTAGTTCGGTGGTGAACTGACATGGCGGCGGCGGTTGGAAGTTCCAACCTTTGAGGGCACGAAACTCGAGAGAGGGTCAACGGTTTTGGGCGAGGAGGGTATGGATTCGAAGGTGGTGAGGAGGGCTTCAAAAACTCCAACTGGGGCTGGGGGTAGTTCGACGTGGTGTGGCCGGAAAATGGCCAGGAAGCGGCGGCTAATTTTCCGCCGTGTATCGCGATTACGAGGAGAGAGAAAATGGGGGATTTTTCTTTTTTTTTTTATTTAAATTCTGATTGGTCGGTGGATTTTATAAGGGGGTTTTCTGACACGACCACCGATCCAAACCCAACGACTGTTGTCCCTAGCGTTTTACCACCATTCCGAACACAATGGAATATGTTTCGTAGGCCTATTCGACTGTTTCAGTCATTTATTCTTCAAATTAAAATATAAAACATTCAATATTTAATTTGAACGTGCATTTCAATTTGCCAGGGCCACAAATTGATTCGAAAAATTCCAGAAAAATAAATCTAGCTAGGCTTTGACGATACGGTCCCAACAAAACTAGTTTCGTCGAATTCTGAGACCGTTTGCAAAAAGGCCCATTTCTGGTCGATCCAATTTAACTATAATTGGCCAAAACACGTTTTCCTTCGCCATGCTCACATACTAGCTTCAAAAATTATGAAATTTGAAACCTAGCAATAACTTTACATCCCGAATCCAACAAAAGTAGTTTCATCGAATTCCGAGGTCGTATGCAAAATGGCCAATTTCACGGGCTATATAAAATCCATAGCGACCCTTCTGAAAATTCATTCGGCCATAACTTTTGCTTTCCGCTATGAAAATTCGATTTTTCAGATTCGTTAGAAAGGTATTCACTAACAGATTTAAATATTTTTGGTTTCACAAAAATTCGGATTGTTTTGCACCCGGTACAGTCCGACAAAGTTTGACTTCAATTTTTGAAACTGCAGCGCCTTTTCAAGCCTTGTTTATAATTATAATTAATTATATTCATTTTCAATGGTCGATTCAAACTCACTTTTCATTGCCATTATTTAAAATATTTATTTTAAATATTTAAAATCCATTATTTTAGCCAATTTAAAAATTTTAAATTGGTTCAGATTTTCTGGGTCGTTACAATCTCCCCCACTTAAAACTTTTCGTCCCTGAAAAGGAACAAAGTCGAAAGTGGTTTGATAAATCTACAATCACCCAACACAACAACCATTTTGTTTTTAACTTTTCAAAAATATACTAATCACTCCTATTCTCTTTTTTTTTAAATCATTCAGACCATAGAATTTAAAAGTGCACATCCATGGAAAGGAAATAACAACAGAGTAGAGAATTAAACGGTAATGCAAAGTAGGGTAAATGTACCTTGCACCGGAGTCAATCAGAGATATCTACTCGGCATCTGGGATAGGCTTTTTGAATGCTCTCCTCAGTTTCCCAAGTACAATCTCGTGGATCTCCACTCCATTGCACTTTGACTAAGTGAACCTTCTTGTTCCTCAGCTCTTTGGTTTCTTTGCCGATAATCTTTAGCGGCTCTCTTCTCACAGCTAATTCGGGAGAAATTTCAATATCCTGCTGAGCTGCTTCTTCCACGATCAAGTCTGGATCATGAACGTGCTTTCGAAGTTGAGATATATGAAATACATCATGAACTCCAAGCAACCAGTCAGGCAGTTTAACCCTATAAGCGAGAGTTCTGATCCGTTCCAGAATAGGAAACAGACCAATGAATTTGGGCGCCAACTCTCCAGTTTTACCGAACCGGATAACTCCTCTCATCGGCGATACTTTCAAATATACATATTCACCAACTGTAAAGGATATATCCCTTCTTCTTCTATCGGCATAGCTCTTTTGTCGGCTTTGAGCGGCGAGTAATCGCTTCTTGATAAAATCGACTTTGTCGGCAGCTTCTCGAATCATATCAGGACCCAACACAAGTCTATTTCCGGGTTCGACCCAACAAGCAGGAGATCGGCACGGTCTACCATACAACGCTTCAAATGGCGACATTGTCAGGCTCGCCTGGTAGCTGTTGTTATATGAGAATTCAGCCAAATGCAGATGGTCTTCCCATGATCCACCGAAATCTATAACACAAGCCCGCAATAGATCTTCTAAAATACGATTCACCCTCTCAGTCTGACCGTCTGTCTGAGGATGATAAGCGGTGCTCAAGTTCAACTTCGTTCCCAGCTCGACTTGAAATGCTTCCCAGAATTTGCTAGTGAATATTGTATCTCTATCACTAACTATACTGAGCGGCACTCCATGTAGTCTAACTATTTCCCTGAAGTAAATCTGCGCCAGACTCTGAGCAGTTCTGTTTGATCTGGCAGGTATGAAATGGGCGGTCTTCGTGAAGCGATCTACGATCACCCAAATACTGTCATTCCCTTTTCTGGTTCGGGGCAGACCATCGATGAAATCCATAGAAATATGTTCCCACTTCCAACCAGGAACTTCTAGTGGTTGTTACAATCCAGCCAATTTCTGTTGGTCGCTTTTGACTAGCTGGCAAGTAGGGCATCAACTAACATATATCGAGATGTCTCTCTTTAACGACTTCCACCAGAATGTGCGCTTGATATCGTTATACATTTTACTCACCCCCGGATGGATACTGAGCTTAGATTTGTGGCATTCATCAAGCACGTCTCTTCTGAGTTCAGGAATTTCTGGAACGCAAATTCGTCCTTCTAACCTCAGAATCCCTTCGCTGTCTAGCTGGAAATCCGAAGCATTGCCTTCACGAATTCGTTGACTCATTCCTTTGATAAATTGGTCGTCTTCTTGGAGAGCCGATATCTTGTCAATCAACGAAGTCGCAATGATGAAACTGGCGATCATTTCATTCTTTCGGCTTAACGCATCGGCCACGACATTGGCTTTCCCTGGAGTGTATAGAATTTCAAAATCATATGCTGCAAGAAACTCCAGCCAATGTTGCTGCCTCAGATTCAAGTCCTTCTGGGTGAACAGATACTTCAGCGACTGATGATCTGTAAACAGTTCGAATCTCTCACCCAGGAGATAGTGTCTCCAGATTTTCAAGGCGAATATTATAGCCAATAACTCAAGATCATGAGTTACGTAGTTCTTCTCGTGTGGCTTCAATTGACGGCTAGCATAAGCAATCACTTGGCCCCTTTGCATTAACACTACCCCAAGGCCTTCTCTAGACGCATCAGTCTAGACTTTTAAATCTTGGTTGCCATCGATGATGGTTAACACTGGAGCAGTTGTTAATCTCAATTTTAGCTCTTTAAAGGCCTCCTCACTTTCTGAAGTCCATTTGAATTTAGAGTGCTTCTTCGTAAGCTTCGTTAAGTGACCAGATATCTTCGAAAAGTTTTTAACGAACTTCCGGTAATAGCTAGCCAATCCGAGAAAACTGCGGACTTCAGTGGGGGTACTGGGCTGTTTCCAATTCTGAATAGCTGTGATTTTGCTTGGATCCACAGCGATTCCTTCTTTCGATACGACATGGCCTAGAAATTTTACTTCATCTTGCCAGAAGATACATTTGGAAAATTTGGCTTTTAATACATTCCATCTCAGAATTTCTAGAACCTGTTCATGATGCTTTTCATGTTCTGCCTTTGATTTAGAGAAGATTAGAATATCGTCAATAAAAACCAGAACAAATTTATTCAAAACCCCCCTGAATACCCTATTCATTAGATCAACGAAGTAAGTAGGAGCGTTACATAAGCCGAACGGCATTACTAACCACTCGTAGAATAAGTCGGGACCTCTGAATGCTGTCATTGGAACACACACTTCGGCAATTCGAAGTTGATGGAAGCCTGTAGCTAGGTCCATCCTTGAGAATACTTGTGCGCCATTTAATCGATCCAACAAATCACTATTCGCGACAATTGATATTTATTCTTTATGGTCTGCTTGTTCAAATCACGATAATCCACACATAGACGTAGAGTACCGTCAGATTTTGGGACAAACACCACTGCTGCACCCCAGTCCGAGAAACTAGGCCTGATCAGACCCTTCCATACTAGCTGTCTTGTTTGATTGTCTAATTCCTCCTTCTCTTTCAAGGACATTCTTCGAATAGCGTGAACTACCGGCCTTGCATTGGGAATTAAAGCAATTTTGAAATCTATTTCTCTCTGCGGAGGTAAGCGGACAACTTCTTCAAACACATCCGCATAATTTTTGACGATAGGAATGTCTTTGATGAGATCTGGAATATTCTCAGCGACTTCAGGGATATTTTCTATTTGAGATGGAGGAACATTCAAAGCTGCCCAGAAGTCTTTTCTATTAGCATTCTGACCTTCACAGGGAATGGTTATATAATCACCTGATTTAATCTTCGCCTTTACAACTCTGTCGGCGCATTTGACTTCAGCTTCATATTTGGTCAACCAGTCTAACCCCAAGGTAAGATCAAACTCTTTAAAATTCATGACGACCGCGATGGTAGGAAACCGGTAACGAGAGAAGGAAACCGACACTCCACAAACCCAACTGAGATCAATGGAACCCCCAACCGGATTCTGGACAGTCATTGGTTCCTTAAGCTTTTTCAAATTCAAATCCAATTTCTTAGCTGCATCCTTTGCAATGAAGCTTCGAGACGCGCCAGTGTCAAACAGTACTTTAACTGGAATATCTTTGACAGTTAGCGTGCCTTCTAAAACATCTGGCCTCTCCTGAATAGCTGTGGGCTCAGAAATTTCTGCCACTTCATTTACCTGAGCCTCTTTGGTCTTTTTCAATAGCCAGCAATCTTGCTTTACATGACCAGCCTGTTGGCATTGACCACACTTTCTATTCTCTTGAAACTTCTTATCGGGATTAAACCCCTTCTTTCGTTTCTTCGAGGTTTTACAGTTTCTGGTCAAATGCCCTGGCTTCCTGTAGTTTGAGCAGGTGGCCGTAGTGGCTGGTTCTTTTTCAGATCTGGCCCTTTTTCGATTCACTTTGGGCTTCTTACTGATTTCAGACATTGTACTGGCCTCAGGATGATCAGTTTCAGACTCAATTTTATTACTAGAGCTGACTTCTTCTTCGTCGCGCAACATGCCTTTCTTATGGAGATCTTCATACTGATAAGCCATATAAATCATTTCTGAAAAAGGAAGCTTCACATGCCCCATTACTTTATTCTGATATTTCCTTTGAAGCCCGTAAATAAATCTAAGATTCTTCCTCTTTGGGTCTTTAATCAGACGAGGAGCAAAGTGAGAAAGTTCGTTGAATTTCTTATGATATTCTGGGATTGTCATATCTCCTTGTATCAGATAAGAAAATTCGTCGCGTAATCGCTCGGTCGCTTCTGGAGGAGTAAATTTTTCTAGGAAAATCACTTTGAATCTATCCCAGGTGATATCACCTTCCGGATTATCCTTAATAACTGAATCCCACCAGAACAAAGCTTCGTCTTTGAGTGCCCAGGAGGCCAGTAATCTTTTCTGGTCATCCATTAGCTTTAATCCTTCAAATATTTCCTCAGCCGAACGAATCCATGCTTGTATTCTCATAATAGATTCTTCGCCCGAGAATGGCTTTCCACCCAGATTTCTATATTTCATATATGGGGCTTCTATATCCGGGTCAATATCACTTCTTCTGTTTCTGGCACTCATTTTCTAGTTCTTCTGCAAATAGCAGATTAAGTGTCAGGTCAACAGAAAAGATATTTCAAAATATAGAGACAAATACTTGAATGTAAATGTGTCTATCTAGGTGTTATTTCATTCTGCTACTCATACTAGGATACTACTGATCCTATCGGTATAGAGTTACCCATCCTAGAACACTACAGGTTCTATTTCTGACGAGTTCGTTCAAATGTTATATTCCAGAACTAAGCTTAACCAAAGCTCTGATACCACGTTGAGACGACCCCAAACCCGGTACTTACGGTGGCAAGGGCAATCCGTGGAATATAACACAGAAACAGATAATAGCAGAACAGAATTAAATAAATACAACAGATAATGAACAATAGAATATACTGGATAAAATAATCATCAGAGTTACACAGTATACAGGATCATACTTAGTAAAAATACAGTTCAGCTATACATAAATGACTACAGCGGAAAACAAACATAATATGCACAATAGGAGCTGAACAGCATAAAAAGAGATAAATGATAGAATCCATCATCTGCTCCAGCTATCCAGAAAGAACCAGCTAAACCTGAATACAAGGCTGCCCGTGCAGAAAAAGAGGCACCCGAGTTTGAAAGTGAAACAAACTACGAGTCAGTCATGGGACTGGTATGAGAAATCTACTCAACACATATAAAATTTGGCTAATCACAGGACCACGCCACTTTCGTGGAACGGGTTTACTCCATTGGATTGCCAATGCTATAAAACAAATCTTTCTTTTAAACATCGCTATGCTTTTTATAAAAATGAAGCCATTATAAGACTCAGTTCCCATCACACAATGCAACGCAAACCGCAGGATAGAGTTTTTACCTTATAACGGCCAAAATATGCTTGATACGAATAAAACCAAGGCATTTGATATTATTGCTAGTGTTTATATGTTTCGAAAACAATTTCAAATCATAACTATCAATCATAGACGACATGAGCGTCCCATGCCACTATGTCGCTAAATATCTATACAATCGAAACCGCTCGATCACGTATTTGGAAATTGGATTTCCGTCATGAACCAAGGCAAAAGATAGTCCTTACCGAATTCGAGACTGCCTAGCCCGAGTCTCAGGAACAGCCGCAACTGCCCCTTGGATCGTCAGGGCCGGTCCACCGATGTGGATTATTATGCCTGAACAATACGTTTCCCCGCCCTTTGGGGCGTAAACGAGCCAACGAATGACTCCATCGGACCCGGATCGTCCGATCAAACCGAGGCGCCTCGCAACAGCAACAACCACACAGGTGAAAAGTATATAAATGTCAGGGCTGGTAGGTCACTGACACCACCTTAGCTAGGAAGAAACGCATGCCCTCCCTGAGGTCCTTCTCCCGTTTCTGGTTCATACCGGGGTGTGAGGCTCGCGAATTCACATTATACACAAAGCTACGCCACACAGGCGGTGCTTTGATCATCACCACCAGACTTTGCTTTTCAATAGAAGCCCTGATCATTTGCCACTTAGGCATGCCACACTAGCAATTCATGCCATGCGACTGATGTCCATCGATATACAACCTCTGAGCTCATGCGTTTCAGAGAAGGGCGTTAAACAAAAGAATAAATTCTCCACCGCCAAACAGATGTATATTTAAAAGAGATCAATCAACACAGAATAAAATCCAATGTCAGACACACAGTCCATTTACAAGTCCGTTCTGGGTCTGAACGAAACCGGAGGCACTAAATACCTCGCAAACCCTTCGATTACCACGTACGTCTGGACGATCACCACTCATTATACATATTTCGGGATGCCTCCTAATCAGGACCTCGGTTACCATCCAAACGAGGTGAAGATCTCCGGTCTTCGACCACCGTCTTCATCTTCGACTTTCAATCGTCGGTCAATTATTTGAAATGAGAATTAACTCGACCTTTTCAAATAATTCACGCATATTTAGAATTTCAAATCAATTTATTCCAATGGTTAAATCATTCGACAACACCAAATTTGTTCTTAAATGTAATTTTCACACCAAACACATTCAACCATCAAATACCACATAAATTGAGCAAATTCAGTTTATTTTCATTCCATATTGTTTATGATATTTTATAACGATTTATCGCTATTTTTATTTATTTTAAAATAGCCACTTTATTCAAAATGACGCTTCGGGCCATAACGCGGCCGTGGCGTTGTTTTTCTTCAGATTTGATTTACACATATCTAAAAATCTAACCGTTGGATCTTTATAAAACTTACATCATTAGAAAGGTCTTTTCAAAACAAATCCAACGGTTCCAGTTTCGGGAAAATCCGACGGTCGGATCTCCCGGTACAATCGTTTGAAGTTTCGATTTCAAAATACGAATTGCAGCGTCGTTATTCGATTAAATATAATTATATTTATATATATAAAAATATAATTGTTTCTGGCGCTGTTTTCCTTCAGAATTGAATTAAACATTCCAGACAATCCAACCGTTGGATTTTTACAAAGTTGGTGCCGTTGGAAAGATTTTTCCAAAGCGAACCCAACGGTTGTGGTTTCGGGAAAATCCAATGGTCGGATTTCCCGCACTAGTTGTTTGAAATCACGGTTTCAAAATGTGAACTGCACGACCACGTTTCGTTTTAATTTTATTTATATTTATATAAATATAGTTCATTCAACAATTTCAATATCGTTTTCACTTCAAATATTTCACTAATGCCTTTAAATTTTGGAAAATTTCGCCATAACCTCCTTTGTACGGGAGGGGCTGGGAAAATTCCCAAATAGCCACACGGGCGTCTCATATTGAAAAGAAAAAGAAAAAGCCAAGCGGCTAGCCAACAGGCTCATAAAATCATCACCCAAACAAAACAGTAAATGTGTACCTATTTGTCGGGCACAAAATTTTATTCCTCTTCTCTAGCCCCTTTGATATAACCTGTTCAATAAATATGTTTGTACATGTATACAGTTCTTATCATTTATCATTTCCCGTTCGACTACATATTTGATTCAATTTGGTTTAAAAACACCATTCATTCTAATGTTGCATGCATAGGCAAAAGTCATATCATTAGCTAATTAATGAATATTTCAACTCATGCATATTTTTTTGAACGAGTTGCTATTTTTAACACTTCACATTTCAATGATTCATGTATATAATAAAAATGTGATTTTTATTGTAAAACGATTCATTTCAAAACACTATTATTTTATATAGTTCATATAGGTGATAAAAAGGTGATTTTTATTATAAAACAATTTATTTCAAAACAGGAATACCATTCAACACATGAATTTCTAATCAACGGATGAATATCGATTCAACACATGAAGGTTTTCTATTCAATGAATAAATATAGTTTCAGCAAATGAAAATAATTCAAACACATGAATATTATTCAAAATTTCGGTAGCATAACGGCAGGGTAGTTAAAACCGGGACCGTCCCTAGTACGGCTCCTCGCTCTACCTTAAAACCTCACGGTTTTTTACAATGGGGATCATGCATCTAATTCGCATGCAGGCGGCATGTATATATTTATTTCATTTCCAAAAAGTAATCCTATGTGGTTTCAACCAAATATTTCTCAACCACAAATGGGTATTTTTCAACCACAATCAATCAATATCAATCACAAACAATCCCAAACAACCATTCGCTATCAATCAATTTTCACACCAATCACAACCAACAAATATCGTCCATGGTTTGTGGACGAGGGGTGTATATATATATATATATATATATTTATTTATATATAGCGATTCACTTCTATTTCAACACATATATAATTTTTACAACGCATATACAACTTATACAATACAACTTATACAACAATTATACAAGAGGTGTACAACGCTTATATAACTCATACATCGACTATATAATTTATACATCGTCGTTTTTTCATATTGTTTATAAATCAGAAATTTCACATTGGGTTCCACTCCACCAAAAATAGCAGAAGGCTAAGAAAAATATGCGGTCTCTTTTAAAATGCAGAAGACGTCCACACGGTCACGATGTTTCCTGTTTCATCGAATTTCGTTAACGAACGAAAAAGGTATGATTTTTCAAAGGTTTGCAACACTTTAAAGGTGTTAAAATAAAATTAAATAATATCAGCCGATTCCTTCTTGAAATCTTCGAAACTAGGTTTCGATCTTTCAGGCAAACCGTGTATCAAGGGGTCGATCGGGCTTCATGACGTCGAAGGGGAACGTAAGGGCTTTCGACGCGCTGTAGTCTTGCTTAGTTCGGTGGCGAACTGACACGGCAGCGGTGGTTGGAAGTTCCAACCTTTGAGGGCACGAAACTCGAGAGAGGGTCAACGGTTTTGGGCGAGGAGGGTATGGATTCGAAGGTGCTGAGGAGGGCTTCAAAAAGTTCAACTGGGGCTGGGGGTAGTTCGACGTGGTGTGGCCGGAAAATGGCCAGGAAGCGGCGACTAATTTTCCGCCGTGTATCGCGATTACGGGGAGAGAGAAAATGGGGGATTTTTTTATTTAAATTCTGATTGGTCAGTGGATTTTATAAGGGGGTTTTCTGACACGACCACCAATCCAAACCCAACGACTGTCGTCCCTAGCAATTTACCCCCATTCCGAACACAATGGAATATGTTTCGTAGGCCCATTCGACTGTTTCAGTCATTTATTCTTCAAATTAAAATATAAAACATTCAATATTTAATTTGAACGTGCATTTCAATTTGCCTGGGCCACAAATTGATTCGAAAAATTCCAGAAAAATAAATCTAGCGAGGTTTTGACGATACGGTCCCAACAAAACTAGTTTCGTCGAATTCTGAGATCGTTTGCAAAAAGGCCCATTTCTGGTCGATCCAATTTAACTGTAATTGGCCAAAACACGTTTTCCTTCGCCACGCTCACATACTAGCTTCAAAAATTATGAAATTTGAAACCTAGCAATAACTTTACATCCCGGATCCAACAAAAGTAGTTTCGTCGAATTCCGAGGTCGTATGCAAAATGGCCAATTTCACGGGCTATATAAAATCCATAGCGACCCTTCTGAAAATTCATTCGGCCATAACTTTTGCTTTCCGCTATGTAAATTCGATTTTCAGATTCGTTAGAAAGGTATTAACTAACAGATTTAAATATTTTTGGTTTCACTAAAATCCGGATTGTTTTGCACCCGGTACAGTCCGACAAAGTTTGAATTCAATTTTTGAAACTGCAGCGCCTTTTCAAGCCTTGTTTATAATTATAATTAATTATATTCGTTTTCAATGGTCGATTCAAACTCACTTTTCATTGCCATTATTTAAAATATTTATTTTAAATATTTAAAATCCATTATTTTAGCCAATTTAAAAATTTTAAATTGTTTCAGATTTTCTGGGTCGTTACACCTTCCCAAGCCCGTAACTTCCAAACCGTGAGCTTATGGCCAAAATTACACATGGCCGAAGTCGAAGAGCACGATTTTCTCTTCAATTTGGCTATATGGAAGTCCTATTTTGGATTGCGGAGTCAGCGGAAAAATGCACGTAAAATCTGCTGTCCAAATCGTGTACTTTCGCGAATTCTGGCAAATTGGAGCATTTTCGAGGAAAAGTCCATTAGGCGAAAGTTGCCCAGAATGGCGCGCTTACGCTAGGAAGAAACAATGGAATGAAGATTAAAGCTCGTCTGCAAATTCTGGAACCAGAATAGCAGTTCAGAACATCAGAAATGCACGACGGAGTGGATCCCTATGTGAGAACTATTTCTCTTAATTTATTTACAGTCAAATATATACTAGGATGCAGATGGTGCTTAGTAGCACCCGACACCATTGATTGTCAAACCATTGATGTTTGTTTGGATTGAATTGACTACAACGTATTCATGTGTTGAATAAATTGGTTGGACAATTAAAATGTCATTTTTATTGTATAAATGAACTATATAAAACATTCACGTGTTGAATAAAATATTTTATCGTTAAAAATCATATTTTTAACGTGTATATGAATGAAAATAAATATTCATTTACAAATCGGACGATTTGTTTATGTACACTCATTTGACTGATATGGATTGGGATGATAAATTTTACACATCGCCCAACTGCACAAATAATATTTAGTATTAGTTGATTGAAACCCCATATGGGTATTGGGATCATATTTGATGTACACTAGTTCCAATTGTTTAGTTGTATGTTGATCGATTGTTTGACAGACTGTGGTAAGCGTTAATTATTTATATTTAATGCTTATGCAGTTGTGTAATGCACTTTGGATGATGGATGATTGTTTATCATTATTATTATATACATGTGTTGTATGGAATCAATATAAATAACATTATATGGTAATTGATTGGGTTTCATTCGATTTTGGAAAACAAAGAATATTTTAAAATAATATTCAGAAAGGATTAAAATATTCATGTGTTGAATAAAATATTCATGTGTTGAATAAAATATTTAAACAATAAAAATATCATTTTTATTGAATGTATAAACCACTAAAATATTCATGTGTTGAATAAAATATTCATTTGTTGAATAAAATATACATGTGTTGAATAAAATAAAATAACGAATATTTTAAAATAATATTCAGTAAAAGATCAAAATATGATTTTGATGTCCGATTTTGGATGGACACGAAAATATTAAAATATTTGAAGCCGTTTTGATTAGATATGCACCATTTTAACGCGAACGATATTCATATCGATTTTTCTTATATATTACAATGAATATAGAAAAGGAAATTATTTCAAATTCAGATATTTTGAAAATATTATCATCTATACGTTATAATGATAAGGAGTATTCAATTTTGATTTAAAATTGAAAATGAAGTTGGAATCGTTTTTAAAATGAATTTAAAACGATTTATAAAATACGTTTAAATGGAAATCGACGAAATAAATATAATATATATATTATTTATATTTAATGGCCTGAATAGAACGCGCCACGCCGCGACCATTCGCGAATTTCGACCATTGGCTTCGAATTGATATTACGGGAGATCCGCCGTCGAATTCTCCTAAAACCGGAATCGTTGGTTTCGTATTGAAAATAGCTTTCCAATGAATATTAGAGATTTGAAATCTAACGATTGAATTTGGAATTATGTCCAAATCAAATTTGGAAAAGGTCGTTGTAAGTGCAGTTCGATGACCGTTTACGGAAATCGACTGAAAGGGCCTTAATAAAATTATTAAAAATATCAATAATTTGTGGAAAATCATAATAAATGATTTGGAAAGAGTTGGGATGAAAAATTCCATATTTGAAAAGATAAAAATATATTTTTATAGAAATGAACTAGTTATCAATTAGAAATAATAATCCAATATTTTTAAATAAACAAATTGGATTGAAATGGTTTTAAAATAACAAGAGTTTTCCAATGTATGAATCAGAATGGATTTGAATGGAAATAATCTTCGGAATATTTCGATATTGGATTCCCTGATTATACGGATATTGTGGAGGAATTTGGAAGATATATATAACGTTATTCCCAATACGATATTTGTTGATTTCAGAATTTGATATTGAATATAAGCCAATATAATTTCTATTTAGAGCATTGTATTTAATATAGAATTGGATTTTGGATTTGTCGTGAACGGTGTTTTAAATAACACTTGTTATTTAACCCGATTAACAGGGAAATGTGATTTGGAATTTATAAATCTTTTTACTAAAATCTAGTGGAAACTTTCCAAAGTAAAGTTTTCCAATTTAATATAATAAATTGGAATGGAATGAAATTCGATTTGGTAATAATCGAAGTGGGCTTCTGTGGAGGAAGACTGTTAATATATGTAATAACCCGGAAATTCTGAGCCAATTATATTTATTTGAAGCGACGTCAGGATATAAATATTTATTTATATTTATAAAAGGAATTGAAAATGGCGCGGTAGTTCGATAATTCGATTTCAAAATTCAAATGAATGTACCGGGTGCAAAATAAACCGGATTTTGGCGAAACCAAAAATATTTGAATCTAATTGAAAATATCTTTCCAACGAATCCGAAAAATCAAAATTTCATAGCGGGGATAAAAAGTTATGTCAAGTTAAAAATTCAGAATAGTCGCTATGGAATTCTGGCCCTTTAAAATGGGAATTTTGTAAACGACCTCGGTTTTCGACGAAACCACTTTTGTTGGATCCGTGATGTCAAATTATTGCTAGGTTTCAAAATTCGTAATTTTTTGAATCAATATGTGAGCATGGCAAAGGAAAACGCGTTTGACCAGTTTTAGTTGATTTTAATCGACTGGAAAATGACCATTTTTCAAACGGTCTCGGAATTTGATGAAATTAGTTTTGTTAGGACCGTATCGTCAATACAAAGCCAGAAATAATTTTTCTGGAATTTTTAGAGTCCGTATGTGACCCCAGTAAATTGAAATGTGCGTTTAAATTGAACATATAAAGATTTATATTTTAATTCAACGGAAACTAATCATAATGGTCGAATTGGCCTGCGATACATATCCCATTGTGTTCGGAATGGGGGTAAAACGCTAGGGATGACAGTCGGTGGGCCACGTTTCGAGTTCGAAATAGAAAGTTGCTTTAATGAATAAATTAAATAAAATATAAATAATATAAAATCCCTCCCACCCCTTTTCTCTCTTCTCATTAGTCAAACCCCCCTCCCCCCCGGTTCGATTTTCTTCCAAATCAGAAAAGATAAAAAAAAAGAGGGGCGACGTTCGCCCATCGCCGCCGCCTCCTCAGGCGAGTGCCGCCAACGCCTCACCACACGAGGCGCCCTCCGATTCCCCCTTGCTCTCGCGCGACGCCCCTCTTCTTCTCCGCCATGCTCTCCTCCTCCCACTGAAGGACCACCGCGCCAAACCCAAAGGCAGCTGCCATCGCCGCATCTCCTGGGCCCGCCTCCGGCCAATCTCCCCCTCATGCTCGCCCTCCAACGACCTGAGCCGCCCCTTAGCTACCCACCACCAACGAAAACAAAATGTAAGCCCTCTAATTTATTTGTTTTATATTCTTTTAATTGGAGTCGGAAAATATAATGAAATGGTTAAAAAATATAATTTTTATATTATAGAGAGGTTAAAAATATAATTTTTATATTATAGAGAGGAAAATGAAATTTTTATCTATATAGTAGCGGTGTAAAAATAGAATTTTTATCCATATAGAGTGATTATAAAAATATGTTTTTTATATACATAGCAACAATTTAAAAATGTGATTTTTATATATGTAGTGGCTACAGACAATGAATTTGACAAAAGGAGAGCACGACGAAGATTTCTACACAAGAAGAGTCGTGGCGTTGGTTTAGCTAGTCGGTGAGAACATCTCACTTTAAATTTCGTTTTCTAGTTAAAAATATATACTAGGATGCAGAAGGTGCTTAGCAGCACCCGACACCCGTCGTCCACAGACCATGGATGGCTTGTATGTTTGATTGTTTGTTGTGATGAAAATTGATTGTGTGATGTGAAATAAAATAAAATATTTATACAGATAAAAATATTTTATCGTTAAAAATATAATTTTTAACGTGAATGTGAATAAATAAATATTCATTTACAAACTGGATGGTTTGTTTACGTACATCTATTTGAAGGATATTGATTGGGACGATAAATTTTACACGTCGCCCAACTGCACAAATAATATTCGGTGTTTGTGGATTGAAACCCCACACGGGTGTTGGGATGATATTTGGCGTACACTAATCCCAATTATTTAATGGTATGTCGATCGATTGGTCGAAAGACTGTGTAAGCGTTAATTATTTATATTTAATACTTATGCAGTTGTGTGGTGCACTTTGGATGATTGTTGATTATTTATCGTTGCTATTATATACATGTGTTGTATGGAATCCATATAATTAACATTATATGGTAACTGATTGGGCCTCATTCCAATTGGGAAAATAAAGAATATTATAAAATAAAGATTCATGTGTTGACAGTACTCATGTGTTGAGATTAGTCATGTGTTGAAAGAAATATAAGTTCATGTGTTGAACGAAATATTTTAATAATAAAATTTACATCTTTATCATATATAAAATTAGAACTAACTGGAAAATAGATAAGATGAGTGGTCTCTTGGATATTGATCTGATGTTGGTTTCGGCCTTCGGGGTTAATATTTAGGGAATGGCTCTCTTGCTAATTTACGGTTAGAGTTTGATTAAAAATTAAACGATAGAAATCATAAATTTATAAAATATATTACATAACAAAAATAGTTATGTGTTGACAGTACTCATGTGTTGAGATTAGTCATGTGTTGTAAGAAATATAGATTCATGTGTTGAATAAAATAAATATTCATTTGTTGAACAGAATAACGAAGTTATTGAAAAATATAAAGCCGTGTTGATTAGAGATGCACTATTTTGACGCGAAAGATATTTATATCGATTATATTTGTTTTTATAATGAATATTGAAAAGAGATTTAAAAATCGAATATTTATAAAATGAATTCGAATTGAATTGAATATAAAATGAACTCGAATTGGAATGAATTCAAATTGAATTGTAATCGAATTGAAGAATTAAATAGAAATGCAATTGGAAATCGAAGGGAAATCGATTTGTAATGAATTCAAATCGAATTGAAAATGAACTGAAATTGAATTGAAATCGATTTGAATTGAAATCAAATAGAAATGAATGTAAAAAGAATTTATAATGGAAAATTCAATTTTGATTTGATTTTGAAATGAAGGTTGAAATTGTTTTTGAAACAAATTTGAAACAATTTATAAAATTCGTTTTAAAAGGAAATCGATGGAATATATATAATATATATAATGGCCTGAATAGAACGCTCCGCGCCGCGACAGTTCTTAAATTTCGACCATTGACTTCGAACGGACATTACGGGAGATCCGACCGTCGGATTATCCTAAAACCAGAACAGTTGGGTTTATATCGAAAAGAGCTTTCTAAGGAATACAAGGGATTTGAAATCTAACGGTTGGATATGGAATTATGTCCAAATCAAATTTGGAAAAGGTCGCTGTAAGTGCAGTTCGGTGGCAGTTATTGAAAACCGACTGTACGGGCCTTAATAAAATTATTAAAAATATCAATAATTTGTGTAAAATCATAATATATGAATTGGAAAGATCTGGGATGAAAAATTCCACATTTGAAAGGATAAAAATAGATTTTATCGAAATGAACTAGTTTTGAACTAGAATTAATATCCTATTATTTTTAAATAAATAAATTGGATTTGAAATGGGTTTTAAATAACCAGAATTTCCAATATATGAATTGGAATGGATTTGAATCGAAATTGTCTTTGGAATATTTCGATATTAGATTCTGCGATTATACAAATATTTTGTAGGAAATTTGGAAGATATATTTTATATCGTTATTTCCAAAGCGATATGTGTGGGTTTCATAATTTGATATTGAATATAAGCCGATATATTTTCTATTCAGAGCCTTGTATTTAATATCAAATGAGATTTGGGTTCGTCATGAATGGTGTCATCATCAACATTGTTCTTAAACCCCGTTGAGAAAAGATTAAATCATTTTATTTAGATTTAATGAAGTATACCAATTAATTAATATATTTAATTGGAATTGTATTAGAATTGATTTATGGGTTTATCGTGAATGGTGTTTTAAATAACACTTGTTCTTTAACCCGATAATAAATAGAATGTGATTTGGGTTTATCGTGAACTATGTTTTAAATGACATTAGTTCTTTAACCCAGTGAAAGGAGTTTTAATGAATCTGTAATTAGATTGAAATGTGAATTGATAATTTAAATTATCAAATTTGGAAAGTGAGCGAGAATGGAGTATCACCAGTTTTGCTCCAAAGCGATAGTTAAATCTTTAATTAGATTTGAACGTGAAATGGCAATTAATTTTACCGATAACACCGTGGTGTTAGATATGGAGTATTACCAGTTTTGTTTAATGGGATGAATAGGTTGGGATTAAGAAATAAAATAAATAATTACTTCGGTGTGGTTCGCTAATCCCGACTAGTCTGGAAAACCTTAACATGGTTTGAAATGATATTCAAAGGAAGATTAAAGAATAAATTTAGAAGAATTTATCTTTGATAAAATTAATGGGAACCTTTCCCTAAGAATGTGAAATTTAGAAACTAACTGTAGGTTAGCTAAGAAGAATGATTTCCTGGGTATTGATCTGATGTTGGTTTCGGCCTTCGGGGTTAATATTTGGCGAATTGTTCTCTTGCTAATTTGCGGTTAGTGACTGATGAATTAGAATGAGGCGTATGTTGTGTTTGTGTAACATTTTTTATTATATACGCGGGTCATTCAGAAAGGCCGGGTTTATACCCATTCTGAATAACCGATTCGACGATATGTCGAAGATGAAGACGGTGGTTGAAGACCAGAAGTCTTTATATCGTTTTGGTGATTACTGATGATCTTGATTGGGTTGTGCAACAAAGAGGAGGGAATCAGTTGGTGATCGTCCAGACGTACTTGGAGATCGATGGATATGCGAAGAAAGTGCCTCCGGTTTCGTTCAGACCCAGAACGGACTTGTAAATGGACAGTGTGTCTGACATTGGATTTTATTCTATGTTGATTGATCTCTATTAAATATACATCTGTTTGGCGGCGGATAATTTATTCTCTTGCTTAACGCCCTTCTCTGAGACATACGAGCTCAGAGGTTGTATATCGATGGACATCGGTCGCATGGAGTGAATTGCCTGTATGGCATGCCTGAGTGGCAGATGATCAAGGCTTCTGTTGAAAAGCAAAGTCTTGTGGTTGATGATCAAAGCACGGCCTATGTGGCGCAGCTTTGTGTATAACGTTAATTTGCGAGCCTCATACCTCGGTATAAGTTAAAAACGGGATAAGGCTCCAAGGAGTGCATGACGTTTCTTTATGATACCCAAGGAGTGCTTAAACTGGCTGACATTTATATTATTTTCACCTTTGTGGTTGTTGGATGCGAGGCGCCTCGATTATAGGTCCTATAGGGCCGGGAAACATGTGTTCAGGAATAATTAATCCTCAAACGTAAGGGAGGACCGGTCTTGGAGGTTCCAGGGGTTACCCAGAGTGTGTAGTCCCAAGGCATTTGCTAGAGTGTCTCGAACCAGAGAGGAGCTTGCCCCTTGCCTCGACTCATGACGGATATCCAATTTCCAATACGTGACATTTCGGTTTTGATTGTAGAGCCTAATATGGCGACATAGTGGGATAGGGCGCTCATGCCGTCTATGATTGATATTTATGATTGAAAATGTTTTGACACAATACACTTATAATAGTATCAAATGATTTGTTTTAAACGTACCAGGCATGTTTGGCCATTATAATGGAAAACCCTATCCTCCGGCTTGCGTTGCATTGTGTGATGGGACCTGGGTCTTATAATAGCTTCATTTTTCAAAAAAGCATTGCGTTGTTTATTCTATGCACTGGTATTCTTGGGAGGAAACCCTTTCCGTGTTATACGACATGGTCCCTTGAATTACTCTCTCTTAAAGTAAAGTTTTAAATAACTGTTTTAGTTCTCACACCATTCACATGACTGACCTGGAGTTTATTATTTTAATCTAAACTCTAGGTGCCCTTATTTTCGACACGGGCAGCTAATAGTTTTGGTTTTGCAGATTTATATTCACAGGATCCTGATTTACAGCTGGAACAATGCTCGGAAAGCTCTATATCCGTGTATTACTTTCAGTTATGTTGTGTATTGTTTTTCCGTTGCTATGTAATTTATTGTAATCTCTGATATTTATCGAATGTATTATATTCATTCATACTCTGTGTATTCTTGTATTCTGATGGAATTGTTGTAATATACAATGAAATGTTCTTCTGTTTGCGTTCTATTTTGTCGTGTTCTCAAGGTAATCTGTGCTTTCCTTACCGGGGAAGTTACGGGCTACTATAATATATATGGAATTTAAAAGGCTTGGCCATTATTCCATTTATATTATTAGTCGGATATGGAAATTGATATCGATTATATATTGATCTGTTTTCCGTGAAGATTCCATAATTAATGGAATGTGATTTTGGGTTTATCATGAACGATGTTTTAAAGGACATTCATTCTTTAACCCAGTTAGGGATATGATTTATTTCCATAAAGTTGAATAATCATTAAGTAATGATTTTAGAAGATTAAAAATAAGTGGAGTTTTAATGAATCTTTAATTAGATTGAAATGTGAATATGATAATTTAAATTATCAAATTTGGGAAAATGATCGAGAATGGAGTACCACCAGTTTTACTCCAAGCGATAGTTAAATATTTAATTAGGTTTGAATGTGAAATGGCAATTAAATTTACCGATAACACCGTGGTGTTAGAAATGAAGTATTACTAGTTCTACTCCATGGGATGAATAGGTTGGGATCGGGAAATAAAACAAATGATTACTTCGGTAAGGTGCGCTAATCCCGACTAGTTTGGATAAACCTTAATTTGGTTTAGAAATGATATCCAAAGAAAGATTAAAGAATAAATTCACAAGAATTTATCTTTGATAAAATTAAGGGGAACCTTTCCTTAATGATGTGAATATTTAAATCAAAGAATATCTGAATTGTAATGAGACATATGTTGTGTATGTGTAGCACTTGTTTATAATATACGCGAGTTATTCGTTAAGGCCGGGTTTATACCCATTCTGAATAACTGATTCGACGATATGTCGACGATGAAGATGGTGGTTGAAGACCGAAGGTCTTCACATCGTTTGGATGATTACTGATGTCTTGATTGGGATGTACACCCAAGACGATGTAATAAGTGGTGATCGTCCAGACGTACTTGGAGATCGACGTGATATGCGAGGACCTCTCTCCTGTATTGGACATATGGTATGAGGAATAAGGTGCCTCCGGTTTCATTCAGACCCAGAACGAAATTGTAAATGGATGTGTGTCTGACATTGGATTTTATTCTGTATTGATTGATCTCTATTAAATATATATCTGTTTGGCGGAGAAGAATTTATTCTCTTGCTTAATTCCCTTCTCTGAGACGTATGAGCTCAGAGGTTATTTATCGATAGACATCAGTCGCATGGAGTGAATTGCCTGTGTGGCATGCTGAGATACAAATGATCAAAGCTTCTATTGAAAAGCAGGGTCTTGTGGTTGATGATCAAAGCACGACCTTAAATGGCATAGCTTTGTGTATAGCGTTAATTCGCGAGCCTCACACCTCGGTATGCATCAAAAATGGGATAAGGGACCAAAGGAGGACATGACGTTTTTTTCTAGCGATGGGTGGTGTTATGGTATGGAGCCCAGACATTCATTATATTTTTACCTATATGGATGATGGATAGCGAGGCGACTCGGATTTATCGGTTACTACTGAGCCGATGGATAGGTCCTATAGGGCCGAGAAATGTGTGTTCAGGTATTGCCAATCCACTATGTGTGGACCGGCCTTGGAGGATCCAAGGGATCGCTGTGTGTGACCCTGAGGCATTTACTAGAGTGTCTCAAAGCCGGCTAGGAGTACATCCCTTGCCTCGACTTATGACGGAAATCCAGTTTCCAATACATGACATTTCAGTTTTAGTTGTAAAACTAGTATTGCGGCATAGTAGCATGGGATACTATGTCGTCTATGATTCATACATTTATATTTGAAGTTGATTTCTTCACTTATAGTAATAATAAAAGATGAAATTTCGCGTATCAAGCATATTTGGCTATTATAAGGGAAAACTCTATCCTCGACTGCATTTATTATGTGACGGGACCTGAGTCTTATAATAGCTTCAATTTCTATTTAGCATTGTGACATATGTTTTATGCACTGGTATTCTTGGGAGAAACCCCGCTCCGTGTTATACGACGTGGTCTCTTGTAACAACCCGGATTTTTGGATGGGGTTATAATAGCTCTAAAAATTTTGGCGTTTAAAAATAAATTAAATTAAGATTTAGTTATCGAAATTAAACGTGTGTATTTGGGAATTTTAATATATTTAATTTGAAATATAGTCCATGCATGAAGTTACAAATTATGATGAGATTTGTTCATAACTTGTTTCTCATTTTAGTTTTGAATTTAATCCATTTAAGTATTAAATTAGAAGTCTCTTGAATATACTAGTATGGTATATAAATACATAGTATAAAAATTTGGTATCTATACTTAAAGAAATTATTTTGCTTATAAATTTAAAACACATGTCCTGGGCCATCTAGAATTGTCTATACGTGTTGTTTTTATCGGTGTCTGGATCCTTTGTCGGTTTATAAAAAAAAAATTAGCGTTCTCCTTGCGGTGGGTGGGTGAGAGACGTTCCTCTTTGGATAGAGGACAGTAAATTGTTCTTCTTTCTCCAGGATTAAAATTTCATCTCAAATTCATTTTCCAGCAGAGAGACCAACTATATTTCCCCCAAATCAAATTTGTTCATCATCACAAATTCCTCAAATAAATGAAGGGTGCTCCACCGAAATCCATGGCCTCCAAAATCGATGGCTGCTAGCTCCACCGCTGCTACCCACTTCCTCCACGTTGGTCACCACAAGCGACGCCACCAGTAAAGTTCAAACCAACCTCTTTCCTCCGTCCTACAGTCACACGCAAGCGACCACAAATCGGTGGAGATTTCGAACCCGTGAGAGAGAATAAACGCAACAGTAGCCGTAGCACCTGGGACGCACGCTGAAACCGTCTGCTCCCATCGACCAGCGAGCACTGCTTCATTCCTGCTCATTCGTCGTTGCCAAAATGGTAAGCTTTGCTTACGATTATTCTTGTTTTAAGTGTGCTGTTTCGTTTTCTACAAGTATAAATTGGTTGGGGTTTGTTTTCATTTGGGTTGTCTGTTTGGTCACCTCTTTTTGGTGTCCGTAAACCCATAATGGTGTGCATGTTGAAATCACCATATCTGCGCCCCCACTTGATTAACTTAGGTTCTGGTGTGCTTTGTTTTGCATGCTTAGTTTAAGTCGTTCATGCCTTGCTTGAATGATGAACTTTGGTTCAAGTATATGAAGTTACCAGCTTTGTCTTTTGGGTAAGAACACTAGTCTGTTTAATTGTTTGCTTACTTTAGTTATGCAGATTTGGACCAGTAATGTTTAGTTCTATAATTTGAAAACTGGAAAGCAATTAAACCTATTTTCATGGCTTTGCATGTTTTTGGAATGTTTTAAAATCATAAGTCAAACTATACATTTCTGAAGAAAAAAAGGTTTTCTCGCCTAAATAAATACTGTGATTTTTTAAAAATGTGTTTTGGCATCTAGAGTTGATTTGTTGATCTCTTGATTGGTTGATGATCCCATGTTGTGACGGTGTAAAAGAATTCTGAAACAAATGAATGATTTCATTGTTTCAAAAGGTTTTGTGAATTTCTGGAAACCATTGGAGACTTCTTTCCCAAAATTGTTTTGCGTATAAACTTATCGTTGATTTGCCTAAAATTGGTTTCCAAATTTGTTGCTAAAAACCATGTAGATTTCAGATAGCAACATCAGTTGTTTTATGAACAAATCTGGACTGGTTTAAAGCCCATGAATTCTCTGATTGATTACAAGAAAATTACGTGGAATGATTTCTATCCAAAAATTGTTTGCAAAATTCTGAAATAAGTGAATGCTTTCTGACCATAAGAGGGAAAAAAACTTTTGCCAAAATAAATACCGTACAAAACTGAAAACATTTGAATCTTTCTTTTGGTTTTTTTCTGTGCTTGTTCATGTTGTTTTGGTAGAAGTGTTCGGCTTTGACAGTTCAATCTTGCCTTGTCCAGTGTATGTGTACACTGTCTTATCCTATGCTTTTGCCAGTTGCAATAAACCAATTTTACACTAGTGTATATGCGCTTACCTCTCCTGTTCTTCGTTTCCTAGAATGATTGCATGCCTGCAATTGGCTGCGTTTTTCTCCGGGTTGAAGCTAGTAGTCCATTCGAAGTTGCTGTTCATTTTAATGACTTATTGTTTTCTTTACTTCAGTTCTGTAAGGTTATGTTTTTGTCCTTTTGTGTCTTAGGATTTAGCTTGCAGTAAAAAGAGGAAAAAAAACATAAATGCATGCATGGCCTGCTTGCGCATCCTTCTAAATTTTACATTTCTTTTATTTTTTTCTTTATTATAGACTTTTATATTAACTAAGATTTATCGACTTTTGAGGATTTGCATGTAGTGATCAAATTCTTTTTATTTGCATGCGCTGATTGAATTCTTTTTAATTGCATGCATTGATTGGATTCTATTTATTTGCATGCATTGACTTACCATATATTAGTAAATGTATTGGAAAAGTTTTCATTGTTGAAAACGCTAATAACTTGGTATTTAATTTAAAGTAGATTTGGAAACAAAGAGAACATTTTTATTGAAATTATAATTTTATCTTTTGTGCTGTCCAAAACGTTAAATATTTGGACATATATATGGTCATGGATATTCACAATTCATAGTTCAATATAAAAGTTTGGAGGTCTACATAAAGAGTTTTAAGTGACTTCATTGGTATTTTGTGATCCTACAATAGAAATAAGTCGGTGATTAGCACGTTCTACCATTGAAGAATTTAATTGCATGGAATGTGATATTTATGTTTGAATAAGAACGCCATTTTTTTTCACATTCATGGATTTATTATCATGCACTAAATAAGGGTTATTGTTTTAAACATTAATTAACATCATTCATGTAGTTATTGTTACATTAAAACAGTGCTACATGTACTCATATTATTTATATTGCTTCCATGCATGCGTTTCAATATTAGCAATGTGATCTTTCATATTTTTATTATGCCGTTTGTAATGCTGTAGCATTTTTCTTGCATATGTTTTTTTTTATAGTGGTTGTTGCTCACGCATGCATCCATCTGCATGATTCTTTGCTATGTTATATTCCATTATATTTCAGTAGTTCACTAATTTTATACCCGAAATTTTTAATAATTGGTTGAGATTATGTTGATTATAGTTATGTGTTTATTGAAATTTACTGACTTGAAATAAGTTTAATCCTGACCCGAATGTTTTGTGTTTTTGCATGGAACGCTCGGGTCAGGCCCAGTGTTACAGATGCAAAGATTTTAGCTCTAAAGAGGAGAGGGACAAGAAGACATATGTGCGCAAAGCTCGACAATAACCGTTAAATTTTGATTAAAAGAAATTTATATATTAATTTATATTTCTCCGCTGTACAAACATTTGTAAAACTCTGATTTTATTATAAAAATGTAGTCCGTTGTAAATATCATGTATTGTGATTCTGTGTTAATTCGATTTTTAAACTCTGTAAGCCAATAGCAATCCGTCGTTTTGAACGCTTCGAGTTGGTTTAATTACCGACTTGGGGCGGTCAAAATGGCGGGCTGTTACATTTGGTATCAGAGCTATGGTTTTTATAAAACTTGGCTTATTGGGTTTAAAATTCATTAGAGATAGGGTGCAAGTACCCTAGAATGAGCGGAATTGATATAGAATCACTCTTGAGAGAGCGCAATTTAAGGTTTTAAAAAAATACTTTGAATTTGACAAAACGGGATCTGAGCGATATCCGGTTTGAAAATGGTTGTTAAACCAGGACTGAATCAGTTTTGAAATTGGCTCGGATCGGTATTTAAAATAAAGTAGGAATACCGGTGATAATAAATAAACAATACAAACAACAAAAAGTAAATCAGTTATTTTTCTTTGACGGATATATGGTTTGAATCGAGTACAATTTCCATTGAGATATTCTGTATGATGAGGATTTTGAGTAAACGGATTAGTAATACCAAGCGGTATGGGATGTTTGGTAATACTTTTCTGGTTACTCTCTTGACTTCTCATATGGAATATTCGGTTGTTTTCGTATTCTCGGTTCTGAAATATACCGGTAACATATGTGGTATAAGAGTATGTGTTATAATTGAATAATTACTGTTTGAAAGTATACTTCAATTACTGAATTGAAGTGTTTTCTAAATTGACATGCTTTCATGACGATACTTTTTGTCCTCTTTCACAACTATCGTGATTTGGTTTATTTTATCATATTGTTTTATATTTGATATTTATTAGGAGTATCATATTGATTTATATATGATACTCTGACTTGACTAATTTTATCATATTGTTTTTATATATGATAAAGTCGAATATCAGTTTTGTTTGTGATTACCATTTTTCCTTTATATGTGATGATTTATTATTCAAGTCATAGTTGAATTTTTTAAAGTGTTTTGACGTTATAAACACTTTGAACTTCATGGCAAGTTTTATACGAAATTAGCGTTTCAAGAATACTTTTGATTTTGGGATTGGGATAGATTGGACTCTGTTGTACCAATGGACCAAAACTCCATCTTGGTCGACCTGATTCAGGATCGCTACCTGAATCGGTGGTATTAAATTTCGCCCATCAACCACCAAAGGTCAAACAGTCTGCTACATTGGGCAATTTTGTTGTTTTGATCGGGATTCCCGATCGGCGGGTCACGGATTACATCAGATGGAGGCGTGGGTGTGCCACGTGTAGTGCCGTGAACGGGTAGCATACGGCCTTCGCCTTAGACCGTCTTGGTTATCGTGGGTTGATCGCCAGGTGTCGTTATGGCGCTATGAGTGGATTACGGTGCAGATGTCTTGATGCGTGCTCGAGCTCTACCACTGTGATTTTACAATACTAGCGTCTGTTTATTTGGTATTTATAAGTCAAGTTACATTTATCCCATAATCCCTTAATATTTTATTACATACTATAATTGATTTATTTTACATTATCATATTGATTTATATATGGTAATTGTTATAAGTATCGTATTGCTTTATATATGATACTCTGATTTGATTATATTATCATATTGATTTATATATGATAATTGTTATGAGTATCGTATTGATTTATATATGATGCTCTGGTTTGATTATATTATCATATTGATTTATATATGATAATTGTTATGAGTATCGTATTACTTTATATATGATACTCTAATTTGGATTATATTATCATATTGGTTTACATATGATAATTGTTATATTGATTCATACTCTGATTTGATTGTCAAACGACAAAAGCCATGAAGATTTTATTGACTTGATTAATTATCATAAGATATTTATTATAAGTATCTTATTGTTTAAGTATCGTATTGATTTATATATGGTACTCTGTTTTGGGTTATTTTATCATATTGATTTATATATGGTACTCTGTTTTGGGTTATTTTATCATATTGTTTTATATATGATAAATGTCGTGTGAATTTCATTAGTTTATGATACTCTGACTTAATTATGATGAGTATCCTATTAATTTATATGTGATTTGTTGAGAACTTCGCATTGATTTATATGCGATACTCTGTTTTGGTTGAGTTTATCATATTGATTTATATATGATATTTGTTAAGAGCATCGCATTGATTTATGTGTGATACTCTGGTTGGATTTATTATAAATATCATACTAGTTTATATGTGGAATTTCAGCTCGGTTTATTATATCATATTGCTTTGTATATGATAAATGTCATGAAATGTTTGATTTAAATGAGCTACTTTATTATAGTTATTTTTACCATATGGATGTATTCGTTATGAGTATCGTACTAATTACGTATGATACTCTGATTTGGTTCATTCCATCATATTACTTTTATAAAGAATAAATGCATTGAAAATTTTATTGATTTATATGTGACACCACAACTCGATTTAATTTATCATATTGTTGTTTTTATATATGATAAATGCCACGTAGGTTTTATTGGCTCCTCATTGATTTATTTTATGATCTGGTTCTTATATATGATAAATGTCATTAAAGATGTATTGGTTTATATATAATACTTTGACTTGATTCCTTATTATATTTTACGTGGCATTTGTTATGGGTATCAAATTGGTATTTATATACTCTATCTAATTTAATCATATTTTCTAGAATTTTTATTGTCGGAATCGTATTGTCTCATATACGATACCCTTATTTAATATTGAAAATGGAGGAGGAGCGTCCCAAACTATGTATTTTATCCAGGATAAGAGTTGAAATTATTACAACTAAGTAATCAAGTTGAAAATTTTCTGTAGTTACAATCTAAATTAGTTGGGGAAGGTTATAGAAATTTCGAACTCTATGGGTTGGATATTTAAATTAAAGGAAAGAAGTTAAGATGTGACGTTGGTATTCCGTAATGTTGTATTTTGACCCATGTAAATTGCGAGGACGCAATTTCTTTAAGGGGGGAGTCTGTAACAACCCGGATTTTTGGAAGGAGTTATAATAGCTCTAAAAATTTTGGCGTTTAAAAATAAATTAAATTAAGATTTAGTTATCGAAATTAAACGTGTGTATTTGGGAATTTTAATATATTTAATTTGAAATATAGTCTATGCATGAAGTTACAAATTATGATGAGATTTGTTCATAACTTGTTTCTCATTTTAGTTTTGAATTTAATCCATTTAAGTATTAAATTAGAAGTCTCTTGAATATACTAGTATGGTATATAAATACATAGTATAAAAATTTGGTATCTATACTTAAAGAAATTATTTTGCTTATAAATTTAAAACACATGTCCTGGGCCATCTAGAATTGTCTATACGTGTTGTTTTTATCGGTGTCTGGATCCTTTGTCGGTTTAAAAAAATAAATTAGCGTTCTCCTTGCGGTGGGTGGGTGAGAGACGTTCCTCTTTGGATAGAGGACAGTAAATTGTTCTTCTTTCTCCAGGATTAAAATTTCATCTCAAATTCATTTTCCAGCAGAGAGACCAACTATATTTCCCCCAAATCAAATTTTTTCATCATCACAAATTCCTCAAATAAATGAAGGGTGCTCCACCGAAATCCATGGCCTCCAAAATCGATGGCTGCTAGCTCCACCGCTGCTACCCACTTCCTCCACGTTGGTCACCACAATCGACGCCACCAGCAAAGTTCAAACCAACCTCTTTCCTCCGTCCTACAGTCACACGCAAGCGACCACAAATCGGTGGAGATTTCGAACCCGTGAGAGAGAATAAACGCAACAGTAGCCGTAGCACCTGGGACGCACGCTGAAACCGTCTGCTCCCATCGACCAGCGAGCACTGCTTCATTCCTGCTCGTTCGTCGTTGCCAAAATGGTAAGCTTTGCTTACGATTATTCTTGTTTTAAGTGTGCTGTTTCGTTTTCTACAAGTATAAATAAGTTGGGGTTTGTTTTCATTTGGGTTGTCTGTTTGGTCACCTCTTTTTGGTGTCCGTAAACCCATAATGGTGTGCATGTTGAAATCACCATATCTGCGCCCCCACTTGATTAACTTAGGTTCTGGTGTGCTTTGTTTTGCATGCTTAGTTTAAGTCGTTCATGCCTTGCTTGAATGATGAACTTTGGTTCAGTTATATGAAGTTACCAGCTTTGTCTTTTGGGTAAGAACACCAGTCTGTTTAATTGTTTGCTTACTTTAGTTATGCAGATTTGGACCAGTAATGTTTAGTTCTATAATTTGAAAACTGGAAAGCAATTAAACCTATTTTCATGGCCTTTGCATGTTTTTGGAATGTTTTAAAATCATAAGTCAAACTACACATTTCTGAAGAAAAAAAGGTTTTCTCGCCTAAATAAATATTGTGATTTTTTTAAAACATGTTTTGGCATCTAGAGTTGATTTGTTGATCTCTTGACTGGTTGATGATCCCATGCTGTGACGGTGTAAAAGAATTCTGAAACAAATGAATGATTTCATTGTTTCAAAAGGTTTTGTGAATTTCTGGAAACCATTGGAGACTTCTTTCCCAAAATTGTTTTGCGTATAAACTTATCGTTGATTTGCCTAAAATTGGTTTCCAAATTTGTTGCTAAAAACCATGTAGATTTCAGAAAGCAACATCAGTTGTTTTATGAACAAATCTGGACTGGTTTAAAGCCCATGAATTCTCTGATTGATTACAAGAAAATTACGTGGAATGATTTCTATCCAAAAATTGTTTGCAAAATTCTGAAATAAGTGAATGCTTTCTGACCATAAGAGGGGAAAAAAAACTTTTGCCAAAATAAATACCGTACAAAACTGAAAACATTTGAATCTTTCTTTTGGTTTTTTTCTGTGCTTGTTCATGTTGTTTTGGTAGAAGGGTTCGGCTTTGATAGTTCAATCTTGCCTTGTCCAGTGTATGCGTACACCGTCTTATCCTATGCTTTTGCCAGTTGCAATAAACCAATTTTACACTAGTGTATATGCGCTTACCTCTCCTGTTCTTCGTTTCCTAGAATGATTGCATGCCTGCAATTGGCTGCGTTTTTCTCCGGGTTGAAGCTAGTAGTCCATTTGAAGTTGCTGTTCATTTTAATGACTTATTGTTTTCTTTACTTCAGTTCTGTAAGGTTATGTTTTTGGCCTTTTGTGTCTTAGGATTTAGCTTGCAGTAAAAAGAGGAAAAAAAACATAAATGCATGCATGGCCTGCTTGCGCATCCTTCTAAATTTTACATTTCTTTTTTTTTCTCTTTATTATAGACTTTTATATTAACTAAGATTTATCGACTTTTGAGGATTTGCATGTAGTGATCAAATTCTTTTTATTTGCATGCGCTGATTGAATTCTTTTTAATTGCATGCATTGATTGGATTCTATTTATTTGCATGCATTGACTTACCATATATTAGTAAATGTATTGGAAAAGTTTTCATTGTTGAAAACGCTAATAACTTGGTATTTAATTTAAAGTAGATTTGGAAACAAAGAGAACATTTTTATTGAAATTATAATTTTATCTTTTGTTCTGTCCAAAACGTTAAATATTTGGACATATATATGGTCATGGATATTCACAATTCATAGTTCAATATAAAAGTTTGGAGGTCTACATAAAGAGTTTTAAGTGACTTCATTGGTATTTTGTGGTCCTACAATAGAAATAAGTCGGTGATTAGCACGTTCTACCATTGAAGAATTTAATTGCATGGAATGTGATATTTATGTTTGAATAAGAACGCCATTTTTTTTCACATTCATGGATTTATTATCATGCACTAAATAAGGGTTATTGTTTTAAACATTAATTAACATCATTCATGTAGTTATTGTTACATTAAAACAGTGCTACATGTACTCATATTATTTATATTGCTTCCATGCATGCGTTTCAATATTAGCAATGTGATCTTTCATATTTTTATTATGCCGTTTGTAATGCTTTAGCATTTTTCTTGCATATGTTTTTTTTTATAGTGGTTGTTGCTCACGCATGCATCCATCTGCATGATTCTTTGCTATGTTATATTCCATGATATTTCGGTAGTTCACTAATTTTATACCCGAAATTTTTAATAATTGGTTGAGATTATGTTGATTATAGTTATGTGTTTATTGAAATTTACTGACTTGAAATAAGTTTAATCCTGACCCGAATGTTTTGTTTTTTTGCATGGAACACTCGGGTCAGGCCCAGTGTTACAGATGCAAAGATTTTAGCTCTAAAGAGGAGAGGGACGAGAAGACGTATGTGCGCAAAGCTCGACAATAACCGTTAAATTTTGATTAAAAGAAATTTATATATTAATTTATATTTCTCCGCTGTACAAACATTTGTAAAACTATGATTTTATTATAAAAATTAGTCCGTTGTAAATATCATGTATTGTGATTATGTGTTAATTCGATTTTTAAACTCTGTAAGCCAATAACAATCCGTCGTTTTGAACGCTTCGAGTTGGTTTAATTACCGACTTGGGGCGGTCAAAATGGCGGGCTGTTACATCCCTTGATTTTTCTAACTTAGAAATCAAGTTAATAACTGTTTTAGTTCTCACACCAGTCACATGACTGACCTAGAGTTTATTGTTTCAACCTAAACTCTGGGTGCCCCTATTTTTTCACAAGGGCAGCTAGTAGTTTCGGTTTTGCAGATATTATATTCACATGATCCTGGTTTACAACTGGAGCTATATTCGGTACGCTCTGTATCCATGTATTTCTTACAATTGTGTTATGTATTATTTTTCCGTTGCTTTGTAATTTAAATCTCTGATATTTTACAATAAGTAATATTTATTCATACTCTGTTATTATCTTGTACTCTGATGGAAATTGTTGTAATAAGCAATGAAATGTTCTTCTGTTTGTGTTCTGATTGGTTGTGTTCTTATTACAATTCATTCTTTCTCTTCTCTTCGGATATCGGGGAAGTTCGGGTTGTTACAACTCATGTTTCCTATTCACTCCTATAAAACCATGCCTTGTCTCCACCCTTATTCCCCATTCTAAAACCAGCAAGGTTCATTATTTATCTGCTTCCCCTTCGTTCTTTTCTTCCTCTAATAAATTCTTCAAACCAAATTAAAAAAAGAGAAAATGAAATCGAAAACAAAATCTAAACCGCAATGGCAGTCTGCTCGATTTTCTGAAGCTCAACTCAACTGGAGCACTCGCGATTTAGTTGTGTGAGAATAGATGGAAGCGTCACCGCGATTCCATGGAGGAATTGAATTCTATCGTGAGTTGTGCAAAGCTGATACCGGTCGTGATAAGTAAATCTGGGTGATGCGACTTTACTGAAAGCCTAGGGATCGACAGTAGTTTTTTTTTTGAAGCTCGATCTTCATTTTGGGGTTTGACTTTGAGCTATGTTGAACTAGATGAACTAGACATTTGTGGTGAAGTTCAAACGTGATGGTATACTAAAGAATGGGTTCGAATTGTGACGATGGTGCTAGGAATGATGTGGGAGGGGGAGTCAGTCTCGATTTTCAGTTGAATAAGGGGTGGACGTGAATTTGTAATGGTGGAGTAAATGTATTGAGGCATGGTTTGGGAATGATCAATGAGGGGGTTGTCTGGAAAGTAGTAAGAAGATGATAAGGATTTGTAGGAGATGCAATAATTAATTTGTAGTAGTATAGCAGTGGTGTAAGTGTAGAAAGGGGATGTATGTAGCGAACTGCAAATCCGTACAATCTAAGTTGACTACATACATCACACATCCAACCCAAATATCACAGTAATACGAATCATTTTTTAGAAGAAAAGGGTAGAAGAAGAACATAAATAACAACACAGAATCTCACATCACAGCGGAACAAAATATAACATATCATAACTTTTGAAATACAAAATTTTAACTGTATAATATACAATTATCAGAGTAAAACACTTACAACAAAATGGAAATAAAAATACTATATATCTAACCCTGAAGCCTCCTTCTCCAAGCTCCTTTAGATAGATCTGTAAAATCCTGAACTACTTGACTGCCCATACAAATTTGGGCACCCAACAGTTTAGGTAAAACAAAACAAAATAAACTCTGGGTCAGTCATGAGACTAGTATGAGTAAACAATTTAAAACAGTTTGAGAAAATAAATGATATCTCATAAGACCATGCCATATAAACTGGAACGGGTTTTTCCCTTATGAGAATCCAAAACACATGATTTATCTTTCAAAAATACTTTTGAAAGAAACGATAATCTTTATATCAAAACTCTTTTGATATTATAATAGTGTCCAAATCAAATAAATAGAAATCTAGTGGAACGGTTTCATCTCACGCTCCACATACATAATATACAATCAAAACCACGGGCACTTATTGGGTAATGAATTTCCACTATGACAAGGTATGGAACCACCTTCCGATAGTGTATCTCTACAGGAGAATACACTGGGTTCAACAAGAACATCTTGTAACCCGGCTACGCATGACCAACCACTCATTTTGCTTGAGTGCATCGAATGTATATCACAAACGGTTGGGATTAGCAACCGTTTTCCCGAATGGGACAACATCGAATAGAATAAAGGATGAAATGAATTTCTCTAGATAGGTGACAATACGCCCTAATTGGGAGCTACCCACTTAGCCATGCTTCCTGCCCAATTTTATTCATTTCCCAGTTGTTGAGGCCTTAGGCTACGCTTAATTACTTCTCATTCATTGATAACACAATCACTTTGAATGACACATTGTCAGATCCGTTAATCATTAATTGATTTGCACAAATATATTATGGATATTATGCTAAGAGAATAAATTCTCCGCTGCCATATATATATCTATACAGACCAACATATGCGATCATTGGAAATACTCTGTCAGACATTCGTCCATACATTTCGTTCTAGGACGGAATGAAACCGAAGGCACAATTTCTGTTAATAGAAAAAGTCTTTGTACTTTACTCCATCTTCTATTATCTTCATATTGCCAATACGGAGTGGTTCTCGGATAATAATCCAACTAGTCTCTCCGTATCGACAGCGATATTGGCATATACTTAGATACTCGGTTATTTAACTATTGAAGAAAAACAAACAAATATTCATCCATAACATCAAACAATCACTGGGCACATTACTTAATATTTGATTAATTGAATCACTTCTTCATTTCCTTACCAATATTTGTTAATCAAATATTTTAAATATCAACTTGGCCTCTTACGCTACTTGGAAAACATTTCCATATCTCGCCTTCTTTTATTTTCTATACTTAGAAAATATCTTCTATTTATAAGTGGAAAATATTCCAATTACTTATCTCTTTCCCGAACTCAGTTATTTTTATACTTAGGAAATATTTATTATACTTCCAAAATTCCGCTTACTTGGATTAAAACGAATGTTGTGTAAAACATCGTTACAATAACCCAAAATACTACATTCAACCTAATCTTATTCAAACATTTTTCCTCGATACTAAATCTTGTTATTTATCGGTTTAAAATGAAATCAATCGAGTTGTGTTATAACTACCTCTCAGACCTTGACTAAGTAACATTCTTTACTTCAAAACGAGCAAGACTGCTTATCTTGAATACTTAACACCATAAAACAAATTATTCATTTTTAAACCCGTATACGTTTCTCTATTCTATTTTTACCAGATTTAATTATAGATTTCCTTTTTGTTTATAATATTCTATTTTTAAGTTTGTTTCCTTATCGAATTATATATATATATATATATATCGATACATCGATTTCTAACTATCAAAATTTCTTAAAAATATTCTAACTTCTTAAATTTTAATTTCGCCATAACCTCCTTTGTACGGGTCACTCGATACAACTACAAAACGCCTCTCTATGCCCTTTCCATTCAAAAAGGAAATTAAAAAGCCAAGCGACTTACTGATTCGGCGCATAAAATCTCATTGGAATTTAAATGTGTACCTTGTTGTCGGGCACACAAATTATAATCTTCATACACTTCATTCCATACCTGTCTATCCAATATACGTCTAGTCCCAATTTATTCCAACTCAATTCGGTCATTTTTACTCGGTTTGCTAATTTATGCTTTAAGTATATCTTTTTGCCTATTCCACTTTTTATTTGAACATATCACGTTCAAATATATATATATTAATTTGTTTAATTAATTGACTTATGTAAGAGAGCGGTTTTCCTTCCCTATGGAGGAAGGAAAAAGGCGATTCCACGATGAAATCTTACGCTTAAAGCCGCTTCTCCTGTCTCAAAGACCTAAAATCATCACTCTACGAAACCTTATTTGCACAAGATCGAAGATTTTCGGAGGAAACTCATGCATCGTCGAAAGAAACTCTACAATCGGTGCTCGATTTTCCGGTGACCAACATGTCGAAGATTTTGACTTCTTAAAACAGATCTTTGGAACAGTTACAACGCACAGATACATCGGCTCTGGATTTAAACAGATTCCGAAAATGGGGTTTCAAATCTGGTAATAGTTGAGTTTCCCATTCGACCTGCAGTTAGTTTCAACTATCAGGTTTTGGGGTAATTTGGTTTGATGGCCTTGGAGTTGCAAGGTTCGTATTTTTTGGGCCTGTTTTTCATCAACATCGGATTGATTGCTTGATAAATTACATGGTGATCGCATGAGTACAAACTGGAAACTTGCGACGCTGATTTTCGCAAATTTCCACCACAAATCTATGTACTAAATTTGGATTTTGATGAGAACGAGATGTTGGAAGGATCCTTTTAGCTTTATACCCATCGGTGGATCGAGATCTGTTGTATTCCATTTTAGACATTCAAGACATTGGATTGTGTAATTTGGCGAGATCATTTTTATCGTTTCCATCTTATGCTGATGAACTCGACTCTCTCAACCGAACTTCTAAACAGGGTGATTTTTCATGCCGATTTCGACTTCCAGGGGGAATCTTGCCATCCGATCCTTCGCAAGAACTAGAAGGGTACTGGCTATTTTCTCTGGTCTCAATAATTTAGATTTGGGGTAAACGATTTGTTTGATAGCCACAGAACTTCAACTAGAATCTTTTGGGGCTGGTTTCCATCTTATTACTAAATTCGGCTTCACTGTCAAATATTTAAGCCGTATATTGAAAAATAAGTTTCTTGTTAATTGATTTACATCTTCTTAGATGTTAACAAAATGAAATTTTCAAGGGGAAGATGCTGTGATATTATTTTAAATCTGGAAAGCCGGAATTGAAACATGATTCTTATGGTTATACATGTTAATTTTTTTTGGGGACAGTGATATGTCAGTAACAAAAACATGTTTGTATTTAAGTGATTGCTGAATATTATGGCATAAAGAAAATCCTAGGATAACCATTTATACGAATGTTCAACTCTACTTCTTTCCAAATTCATGCGTACCCTTTTTGATGGGTTTGGAGAGGAGTACCAGATGTTTATTACAAGTTATACTGGTTTCGGTAGTCACAAACATAGGGGATTGTTTTGTATTCTGGAATTTGTACTAATGGATCATGACGCAGAACCATAAGATGATCAGTTTATGTGACAGCCAGCTATTCCAATGGACCAACTTGTAGAGCATGTTAACCTGTGCAAATATGTTTCGAATTTAAAAACAAGTTTTTACTACACAAAGCCAGTTTACAACAGGAAGTCCTCCAAACTGTTACTTTTTTTATTGAGGACTGCATTACATATAATTTCTACATGAACAAGTCTAGGTACGATGGACAGGGTTGTATCTATGCAAGGAACGAGGATATCTGAAGTGCAGGAGGCACTTGTAGTGAGACTTCTATATATTTTTCTTACATCTTTTGTGTTGTGTTTTGAATATGAATGTTTCATTTGTAATTCAGGTTAGAATGCTAACCTTATTATGTAATTTTTCTAAAGTTAATAAAGTGTATCAATTTTCAAAAAAAAATATTAATTTGTTTATAAAACAATCGAATGCCATTTATACTTCAAGTTTCATATTTGATTTCGAATATGAATATACAAACCCCTTTTCTGATCCAAAGTCTAATTTCGATTTAAAATTCCATTAACTAATTTTTCTTCAAATTAGTTAATTTTATTCAACAATTAAAATTTTGATTTTTGTTTCAAAAATCATTTCATTTACACAACTTGAGTTTGTATTTATTTTACAACTCAAGTCTGGATTTTTCTAATGAAAATTCGAATTTATTTACTTAAAATCCCTTTATTTATTTAAATAAACTATTATGGTTTTATAATGGTTGTAGCACTACTTTTCTAAAAATTTGATTTTGACATAACTCAAAATTTATACGATGAAATCCAGATTTTTCTCTTTCATTAGAAAACTATTATTCAACCGGTTCTGACGATTCTTGTTTCAAAGAATTCCGACTTGAATTGAGTTCTATATACTCAATTGAAGTTCAAAACGTTAATTTATGAACTGTCGTGCCGCGGCGAGCTCGTTTTAATTATATTTAAATATAAACATTAAACTTTGTTAATAAATAAATTTCAACTCTATTCTAATATATTTTAATATATATATATATATATATTAATCCAGTTTACCCAATCTAACTTAAAATTTCCAATTATCTCTAATCGTTGATTTTTCATTACTCAGTTATCAATTCAATTACAACTCCATTTTTGTTATTATTTTTGGATTCCATTAGAAATAAATTATTATATAGAATTCATGAAATTGAATTCTAAATATATATCCTTTGGATTTTCCCAATTCGGTATATATTCCGAATACCGAAATAAAAACTGTCGTTCCCTTTTCGAACCGATTTCCAATTCACTTTAAAACTCATACTTGAATTTATAATTCCACATTTATCCCATGATAAATATTCCACTTTATAAATGTCGTTTATAAATTTTCTTCCTTGTTTTATAGATTAAACAAGTTCCATTTCAAAAACTATTTGAAACAAGAATTTCTATATTTGGAATATAATAAATTATATATATATAGTGAATTTATTTTCATATTTGAAATTTAAACTTCTACTTAATACAATCCAAATATTTTTCTTTTTCTGAAATTATTTATTTAAATCAATTTGATCTAATCGAATTCAAATCATAAATCCATACGGATTTATTTTAATTCAATTCTCATTCCAACCATTGGGATAATTTCCTCGCTCCTTATTAACATGATTCCCAATCCTTAATTTAAATTCATTTTTGAATTTAAATATTTAAATTATCCAAATCACAATTTTTCCATTTCAGTTATAAACACTGTTTTTAAATTCACTTTAATTCTCAGCATTTTCCGATGAAAATTAGTCCATTTTATTAATAAACACCATTTATAAATTTACTTCAATTTCCTGCGTTATTTAATTTATAAACGTCGTTTATAAATTCATCACTTCAATTTCATGTATTATTTAATTTATAAACATTGTTTATAAATTCAATACTTGTTTTATTTATTCAAAACAAGTTAATATTTCTAGTCCATTCGAAATTCGAATTCTATTTTAGAAAAATAGATTTCCCTTCTAAATCTCAAAATATCCTTTTTACGATATTTTAATAAATCAATATTCAGGGCCAGTAACATTCAACCAATAAAGAACACCCAATTATCGAACACATATTTTCCAAGATATCATATATGATAATACATGTAAAACAAACAAATAATAGTATTTTTTGAGGAATCCAGTTGGATCCCTTGAACTCGTTTTCCTACATTCACATACGTTAGCCAACACAAATAATAAACATCCTGCTTCGAGGTAGGATATCGCGGTATAGAAGGTCATCCACTATCATAGCGTGGAACTCATAGGGTCATCCGCTAATGATACAGGGGGCTTCCGCTAATGGAACTGCGAGAATCCAACCATCAATATATATATATATATATAATAACCAAAAACACCAATCCTAAATAACAATATATATTTAATAATAGGCACAGCAATATTTTAATGCAACCAAACAACCATCAATTATTTTTAACGACTAAAAATAATTCTACAAAATAAATTGAGTGAGATTTACTCACCAGGGTTTTTATTTGTAATCCATTATGATTCCAATTGATCCCAAAATTTTCCTAACAAATACCACTTTCCGCTACGAGTCCATTTCGGCTTGCGTTAATTATTTAGACCTTATATAATTTAAATACAGTATTTTTAAAACGTATGAATTATATAAGCTATATGATTTATTTTTCTCATAACAAAAATTTGGATTTTTATCTAACTTTTTTAAAAGTAAAGTCGTATACCTAAATCACTCTGTACAGTCTTCTTGCTCCTCTTTTCAACTTTGAAGCACTCACATTTATGTTGACCCTTATCAATTTCATCACAGTAGCAAGTTTACCCAAATCTTCATGGCATCACTAATTCATTCACTGACTTCACGAAATCATACTTGAAGTTTGCAATGAAATCCCTTCCACATTCTTGCCTCCTCGGACACCATTTTGTACACCTCGTCACCCTATGTAAATCACAACTTCACAGTAAATCTCCAGTTTGACCCTTGCAAGCACCAGTGACCTTCGAACCCTCAAATGGCCTACTGTCGGCCACATAATGATGTTAGGAATCGCAACCCCTTCCTGGTTTTGAACTGCGACATTCGCCACGACTTCTCCTCCAAAATATGCGTTACTCGTCTCAACCACCCCAGCGACGAACGTTTGCTTCCTAGATTCACCTCGCAGAAACATCACGACTTTGATCGACTTCGCTCCCCCCTCCAATCACCTAACTCGGCCTCGCGATTTATTAAAGTCACGATATCCTTTTCCAGTGGAATAGATATTCAAAGAGCTGAAAATGACAAATGAAACGTCATCTTAGTTTAAGGGATTTTTTTCGATCAGTTTAATATAGGAAGAGATGGAATTTCTTATGAAGGGAGGAGCGGTCTTGTTTTTTTTCTTATTTTTCTAAAGCTTTTGGATATTTTATTTTCGATCGAAAGAATTGATTGGGAAGAGGCCGTCGATTTTCTTATTAGAGAAAGGGGTTCGGATTTGTTCTGAAGGAAGAAAGGAAATAGTTTAGTTTAACAGGAAGACGACCATTTAATATTTCCTATAGCGAAGTGATTTACAGAAAAAAAAAAAGCAATGAAAGGAGATAAAAGAAGAATGTCGCGTTTACATAGAAAGATGAATACTTCAACATGAAGGAATAGGTCTGCGCGATTTTAATGTCTAGGGTACTTGCCTATACCTCTGTTGCTTAGCTTAGGAATGAAGGAAAACATTTATATTTTGTTTTATTTTATTTTTGGTTGAACCGGTATGATTTTATTATCACGTGTTCTCGAACTCCTATTCGAGCACAACAACAGGCATTTCTCGGGTTATACCACTATTCTGAACACACTAAAATGTGTTTCGAAGCCCAGTTCGATCATATGAAGGTGATATTAATTTAAACTGATATAAATTAAATTGAAAACAATAAATTTCTTGATAATAAATTAATATTATTATTCTAATACAAACAGAATTTTGTGTTGATCATCTGAGCTGTTTTTAATTCAGTTTTAACTTTGAATTCAATTAAATTCATTTTCGTTTTACGATAATTATATATAATCGACAAAATCGTATTTCGATTATTAAATCAATAACTCAAATATAAAAATCGATTTATATTATCAACTCAATATTTAAAACCATATTAAATATTTAAAATTAATCGACCAAAAGTTCGGGTCGTTACATTCCTCCCCTCTTAAAAGAATTTCGTTCCTGAAATTGCTAAGGTAAGGAAAATGCTACTAACCTATTACTTTCCACTTATGCTAAAACTCAACTCTTTATATTTCAACAAATTTTATTCTACCAAAACATTTGGTTTCTCATTCATATGACACCCCATATACGTTTGCGTTTATTTAGTCTGAATGATTTATAATCAATTCATATTCCATTTCATATTCATTCATATGCGCTCATATTCACTCAAATTGTGTAATAACCCGGAAATTCTGAGCCAATTTAAAAATTTTATTTTGCCGAATTTAATAAATTTTGAATATTTAAAATGATTTATTTTAAATAATATCGACGAGAAATTTATTTTGAATAGAATTCGAACGTATATATTTATATAGATTGTCCTTAGAGTATAAATATTTTATTTTAATTATAAAAGGAGTTGAAAATGGCGCGGTAGTTCGATAATTCAATTTCAAAATTCCAATGAATATACCAGGTGCAAAATGAACCAGATTGCAGTGAAACCAAAAATATTAGAATCTAATTGAGAATATCTTTCCAATGAATCCGAAAAATTGAAATTTCATAGCGGGAATCAAAAGTTACGCCCAGTTGAAAATTCAGAATAGTCGCTATGGAATTCTGGCCCTTAAAAATGGGAATTTTGCAAACGACCTCGGTTTTCGACGAAACCCCTTTTGTTGGATCCATGATGTCAAATTATTGCTAAGTTTCAAAATTCGTAATTTTTCGAATCAATATGTGAGTGTGGCAAAGGAAAACGCGTTTGACCAGTTTTAGTTGATTATAATCGACTGGAAAATGGCCATTTTCAAACGGTCTCAGAATTTGACGAAATTAGTTTTGTTAGGACCGTATCGTCAATACGAAGCTAGAAAATATTTTTCGGGAATTTTTCTAGTTAGTATGTGACTCCAGTAAATTGAAATGTGTGTTCAAATTCAATATATAGAGTTATATTTTTATTTCGACGAAAACTGATCGAAACGATCGAATCGGCCTGCGATACCTATCCCATTGTGTTCGGAATGAGGGTAATTAGCTATGAACAACAGGCAGTGGGTCTCGTTTCGAGGTCAAAATAAAAAGTACCTTTTTAAAATTAAATTAATAAAATATATATATAAACAAATATAACCTCTCCCCTCAGTACTCTCCCTCCAGTCATTATAAATCAAAAAAAAAAAAAGGGAAGAGCCCTCATCGATTTCGGCTGCCCCCTAAACGCCGCACTCCTCCAACCCTCCCCAGTCGATCGATTCACGCGAGCACAAGCCCCATAGACGCACCGCGGCGATCTGCAACTCCTGACGCTCCAGCACCTCCTCTGCGCACCACCCTCCGCAGCCGCCTCCTTGCTACCGTCAACGATCTCCCCTTTCCTCCGACGAAGCCACACAGCCCCTCCCCCCTCGACAAAGATTTGATTTTTGGGCCAAAAGGTGAGTTTTATCATTTTTAATTTACATAGAAAAAAAAATGATTTTATTAGTAGATAAAAACTGATTTTTTTAGAATAAAAATTTGATTTATTATCATCTTGAAAGCGAAGAAAGATTGGATTTTTAGTTAGAAAAAGAAGGGGTCTTTTTTTATGTTGACAACACCATATAAAAATAAGATTTTTATATATGAGAACATAGGGTAAAAATATAATTTTTATTATATGAGAAGTGAAATAAAATTATAACCTTTACAGTATATGAAGAGAAATAAAAATATAAACTTTATTTTTATCATGAAGTAGTGAGAATAAAGATTCGATTTTTATATGAGTAGCGGATTAAAAATAGAATTTTTTTATAATGGAGAATATAAAAATATGATTTTTATATATGTAGCGAAATAAAAATCTGATTTTTATTATATATCTAGCGTTGAAAAAAAATGTGATTTTTAATATGAACAGCAGGAAAAAGGTTGCGTTGGAAGTGGGGCAAATCTGAACCATTCAGAAATTCAGAATAGAATGGAAGAGTGGAAACCCCGGCGAGAACTTCTCACTTTAAATCTTCTTTTCTAGTTAAAAATATATACTAGGATGCAGACGGTGTTTAGTAGCACCCGACACCCGTCGTACACAGACCATGGATGGCTTGTATGTTTGATTGTTTGTTGTGATGAAAATTGAATGTGAAATGAAATAAAATATTTATATAGTTAAAATATTTTATCGTTAAAAATATAAATTTTAAAGTGAACGTGAATAAATAAATATTCATTTACAAACCGGACGGTTTGTTTATGAACACCTATTTGAAGGACATTGATTGGGACGATAAATTTTACACGTCGCCCAACTGCACAAATAATATTCAGTGTTTGAAGATTGAAACCCCACACCGGTGTTGGGAAGATATTTGGCATACACTAATCCCAATTATTTAGTTGTATGTCGATCGATTGGTCGACAGACTGTGTAAGCGTTAATTATTTATGTTTGATGCTTATGCAGTTGTGTGGTGCACTTTGGATGATGGTTGATTATTTATCGTTGCTATTATATACATGTGTTGTATGGAATCCATATAATTAACATTATATGGTAATGGATTGGGCCTCATTCCAATTGGGAAAATAAAGAATATTATAAAATAAAGATTCATGTGTTGACAATACTCATGTGTTGAGATTAGTCATGTGTTGAAAGAAATAAAGATTCATGTGTTGAACGAAATATTTTAACAATAAAATTTACATCTTAATCATATATGAAATTAGAAACTAACTGGAAAATAGATAAGATGAGTGGTCTCCTAGTTATTGATCTGATGTTGGTTTCGGCCTTCGGGGTTAATACTTAGGGAATCGTTCTCTTACTAATTTATGGTTGGGGTCTGATTAAAAATTAAACGATGGAAATCATAATTTTATAAAATATATTAAATAACAAAAATAGTCACGTGTTGACAGTACTCATTTGTTGAGATTAGTCATGTGTTGAAAGTAATATAGATTCATGTGTTGAAGAGAATAAATATTCATTTGTTGAATAAAATAACGAAGTTATTGAAAAATATAAAACCGTGTTGATTAGAGATGCGTTGTTTTGATGCGAATGATATTTATATCGATTATATTCGTTTTTATAAAGAATATTGAAAAGAGATTTAAAAATCGAATATAAAGAAAATGAATTCGAATTGAATTGAATATAAAATGAATTCGAATTGAATTGAAAAGAAAATGAACTGAATTGAATTGAATATAAAATGAATTCGAATTGAATTGAATATAAAATGAATTCGAATTGAATTGAATATAAAATGAATTTGAATTGAAATGGATTCAAATCTAATTGTAATTGAAATTGAATTAAATAGAAATGCAATTGGAAATCGAAGTGAAATCGATTTTGAATGAATTCAAATCGAATTGAAAACGAACTGAAATTGAATTGAAATCGATTTGAATTGAAATCGATCTGAATTGAAATCAAATAGAAATGAAAGTAAAAAGAATTTATAATGGAAAATTCAATTTTGATTTGAATTTGAAATGAAAGTTGAAATTGTTTTTGAAACAAATTTGAAACGCTTTATAAAATTCATTTTAAAAGGAAATTGACGAAATATATATATATATTATATATATAATGGCCTGAATAGAACACGCCGTGCTGCGGCAGTTCGTGAATTTCGACCATTGACTTCGAACGGACATTACGGGAGAACAGACCATCGAATTCCCCTAAAACCAGAATCGTTGGGTTCGTATCGAAAAGAGCTTTCTAACGAATACAAGAGATTTGAAATCTGACGGTTGGATTTGGAGATACGTCCAAATCAATTTCAGAAAAGGTCGCTGTAAGTGTAGTTCGATGGCCGTTATTGGAAATCGACTGTACGGGCCTTGATAAAATTATCAAAAATATCAATAATTTGTGTAAAATCGTAAGAAATGATTTGTGAATAATTGAGATGAAAAACTCCATATTTGAAATGGTAAAAATAGATTTTTATCGAAATGAACTAGTTTTGAACTAGAATTAAAATCCGATTATTTTTAAATAAATAAATTGGATTTGAAATTGATTTTAAATAACCAAAATTTCCAATATATGAATTGGAATGGATTTAAATCGAAATTGTCTTTGGAATATTTCGATATTAGATTCCGCGATTATACAGATATTTTGGAGGCAATTTGGAAGATATATTTTATATCGTTATTTCCAAAGCGATATTTGTGGGTTTCAGAATTTGATATTGAATATAACCGATATATTTTCTATTCAGAGCCTTGTATTTAATATCAAATAGGATTTGGGTCTGTCGTGAATGGTGTCTTCATCAACACTGTTCTTAAACCCCGTTGAGAAAAGATTAAATCTTTTTATTTAGATTTAATGAAGTATACCAATTAATTAATATATTTAATTGGAATTGAATTAGAATTGATTTGTGGGTTTATCGTGAACGGTGTTTTAAATAACACTTGTTCTTTAACCTGATAATAAATAGAATGTGATTTGGGTTAATCGTGAACTGTGTTTTAAATGACATTTGTTCTTTAACCCAGTAAAGGTGTTTTAATGAATCTGTAATTAGACTGAAATGTGAATTGATAATTTAAATTATCAAATTTGAAAAGTGAGCGAGAATAGAGTATCACCAGTTTTGCTCCAAAGCGATAGTTAAATCTTTAATTAGATCTGAACGTGAAATGGTAATTAATTTTACCGATAATACCGTGGTGTTAGATATGGAGTATTACCAGTTTTGCTTCATGGGATGAATAGGTTGGGATTGGGAAATAAAATAAATTATTACTTCGGTGTGGTTCGCTAATCCCGACTAGTTTGGAAAACCTTAACATGGTTTGAAATGACATCCAAAGGAAGATTAGAGAATAAATTTAAAAGAATTTATCTTTGATAAAATTAATGGGAACCTTTCCTTAAGAATGTGAAATTTAGAAACTAACTGTAGGTTAGCTAAGAAGAATGGTTTCCTGGGTATGGATCTGATGTTGGTTTCGGCCTTTGGGGTTAATATTTGGGGAATTGTTCTCTTGCTAATTTACGGTTAGTGATTGATGAATTGGAATGAGGCGTATGTTGTGTTTGTGTAACATTTGTTTATTATATATGCGGGTCATTCAGAAAGGCCGGGTTTATACCCATTCTGAATAACCGATTCGACGAAATGTCGAAGATGAAGACGGTGGTCGAAGACCGGAAGTCTTCAAATCGTTTGCGTGATTACTGATGATCTTGATTGGGTTGTACACCCAAGAGGAGGGAATCAGTTGGTGATCATCCGGACGTACTTGGAGATCGATGGATATGCGAGGAAAGTGCCTCCGGTTTCGTTCAGACCCAAAACGAACTTGTAAATGGACTGTGTGTCTGACATTAGATTTTATTCTATGTTGATTGATCTCTATTAAATATACATCTGTTTGGCGGCGGAGAATTTATTCTCTTGCTCAACTCCATTCTCTGAGGCGTAGGAGCTCAGAGGTTGTATATCGATGGACATCAGTCGCATGGAGTGAATTGCCTGTGGGCATGCCTAAGTGGAAAATGATCAAGGCTTCTATTGAAAAGCAAAGTCTTGTGGTTGATGATCAAAGCACGGCCTATGTGGCACATCTTTGTGTATGGCGTTAATTCGCGAGCCTCACACCTCGGTATGAGTCAAAAACGGGATATGGACCGTTGGGAGAACATGACGTTTCTTTCTAGCTATGGGTGGTGTCAGTGCTTAAACTGGCTGACATTTATATTATTTTTACCTATGTGGTTGTTGGAATGAGGCTCCTCAATTTTAGGTCTGTAAGGACCGAGAAACGTGTGTTCAGGAGTAACTAATCCTCAAACGTAAGGGATGACCGGCCCAGCCGATTCCAGGGGTTACCCAGAGTGTGTAGTCCCGAGGCATTTGCTAGAGTGTCTCGAACCATAGAGGAGCTTGCCCCTTGCCTCGACTCATGACGGAAATCCAATTTCCAATACGAGATATTTCGGTTTTATTTGTAGAGCCTAGTATTGGCGACATGATAGATGGTACCCGTGCCGCCTATGATTGATATCTATGATTGAAATTGTTTTGACACTATACACTTATAATAGTATCAAATGATTTGTTTTAAATGTACCAAGAATGTTTGTCTATTATGAGGGAAAACCCTATCCTCCGGCTTGCGTTGCATTGTGTGATGGGACCTGGGTCTTATAATAGCTTCATTTTTCGAAAAAGCATCGCGTTATTTATTCTATGCACTAGTGTTCTTGGGAGGAAACCTGTTCCGTGTTATACGGCGTGGTCCCTTGATTTACCTTATTTTTAAAGTAAAGTTTTAATAACTGTTTTAGTTCTCACATCAGTCACATGACTGAACTGGAGTTTATTGTTTTAACCTAAACTCCGGGTGCCCTTATTTTCGACACGGGCAGCTAGTAGTTTTGGTTTTGCAGATTTATATTCATAGGATCCTGATTTACAGCTGGAACGATGCTCGGAAAGCTCTGTATCCGTGTATTACTTTCAGTTGTGTTTTGTATTGTTTTTCCGCTGCTATGTAATTTAAATCTCTGATATTTTCTGTGTAATATTTATTCATACTCTGTATATTCTTGTAATCTGATGGAATTGTTGTAAATAACAATGAAATGTTCTTCTATTTGTGTATCGATGTGTGTTGTCCTCAATTCTATCCGTGCTTTCCTTACCGGGGAAGTTCGGGTCGTCTCAAATTGATTTTAATTAATTTATTTACTTCAATTTATTTTAGTTGCTTAAGTTAAATTTTAATTTTAGAACCTTAATTCCTGAGTTTTTCATTTCAAATCTTTTTGAAATCACACAAATATATACACATATATTTATAACCATTTCAAATTCAAAACATTTCAATTTTCAAACCAACTTGTTTTCTTTCAAACAAATTTCCTTCAAAAACTTTTCTAAGGTAGTAATCGATCACTTAGAAACCCGAAAATGAACACCAACGATGCTATAGTCATCATCAAAATTATTTTCCAGCCACTGAAGTGAGTTTAGTGCTTTACGACTTTCAAAATCCATCTCAAGATGATTTTTATTTAGAATCCTTCAAACACAAAGCTATATTGTTCTAGTATACTTCAGAAAATATTTTCAAACTTCCCAGGATTTAAATTCCAAATTCTGGTTTGAATTCAATTTTAATTCATCTCATTTGTATATTTAATTCATATACAAATTCTATTTTGGTTATATATAACCATTCCATTTTTTGTAATCTAATTTGATTATAATATTAACATCCAACACATCCATATATTATTATAATTCTAGAAAATTATTGCTTTTTATATCGAAATATAATTTTGGGTAAATTATTTCAACTACCCACTTTAAATCATTATTATGTTGAATTTCTCTGTTCAAGTGTTTAGCAATTCCTATCGACTTCGTGGCGTCCCACGGCTCGATCAAAATTAATAAACCACCAACTAGAGTAGCCAACACAATATAAAACAGTTTTTATATCAATTAACAAGTACGCTCTCTCATATATATACACTCAACTCATTCTAGGGTACTACTGACCCTATCTCTAATGAGCACAACCCCACCAAAGCCTAGGTGTTCGCTCAACCTAAGCTCTGATACCAATTGTAACGAACCGAAAATTTGTACTATCTGAGTTGACTACATACATCACACGTCCAACCCAAATATCACTGTAACAATACGGATTTCGCCTGGACCTAATCGATCGCTAAACCGACCAAGACTGTTCGAATCCCGCATACACTAACTCTAGGCATACAACACATTAGAACAAATAAGAGAAGACTTTTATAAACATCATAATAATGTTACATCAGAGTACAAAATATATCAGAGTATATCGATATATAATACAGCGAAAGATTAATTTACAATAAATGTAATACAATGCAGCGGAAACAAATAAACTAACACATCGAAAGGCTATAAATGCTCTAGACACAGCTTTAAGCTTCGATCCAGAATCCTACTAAATGAAATATCTGCAAAACTAAACTACTAACTGCCCGTGTGGAAAATACAGGCACCCAGAGTTAAGGTTAAAACAATAAACTCCAGGTCAGTCATGTGACTGGTGTGAGAACTAAAACAGTTATTAACTTTATTTTAAATAAGGCATATCACAGGACCACACCGCTAACATGGAACGACTTTACTCCATTGGATTGCCAATGCATAAATAATAATCAGTAATATAGATATAGATCTACTATGAATCAATCAACATGCAATATCCTAAACTACCCAGTTAGATTAATCACCACACTTAGATTTTCCAAATCCAATTCAATTTACAGAAATTATTCCTTTGGGATTTATTTCCCGATTTATATTTCAAATCATATCGAAATACATATCTAGCTTTTATATCAAAGTAGATTTCACTTCGGGATCTCAAACCAAATCATTTGTAAATATGAATTCCAAAACATAACAATGCATACAAACAAGTATGCAAACCAAATATTGGGAATCTTCCCTCAGACAAGGCTGTAAGCGCCTCTCCAACTCGATATATATATATATATATATATATATATATATATATATATATATATATGCACCTCCCACTATGGAGCAGGCTACACGCTGACCACTCACCCTAAGGTCCTGGATCCAGCCCATACTTCTAGTCATTCAGGTCACCCGATCTTTAGCCACATGCTAAATCATTTCATATCCCGAAGGAAGGAAAATCATTTCACAACATAATAATCACAAGTACTTTCAAACTATAGTACTTCACATCAGCAATTCACACATATGATTAGTCACTATTAATCATATAACCTTTGAGCTCGTACGTCTCAAAGAAGGGTGTTAAGCAAGAAAATAAATTCTCCGCCACCAAACAGATATATTATCAAAAGCAACTAATCGGTTATGTGTTGAACTACAATGTAATACATAATACATTTCTAAATCATTTTATAAATCATCGGGCTTAGGCCTCAAAATCCTTTCTGTTTTATAAAACATTTTTATACGGGAGTACATTTCTTTTCACTTAAGAAAAATATCATTTCAAAATCATTCACTAAATTTGAAATGAACACAACAACATCGCTACACATCTCATAGTCAAATCGTGAAGTGTTTCACAAGATGTTAGCATACCAGTATTTCTACCCAACCCAATGCTAAATGTAAAAGAATATCTTACTTATAAACTGCTCGAGCACAATCCAAACAGTCAATCAATCACAATCATGAATATCAACAACCAAGTAAATTTGGTTTAGTCACATCACGTGTTTTGGTAAATTCAATTACCATTTATTCATTCATAATCTAATTAAAGATTTATTAAAACTCCAATTGGTTTTAATCCCAAAAATCATTTCTTATCGATTGTTCAACTTTCTGGAAATTAATCCTGCTTTTACTCGGGTTAAAGAACTAATGTCATTTAAACACAGATCACGACAAACCCAAAATCCAATTTCAATTCAATTCCAATTAAATATTAATAAATTGGTAAACATCATTAAATATTGATTAAAATATTTAATCTTTTCTCAATTGGGTTTAGGAACAGTGTTAATGAAGACACCACTCATGACAAACCCAAAATCCAAATTGATATTAAATACAGGCTCTGAATAGAAAATAATATCAGCTTATATTCAATATCAAATTCTGAAATCAACAAATATCGTATTGGGAATAACGATATATATATCTTCCAAATTCCTCCACAATATTCGTATAATCACAGAATCCCATATCGAAATATTCTGAAGATAATTTCGATTCAAATCCATTCCAATTCATATATTGGAAATTCTGGTTATTTTTAAAACCATTTCAAATCCAATTTATTTATGTAAAAATATTGGATTATAATTCTAGTTCATAACTAGTTCATTTTGATAAAGATATATTTTTATCTTTACAAACGTGGAATTTTCCATCCAAATTCTTTCCAAATCATTTATTATGATTTTAAATAAATTATTAATATTTTTATCAAGGCCCGTACAGTCAATTTCCATAAACGGTCATCAAACTGCACTGACAATGACCTTTTCCAAATTTGATTAGGATGTAATTCTAAATTAATCCATTAGATTTCAAATCTCTTATATTCATTGGAAAACTCTTTTCGATACGAACCCAACGGTTCCGGTTTTAGGAGAATCCAACGGTCGGATCTCCCGTAATATCAATTCGAAGTCAATGTTGAAATTCGAGAACTATCGCGGCGCGGCGCGTTCTATTCAGGCCAATAAATATATGTAATATATATTATATATATTGCATCGATTTCCATTTAAAACGTATTTTGTAAATCGTTTTAAATTCGTTTCAAAAACGATTTCAACTTCCATTCAATTTTAAATCAAAATTGAATATTCCATTACATGACAATTTTATATAGTGCATGTATTTGTTAAAAAATATATTTTTACAATCTAATAATCATTTCAATACACGACCATTTTATATATCCCATATATAAGCTAAAAATAATATTTTTAGTGAACAAATATCTTTTTACATCGCATATATATATATATATTATACATCGCACATTTTTTTTCACATCGTATATATATTATTTTCACAACGTATATATATATATATATTCTCATCGCATATATATATATATATATATATATATATGTTCCACTTCGTATATATATTATTTTCACATCATATGTATATTATTCGCATTTCATATATATATATGTATATTATTCACATCTCATATATATATATTATTCACATTCCATGTATATCTATATTATTCACATTCCTTATGTATTATTTTCACATCACATATATATTTTATTTTCACAACGCGTATATATATATAATTTTCACAACGCATATATATATATATTATTTTCACAACGCATATATATATTTTTGAACATCACAATCACAACACAATCCAATAAATCATCCATGGTCTGTGGACGACAAGGAGGTGATCTTATATAAAATAAATAATTGTACAAAAATTTATAGTGAGAGAAGTTCTTACATTTGGTTTCCACTCCGTTAGTGTTTATCAGGCGAATTCAGCACCGTTCGGATTTGAATTTTCCTGAATTTCTAGCTTGCTCCGTTTTGGATTCGGTTAGTCTTGTTGCGAAGCCCTCGGCTCCACGATCGCAACGGACCCAAGTTTGCGTTTTTCCGACCTCGTATGAAGAAGTTATGGCATTTTTAAATATTGAACAATACAAGTTAATTATATAATTAATCAAAGTAATTAATTAAAATTTAAAACCCCTTAACCTCACTTTCTCTCTCCCCGTTTTCGTTCATCTCCAATACCCGTCGAACCCAATCACCAAAAACTATGGTCCAATATTGCACGCAACTCGAGACTCCAGGCCACCATCGGTGGTGACCACCTGGAGTGCCATCGCATGCTCTTCCTATGCGCAGAGGACGAGGCAACTCGGTGGCCTTCCCATGGCTGAAAACGCACACGATGGTGGCCCTTTTGGGCATAAAATCCGAGAGAAATACACCACCATTTTCGATCCTATCCGTTGAACTTCTTAAGCTCGATGATCCCTTTGATTTCCCTTTGGAAGTTTCGAAATACATTGAACGGATTGGAAGATTTTATCGAAGAAAGGACCAGGCGATTTGAAGCGTATTAGGGCGGCGGCTGAAATTTTATGAGGGGATTAGGGTTTTCTAAATATTTATTTATATATATATATATATATATATTATTTTATCCGTAAATTACTTGTTTAATGTCACGAACTCCAAATCGAAACCAACGACTATCACCCCTAGCTAAGTACCCATTCTGAACACAATGGGATATGTTTCGTAGGCCAATTCGACTGTTTCGATTTGTTTTTCTCAAAATTAAAATATAAATCCATATATATTAAATTCAAACGTATATTTTAATTTACCGAGGCCACATACTAACTCCAAAAATTCCATAAAAATAAACCTAGCTATGTTATGACGATACAGTCCTAACAAATCTAATTTCTTCGAATTTGGAGACCGTTTGAAAAAAGATCATTTTCCAGTCGATTAAATTCAAACTGAAATGACCAAACACGTTTAAATTCACCACGCTCACATATTAATTCCAAAAATTATGAAAATTGGAATATAGCAATAATTCGACATTTCAGATCCAACAAAAGAGGTGTCGTCGAAAACGGAGGTCGTTTGCAAAATGGCTATTTTTAAGGGCCATATATTATATAAGATATATATATATTTCACAGCGACTATTCTGAATTTTAAACTGGACATAACTTTTTATTCCCGTTATGAAATCTGGATTTTTCACATTCGTTAGAAAGATGTTATTCAACAGATTCAAATATTTCTGGTTTTACTGAAATCCGACTTAATTTGAATCCTGTACATTCATTTGAAATTTGAAACCGAATTTTCAAACTACCACGCCTTTTCAAGCTTGTTATATAAATAAAATAAATTCATTCGTTCTAAATTCATTTAAAATAAATTTTTCGTCATTATTATTTAAAATAATTCATTTTAAATATTCAAAATCCGTTAAAATTGTTAAAATAAAAATTTTAAATTGGTTCTGATTTTCCGGGTTGTTACAATCTCCCCTACTTAAAATCTTTTCGTCCTCGAAAAGGAACGGAGCTGAAATTTTATTCCTCTTCTTAGCTTCCTTGCTATGACCTGTACATTACATATTCATGTATATGCATGCAATTTCAAACAATTTTCTATTCAGTTTCATATTTGATTCGATTTGGCTTAAATTAACCTTTCATTCTCTTATTGGTTTCAATAATTTTATTAGTTATAATAATAATCACACAATATAACCAGCAATCAATTAGTTGGTTAACTTTTCAAATATATATAAATTTTATATATTCAAAAATCATATTTTTAAAACTAGATTATATATATAATCACAAATACGTTATTTATAAACTAGTCACTCTCAACTCATTCTAGGGCATTTCTAACCCCATCTCAAACGAGTTTCTCATTCTAGGATACTACTGATCCAATCTCTAATGAGTTTTCTTTCATAAGATATTACTAATTCAATCTCTGATGACTCTTTTATTCTGTTCTAAAGAGTTGCACCCCAAAGTTTTGAGTTAACCAAAGCTCCGATGCCAACTGTAACAATATGGATTTCGCCCGGATCTAATCAATCGCTAAACCAGCCAAGACCGTTCGAATCCCGCATACGCTAACTCTAGGCATACAACACATCAGAACAAATAACAGAAGACTTTTATAAACAATATAATAATGTTACATCAGAGTACATAATATATTAGAGTATATCAAAATATAATACAATGGAAGATTAATTTATTATAAATGTAATACAATGCAGCGGAAATAAATAAACTAACACAGCGGAAGGCTATAAATGCTTTGGACATAGCTTTAAGCTTCGATCCAGAATCCTGCTAAATGAAATATCTGCAAAACTAAACTACTAACTGCCCATGTGGAAAATATGGGCACCCACAGTTTAGGTTAAAACAATAAACTCCATGTCAGCCATTTGACTGGTGTGAGAACTAAAACAGTTATTAACTTTATTTTAAATAAGGCATATCACAGGACCACGCCGCTAACACGGAACTGGTTTACTCCATTGGATTGCCAGTGCATAAATAATAATCAGTAATATAGATATGAATCTACTATGCATCAATCAACATGCAATATCCTAATCTACCCATTTAGATTAATCGCCACACTTAGATTTTCCAAATCCAATTCAATTTACAGAAATTATTCCTTTGAGATTTATTTCCTGATTTCTATTTCAAATCATATCGAAATACATATCTAGCTTTTATATCAAAGTAGATTTCACTTCGAGATCTCAAACCAAATCGTTTGGAAATATGAATTCCAAAACATAACAATGCATACAAACAAGTATGCAAACCAAATATCGGGAATCTACCCTCAGACAAGGCTGTAAGCGCCTCTTCAACTCGATATATATATATATATATATATATATATATATATATATATATATATATATATATATATATATATATGCGTCTCCCACTATGGGGCAGGCTACACGCTGACCACTCACCCTAAGGTCCTGGATCCATCACATACCTTTAGTCGTCCAGGTCACCCGACCTTTAGCCACATACTAAATTATTTCATATCTCGAAGTAGGGAAAATCACTTCACAACATAATAATCACAAGTACTTTCAAACTATAGTACTTCACATCAGCAATTCACACATATGATCAGTCACTATTAATCACATAACCTTTGAGCTCGTACGTCTCAAAGAAGGGTGTTAAGTAAGAGAATAAATTCTCTGCCACAAAACAGATATATCATCAATAGCAACTAATCAGTTATGTGTTGAACTACAATGTAACACATAATACATTTCTAAATCATTTTAGAAATCATCGGGCTTAGGCCTCGAAATCCTTTCTGTTTTATCAAATATTTTTATAAAACATTCCCTATCCAAAATCGGGAATACATTTCTTTTCACTTAAGAAAAATATCATTTCAAATTCATTCATTAAATTTGAAATGAACACAACAACATCGCTACACATCTCATAGTCAAATCGTGAAGTGTTTTACAAGATGTTAGCATACCAGTATTTCTACCCAACCCAATGCTAAATGTAAAAGCATATCTTGCTTATAAACTGGTCGAGCACAATCCAAACAATCAATCAGTCACAATCATGAATGTCAACAACCAAGTAAATTTGGTTAAGTCACATCATGTGTTTTGGTAAATTCAATTACCATTTATTCATTCATAATCTAATTAAAGATTTATTCAAACTCCATTTGGTTTTAATCCCAAAAATCATTTCTTATTGATTGTTCAACTTTCTGGAAATTAATCTGCTTTTACTTGGGTTAAAGAACTAATGTCATTTAAACACAGTTCACGACAAACCCAAACTCCAATTTCAATTCAATTCCAGTTAAATATTAATTAATTGGTAAACTTCATTAAATCTTAATTAAAAGATTTAATCTTTTCTCAATTGGGTTTAAGAACAATGTTAATGAAGACACCATTTACGACAAACCCAAAATCCAATTTGATATTAAATACAAGGCTCTGAATAGAAAATAATATCGGATTATATTCAATCTAAAATTCTGAAATCAACAAATATCGTATTGGGGATAACGATATATATATCTTCCAAATTCCTCCACAATATCCGTATAATCACGGAATCCAACATCGAAATATTCCGAAGATAATTTCGATTCAAATCCATTCCAATTCATATATTGGAAATTCTGGTTATTTTTAAAACAATTTCAAATCCAATTTATTTATTTAAAAATATTGGATTATAGTTCTAGTTCATAACTAGTTCATTTTGATAAAAATATATTTTTATCTTTACAAACGTGGAATTTTCCATCCAAATTCTTTCCAAATCATTTATTATGATTTTACACAAATTATTAATATTTTTATCAAGGCCCGTCCAGTCGATTTCCATAAACGGTCATCGAACTGTACTTACAACGACCTTTTCCAAATTTGATTTGGACATAATTCCAAATCCAACCATTAGATTTCAAATCTATTATATTTGTTGGAAATCTCTTTTTGATACGAACCCAATGGTTCCGGTTTTAGGAGAATCCGACGGTCGGATCTCCCGTAATATCAATTCGAAGTCAATGGTCGAAATTCGCGAACGGTCGCGGCGTGGCGCGTTCTATTCAGTCCATTATATATATAATATATATATTTCATCGATTTCCATTTAAAACGTATTTTATAAATCGTTTTTAATTCGTTTCAAAAACTATTTCAACTTCCATTCAATTTTAAATCAAATTGAATATTCCATTACATGACAATTTTATACAGTGCATGTATATGTTAAAAATTATACTTTTAACAATCTAATAATCATTTCAATACATGACCATTTTATATATCGCATATATAAGCAAAAAATAATATTTCTAGCGAACAAATATTTATCACATCGCATATATATAGATTTTATACATCGCATATATATATTTTCAAATCGTATATATATTATTTTCACATCGTATATATATATTCTCATCGCATATATATATATTCCAGTTCGTATATATATTATTTTCACATTGTGTGTGTATTATTCACATTTATATGTATATTATTCACATTTCATATATATATATATATATATTATTCACATTCCATGTATATATATATATATTATTCACATTCCATATATATTATTTTCATATCGTATATATATTTTATTTTCACAACGCGTATATATATAATTTTCACAACGCATATATATATATATATATATTATTTTCACAACGCATATATATATATATATAATTTTCACAACGCATATATATATATATATATATTTTTGTATATCACAATCACAAAACAATCAAATAAATCGTCCATGGTCTATGGACGACAGGGAGCTGATCTTATAGAAAATAAATAATTGTACAAAAATTTATGGTGAGAGAAGTTCTCACATTTGGTTTCCACTCCGTTAGTGATTATCAGGTGAATTCAACACCGTTCGGATTTAAATTTCCTGAAATTCTAGCTTGCTCCGTTTTGGACCCGGTTAGTCTTGTTGCGAAGCTCTCGGCTCCACGATCGCAATGGACCCCAGTTTGCATTTTTCCGACCTCGTATGAAGAAGTTGTGGCATTTTTAGATATTGAACAATACGAGTTAATTAAATAATTAATCAAAGTAATTAGTTAAAATTTAAAACCCCTTAACCTCAGTTTCTCTCTCCCTGTCTTCGTTCATCTCCAATACCCATCGAACCCTATCACCAAAAAATAGGGTCCAATATCGCACGCAACTCGAGATTCCAGGCCACCATCGGTGGTGACCACCTGGAGCGCCATCGCATGCTCTCCCTATTCGCAGAGGACGATGTAACTCAGTGGCCTTACCATGCCTGAAAACGGCCACGATGGTGGTCTCTTTGGGCGCAAAATCCGAGAGAAATACACCACCATTTTCGATCCTATCCGTTGAACTTCTTGAGCTCGAAGACCCCATCGATTTCCTTTGGAAGTTTCAAAATCCATTGAACGGATTGGAAGATTTTATCGAAGAAAGGATCGGGCGATTTGGAGTGTCGATTTTGATTAGGGCGGTGGCTGAAATTTCATTAGGGGATTTAGGGTTTTCTAAATATATATATATATATATTATTACTATTTTATCTGTAAATTACTTGTTTACTGTCATAAACTCCAAATCGAACCCAAGACTGTCGCCCCTAGCTAAATACCCACATTTCGAACATAATGGGATATGTTTCGTAGGCTAATTTGACTGTTTCGATTTTTTTTCTCAAAATTAAAATATAAATCCATATATATTGAATTCAAACATACATTTTAATTTACCGGGGCCACATACTGACTCCAAAAATTCCATAAAAATAAACCTGGCTAAGTTATGATGATACGGTCCTAACAAAACTTATTCCGTCAAATTTGGAGACCGTTTGAAAAATGGTCATTTTCCAGTCGATTAAATTCAAAATGAAATGAACAAACACGTTTAAATTCACCACGCTCACATATTAATTCCAAAAATTATTAAAATTGGAATCTAGCAATAATTTGACATTCCGAATCCAACAAAAGAGGTTTCGTCGAAAACGGAGGTCGTTTGCAAAATGGCTATTATTAAGGGCCATATATTATATAAAAAATATATAAATTTCACAGTGACTATTCTGAATTTTGAACTGGACATAACTCTTCATTCCCGTTATGAAATCTAGATTTTTCACATTCGTTAAAAGATATTATTCAACAGATTCAAATATTTCTGGTTTTATTGAAATCCGATTTATTTTGAATACTGTACATTCATTTGAAATTTGAAATCGAATTTTCAAACTACCGCGCCATTTCAGGCTCGCTATATGAATAAAATAAATTTATTCGTTCTAACTTCGTTTAAAATAAAGTTTTCGTTGTTATTATTTAAAATAATTCATTTTAAATATTCAAAATCCGTTAAAATTGTTAAAATAAAATTTTTAAATTGGTTCTGATTTTTCGGGTTGTTACGATCACAGAAATACGAATCATTTTTTAGAAGAAAAAGGTAGAAGAAGAACAGAAATAACAACACAGAATCTCACATTGCAGCGGGATAAAATATAATATATCATAAGTTTTGAAATACAAAATTTTAACTGCATAACATACAATTATCAGTGTACAACACTTACAACACAACGGAAATAAAATACTATATATCTAACCCTGAAGCCTCCTGCTCCAAGCTCCTTTAGATAGATCTGTAAAATCCTAAACAACCTGACTACCCGTACAAATCTGGGCACCCAAGAGTTTAGGTAAAACAAAACAAAATAAACTCTGGGTCAGTCATGGGACTGGTATGAGTAAACAATTTAAAACATTTTGAGAAAATAAACGATATCTCATAAGACCACGTTGTATAACAGGGAACGGGTTTTTCCCTTATGAGAATCCAAAACACTTGATTTACTTTCAAAAATGCTTTTGAAAGAAAATGATAATCTTTATATCAAACCTCTTTTGATATTATAATAGTTTCTAAATCAAATAAATAGAAATCTAGTGGAATGCTTTCATCTCACGCTCTACATACATAATATACAATCAAAACCACGGGCACTTATTGGGTAATGAATTTCCACTATGAAAAGGTATGGAACCACCTTCCGATAGTGTATCTCTAGACGAGAATACACTGGGTCCAACAAGAACATCTTGTAACCCGACCACACATGACCGACCACTAATTTTGCTTGAGTGTATCGAATGTTTATCACCAATGGTTGGGATCAGCAACTGTTTTCTCGAATAGGACAACATCAAATAGAATAAAGAATGAAATGAATTTCTCTAGATAGGTGATAATACACCCTAATTGGGAGCTACCCACTTAGCCATGCTACATGCCCAATTTTTGTCATTTCCCGGTTGTTGAGGCCTTAGGCTACTCTTAATTACTTCTCATTCATTGATAACACAATCACTTTGATTGCCACATTGTCAGATCTGTTAGTCATTAATTGATTTGCACAAATATATTCTGGATATTATGCTAAGAGAATAAATTCTCCGCCACTATATATATCTATACAGACCAACATATGCGTTCATTGGAAATACTTAGAAAATATCTTCTATTATAATTAGAAAATATTCCAATTACTTATCTCTTTCCCGAACTTAGTTAACTTTATACTTAGGAAATATTTATTATACTTCCAAAATTCCATTACTTGGGTTAAAACGAATGTTGTGTAAAACATCGTTACAACAACCCAAAATACTGCATTTAACCTAATCTTATTCAAACATTTATCCTCGATACTGAATCTTGTTATTTATCGGTTTAAAATGAAATCAATCAAGTTGGGGTATAACTACCTCTCAGATCTTGACTGAATAACATTCTTAACTTCAAAACGGACAAGACTGCTTATCTCGAATACTTAACACTATAAAACAAATTATTCATTTTAACCTGTATATGTTTCTCTATTCTATTTTTACCAGATTTAATTATAGATTTCCTTTTTGTTTATAATATTCTATTTTTAAGTTTGTTTCCTTATCGAATTATATATATATATATATATATATATCGATACATTGATTTCTAACTATCAAATTTTCTTAAAAATATTCTAACTCCTTAAATTTTTGGAAAATTTCGCCATAACCTCCTTTGTACGGGTCACTCAGTACAACTACAAAACGCCTCTCTGGGCTCTTTTCATTTAGAAAGAAAATTAAAAAGCCAAGCGGCTTGCCGATTCGGCGCATAAAATCTCATATGGAATTTAAACGTGTACCTTATTGTCGGGGACACAAATTATAATCTTCATACACTTCATTCCATACTTGTTTAACCCATATACGTCTATTCCTAATTTATTCCAACTCAATCCGGTCATTTTTACTCAGTTTGCTAATTTATTCTTTAAGTAGCTCTTTTTGCCTATTCCACTTTTAATTTGAACATATCACGTTCAAATATATATATATATATATATATATATATATATATATATATATTAATTTATTTATAAAACAATCGAATGTCGTTTCTACTTCAAGTTTCATATTCGATTTCGAATATGAATATACAAACCCGTTTTCAGATCCAAAGTCCAATTCCGATTTAAAATTCCATTAACTAATTTTTCTTCAAATTAGTTAATTCTATTCAACAATTAAAAATCTGATTTTTGTTTCAAAAATCATTTCATTTACACAACTTGAGTTCATATTTATTTTACAATTCAAGTCTTGATTTTTCTAATGGAAATTCGGATTTTATTTACTTAAAATCCCTTTATTTATTTAAATAAACCGTTATGGTTATATAATGGTTAAGGCGTTGTATTTCTAAAAATTTGATTTTGACATAACTCAAAATCTATACGACGAAATCCAGATTTTTCTCTTTCATTAGAAAATTATTATTCAACCGGTCGTGACGATTCTTATTTCAAAGAATTTCGAATTAAATTAAGTTCTATATACTCAATTAAAGTTAAAAACGCCAATTGATGAACTATCACGCTGAGTGAGCTCGTTTTAATTATATTTTAATATAAACATTAAACTTCGTTAATAAACAAATTTCAACTCTATTCTAATATATTTTAATATGTATATTAATCTAGTTTTCCCAATCTAACTTAAAATTTCCGATTATCTCTAATCGTTGATTTTCCATTACTCAGTTATCAATTCAATTACAACTCCATTTCTGTTATTATTTTCTAATTCCATTAGAAATAAATTATTATATAGAATTCATGAAATTGAATTCTAAATATACATATCCTTTGGATTTTTCCGATTCGGTTTATATTCTGAATTTCGAAATAAAAACCGTCGTTCCCTTTTCGAAACGATTTCCAATTCACTTTCAAATTTATACTTGAATTTATAATTCCACATTTATCCCATGATAATTATTCCACTTTATAAACATCGTTTATAAATTTTCTTCCTAGTTTTATAGATTAAACAAGTTCAATTTCAAAACCCATTTGAAACATAAATTTCTATATTTGGAATATAATAAATTATATATATAGTTAATTTATTTTCATATTTGAAATTTAAACTTCTATTTAATACAATCCAAATATTTTTATTTTTATGAAATTATTTATTTAAATTAATTCGATCTAATCGAATTCAAATCATAAATCCATACAGATTTATTTTAATTTAATTCTCATTCCAACCATTGGAATAATTTTCTTGTTCCTTATTAACATGATTCCAAATCCTCAATTTAAATTCATTTTTGAATTTAAATTATCCAAATGATAAATTTTCCATTTCAGTTATAAACACCGTTTTTAAATTCACTTTAATTCTCTGCATTTTCCAATGAAAATCAGTCCATTTTTTTATAAACACCATTTATAAATTTACTTCAATTTCCTACATTGTTTAATTTATAAACATTATTTATAAATTCATTACTTCAATTTCATGTATTATTTAATTTATAAACATCGTTTATAAATTCATCACTTCAATTTCATGTATTATTTAATTTATAAACATCGTTTATAAATTCAATACTTGTTTTATTTATTCAAAACAAGTTAATATTTCTAATCCACTTAAAATTCAAATTCTTTTTTTAGAAAAATAGATTTCCCTTTTAAATCTCAATATATACTTTTTACGATATTTTTATAAATCAATATTCAAGGCCAGTGACATTCAACCAATCAAAAACACCCAATTATCAAACACGTATTTTCCAACACATCATATATGATAATATATTTAAAACAAACAAATAATAATATTTTTGAGGAATCCAGTTGGATCCCTCCAACCTGTTTTCCTACATCCACAGTCGTTAGCCAACATAAATAATACCCATCCTGCTTCGAAGCAGGATATCGCGATATAGAAGGTCATCCACTATCATAGCGTGCATAGGGTCATCCGCTAATGATACTACAGGCATCCGCTAATGGAATTACTGGAATCCAACCACCAATATATATATAATAACCAAAAACACCAATCCAAAATAACTAATATATATTTAATAATAGGCACAGTAATATTTTAATGCAACCAAACAACCATCAATTATTTTTAAGGACTAAAAATAATCCTACAAAATAAATTGAGTGAGATTTACTCACCAGGGTTTTTATTTGCAATCCATTCTGATTCCAATTGATCCCAAAATTTTCCTAATAAATACCACATTCCGCTACTAGTCCATTTCGGCTTGCGTTAATTATTTGGACCTTGTATAATTTAAATACAGTATTTTTAAAACGTTTGAATTATATAAGCTATATGATTTATTTTTCTCATAAGAAAAATTTGGATTTTTATCTATTTTTTTTAAAAAGTAAAGTCGTATACCTAAATTACTCTATACAGTCTTCTTGCTCCTCTTTTCAACTTTGAAGCTCTCACATTTCCGTTGACCCTTATCAACTTCATCACAGTAGCAAGTTTTCCCAAATTTTCTTGGCATCACTAGTTCATTCACCGACTTCACAAAATCATACTTGAAGTTTGCAATGAAATCCTCTCCACATTCTTGCCTCCTCGGACACCATTTTGCATACTTCGTCACCCTATGTAAATCACGACTTCACAGTAAAGCTCCAGTTTGACCATTGCAAGAACCAGTCATCTTCGAACCCTCGAATGGCCTGTTGTCGGCCACATAATGATGTTAGGAATCGCAACCCCTTCCTGGTTTTGAACTGCGACATTCACCATGACTTCTACTCTAAAACACGCGTTACTCGGCTCAACTACCCCAGCGATGAACGTTTGCTTCCCAGATTCGCCTCCCAGAAAGATCGCGACTTTGATCGACTTCGCTCCCCCTCCAATCACCGAACTTGGCCTCGCGATTTATTAAAGTCGCGATTTCTTTTTCCAGTGGAATAGATTTTCAAAGAGCTAAAAATGACAAATGAAACGTCTTCTGAGTTCAAGGGATTTTCTTCGATCATTTTAATACAGGAAGAGATGGAATTTTTTATGAAGGGAGGAGCAGTCTTGTTTTTTTTCTTATTTTTCTGAAGCTTTCGGATATTTTATTTTCGATTGAATGAATTGTTTGGGAAGAGGCTGTCAATTTTCTTATTGGAGAAAGGGGTTCAGATTTGTTCTGAAGGAAGAAAGGAAATAGTTTGGTTTAACAGGAAGGTGGCCATTTAATCTTTCCTATAGTGTATTGATTTACAAAAGAAAAGAAATGAAAGGAGATAATAGAAGAATGTTGCGTTTATATAAAAAGATGAATACTTCAGCTGAAGGAATAGGCCTGCGAGATTTTAATGTCTAGGGTACTTGCCTGTACCTCTGTTTCTTAGCTTAGGAATGAAGGAAAACATTTATTTTTTATTTTATGTTATTTTTGGTTGAACCGGTATGATTTTATTATCATGTGTTCTCGAACTCCTATTCGAGCACAATAATAGGCAATTCTAAGGTTATACCACTATTCTGAACACACTGAAATGTGTTTCGAAACCCAGTTCGATCATATGAAGGAGATATTAATTTAAACTGATATAAATTAAGTTTAAAATAGTAAATTTCTTGATAATAAATTAATATTATTATTCTAATACAAACATAATTTTGTATTGATCATCTGAACTGTTTTTAATTCAGTTTTAACTTTGAGTTCAATTAAATTCATTATCGTTTTATGATAATTATATATAATCGAAATAAATCGTATTTCGATTATTAAATCAATAACTCAAATATAAAAATCGATTTATATTATCAACTCAATATTTAAAACCATATTAAATATTTAAAATTAATCGACCAAAAATTCGGGTCGTTACAATGTTAGTGTTGACTATGATGTGTCCGATGAAATGCCATAGCAGTGTCAATCAGGTGGTGAGCAAGGCAGAAACATCGGATTAATGTAAATGGTTCAGAGCAGCAACTAACAGAAGTATGAGTAAAATTTTAGGCTATTACAGTGGAAGATGATAGATGTGTGTTGATATGTTCATAATTTATTCGAGTATTGTGCAAAGCAGCAAGGTATACGTTATTTTTAGAAAGTTAAATTCATAGAACAATTTATTTATTTTATTTGTAGTAGTTAATTTAAATAAATAATCATTTAACCATCAAATAAAATAAAATACTCGTAGGTGCAAATAAATTCATTCGAAATAATTCGAGTTGATTCATAGCCGAAAAGATACGACATTTAACGGCATATTCAACGCAAATGAAATCAGGTAAGTAAATCTCACTCAGAGTTTTATATTTAAACTTATTTTTATCGTTAAAAATGAATTGTTGGTTGTTTGGATGCATGCATGAATGATTGAATTATTGAGGCTATATATTTATATATATATATATATATATTAGTTATTTAGGCTTGGTGGTTGTGGCTATTATATATATTGGGTATTTCCTGCAGTACCATTAGCGGATGCCTACAGTATTATTAGCGGATGACCCAACCGCCCCACGATATATGAGTAGATGACCTTCTATACCGCGATATCCTACCTTAAAGCAGGATTGGTGTTATTTACGTTGACTAATATCTGTGGATGCAGGAAAACATGTCGGAGGGATCCAACAGGATCCCTAAAAATTTATATTTGTTTGTTTCCATATTCATATATGATGTGATTGATAATTGGGTGCTTGTGGATGTTGGAATATCACTGGCCTGGATATTTGTATTTAAAAATATCATAAAAAGGGATTTTTAGATTTGAAAAGGGAATTTTATTTTTCGAAATAAAATTTGAATTTCAAATAGGCTAAGAAAATTATAACTTGTTTTTAATAATAAAACAAGTATTGAATTTATAAATGATGTTTATGTATGGAAAGAAAAATTATCATTTGATAATATTTAATTTTAAATTCAAGAATGAATTTAAAAGGAAAAAACTTATTTTTCAAAGCGGAAATTGGATTTCAAATCAAATTTGAAATTGAAACTTGTTTTAGTATTTAAAACAAAAAATGAAATTTGTAAAAGATATTTAGAATTGAAGAAAAATAACAATTATTGTATAATTTGAAATTTTAATTCAAGTATGAATTTGATAAGTGAGTTTGGAATCGTTCGAGAAGAAAACAATAAAATTTATTCCAATGTTCGGAATAAATTGGATTGAAATAAATCTATATAGATTTATGATTCAAATTCAATGGAGTCGAATTGATAGAAAATAAAATATTATTTCCAAAAGATATTGGAACTTATTAAATAGAAATTTAGAATTTTAATATGAAAATAGATTCTATGCTTATATATAAGTTATAATAATATAATATTCAAATAAGGAATCGAGTTTTAAATGGAAATTTAAATGGAGGCTTGTTAAATATAAAATAAGGAAATTGATTTATAAACAATGTTTATAAATATATTGAAGTAATTTTCATTGGATAAACTGGAAATATATTTTTTCAAATATAAGAAATGACATTTAAAACTCATATTTTTAAATGAAATAGAAAGGGATTTTTATGATAAGTGATGTCAGTTTTGTATTACAAACTCTTATCCATCTCAAGATAAGAATGTTATCGATCAAGGTCTGAGAGGTAATTAAAATCCCCCAACTTGAACGACTTCACTATTATCAGGGGATGATATTAGTTTTTAATGGTTAAAGGATATTCAAAAGGGTTATATTTCCGTTTATGTCCAATTGTAATCTTCAAAGATTGAAGTTGGATAAAACCGTTGGGTTTATATAGAAATTGGTATTTAATGTGTAATTGAGCTATGAATAAATTTATAACGAAGTTATGATTTGGGAATGGAATAATTGACGATTTAGGGTAATCAAAAATATTAAGTTAAATTGGGAAAGTTGGTTTAATAAATATTATAATAATTGACAATGGAGTTGGAATTGATTTATAAACGAAGTTTTAAACGTTTATAATTAAATTTAATTAAAATGAACTTGCCATAGCGCGGTAGTTCGTAAATTGGCGATTCGAACTTCAGTTGAATATACAAAATCAATATAAGTCGGAATTCGATGAAACAAGAAATGCCCAGACTGATTAAATGATAGTTTTCAAATGGAATAGAAAATTTTGGATTTCGTTTTATAGATTTTGAGTTATGTCAAAATCAAATTTTGGAAAAGTCGTTGTAAAATCATTTAAGAACCATAATGTAACACCCCACGTCCATTAATGTCACTCACAAAGGGAATGCATTAACTTCCATGGAGCATTTTAAGTGTGTATAGAACAGAAACTTAACCACAAGACAGATATAAACTGTACTAAAACTTTAAAACTTTATTTCAATGCAGTGGAAAATACATAAGTTTGATTACATCATCAAAACCAGAGTCAAAGTACATAATATCCATCTTGACCAACTCAAAGTACATAAATTGAAAGACATAATCCCCAATACAAAATAGCCATAAATAAAAGAGAGGCCGAACATTACTTTAGCGATCCAAGCAATATTCTAAAAGCAAGAAGCACAACTGTCCAAAATCAAGCTCCACTGGTGCTAGTTCCAACCTGAGCACCTTGGGGGGGAAAGGAAGAAAAGAGGAGGAAACAAAGGGGGTCAGACATAAAGTCTGGCAAGTGCGATAACTTTAACAATATAATTACCAAAGTAACTAGGCTAAGGCATAAGTTGGAAAATCAGGAAATGACCATGAACCATTGAATATGGAAGAGTAAACAAGGAAACAAGATGAACAACGATATCGTTAAAGCGCACCTAAACCACTATAAGATAATTACTAAACTACACCAACACTATAAGATAATTGCTATACTGCACCACCACTAGTCACCCTAAGGTTGATCCCGCCTATAGACTTAAATAATGACAATGGTAGTTTCGTGCACCCCTAGCTGCCTTCATAGGTGCCACCTGCCCCTATCTCCACTAGGTGTACCCACTACCCCCATGCGATCGGCTCCCTAACTCGTAGATACCCGAGCTGGCCACACAGTGGGGTGTATCTCTCCCCAAAGTGGCAACCCGATACCATCAATAATGCACGGCTTATACCTACACGATGCAACAACGTCTTACCTACTAGCCCGGGTCCACACACGCATATGAACCCGTTGGACTTGCGTTGCCACCGCTAACCCGGTTTGGCCTCTTACAGTCAAGCCCAGTATGTGTGTCCCGTCCTCGACTTGGATCGAGCCCACAAAAGATACTTATGGGTTACTAGTTGAAATGGGCCCCCATTACTTGACACAAGCTATCCACGTAAGCTTGGTCCCCTCTAGTATATCCCACTTAATCCACTTCTTATTTATGTTTACATACATGTTTCAATTTTTGGTTAAGTATTTCTAATCGTATTTCAAATGCCACCCAAGGCACCCACCAGATTCCATATGCCACCCAAGGCGCTCACTTAACCCCCTCATGTCCCACTACATGTTTATCTGGTTAAGTGTTTCTTAATTCATTAAGAGCGTAACCTCATAAAGACCTCTCGCATTAGACTGGCATTTGTGGCAGCTGGATTTGCCGAGCGGGTCCGGGCAGTCTTACACAACAAAAGAGCCTAACCTTGTGTCTTTACAATTGTTACGTATTTAATTTATGCCTAAGACCTCCCACATTAGACTGGCATCTGTGGCAGCTGGATTTGCCGGGCGGGTCCGGGCAGTCTTACACCACAAAAGAGCCTAACCTCGTGTCTTAGACGATTAATTACTCCTAATTAATCATTACCCAATTTAAATTACTTTCCATATTCAAATTATCAATCAATTCCAAATTTAACGATGTCCATAATTGACTCAATTATGTCCATCCATTTATGGTATGTAAAATCATACCAATTTTTCATCACAAATTTATTTTATGCCTTTTAAGGATCTATGCCAATTAAATCTTTTAATATTATCCCCTTTTACCCCACGTTGTACGTTTATTCGTTTAACGTAAAATATACGTTAGACTCGAATAGTCTAGCTCATGGAATAAAGAAAAACATCACAACATACATATGATTAAAACTAGATCTAAACATAAGTGGTGGACTTGCATGGGTGAATGATGTTCTACATCTAAAACTTGCATAGTCTAAAGTTACAACTTGCATAAAACTACATATGTCATAGACCCAAATCTAAAGGTGTGAACTTGTTGGGATAATGGTCACAAACTTGCATAAATCACGTATGTCACAGATCTACATCTAAAGGTGTAAACTTGCAAAGGCAATAACCACAAACTTGCATAACATGATTCATATTCCAAACTCATATATTGGTGTAACCTTGCATATGTGATTTATGCAACATAGCGATGGTGTAAACTTACATCTAAACATGTAAGCTAGCACATAGAATTTGGCATATAACTCACACATGTCATAGCCTAACTTTAGATCTAAAATAGATGTCATGAAACATATAATTTTCCCCAACTAGCATATGATTCATGTCTTAGTAAAAATCTAAACTTGCATACTTGCTTATGATTTATCATATGAACCATCATACCCAAACTAACATATGAACAACATGGTGATTTGATTATACATAAGCCAATCATAGAACTACAACATGGATGATAGCATCATAACTTGATAATATAGATGATCACAACATAACATCATACAATTCATCACAATTTTACAACATAATTGTAACATGTGGTCAATAATTCACATCGTATCCAAATAATCCACATCATAACTCAATCCAATTAATTTGCTAATTATTTTATTAAAATTATCGAACTCACAACTCAAAGACGGTCTTGAGTTCTGAATTCTGAGTTCTGAAGTTGTAATAGCTTTCCCTTGAAGAAGATTCGTTGTTTGAGACGACCCGAAATCCCGTTCTCACGGAAACAAGGGTTATCTTTGGAATATAACACAGAAACAGATAATAGCAGAACAGAATTAAATAAATACACCAGATAATGAACAATAGAATATACTGGATAAAAGTAATCATCAGAGTTACACAGTATACAGAATCTTACTTAGTACAAATACAGTTCAGCTATACATAAATGTCTACAGCGGAAATAAACAAAATATGTACAATAGGAGCTGAACAGCATAAAAAGAAATAAGTGATAGAATCCATCTTCAGCTCCAGCTATCCAGAAAAAGAACCAGCTAAACCTGAATACAAGGCTGCCCGTGTAGAAAAAGGGGCACCCGAGTTTGAAAGTGAAACAAACTACGAGTCAGTCATGGGACTGGTATGAGAAATCCACTCAACACATATATAATTGGCAAATCACACGACCACGCCACTTTCGTGGAACGGGTTTACTCCATTGGATTTCCAGTGCTTTAAAACAAATTTTTCTTTTAAACATCGCTATGCTTTTTATAAAAATGAAGCCGTTATAAGACTCAGTTCCCATCACACAATGCAGCGCAAACCGGAGGATAGAGTTTACCTTATAATGGCCAAAATATGCTTGATACGAATAAAAACAAAGGCATTCGATATTATTGCTAGTGTTTATATGTTTTGAAAGCAATTTCAAATAATAACTATCAATCATAGACGGCATTAATGCCCCATACCACTATGTCGCCATATATAGGTATACAATCAAAACCGCACAGTCACGTATTTGGAAATTTGATTTCCGTCATGAACCAAGGCAAAAGATAGTCCTTACCGAATTCGAGACAATCTGGCCTACCATGTCTCAGGAACAGCCGCAACTGCCCCCTGGATCGTCAGGGCCGGTCCACCGATGTGGATTATTATACCTGAACAATACGTCTCCCCGCCCTTTGGGGCGCAAACGAGCCAACGAATGGCTCCATCGGTCCCAGATCGACCGATATATCCGAGGCGCCTCGCAACAGCAACAACCACACAGGTGAAAAGTATATATAAATGTCAGGGCTGGTAGGTCACTGACACCACCCTAGCTAGAAAGAAACGCATGTCCTCCCTGAGGTCCTTCTCCCGTTTTAGGTTCATACCGGGGTGTGAGGCTCGCGAATTTACGTTATACACAAAGCTACGCCACACAGGCGGTGCTTTGATCATCACCACAAGACTTTGCTTTTCAACAGAAGCCCTGATCACTGCATCTTAGCATGCCACACAGAATAAATCCTATGTCAGACACACAGTCCATTTACAAGTCCGTTCTGGGTCTGAACGAAACCGGAGGCACTAAATACCTCGCAAACCCATCGATCACCACGTACGTATGGACGATCACCACTCATTATCCATATTTCGGGATGCCTCCCAATCAGGACCTCGGTTACCATCCAAACGAGGTGAAGATCTCCGGTCTTCGACCGTCGTCTTCATCTTCGAATTTCAATCGTCGGTCAATTATTTGAAATGAGAATTAACTCGGCCTTTTCAAATAATTCACGTATATTTAGAATTTCAAATCAATTTATTTCAATGGTTAAATTATTCGACAACACCAATTGTGTTCTTTAATGTAATTTTCACACCAAACACATTCAACCATCAAAAGCCACATAAATCAAGCAAATTCAGTTTATTTCCATTCCATATCGCTTATGATATTTTATAACTATTTATCGCTATTTTTATTTATTTTAAAATAGCTAATTTATTCAAAACGACGCTTTGGGCCATAAAGCGGCCGTGGCGCTGTTTTTCTTCAAATTTGATTTACACATATCTGAAAATCTAACCGTTGGATCTTCACAAAATTTACATCATTAGAAAGGTCTTTTCAAAACGAATCCAACGGTTCCAGTTTCGGGAAAATCCGACGGTCGGATCTCCCGGTACAATCGTTTGAAATTTCGATTTCAAAATACGAGCTGCAGCGTCGTTATTCGATTAAATATATAATTATATATATATATATAAATATAATCGCTTCTGGCGCTGTTTTTCTTCAGATTTGAATTAAACATTCCAGACAATCCAACCGTTGGATTTTTACAAGGTTGGTGCCGTTGGAAAGATTATTCCAAGGCGAACCCGACGGTTGAGGTTTCGGGAAAATCCAATGGTCGGATTTCCCGCATTAGTTGTTTGAAATCACGGTTTCAAAATACGAACTGCACAGCCTCGTTTCGTTTTAATTTTATTTATATTTATATATTTATATAAATATAGTTCATTCAATGATTTCAATATCGTTTTCACTTCAAATATTTCACTAACGCCTTAAATTTTTGGAAAATTTCGCCATAACCTCCCCTGCACCGGGAGCATTGGGAAATCGCAAATAGCTTTCCCGGTCCTTCTAATCTCAAAAAGAAAAAAAAAAAGCCAAGCGGCTAGCCAACAGGCTCATAAAATCATCACCCAAACAAAGCAGTAAATGTGTACCTATTTGTCGGGCACAAAATTTTATTCCTCTTCTCTAGCCCCTTTGCTATAACCTGTTCAATGAATATGCATGTACATATATATACAGTTCTTATCATTTATCATTTTCTATTCAACTTCATATTTGATTTCTATTTGGTTTAAAAACACCATTCATTCTAATGTTACATAAATAGGTGCAAATCATTTCATTAGCTAATTAATGAATATTTCAACTCATATATGTTTATTTTGAACAAGTGGCTATTTTTAACACTTCACATTTCAACGATTTATGCATACAATAAAAATGTGATTTTTATTGTAAAACAATTCATTTCAAAACACTATTTTTCTATATAGTTCAAGTTGGTGATAAAAATGGGATTTTTATCATAAAACAATTTCTTTTAAGACGAGATTATTTTACACAGTTCATATAGTCGATAAAAGGTGATTTTTATTATCAAACAATTTATTTCAAAATATGAATACCATTTAACACATGAATTTCTAATCAACGAATGAATATCAATTCAACACATGAATGTTTCCTATAGTTTCTATATATAGATAAAAATGTGATTTTTATTATCAAACAATTTATTTCAAAATATGAATACCATTCAACACATGAATTTCTAATCAACGAATGAATATCAATTCAACACATGAATGTTTTCTATAGTTTCTATATATAGATAAAAATGTGATTTTTATTATCAAACAATTTATTTCAAAATATGAATACCATTCAACACATGAATTTCTAATCAACGAATGAATATCGATTCAACACATGAATGTTTTCTATAGTTTCTATATATAGATAAAAATGTGATTTTTATTATCAAACAATTTATTTCAAAATATGAATACCATTCAACACATGAATTTCTAATCAACGAATGAATATCAATTCAACACATGAATGTTTTCTATAGTTTCTATATATAGATAAAAATGTGATTTTTATTATCAAACAATTTATTTCAAAATATGAATACCATTCAACACATGAATTTCTAATCAACGAATGAATATCAATTCAACACATGAATGTTTTCTATACAATGAATAAATATAGTTTAAGCAGATGAAAATAATTCAAACATATGAATATTATTCAAAATTTCGGCAGCACAACGGCAGGGTAGTTAAAACCGGGATCGTCCCTAGTACGGCTCCTCGCTCTACCTTAAAACCTCGCGGTTTTTGACAATGGGGATCATGCATCTAGTTCGCACGCAGGCGGCATGTATATATTTATTTCATTTCCACAAACTAATCCTATGTGGTTTCAACCAAATATTTCTCAACCACAAACGGGTATTTTTCAACCACAATCAATCAATATCAACCACAAACAATCCTAAACAATCATTCGCTATCAATCAATTTTCACAACAATTTCAACCAATAAATATCGTCCATGGTTTGTGGACGAGGGGCGTATATATATATATATATTTATATATAGCAATTCACTTTTATTTCAACACATATATATATAACTTGGAAAAGAAATGGAAGAGTGAGAAATTCTCACCAATAGCTATCCAATACCACGACTCTTCCTTTAGAGAAATCTTCGCCAATCTCGCCTTTCGTCGCTTTCGTTGCCCGTATTCTCTACATATGTAAAAATTGAATTTTTACTATGTTATTCAATATATAAAAATCGAATTTTTATTATGCTATTCAATATATAAAAATCGAATTTTTGATTTCGCTATTCAATATATAAATATCGAATTTTGACTTCGCTATTCAATATATAAAAATCGAATTTTGACTTCGCTATTCAATATATAAAGATTGCATTACAAAAATATAGATTCCGCCTTTTCAAAAATAAAGATTATATTTTTAATATTTCTATGATATAAAAATTATATTTTTATTACTTTAAAAATACAAAAATCATATCTTACTTCTTCTACTTAATAAAAATTCCGTCTTTTCTATTTTAAAAATATGATCTTTTCTATTCTTAAAAAAATCTGATCTTTTTTTTTTAAAGTTCTAATCTTTTTCTATTTAAAGTTCTAAAATAAAATCAGTTTTTCTTTTTAAAGTTCTAAAATAAAATCAGTTTTAAACCTTTTTAAAGTTCTAAAATAAAACCAGTTTTAAACCTTTTTAAACATCAGTTTTAAACACTTTTTAAAAATCAGTTTTAAATCTCTTTTTAAAAATCAGTTTTAAATCTCTTTTTAAAAATCAGTTTTAAATCTCTTTTTAAAAAAATCAGTTTTAAATCTCTTTTTAAAAAAATCAGTTTTAAATTCTAAATCGAAATTTTCAGATTTAAACCCTAAATCGAAATTTTCAGATTTAAACCCTAAATCGAAATTTTCAGATTAAAATAAAAATAAAATAAAATAAAAACAGCTTACATTAATCTGCGAAGAAGGGGGGTGACGGAAGAAGACGTCGGCGGCAGGAGGAGGAGCAGGCGAAGCGGAGGGGTCTCGAATCGGCGTCGCGATGGCTTCTGGGGGGGGGGGATGCGTCGCGAGGTGGAGGGGTTCGGGTGCGTCGCGAGGTGGAGAGGATCGGGAAGGAGGAGATGGAGGCGCGGCGGTCGTGGGTCGTCAGGGCGGAGCTTCGGTGGAGGCGGCGGCTCTGCTGCTCCGTTCTTCTTCTTTTCCTTTTTTTTTTGTTTTCTGTTTTATGAAATCGGGGGAGCCAGAAAGAAAGTAAAAGGGAGGGAATTATTTTATTTATTTATTTAATTATTTAATTTTGCAAAAAGTTGACTTTTACATACGACCTCTAAACGAGGCCCACCGCCCGTCGTCCATAGCGTTTTACCCCCATTCCGGACACAATGGGATATGTATCGCAAGCTGATTTGATCGTTACAATCAGTTTCCATTGAATTTACATTTAAATCACTATATTGAATTTTAAACGTACATTTCAAATTACCGGGGCCACATACTAACTAGAAAAATTCCAGAAAAATATTTTCTCGCTTCATATTGACGATACGGTCCAAACAAAACTAGTTTCGTCGAATTCTGAGACCGTGTGAAAAATGGCCAATTTCCAGTCGATTGAAATCAACTAAAACCGGCCAAACGCGTTTTCCTTTGCCACGCTCACATATTGATTCGAAAAATTATGAAATTTGAAACCTAACAATAACTTGACACTGCGAATCCAACAAAAGTGGTTTCGTCGAAATCCGAGGTCATTTGCAAAATGTCCATTTTTAAGGGCCTGAATTCCATAGCGACTATTCAGAATTTTCAACTGGACATATCTTTTGATTCCCGCTATCAAATTTCGATTGGTCGGATTCGTTAGAAAGATATTCACTAACAGATTTAAATATTTTTGGTTTCACTAAAATCCGGATTGTTTTGCACCCGGTATATTCAATTGAAGTTTGAAATCGAATTATCGAACTACCGCGCCATTTTCAATTCTATATATAATTATAATTAATTATATTCGTTTTCAAATGTCGATTCAAACTCAGTTTTCATCGCCATTATCTAAAATATTTATTTTAAATATTTAAAATCCATTATTTTAGCCAATTTAAAAATTTTAAATTGGTTCAGATTTTCTGGGTCGTTACAATCTCCCCCACTTAAAACTTTTCGTCCCCGAAAAGGAATAAAGTCGAAAGTGGTTTGATAAATCTACAATCACACTACACAACAACCAATCCAATTGTTTTTAACCTTTAAAAATATACTAATCAAATTTTATACCCCTTTAAAAATCCTTCAGACCATATAATTAAAAGTGCACATCTATGAAAAGAAAATAACAATAGAGTAGAGAATTGAATGGTAGTGCAAAGTAGAGTAAATGTACCTTGCACTTGAGTCAATCAGAGATATCTACTCGGCATCTAGGATAAGCTTTCTGAATGCTCTCCTCCGTTTCCCAAGTACAATCTCGCGGATCTCCACTCCATTGCACTTTGACTAAGTGAACCTTCTTGTTCCTCAGCTCTTTGGTTTCTTTGCCGATAATCTTTAGCGGCTCTCGCCTCACAGCTAATTCTGGAGTAATTACAATATCCTGCTGAGCTGCTTCTTCCACGATCAAGTCTGGATCATGAACGTGCTTTCGAAGTTGAGATATGTGAAATACATCATGCACTCCAGGCAACCAGTCTGGCAATTTAACTTTATATGCGAGAGTCCCGATCCGTTCCAGAATAGGAAACGGACCAATAAATTTGGGCGCTAACTTTCCAGTTTTACCGAACCGGATAACTCCTCTCATCGGCGATACTTTCAAATATACATAGTCGCCAACTTCAAAGGATATATCTCTTCTTCTTCTATCGGCATAGCTCTTTTGTCGGCTTTGAGCGGCGAGTAATCGCTTCTTAATAAAATCGACTTTGTCGGCAGCTTCTCTAATCATATCAGGCCCTAACACAAGTCTATTTCCAGGCTCGACCCAACAAGCAGGAGATCGGCACGGTCTACCGTACAATGCTTCGAATGGCGACATTGTCAGACTCGCCTGGTAGCTGTTGTTATAAGAGAATTCAGCCAAATGCAGATGGTCTTCCCATGATCCACCGAAATCTATAACACAAGCCCGCAATAGATCTTCTAAAATGCGATTCACCCTCTCAGTCTGACCGTCTGTCTGAGGATGATAAGCGGTGCTCAAGTTTAACTTCGTTCCCAGCTCGACTTGAAATGCTTCCCAGAATTTGCTAGTGAATATTGTATCTCTATCACTTACTATACTGAGCGGCACTCCATGCAGTCTAACTATTTCCCTGAAGTATATCTGCGCCAGGCTCTGAGCGGTTCTGTTTGATCTGACAGGTATAAATTGGGCGGTCTTCGTGAAGCAATCTACGATCACCCAAATACTGTCATTTCCTTTTCTGGTTCTGGGCAGACCATCGATGAAATCCATAGAAATATGTTCCCACTTCCAGCCAGGAACTTCTAACGGTTGTAATAATCCAGCCAGTTTCTGTTGGTCACTCTTGACTAGCTGACAAGTAGGGCATCGGCTAACATATATTCAAACGTCTCTCTTCATAGCCTTCCACCAGAATGTTCTTTGGAGATCGTTATACATTTTGGCCACACCAGGATGGATACTCAGCTTGGACTTGTGACACTCGTCTAACACTTCCCTTTTGAGTTCGGGGATGTCAGGAACACAAATCCTTCCTTTCAATCTCAGGGTCTCGTCGTTATCTATTTGAAAACACGAGGGTTCGCCTTTCTGAATCCTTTTGATCATATCTTTAATAAAGTTATCCTCCTTCTGAAGAATAGATATTTTGTCAATCAAGGATGTTGTGATAATAAAGCTGGCGATCATTACATTCTTTCTGCTTAACGCATCAGCCACGACATTGGCTTTTCCTGGAGTGTATATAATTTCAAAGTCATATGCTGCAAGAAACTCTCGCCAACGTTGCTGCCTCAAATTCAAGTCCTTTTGGGTGAATAGATACTTTAACGACTGATGATCTGTAAATAGTTCAAATCTCTCACCGAGAAGATAGTGTCTCCAGATTTTCAAAGCGAACACAATAGCCAATAACTCAAGATCATGAGTTACATAGTTTTTCTCGTGCGGCTTCAGTTGACGGCTAGCATAAGCAATTACTTGGCCTCTTTGCATTAACACTGCGCCGAGGCCTTCTCTAGAAGCATCCGTCCAGACTTTTAAATCCTGGTTGCCATCGATGATGGTTAACACTGGAGCTGTCGTTAATCTTAACTTTAGCTCTTCGAAAGCCTCCTCACTTTCTTGAGTCCATTTGAACTTAGAATGCTTCTTTGTAAGCTTCGTTAAGTGGCCAGATATCTTCGAAAAGTTTTTAACGAACTTCCGGTAATAGCTATCCAATCCGAGAAAACTGCGGACTTCAGTGGGAGTACTGGGCTGTTTCCAATTCTGAATAGCTGTGATTTTGCTTGGGTCCACAGCGATTCCTTCTTTCGATACGACGTGGCCCAGAAATTTTACTTCATCTTGCCAGAAGATACATTTGGAAAATTTGGCTTTTAATACATTCCTTCTGAGGATTTCTAGAACCTGTTCCAGATGCTTTTCATGTTCGGCCTTTGATTTAGAGAAGATTAGAATATTATCAATAAAAACCAGAACAAATTTATTCAAAACCCCTCTGAATACTCTGTTCATTAGATCGACGAAGTAAGCTGGAGCGTTACATAAGCCGAACGGCATCACTAACCACTCGTAGAATAAGTCGGGGCCTCTGAACGCTGTCATTGGAACACACTCCTCGGCAATTCGAAGTTGATGGAAACCTGTAGCTAGGTCAATTCGCGAAAATACTTCTGCTCCATTTAATCGATCCAACAAATCATCAATCCGCGGCAATGGATATTTGTTCTTTATTGTCTGTTTGTTCAAATCACGATAATCCACACATAGACGTAGAGTATCGTCAGATTTTAGGAGAAACACCACTGCTGCTCCCCAATCAGAGAAACTAGGCCTGATCAGACCTTTCCATACCAGCTGTCGCGTTTGATTGTCTAATTCCTCTTTCTCTTTCAAGGACATTCTTCGTATAGCGTGAACTACCGGCCTTGCATTCGGAATTAAAGCAATTTTGAAATCTATTTCTCTTTGCGGAGGTAAGCGAACAACTTCCTCGAACACATCCGCATAGTTCTTGACGACAGGAATGTCTTTAATGAGGTCAGGAATATTCTCCGTGACTTCAGGGACATTTTCTATTTGGGATGGAGAAACATTCAAAGCTGCCCAGAAGTCTTTTCTATTAGCATTCTGACCTTCACAGGGAATGGTTATATAATCACCTGATTTAATCTTCGCCTTTACGACTCTCTCGGCGCATTTGACTTCAGCTTCATATTTGGTCAACCAGTCTACCCCCAAGATAAGATCAAACTCTTTGAAATTCATGACGACCGCGATGGTAGGAAACCGATAACGAGAGAAAGAAACCGGCACTCCACAAATCCAACTGAGATCAATGGAACCCCCAACTGGATTCTGGACAGTCATTGGTTCCTTAAGTTTTTCAAATTCAAATCCAGTTTCTTAGCTGCATCCTTTGCAATGAAGCTTCGTGACGCGCCTGTGTCAAACAGTACTTTAACTGGGATGTCTTTGACAGTTAGCGTGCCTTCTAAAACATCTGGCCTTTCCTGAATAGCTGAGGGCTCAGAAGTTTCTGCCACTTCATTCACTTGAACTATTTCAGTCTTTTTCAACTGCCAGCAATCTTGCTTTACGTGACCAGCCTGATGGCAGAGACTGCATTTACTATTTTCTTGAAAATTCATCATGGATTTAGACCCATCACCCTTTCGTCTGTTCGAAGATCTACAATTTCTCATCGAATGCCCTTGCTGATTGCACTTTAGACATACGACTGCCTTTACCCTTTTCTGATTGATCTTCGGCCTCTTTTTGACTTCAACCTTCGTACTAGCCTCAGGCTGCTCACTTGTCTCTGGGCTATCAGCCTCAAATTTTCTTTTGCTGCTAGAGCTGATTTCTTCTTCGTCTCGCAACATGCCTTTCATATGAAGATCTTCATACTGATAAGCCATGTATATCATTTCAGAAAAAGGAAGCTTCACATTCCTCATTACACTATTCTGATATCTCCTTTGCAGGCCATGGATAAATCTCAGATTTTTCCTCTTTGGATCTTGAATCAGATGAGGAGCAAAGTGAGAAAGCTCATTGAATTTCTTATGATATTCGGGAATTGTCATGTCACCTTGTATTAGATAAGAAAATTCATCACAAAGGCGCTCAGTTGCTTCGGGAGGAGTAAATCTTTCTAAGAAAATCACTTTGAATCTGTCCCAGGTGATATCACCTTCTGGATTATTTTTAATAATTGAATCCCACCAAAACAAAGCTTCTTCTTTGAGTGCCCAAGACGCCAGTAATCTTTTCTGATCGTCTCTCAGCTTTAAACCCTCAAATATTTTCTCTGCAGAACGAATCCAAGCTTGTGTTTCCATAATGGACTCCTTGCCTAAGAATGGCGATCCACCAAGATTTCGAAATCTCTTGAATAGAACTTCTATATCGGATTCTGGCTGCGGGAGCACAACTGGCTCATTAGCTGGTCTAGCCATACGATTACTTCTTCTGTTCCTGTCACTCATTTTCTAGTACTTCTGCAAATGGCAGATCAAGTGTCAGGTCACAGAAAAGGTATTTTAAAAATATAGAAACACATACTTTAATGTAAATGTGTCTACTGGGGTGTAATTTCATTCTGCTTTACTCATACTAGGATATTACTGATCCTATCTGTATAGAGTTACCCGTCCTAGAACACTACTGGTTCTATTTCTGACGAGTTCGTTCGAATGTTATATTCCAGAATTAAGCTTAACCAAGGCTCTGATACCACGTTGAGACGACCCGAAATCCCGTTCTCACGGAAACAAGGGTTATCTTTGGAATATAACACAGAAACAGATAATAGCAGAACAGAATTAAATAAATACACCAGATAATGAACAATAGAATATACTAGATAAAAGTAATCATCAGAGTTACACAGTATACAGAATCTTACTTAGTACAAATACAGTTCAGCTATACATAAATGTCTACAGCGGAAATAAACAAAATATGTACAATAGGAGCTGAACAGCATAAAAAGAAATAAGTGATAGAATCCATCTTCAGCTCTAGCTATCCAGAAAAAGAACCAGCTAAACCTGAATACAAGGCTGCCCATGTAGAAAAAGGGGCACCCGAGTTTGAAAGTGAAACAAACTACGAGTTAGTCATGGGACTGGTATGAGAAATCCACTCAACACATATATAATTGGCAAATCACAGGACCACGCCACTTTCGTGGAACGGGTTTACTCCATTGGATTGCCAGTGCTTTAAAACAAATTTTTCTTTTAAACATCGCTATGCTTTTTATAAAAATGAAGCCGTTATAAGACTCAGTTCCTATCACACAACGCAGCGCAAACCGGAGGATAGAGTTTTACCTTATAACGGCCAAAATATGCTTGATACGAATAAAAACAAAGGCATTCGATATTATTGCTAGTGTTTATATGTTTTGAAAGCAATTTCAAATCATAACTATCAATCATAGACGGCATTAATGCCCCTATACCACTATGTCGCCATATATAGGTATACAATCAAAACCGCACAGTCACGTATTTGGAAATTTGATTTCCGTCATGAACCAAGGCAAAAGATAGTCCTTACCGAATTCGAGACAATCTAGCCTACCATGTCTCAGGAACAGCCGCAACTGCCCCCTAGATCGTCAGGGCCGGTCCACCGATGTGGATTATTATACCTGAACAATACGTCTCCCCGCCCTTTGGGGCGCAAACGAGCCAACGAATGGCTCCATCGGTCCCGGATCGACCGATATATCCGAGGCGCCTCGCAACAGCAACAACCACACAGGTGAAAAGTATATATAAATGTCAGGGCTGATAGGTCACTGACACCACCCTAGCTAGAAAGAAACGCATGTCCTCCCTGAGGTCCTTCTCCCGTTTTAGGTTCATACCGGGGTGTGAGGCTCGCGAATTTACGTTATACACAAAGCTACGCCACACAGGCGGTGCTTTGATCATCACCACAAGACTTTGCTTTTCAACAGAAGCCCTGATCACTGCATCTTAGCATGCCACACAGAATAAATCCTATGTCAGACATACAGTCCATTTACAAGTCCGTTCTGGGTCTGAACGAAACCGGAGGCACTAAATACCTCGCAAACCCATCGATCACCACGTACGTCAGGACGATCACCACTCATTATCCATATTTCGGGATGCCTCCCAATCAGGGCCTCGGTTACCATCCAAACGAGGTGAAGATCTCCGGTCTTCGACCGTCGTCTTCATCTTCGAATTTCAATCGTCGGTCAATTATTTGAAATGAGAATTAACTCGGCCTTTTCAAATAATTCACGTATATTTAGAATTTCAAATCAATTTATTTCAATGGTTAAATTATTCGACAACACCAATTGTGTTCTTTAATGTAATTTTCACACCAAACACATTCAACCATCAAAAGCCACATAAATCAAGCAAATTCAGTTTATTTCCATTCCATATCGCTTATGATATTTTATAACTATTTATCGCTATTTTTATTTATTTTAAAATAGCTAATTTATTCAAAACGACGCTTTGGGCCATAAAGCGGCCGTGGCGCTGTTTTTCTTCAAATTTGATTTACACATATCTGAAAATCTAACCGTTGGATCTTCAAAAAATTTACATCATTAGAAAGGTCTTTTCAAAACGAATCCAACGGTTCCAGTTTCGGGAAAATCCGATGGTCGGATCTCCCGGTACAATCGTTTGAAATTTCGATTTCAAAATACGAACTACAGCGTCGTTATTCGATTAAATATATAATTATATTTATATATATATATATATATAAATATAATCGCTTCTGGCGCTGTTTTTCTTCAGATTTGAATTAAACATTCCAGACAATCCAACCGTTGGATTTTTACAAGGTTGGTGCCGTTGGAAAGATTATTCCAAGGCGAACCCGACGGTTGAGGTTTCGAGAAAATCCAATGGTCGGATTTCCCGCATTAGTTGTTTGAAATCACGGTTTCAAAATACGAACTACACGGCCTCGTTTCGTTTTAATTTTATTTATATTTATATATTTATATAAATATAGTTCATTCAATGATTTCAATATCGTTTTCACTTCAAATATTTCACTAACGCCTTAAATTTTTTGGAAAATTTCGCCATAACCTCCCCTGCACCGGGAGCATCGGGAAATCGCAAATAGCTTTCCCGGTCCTTCTAATCTCAAAAAGAAAAAGAAAAAGCCAAGCGGCTAGCCAACAAGCTCATAAAATCATCACCCAAACAAAGCAGTAAATGTGTACCTATTTGTCGGGCACAAAATTTTATTCCTCTTCTCTAGCCCCTTTGCTATAGCCTGTTCAATGAATATGCATGTACATATATATACAGTTCTTATCATTTATCATTTTCTATTCAACTTCATATTTGATTTCTATTTGGTTTAAAAACACCATTCATTCTAATGTTACATAAATAGGTGCAAATCATTTCATTAGCTAATTAATGAATATTTCAACTCATATATGTTTATTTTGAACAAATGGCTATTTTTAACACTTCACATTTCAACGATTTATGCATACAATAAAAATGTGATTTTTATTGTAAAACAATTCATTTCAAAACACTATTTTTCTATATAGTTCAAGTTGGTGATAAAAATGGGATTTTTATCATAAAACAATTTCTTTTGAGACGAGATTATTTTACACAGTTCATATAGTCGATAAAAGGTGATTTTTATTATCAAACAATTTATTTCAAAATATGAATACCATTCAACACATGAATTTCTAATCAACGAATGAATATCAATTCAACACATGAATGTTTCCTATAGTTTCTATATATAGATAAAAATGTGATTTTTATTATCAAACAATTTATTTCAAAATATGAATACCATTCAACACATGAATTTCTAATCAACCAATGAATATCAATTCAACACATGAATGTTTTCTATACAATGAATAAATATAGTTTAAGCAGATGAAAACAATTCAAACATACGAATATTATTCAAAATTTCGGCAGCATAACGGCAGGGTAGTTAAAACCGGGACCGTCCCTAGTACGGCTCCTCGCTCTACCTTAAAACCTCGCGGTTTTTGACAATGGGGATCATGCATCTAGTTCGCACGCAGGCGGCATGTATATATTTATTTCATTTCCACAAACTAATCCTATGTGGTTTCAACCAAATATTTCTCAACCACAAACGGGTATTTTTCAACCACAATCAATCAATATTAACCACAAACAATCCTAAACAATCATTCGCTATCAATCAATTTTCACAACAATTTCAACCAATAAATATCGTCCATGGTTTGTGGACGAGGGGCGTATATATATATATATTTATTTATTTATATATAGCAATTCACTTTTATTTCAACACATATATATATAACTAGGAAAAGAAATGGAAGAGTGAGAAATTCTCACCAATAGCTATCCAATACCACGACTCTTCCTTTAGAGAAATCTTCGCCAATCTCGCCTTTCGTCGCTTTCGTTGCCCGTATTCTCTACATATGTAAAAATCGAATTTTTACTATGTTATTCAATATATAAAAATCGAATTTTTATTATGCTATTCAATATATAAAAATCGAATTTTTGATTTCGCTATTCAATATATAAAGATCGAATTTTGACTTCGCTATTCAATATATAAAAATCGAATTTTGACTTCGCTATTCAATATATAAAGATTGCATTTCAAAAATATAGATTCTGCCTTTTCAAAAATAAAGATTATATTTTTAATATTTCTATGATATAAAAATTATATTTTTATTGCTTTAAAAATACAAAAATCATATCTTACTTCTTCTACTTAATAAAAATTCCGTCTTTTCTATTTTAAAAATATGATCTTTTCTATTCTAAAAAAAATCTGATCTTTTTCTTTTTAAAGTTCTAATCTTTTTCTATTTAAAGTTCTAAAATAAAATCAGTTTTTCTTTTTAAAGTTCTAAAATAAAATCAGTTTTAAACCTTTTTAAAGTTCTAAAATAAAACCAGTTTTAAACCTTTTTAAAGTTCTAAAATAAAACCAGTTTTAAACCTTTTTAAACATCAGTTTTAAACTCTTTTTAAAAATCAGTTTTAAATCTCTTTTTAAAAATCAGTTTTAAATCTCTTTTTAAAAATCAGTTTTAAATCTCTTTTTAAAAAAATCAATTTTAAATCTCTTTTTAAAAAAATCAGTTTTAAATTCTAAATCGAAATTTTCAGATTTAAACCCTAAATCGAAATTTTCAGATTAAAATAAAAATAAAATAAAATAAAAACAGCTTACATTAATCTGCGAAGAAGGGGGGGTGACGGAAGAAGACGTCTGCGGCAGGAGAAGGAGCAGGCGAAGCGGAGGGGTCTCGAATCGGCGTCGCGATGGCTTCGGGGGGGGGGGGGGATGCGTCGCGAGGTGGAGGGGTTCGGGTGCGTCGCGAGGTGGAGAGGATCGGGAAGGAGGAGATGGAGGCGCGGCGGTCGTGGGTCGTCAGGGCGGAGCTTCGGTGGAGGTGGAGGCGGCGGCTCTGCTGCTCCGTTCTTCTTCTTTTCCTTTTTTTTTGTTTTCTGTTTTATGAAATCGGGGGGGGGGGGGGGGCAGAAAGAAAGTAAAAGGGAGGGAATTAAATTATTTATTTATTTATTTATTTAATTTTGCAAAAAGTTGACTTTTACATACGACCTCTAAACGAGGCCCACCGCCTGTCGTCCATAGCGTTTTACCCCCATTCCGGACACAATGGGATATGTATCGCAAGCTGATTTGATCGTTACAATCAGTTTCCGTTGAATTTAGATTTAAATCACTATATTGAATTTTAAACGTACATTTCAAATTACCGGGGCCACATACTAACTAGAAAAATTCCAGAAAAATATTTTCTTGCTTCATATTGACGATACGGTCCTAACAAAACTAGTTTCGTCGAATTCTGAGACCGTTTGAAAAATGGCCAATTTCCAGTCGATTGAAATCAACTAAAACCGGCCAAACGCGTTTTCCTTTTCCACGCTCACATATTGATTCGAAAAATTATGAAATTTGAAACCTAACAATAACTTGACACTGCGGATCCAACAAAAGTGGTTTCGTCGAAATCCGAGGTCATTTGCAAAATGTCCATTTTTAAGGGCCTGAATTCCATAGCGACTATTCAGAATTTTCAACTGGACATATCTTTTGATTCCCGCTATCAAATTTCGATTGGTCGGATTCGTTAGAAAGATATTCACTAACAGATTTAAATATTTTTGGTTTCACTAAAATCCGGATTGTTTTGCACCCGGTATATTCAATTGAAGTTTGAAATCGAATTATCGAACTACCGCGCCATTTTCAATTCTATATATAATTATAATTAATTATATTCGTTTTCAAATGTCGATTCAAACTCAGTTTTCATCGCCATTATCTGAAATATTTATTTTAAATATTTAAAATCCATTATTTTAGCCAATTTAAAATTTTTAAATTGGTTCAGATTTTCTGGGTCGTTACATTGTTAAAGTTGAAAAGAATTGAATTAGATTAGCTTTCTTCCTCTCTAATTGGTGGCGGCTATGCTGAGTTGCTAGGTGACGGCATGGAGGCCATGAATCTAATTTTGTTTTGATTTTAGGGTTTGAGTCTAGAGGTGTTTTTATAGAGTTTAGGATTAGTTTAAGCCGTCCGATCAACCCAGAATTAATCCCAGCCAATCAGAGCATATCTGAAACCCTAATGAGTCAGCATCTAGTCACAAACAGGTCATAAAACAAATCTGCCCGGGGGGGCAGGTCGACCCTATGGTCGACCTGGTCAGGGCAGGTCGACACCCAGGTCGACCTATGATCGACCTGGCCCTGGCGGGAATTTTCCCGCCTAGCCTGTCTGACTCTGAAATTTGAATTTTCTGAAATCTGTTTTAAGTTTTTATTGAAACTTCCAATGGCCATAACTTCTTCATGCCAAGTCCAATTCACACAAGCTCGGACTCTATCTCAACTAGAATTTCGAGACGAACACAATGGCACAACCCATTTCCCTTAATTCTCACGTCCGGGATTAGTTATTCTTTAATTTGTGAACATTAGTGTTAACAGAATTACGGGGTGTTACATTCTCCTCTCCTTAAAGGATTTCGTCCTCGAAATCTCCAAATTAAGGAGAATGCATATCCTGCCATCCAAACAACCATCTACTCAACCATCAAACACAGGCATCCATTGTCCTTATAAAATTCCTAATGCTGTATGAACATATGCAAGAAGTGTGTGTATATGTTCCTTATCTAATGCAAAATCAGGCAGTCTACTGATTTAGTTGACCTCCTTAATGCAAACCATGATAGTGCTATGCGTCCATTATGTATGTGAAAGATCCCTATCGATACATATCATTTCTACATGTGTGCACAAACATTCACCAAAATGCCGCATCCGTATGATAGCACAACCATTATACATCCATTACTTAAATATGTACACACATTTATATGCAAAAATGCAATATGAAGTGACTGAGCCGATCTAGTGCCTAAAGTGTGTGTATATGCATCCTCGAGCAACCACTAGCAAACACTTGCATCCACATGCATCCATCATACATAACTTGTCTCAAACACATGTTTCAACTATAGGACTACCCTATGTAAAGTTCAAGGGTACTAGCGAGAGGATATACTAAAGATAAGATAAGTACAAGGTAAGCGATAAAGGAGAAATTAAAAGACATACCCTCGAAAAGAAAAGGGTATAATGAAAGCATCTTCTCTTCCGTCTCCCAAGCAGCGTTGCTCTCATCATCTCCCCATTGCACTTTGACTAGCTTGACCTCTCGATTCCTCAACTTCTTAATCTCCGACCCAAGAATGCACGTAGGAGCTCATCGAATCGTCGCATCATGCTCTATCTCCACCTCTCTAAGCAAGCTTGGCTCTACCACTTCTGCGGTCTCTTGCAAGCATTTCCTCAAATGTGATACATGGAATACATCGCGTACACCACTAAGTCTCTCGGGAAACTCCACTCTATACGCCATCTGCCCAATCCTCTCCTTAATAGGAAACGGCCCTGCGAACCTTGGTGCTAACTTCCCAACGGACCCAAAGCGAACGACGTTCCGTAATGGAGACACCTTGACAAAGACCATGTCCCCAATATCAAACTCGAGATCTGACCTCCTCTTGTCCGCATAAGATTTCCGCCTATCTTGCGCCGTCTTCATCCTCCTTCGAATCAAATCGATCTTTCCCCAAGTCTCTCTAATCATATCGGGCCCAAGTAAGATCTTATCTGTAGACTCCCACCAACATGTAGGTGAACGACACGGCCGTCCATAAAGAGCCTCGAACGGTGCCATGCCAATGCTAGACTGAAATCTGTTATTATATGCGAACTCCACGAACGGAAGATGTTCCTCCCATGTACCTCTGAAATCTAAGACACAACCTCAATAGGTCCTCTAGAATACGATTCACCCTCTCGGTCTGGCCGTCCGTCTGAGGATGATATGCGGTGCTCAAACATAACTGAGTCCCTACTGCCTCTTGCAAGCTCTTCCAAAATTCGCTAGTAAAGATAGCATCGCGGTCGCTCACTATGCTAGAAGGAACACCGTGCAAACGAACTATTTCTCGAATGTATACGGAGGCTAACCATGGAGCAGTCCTCTTACTCTTTACGGGAATGAAATGGTCGCTCTTCGTAAGTCTGTCTACCATGACCCAAATACCCGTATTACCCTTCATCGATCTCGGTAATCCGTCAACAAAGTCCATCGAAACACTTTCCCACTTCCATTGTGGGACCTCCAATGGGTGAAGTAATCCACCGGGCTTCTTTTGCTCTGCTTTTACTTGTTGGCACACCAAGCATCTAGCGACAAACTCGGCCACGTCCTTCTTCATACCGGCCCAAAAGTAAACTTGTCTCATGTCCATGTACATCTTGTCCCCATCGGGAAACGATGTGCATCATCAAGAATGGTCTTCCTTAGGTCCTCGTCTTTTGGTACACAAAATCTACCACCCCTACGTAACCAACCCTTATCATCTAGAGTATACCTACTGAGATGGCTCACTAAATCCCCCCTTTTGAGCTTCTCTACAAACTCAACCAACTGTGGGACATCTCGTTGTGCCTCGCCAATCCGTCCCAATAGCATAGGTCTGACCTCCAAGGATGCTAGCAAACCGGGTACAAAGTCAACGGAAGGTTTAAAGTCAAACGTGGAGATGAACTCTAAGCTTCGCCGCTCAACAAACAACGGACTCAAGGACAACTATTTTCTACTTAAGGCATCCGCCACCATGTTACCCTTGCCAGTGGTATATGTTATCTCGAAGTCGTAGGATGCTAAGAATTCCATCCACCTTTGCTACCTTAAGTTCAAGTCCTTTTGAGAAAATAAGTATTTTAGCGATTTGTGGTCAGTGAACAATTCGAATTTTTCGCCAAGAAGATAATGACGCCAAGACTTAAGCGCGAAAACAATAGCGGCCAACTCTAGGTCATGTGTAGGGTAATTTCTCTCATGCACTCTCAACTACCTTCCACCATAGGCTATTACCCTTACCTCTTGCATTAAGACTGCGCTTAGTCCTGTCCCACAAGCATCGGTATAAACGGTAAATGGCTTACTCCCATCTGGCAACACTAAGACTGGGGATGTGGTCAAATATCTCTTTAGACGTTGGAACGCATCATCACAATCTACGTCCCATGTAAAAACTAAGTTCTTCTTCGTCAAGCGTGTTAATGGGGATGAAATTTTTGCGAAGTCTTTGATAAACTTCCTATAGTAGCCAACCAACCCTAAGAAACTCCTTACCTCGGTAGCATTTTTAGGGACCTTCCAATCTTGGATGGCCACTACCTTTGCGGGATCCACGGCTATCCCTTCTTTTGAAACCACGTGCCCTAAGAATCGCACTTCCTTCCTCCAAAGTGGCATTCAGAAAATTTAGCTTTAAGGCTATGCGCTTGAAGAGTCTCCAACACTTCCCTAAGATGTAGGGCATGCTCTTCCTCGTTCTTATAAAAGATCAAGAAGTCATCCACAAAGACTACCACGAATTTATTAAGGTACTCCCTAAACACCCTACTCATCAATTCAACAAAGTATGCGGGGGCGTTTGTCAAACCGAAGGGCATCACTAGCCACTCGAAGAAACCATCTGGAGTCCTAAAGGCAGTCTTGTCTATGCTATCCTTAGCCACTCTCAACTGATGGATACCCGTGGCTAATTCCAACTGCGAAAACACTGAGGCGCCAACTAACTGATCGAAGAGATCATCAATCCTCGGTAGTGGGTGTCTATTCTTATTAGTAAGCTTATTAAGTTCTCTATAGTCCACACAAAGTCTAAGGGACCCATCTGCCTTCGTGGCAAATACTACTGGAGCACCCCACTCCGATATACTACGTCTGATGAACCCCTTCTCAAGCAATTCCTTCACTTGCTTACTGAGTTCTCTTCTCTCTCTTGGAGCCATGTGGCGCATGGGTAATGCAACTGGCTTTGCATTATCTACTAGATATATTCGAAAGTCTATCTCACGTTTTGGGGGTAAACCGCTCACCTCATCGAAGACATCAACATATTCACGTACTATGGGAATAGAATGTAAATCATCATCGGATGCGCCAAGGGATTCTAGGTAGCTAAGCATTACTAGACCTCTAGGGTTACAAGAAATATCAAGGGTCTTTCCAAAACGAGTCAACAATCTAACTACCCTTCTTTCACAATCTAGGATGGCACCATATCTAATTAGCCAATCCATACCTAGAATTAAACCGTAGCCCATGAAGCCAAGAACAAAGGCGTTGCATTCAAACTCAACACCCAAAATAAACACTCTCAAATCCCGACAAATCAAAGAAAGATGAGCCGAACCACCAATAGGATTTGAGACTACTAAGGGATCCATAACTAGACTAGTATCTAGGTGCAGTGTTTCAACTAATGATGTAGAGATAAACGAATGTGATGCGCCATAATCGAATAAAGTATGGACAGGATGATCAAACAGAAAAACTAAACTTTCAACGGAAATTGCTCTACCTCGTTCTTGCAGCGGTGGGTCCACGAGAGCCTGAACGTGTCCCGTTCCCTGCCCTGGTTCCATGAGAGCTTGCACCTGTCCTCCCGAGGTAGACCCTGCCCTCTGCCCTTTCTTTGGGCAGTCCTTAATAAGATGTCCCGCCTCGCCACAGTGGAAACAACCAGTCTTCTTTTTCTTCCTACAATCTTTGCTTAGACGGCCAGGTGTCCCACAGTTAAAGCATCTTTTCTCTCCCTTACCATTGTTGCCTTTGCCACCTTTCTTGTTCTATTGTTGCTGTTGCAGCTTCTTTTGATCCCCTTTCTTCTCGGATGCCTTATTAGCATTGGCGCCCTTCTCTTCTTCATGCATAAGCGCCATGTCGACTAGTCTCTCGAAGGTAGCCCCCATGGGGATATGGGTCATAGCTAACCCATGAAGCGGCTCGTTCAAACCCTTAACAAATCTTAGGGCCTTCTTTTCTGGTGTATTGTAATGACCCAGGATTTTGTCGACTTTGGTTATCGCCATAAACTCAATGATGACTAACCAAACATCGAAAAATACCAGTCATTAGCGAAAGAAATTAGAGGGTGAGAATAGATAAGATAGAAACTTAGAATATAAGAAGAAGAAGAACACAAAATCAGAGTAACACGAATCTCACAGCGGAACGAATAACATATAATATATATAACATAACTTGAAATATACATCTATACTTGAATATACATCATTATTAAAGTACAACACTTACAACACAGCGGAAATAACTATAGCTATATAATCCTGAAGCCTTCTGCTCCAAGCTCTTCCAGTATATCTGTAAATCCTGACTACTTGACTGCCCGTACAAAATTGGGCACCCAAGAGTTTAGGGAAAACAACAAAATAAACTCCGGGTCAGTCATGGGACTGGTATGAGTAAAACAGTTTAAAACAGTTTGAACAAGTAAACGATATCTCATAAGACCACGCCGTATAACGGAACGGGTTTTTCCCTTATGAGAATCCAAAGTATCTTTATATCAAAAACATTTTGATATTATAATAATGTCTATCAACCACAATATATTAATCATCTAGTAGAAACGCTTTCATCTCACGTTCTACATATATGGTATATAATCAAAACCGCAAGCACGTATTGGGTAATGGATTTCCAACTATGACAAGGTATGGAACCGCCTTTCGCTAGTGTATCTCTAGAAAGGAATACACTGGGTTCAACAAGAACATCTTGCAACCCGTCCACACATGACCGACCACTCATTTCGCTTGAGTGTATCGAATGTATATCACCAACGGTTGGGATCAGCAACCGTTTCCCGAATGGGACAACATCAACAAAAGATTTTTAGAAGTAAATGAAACTCTAGATCAGGTGATTATACACCCTACTTCAGTGCAACCGACTTAGCCATGCTGCCTGCCCGATTTCTGTCATTTACCGGATGTGAGGCTAGAAGCTACGCTTTATCATCACACCAGAATCACTTTGAATTCCACATCGACAAATCCATCAAATCACCGATTGACGTCTATAACAGTACATTACGTGTTAGCTAAGAAGTTTCCTTCTCCACTTCCACTCTTGGTACGGTTGGAGAAATCAATATACGTGATCGTCTGGAAATACTCTGTCAGACATCCGTCCATACAAGTCATCCAGGAACAGGATGAACCGAAGGCAATATTCAATAAATCCATCTTAGATACTATTATCTAAGACTTATACAATAGCCCTTGCACTTTACTCCGTCTTCAATTATCTTTGGCATATATGATTCGTAACGCTTATGCCAATACAGAGTGGTTCTTTGGATAATAATCCAACCATTCTCTCGATATTAACAACGTTAAAATGGTCAAAACTTCGATAGTCTGTGATTTAGCTATCGAAGAAAACAGATGTGCAAACAACGATATTATTTCCAAATGGAAATTTATATCTATCCAACATCATTCAACATTTATCTCTTTAGTTCATTAATTTACTTATCTCCTGTTTCCCTATATTCAATATTTCTTATTTTCTAAATTTGGAAAATATACGTTATTAACAATGGAAAACATTTCCATTTCTTGTTTTCTTTATTAGAAAACATTTCTGGTTTCTTATTTGGAAAACATTTCCAAAGCTTCTTCATTGGACTTAGACAGATGTTTAAACAAACCATCGCGATGCCAACTCAAACCATTTCCTTTAATTACTAAATTCACTTAACCATCCTTTACTATCGAACCTTAACCATTCCATAGTTAAAAATGAAGTCAATCAAGTTGGGGGTAATACTACCTCTCAGAACTTAACTGAACAACGTTTCTAACTTTGAAATAGACAAAGTTCACCCTTCTAATTATTTAACAAACTTCCTTACGTAACTCTCTTTCAAATCTTTTCTATTCGATAATTCTTTCCTTTGATAAGGTATATTCGACAGCTCTATTCAATTTATTCTATTCACTTAACTCTTTTGATTTAACTTTAACTCTATTCACTTAACTCCTATCGAATAAACTATATTCGATAACTCTTTTAATTCTATTTGAATAAACTATTTATTCGATTAACTCCTTTTACTCTATTCGAATAAACTATATATTCGACTAACTCCTTTTACTCTATTCGAATAAACTATATTCGATTAACTCCTTTACTCTATTTGAATAAACTATATTCGATTAACTCATTTGCTTTAACTCTAATCGATTAAACTAACATCGATTAACTCCTGTTACTTTCTATTCGAATAAACTATATTCGATTAACTCATTTGCTTTAACTCTAATCGATTAAAATAACATCGATTAACTCCTTTTACTTTTTTTTCGAATAAACTATATTCGATTAACTCCTTTTACTCTATTAAACTATTCATTTATAAAGATTTACTTTTAGTAACGGTTCTTCACTTTACAAATGATTTCCTTCTTATAACAGTTTCCTTTTATAACGTTTTTCTTCCTCTTTCTAAATATCTCATATTTATAAATATTCCAATTTATAAATATTTCTTATTTATAAATATTCCATTTATAAATATTTTATTTTCAAATATCACTTTGAAAATATTCCCTTATCAACATTTCGGTATGTTATGGTATTCAATATATCAAATCACGATGATCAGTATCGTTCAAACACATATAATCGACAACAGATTATATGTCACATCATATATCACAATATATGAAAAACAGTAAATAAATGTTGAGGAATCCAGGCGGATTCCTCCAACCTGTCTCCATGCATCACAGATGTTAAACAATATAGATAATATCACTTTCAGTTCCATATGATATATTCTGTTAAACAGAATCAATATAGAAATTTAACTAACTGACTAGCAGTTCAATCAAACGGTCAACACATAGTCAATCAGCCAACATCTAACAGTTCAAAAAATACAACATGAAATTATAAACTGTTCTGAATTAGTGAGATTTACTCACATTGGACGATCATCGTTGATAACGATAACCATCGCTCGGTTTGATTCATACGGACAATTTATTTTGCTATAAATTGTGACGGACTCTAATTGACTCGCGGTCAGTTCCATTGTGTAGTGTCCGTCCATACGATCCCAACGCAACTTACGGTTTGTCAATCTGATATCGTATGACCAAGTTATGACTTAAACAAGTATAACAATTTAAACGGTATATAATTAATGGATAATTACTTTATTAATTAACCTTATCCACTTTCCACGTCACCACCCCAAAACATCCTCTGCCACGTCATCCATCTTCTCCAACTGGAATCTCACGCTCCCTCCTTCAACAGCCCATAGCCGCCACTTCCTCCACCAATTACTCCTTCATTCCTTTATCGATCTCAAAGAACTCACCACCGCTATACTCCACTAACCATCCTCTTCATCCTCAACGTCAATTCGTTCATCTCGCACCTCCGTACATACTTCCGCCAGTTTTCATTTTCGCACAGACCTAGGACCACGCTCGACATTTTTGTGCACTAATCCACTTCGAAATCTTACAACGGATGTCAAATCCGATTCTAAACCCACAAACATAGTTGGATCGAGCCAGAAACCCATAAGTTCAAAGGGAATCAAAACCCTAGGTGCGCTGTTGATAGAACCAGCGACACAAGGTGTGGTTCGAGTCCTACAAAAACTGTACGAGAAAGAAGAGCATCTCACCAGGATCTAAAATTCATATATATCGGGATTTTAGCATTTTCCTTTGTTTTGATTTTGAATTTTCTTCTTGCGTTTTAGGGTTTATGGGTGACGGCTGAGAAGGGGAATAAATACTGGGAATGTGAGGATGAAAGAGGTGTAGTGTGGACGTCTTTATGTTCACCAATAATTAGGGTATTATATTTTTGTTTGTTTTATATTTGTTTTATCACTCTAAAAATCCGTATGATCACACACGACACCCAAAAATTACCAAATTGGTCATGTAGCTAGAGTTCGACATTACAGTCCCAACGAAACTGGTTTCGTTGAATTCCGACATCGTTTGCAAAATTGGCTATTTTTAAAGCTCTGAATGACCCTTTTTAAATATATAAATATATTTAAATATAATTAAATTAAATATAAATAAATTTATATTATCGTATATATTCACAGTGGAATACCATACTGCTCTAGAATATTCTTATATGCATTTTTAGCTTGATATTTCAAATCTAGGTCAACCCGATATTCGAGTTTTATTGAAATTCCTTTTTAAAATATAAATAATTCCTTTATAAATTATAAAGGAATTCCACAACGACTTTTCTGAAATTTGATTTGGACGTGAATCAAAATCTACACGACGAAATCCCGATTTTTCTCTCCCACTAGAAAGATATACTCCACCAGCTCTTAACGTTTCTTGTTTCACAGAAATCCGGCTTAAAACGGATCTTGTACATTCAGTTGAAGTTCGAATCGCCGATTTACGAACTGCAGCGCCATTTAAAGCTCAATTTCAATTATATTATAAACTATATGTTCAACTATTGATGATTGAATATATTCATTACTATAATTCAACTTTAAACTGAATTATATAATTCGAATTGCCCAACTCACACATATCGCCATTTCAGCCTATTCTGATTATTTCAGAATCAAATATATTATTTAATTTATTATTTTAATTAAATATTCATCATTATTTTAATTCCACGACCATTTAATTCACTATACCACCATTTATATAATTAAATTAATTAATTATAATACCTCTGCCAATGCGGGTCATTACAATCTTTCCCACTTAAAATAATTTCGTCCTCGAAATTGCTAAAAGGTAGAGGATGACCCTATCGACTGGTTAGAACATATTTGTTCACTTATTAACTTCAGTTTCAACTGAACCAATTTTATTTCAATTAAATATTAATTAATTCTTATCAACAAAAATTTTCAAAAATCCTAAAAATTTTCTAACACCTTAACCTTTCGAAAAATTTCGCCAGCACCTCCTTTGTACTGGTCAATACCTTAAACTCCAACTTGCCTCTTTGGGCCATCTCCAACCAAAAGAAAATCAAATAGCCAAGCGGCTTGCCAATTCGGCTCATAAATCTTATATCCAATAGAAATATAAACTTGTACCTTTTGTCGGCATATCAACTATATCACTTCCATGTGCTATCAACTCAGCATATACCAATGTTATCCCAATCAAATTCTGAAATCACATTTATCTCCAACACAACCATTCGCTTTTTACCAAGCCAAATTTCATTTCAACTCGAGTTTTCTTCTCGATTCCCAACCCTTAACTTGATTATCCCATTACACTTCAAATTTGAATCTCACAATCCAATTTGTCTTGATATCAGTCTAATTCAACCTCAGTTACCACTTTACTGGCTTTACTTTAATTCAAATTTTGCTTTCACAAATTTTTGTTAAATTTGTTTTTAATTCAAACAGTCTTTCCCTGGGAGTTTTTAAACAGTTTACTCTTTTCAAAAATTAAATTTTCCTTTTGAACATGTCACTGAGCCCTTAATTAATATTCCATTAGTTAAATCACTTCTCTATTTCTTTATCTATATTTGTTAACCAAATATTTTCAATAACCATACTGGCCTTTTATGTTATTTGGAAAACATTTCCGAATATCATCTTCCTTTATTTTCTAAACTTTAGAAAATATATGCTATTTATAATTGGAAAATATTCCAATTACTTATCTCTTTTTCGATCTCGTTTATTTCTATACATAGGAAATATTCTTTATTATATTTCCAAGCTTACACTTATTTGGGTTAAAACGGATGTTGTGTAAAACATCGTTACGACAACCCAAATACTATATTCAACTAACTCTTATTCAACCTTGATCTTCGAGCCTAAAATCTTACTATTTATTTGTTAATAATGAAATCAATCAAGTTGGGGTATAACTACCTCTCAGACCTTGACTGAATAACATTTACAACGTCAAAACAGATGTAGTAACCCGCATTTTAGCTGTTGAATAATTAATTTATTTAATTATTAAATATCGATTTATCGATATCGAGAACGTGAATTAAATAATATTGAATATTTAATTAATAATTATAATATAATAAAATATATTATAATGTCGAAATAATCAAAAATATTGGAAATCACAATATTCTGTGATCGGGGTCATCCCTAAGATGTAATTCAGCTTAGAGTTGAATTATACTGACGAATATATTCAATCGACGACAGTTTGAACGTATAGTTTATAATATATATTTATAAATGAGCTCGAAATGGCGCTGCAGTTCGCTATTTGGCGATTTGAACTTCAACTGAATATACAGGATTCGTTTTAAGCCGGATTTCTGTGAAACAAGAAACGTGTGGAGCTGGTGGAGTATATCTTTCTAGTGGAAGAGAAAGATCGGGATTTCGTCATGTAGATTTTGAGATATGTCCAAATCAAATTTCAGAAAAGTCGCTGTAAAATTTCTTTATAATTTGCGACGCTTTATATACGTTATAAAAGAGAATTTCAATATATATATATATATAATTGAATATCGATTCAACCAGGACTGGGAATATCAAGCATATAATTTTTCTGAAGCTGTATGGTATTCCACTGTGAATATATACGATAATATAAATTTATTTATATTTAATTTAATTTATTTAAATATTTAAATAGATTATTCAGAGCGTTAAAAATAGCCACTTTTGCAAATGGAGTCGGAATTCGACGAAACTAATTTTGTTGGATCCGCAATGTCAAATTATTGTTAGATTCCAAGTTTCGTGATTTTTAGAGTCACTGTGTGGTCGTACGGATTTTTAGAGTGAGAAACAGTCAGTATTTTGACGGTTAAAAATACGCTGTGTGAGCATACGAAGTCAGAATTCGACGAAACCAGTTTCGTTGGGACCGTAATGTCGAACTGTAGCTGCATGTCCAGTTTCGTGGATTTTGGGTATTGCACGTGACCACAGGAATTTTAAAGAATTAATACAACTAGCAGTTGATTAAAAATCTATATAAAAATGAATAAAAAAAATATAAAATCCTCCTATAAAAGAACCGCATCATTTTCTAAACCTAAGTCTTCTTTCACTTTTGGTCAACAACTTCTATTTTCCGCTGTTCTTCTTTATCATCTTACAGCAACATTTGCAAAGAAGAAAAATCAAATACAAAATCAAAATCAAATGTATACATCCCAAAATATATCTGTATGGGATCCGGACGAGTTACTCTTCAAATGTGCGTTGCTCTTGGACTGTTCGAACCTCGTTGGAAAACCTGTCATCGAGCTAGGGTTTTGGTTTACAGGCAGTTTGAGTCGCCGGAGGGGAATTCGAGGGGGTTGGCGGGGTCGTCGAAGCCGGAAGGTCAGAACGGTGGCCAATTAGTGGTTGATGGGGGAGCGGAGGTGAATTGCGACAAGGGGAATATGGGTTCGACGACAGCAGGTAAATGTCTGGAGGGGAGTCGAGCCGAGGTTTGAGGATGCTGGAAGGTAGAGACTTTGGCGTGGAGTTCTTGGGTGGTGACGGCGGCGTCGATAGGAGGCCAACGTGAAAGGGGAGGCGGTCAACGGCTGGGTCAAAGGAGCGGTTTCTGTAAATTTTATTTGGAAGGAGAGGCCGATGATTTTGGGGTGGAGATGACATATAAACGTATGGGCCTGGTGATTTATACAAGGATGTTGGGCCTAATGAAGAGGGTAAGCCCATATATTAATAAATAATAGTTTAATTTAATTAAATAGAAGTGTTAAACTTGTAACCGCTATATCTCGGTCATATGAAATCAGAATCACGAACCATAAGTTGCGTTGGGACCGTATGGACGGGTGCAACACAATGGAACTGACTGGGAATGAATCCGAGCTCGTTACAATTTATGGCGAAATAAATTGTCTGTCGAAATCAAATAACGCAAACCGTTATTTAACGGTTAACGCGTCAATGTGAGTAAATCTCACTAACTCTGAACAGTTTATAATTTCATGTTGTATATTTAGAACTGTTAGAAATTGTCTGATGTACTGTGTGTTGATTGTTTGATTGAACTGCTAGTCAGTTAGTTAAATTTCTATATTTGATTCTGTTTAACAGAATATATCATATGGAACTGAAAGTGATGTTATCTATATTGTCTAACATCTGTGATACAGGGAAACAGGTTGGAGGAATCCAACTGGATTCCTCAACAGTTATTTTACTGTGATTTATATATATTGTGATATATAATGTGGTATATAATCTGTTGGCGATTATATGTGCTTGGACGATATTGAACATCGTGATTAGATATGATTGAATATCATAACATACCGAAATGTTGGTAAGGAGATTTTCAAAGTGATATTGAAAACAACATATTTATAAATTGGAATATTTATAAACAAGAGATATTTATAAATAGAAATATTTATAAACAAGGAATATTTATAAATTGGAATATTTATAAATAGGAGATATTCAAAAAGGAAATAATTTTAAAACATTTTCTTTTTGAATGGAAAGGCCTGTGTGGCGAGTTTGGGGATTTTCCCAATGCTCCCGATACAAACGAGGTTATGGCGAATTTTCCCGGGAATTTAAGGAGTTAGAATATATCAAGAATAAATTTGAAAAGGAAATATTTGTAAACCATTTACAAATAGAATTGGAAAGGAAGCATTATAAAAAGAAAAATCATTTTTAAAGTGTAGAACCATTATTTAAAAGTAAATCTTTTCAAATGAATAAAATGTTGTTAAAAAGGAAGTCTTTATAAAGTGAATAAAGTTAATCGAATATAGACATTCGAAAGGAGAAATCGAATATAGACATTCGAAGTTAGTTAATCGAATATGGTATTCGAAGTTAGTTAATCGAATATAGACATTCGAAAGGAGAAATCGAATATGGTATTCGGAGTTAGTTAATCGAATATAGACATTCGAAGTTAGTTAATCGAATATAGACATTCGAAGTTAGTTAATCGAATATGGTATTCGAAGTTAGTTAATCGAATATGGTATTCGAAGTTAGTTAATCGAATATAGACATTCGAAGTTAGTTAATCGAATATAGACATTCGAAGTTAGTTAATCGAATATAGTTTATTCGAATAGAGTAAAGGAGTTAATCGAATATAGTTTATTCGAATAGAGTTAGAGGAGTTATCGAATATAGTTTATTCGACAGGAGTTAAGTGAATTAGTTAAGTGAATTGGTTAAGTTAACCAAAGTGAATTAGCCGAGTTAATCAAAGTGATTAGTTCAGTTAATCGAGTTAAGTTAGTCAAGTTATTCGAGCCTAGTTAATCGAATTGAATTAGTCGAACCAAGTAAGTCGAGTTAGTCGAGTCAAGTTAAGTTAGTCGAGTTAAGTTCGTCAAGTTAAATTAATCGATGTTAGTTTCATCGAAAGGAGTAATCGATGTTAGTTTCATCGAAAGGAGTTATCGATGTTTGTTTCATCGAAAGGAGTTATCGATGTTAGTTTCATCGAAAGGAGTTATCGATGTTAGTTTGATCGAAGGGAGTTATCGATTATAATTTAATCGAAGTGAGATTTTCAAATATGAGATATTTGAAAAGGAAGAGCCATCGAATATTAGTTATTCGAGGAGAGATTATCGAATATCGTTTAGTCGAGAAGAAGTTAATCGAATATAGGTTATTCGAAGAAGAGTTAATCAAATAGAGATTTCTCGAAGAGAGTTAATCGGCAAATTCGATTATATCGAATTCGGGAAAATACTTATACTTTCCAGTGTCTAAAATAGAGATTTATTTATTTATAAATAAATAAGTGTTAGGTTAATTATTCACTAATAAGAATAGAAGTTATAATTAAAGTTAGATAATTCGAAAGTAGGGATTATAACGTTATCGTTATAACCAATGTTTTAAATATAGAAGTGGACTAGTAAAATTGAATCCGAGAAAGGCGTAAAGAAGTTGTTAAATATTAAAAGATAAACTTTGACCATTTCGAAGTTATAACGTTGTTCAGTTAAGGTCTGAGAGGTAATTATACCCCAACTTGAGTGGCTTCCTTCTTAACTAAGAAATGGTAAGGTTTGATCGTAAAGGAGTTTTGGAAATGTTTTCCAAACGAAAATCAGAAATGTTTTCTGATAAAAGAAAATAAGAATTTAGAATATAGGGAAACAGAAGATAAGTAAATAAATGAACTAAAGAGATTAATGTTAAATGATGTTTGTTCGATATACTTTCCATCTGGGAATAATATCGTTGTTTGCACACTTGTTTTTCTTTGATGGTTAAATCACAGACTATCGAAGTTTTGACCATTTTAACGTTGTTAATATGGAGAGACCAGTTGGATTATTATCCAAAGAACCACTCTGTATTGGCATAAGCGTCACGAATCATATATGCCAAAGATAATTGAAGACGGAGTAAAATGCAAGGGCTATCCTGTTTACAGAATAGTGCCTTCGGTTTGTCCAGTCCCAGGACAACTTGTATGGACGAAGGTCTGACAGAGTATATCTAATGGATCGCGTAAGTTGATCTGTTCAAACGTATTCATGTTTGGTGGCGGAGGAATTCGTTTCTCTTAGCTGTATACCCGTGTTATTTTTGGATAAGTCAATTTGTGATTTGGCGGGTATGACGATGTGACATTCTAAGTGAATGAAGATGGATGTTTGACAGAGTATTTCCAGACGATTACGTACATTGATTTCTCCAACCGTACCAAGAGTGGAAGCAAAGAAGGAAACTTCTTTAGCTAACACGTAATGTACTATTGTAGACGTCAATTAGTGATTTTTCGATGGATCTGACAATGTAACATTCGAAGTGAATCTGATGTAATGATAAAGCGTAGCTTCTAGCCTCATCAACCGGTAAATGACAGAAATCGGGCAGGCAGCATGGCTAAGTCGGTCGCACCGAAGTAGGGTGTATAATCACCTATCTAGTGAATATTCATTTGTTTCTAAAATCTATCAATGTTGTCCCATATATATACGGGAACGGTTGCTGATCCCAACCGTTGGTGATGTACATTCGATACACTCAAGCGAAATGAGTGGTCGGTCATGTGTGGCTGAGTTGCAAGATGTTCTTGTTGAACTCCAGTGTATCGCTCCTAGAGTACACTGATCGGAAGGTGGTTCCATACCTTGTCATAGTTGGAAATCCAATCATCCAATACGTGCCTGCGATTTTGATTGTATACTATATATGTAGTAACGTGAGATGCAAGCGTTTCTGCTAGATTGATATTTATTTGTACTTAGACATTATTATAATATCAGAATGATATTGCTTCGAAAAGTTATTTGGATTCTCATAAGGGAAAAACCCGTTCCGTATTCACGGCGTGGTCTTATGAGATATCATATACCTGTTTTAAATGATTTGAGTTTACTCATACCAGTCCCATGACTGACCCAGAGTTATTTGTTTTTTTTTTTCCCTAAACTCTTGGGTGCCTAAATTTGTACGGGCAGTTAAGTAGTCGGGATTTGCAGATACATTGAAGAGCTGGAGCAGGAGGCTTCAGGATCATATAGCTATTATTATTTCCGCTTTGTTGTAAGTGTTGTACTCTGATAAGTGCTAGTGTATACATAACTGTTATATTTCAAAGTTATGTTATCTATTATATGTTATTCGTTCCGCTGTGAGATTCGTGTTACTCTGATGTTGTGTTCTTCTTCTTCTTCTTCTATTCTAAGTTTCTATCTTATCTATTCTCACCTTCTAATTTCTTTCATTAATTATCGGGATTTTTCGATGTTTTGGTTATCGACGTCGTGCTTACGCCGATAACCAAAGTCGCCGAAAATCCGGGTTACTACAGTTGGTATCAGAGCTTAAGTTAAGAATTACTTGGCTCTGTGGCGTGACTCGGTAGAGATAGGGTTAGCAATACCCTAGATTGAGTTTGAGTGTATATATACGAGTGAACGTATTTGTTAGTTAATATAAAATGATTTTATATTGTGGAGTTTTATTGGTTGAGTTGTTTGTAAATTCTGGTCGATCGGTTTGATCCACTGTATCGATAGGGGTTACTAAACACTCGAATACGATGAACCGTCATGGTATGTTTTGAAAGAGGGTAAATGGAATAATTTTACCCGAATATATTTGATATAGTATATTGGTTGTGTTGGTTGTTATTATAATCGAGTAAGATTATAAAAAGGTAAAATGATTATAAATGACTAATCAGAATTCATATAAGTAAAGTATATGAAATAAGATGAATTAAATTTGAATTTAAATCAGATTTGGAATTAAAATAAGGAAATTTTAAGTTCCTGGGAGATTTTGAAATGTTTTCAAAATGGAAGTATTTAGTAATGGGTTTGAAAATGATATAGTATCGAAATCACTTGGGTCGCTGGAAAATAATTCTGATGATGGCTGCGGAGTATCATCGGTGTGATTTTCGAGTTCTAAGTGACGGATTACTACCAAAGGTTTGTTTTTGAATTGTTTTGAGATAACAAGTGGTTTAGAGATTCAAATGTTTTGAATTGGTGTTATGATTTCAAATTGAAAATGAACTCAGGAATTTAAAATTTTGGACTTAAAATTTAACTAATGAAGTTAAATAGATTGAGATGGTATAGATGAATAAATAAATTTAACTTGAACTTGAACTAAGTTAAATAAGACAGATTTGATTGGAAAATAATCTGGAATGGAATTTCATTGATGAGTTAAGAGTTTGAAATTTGACATTAGAGTTTGAATGGAATTTGACTTGAGTAAGCAAATGAGTTGGATTTGAGAATGAATCGATTGAGTTTGATTGGATTGATATGACATTGGTATATATTGAATTGGTAACAGATGGAAGGGATATAATGGTATGCCGACAAAAAGGTACCAGTTTATATTATATATGAGTTTGGAATTTATGAGCCAATTTGGCAAGCCGCTTGGCTGTTTGATTTTCTTTTGGGTTAAAGAAGGCCCAGAGAGGCGAGTTGGAGTTTGAGATATTGACCAGTACAAAGGAGGTGCTGGCAAAAAATTTCGAAAAGTTAAGGTGTTAGAAAATTTTCAAAATTTTTGAAAATTTAGTTAGTCGGAATAAATTAATATTTTAGTCGATATTAATTGGTTCAGTTGAAACCGGAGACAAGAGGTAAACAGATAAATTCTTACCCAGAAGATAGGGTCATCCCCCAGCTTAGCAGTTTCGAGGACGAAATTTTATTAAGGGGGGAAGATTGTAGTAACCCGCATTTTAGCTGTTGAATAATTAATTTATTTAATTATTAAATATCGATTTATCGATATCGAGAACGTGAATTAAATAATATTGAATATTTAATTAATAATTATAATATAATAAAATATATTATAATGTCGAAATAATCAAAAATATTGTAAATCACAATATTCTGTGAACGGGGTCATTCCTAAGATGTAATTCAGCTTAGAGTTGAATTATACTGACGAATATATTCAATCGACGACAGTTTGAACGTATAGTTTATAATATATATTTATAAATGAGCTCGAAATGGCGCTGCAGTTCGCTATTTGGCGATTTGAACTTCAACTGAATATACAGGATTCGTTTTAAGCCGGATTTCTGTGAAACAAGAAACGTGTGGAGCTAGTGGAGTATATCTTTCTAGTGGAAGAGAAAGATCGGGATTTCGTCATGTAGATTTTGAGATATGTCCAAATCAAATTTCAGAAAAGTCGCTGTAAAATTTCTTTATAATTTGCGACGATTTATATACGTTATAAAAGAGAATTTCAATATATATATATAAAATTGAATATCGATTCAACCAGGACTGGGAATATCAAGCATATAATTTTTCTGAAGTTGTATGGTATTCCACTGTGAATATATACGATAATATAAATTTATTTATATTTAATTTATTTAAATATATTTATATATTTAAATAGATTATTCAGAGCGTTAAAAATAGCCACTTTTGCAAATGGAGTCGGAATTCGACGAAACTAATTTTGTTGGATCCGCAATGTCAAATTATTGTTAGATTCCAAGTTTCGTGATTTTTAGAGTCACTGTGTGGTCGTACGGATTTTTAGAGTGAGAAACAGTCGGTATTTTGACGGTTAAAAATACGCTATGTGAGCATACGAAGTCAGAATTCGACGAAACCAGTTTCGTTGGGACCGTAATGTCGAACTGTAGCTGCATGTCCAGTTTCGTGATTTTTGGGTATTGCACGTGACCACAGGAATTTTAAAGAATTAATACAACTAGCAGTTGATTAAAAATCGATATAAAAATGAATAAAAAAATATAAAATCCTCCTATAAAAGAACCGCATCATTTTCTAAACCTAAGTCTTCTTTCACTTTTGGTCAACAGCTTCTATTTTCCACCGTTCTTCTTTATCATCTTACAGCAACATTTGCAAAGAAGAAAAATCAAATACAAAATCCAAATCAAATGTATACATCCCAAAATATATCTGTATGGGATCCGGACGAGTTACTCTTCAAATGTGCGTTGCTCTTGGACTGTTCGAACCTCGTTGGAAAACCTATCATCGAGCTAGGGTTTTGGTTTACAGGCGGTTTGAGTCACCGAAGGGGAATTCGAGGGGGTTGGCGGGGTCGTCGAAGCCGGAAGGTCAGAACGGTGGCCAATTAGTGGTTGATGGGGGAGCGGAGGTGAATTGCGACAAGGGGAATATGGGTTCGACGACAGCAGGTAAATGTCTGGAGGGGAGTCGAGCCGAGGTTTGAGGATGCTGGAAGGTAGAGACTTTGGCGTGGAGTTCTTGGGTGGTGACGGCGGCGTCGATAGGAGGCCAACGTGAAGGGGGAGGCGGTCAACGGTTGGGTCAGAGGAGCGGTTTCTGTAAATTTTATTTGGAAGGAGAGGCCGATGATTTTGGGGTGGAGATGACGTATAAACGTATGGGCCTGGTGATTTATACAAGGATGTTGGGCCTAATGAAGAGGGTAAGCCCATATATTAATAAATAATAGTTTAATTTAATTAAATAGAAGTGTTAAACTTGTAACCGCTATATCTCGGTCATATGAAATCAGAATCACGAACCGTAAGTTGCGTTGGGACCGTATGGACGGGTGCAACACAATGGAACTGACTGGGAATGAATCCGAGCTCGTTACAATTTATGGCGAAATAAATTGTCTGTCGAAATCAAATGACGCAAACCGTTATTTAACGGTTAACGCGTCAATGTGAGTAAATCTCACTAACTCTGAACAGTTTATAATTTCATGTTGTATATTTAGAACTGTTAGAAATTGTCTGATGTACTGTGTGTTGATTGTTTGATTGAACTACTAGTCAGTTAGTTAAATTTCTATATTTGATTCTGTTTAACAGAATATATCATATGGAACTGAAAGTGATGTTATCTATATTGTCTAACATCTGTGATACAGGGAAACAGGTTGGAGGAATCCAACTGGATTCCTCAACAGTTATTTTACTGTGATTTATATATATTGTGATATATAATGTGATATATAATCTGTTGGCGATTATATGTGCTTGGACGATATTGAACATCGTGATTTGATATGATTGAATATCATAACATACCGAAATGTTGGTAAGGAGATTTTCAAAGTGATATTGAAAACAACATATTTATAAATTGGAATATTTATAAACAAGAGATGTTTATAAATAGAAATATTTATAAACAAGGAATATTTATAAATTGGAATATTTATAAATAGGAGATATTCAAAAAGGAAATAATTTTAAAACATTTTCTTTTTGAATGGAAAGGCCTGTGTGGCGAGTTTGGGGATTTTCCCGATGCTCCCGATACAAAGGAGGTTATGGCGAATTTTCCCGGGAATTTAAGGAGTTAGAATATATCAAGAATAAATTTGAAAAGGAAATATTTGTAAACCATTTACAAATAGAATTGGAAAGGAAGCATTATAAAAAGAAAAATCATTTTTAAAGTGTAGAACCATTATTTAAAAGTAAATCTTTTCAAATGAATAAAACGTTGTTAAAAAGGAAGTCTTTATAAAGTGAATAAAGTTAATCGAATATAGACATTCGAAAGGAGAAATCGAGTATAGACATTCGAAGTTAGTTAATCGAATATGGTATTCGAAGTTAGTTAATCGAATATAGACATTCGAAAGGAGAAATCGAATATGGTATTCGAAGTTAGTTAATCGAATATAGACATTCGAAGTTAGTTAATCGAATATAGACATTCGAAGTTAGTTACTCGAATATGGTATTCGAAGTTAGTTAATCGAATATGGTATTCGAAGTTAGTTAATCGAATATAGACATTCGAAGTTAGTTAATCGAATATAGACATTCGAAGTTAGTTAATCGAATATAGTTTATTCGAATGGAGTAAAGGAGTTAATCGAATATAGTTTATTCGAATAGAGTTAGAGGAGTTATCGAATATAGTTTGTTCGACAGGAGTTAAGTGAATTAGTTAAGTGAATTGGTTAAGTTAACCAAAGTGAATCAGTCGAGTTAATCAAAGTGATTAGTTCAGTTAATCGAGTTAAGTTAGTCAAGTTAGTCGAGCCTAGTTAATCGAATTGAATTAGTCGAACCAAGTAAGTCGAGTTAGTCGAGTCAAGTTAAGTTAGTCGAGTTAAGTTCGTCGAGTTAAATTAATCGATGTTAGTTTCATCGAAAGGAGTTATCGATGTTAGTTTCATCGAAAGGAGTTATCGATGTTACTTTCATCGAAAGGAGTTATCGATGTTAGTTTCATCGAAAGGAGTTATCGATGTTAGTTTCATCGAAGGGAGTTATCGATTATAATTTAATCGAAGTGAGATTTTCAAATATGAGATATTTGAAAAGGAAGAGCCATCGAATATTAGTTATTCGAGGAGAGATTATCGAATATCATTTATTCGAGAAGAAGTTAATCGAATATAGGTTATTCGAAGAAGAGTTAATCAAATAGAGATTTCTCGAAGAGAGTTAATCGGCAAATTCGATTATATAGAATTCGGGAATGTACTTATACTTTCCAGTGTCTAAAATAGAGATTTATTTATTTATAAATAAGTGTTAGGTTAATTATTCACTAATAAGAATAGAAGTTATAATTAAAGTTAGATAATTCGAAAGTAGGGATTATAACGTTATCGTTATAACCAATGTTTTAAATATAGAAGTGGACTAGTAAAATTGAATCCGAGAAAGGCGTAAAGAAGTTGTTAAATATTAAAAGATAAACTTTGACCATTTCGAAGTTATAACGTTGTTCAGTTAAGGTCTGAGAGGTAATTATACCCCAACTTGAGTGGCTTCCTTCTTAACTAAGAAATGGTAAGGTTTGATCGTAAAGGAGTTTTGGAAATGTTTTCCAAACGAAAATCAGAAATGTTTTCTGATAAAAGAAAATAAGAATTTAGAATATAGGGAAACAGGAGATAAGTAAATAAATGAACTAAAGAGATTAATGTTAAATGATGTTTGTTCGATATACTTTCCATCTGGGAATAATATCGTTGTTTGCACACTTATTTTTCTTTGATGGTCAAATCACAGACTATCGAAGTTTTGACCATTTTAACGTTGTTAATATGGAGAGACCGGTTGGATTATTATCCAAAGAACCACTCTGTATTGGCATAAGCGTCGCGAATCATATATGCCAAAGATAATTGAAGACGGAGTAAAATGCAAGGGCTATCCTGTTTACAGAATAGTGCCTTCGGTTTGTCCAGTCCCAGGACAACTTGTATGGACGAAGGTCTGACAGAGTATATCTAATGGATCGCGTAAGTTGATCTGTTCAAACGTATTCACGTTTGGTGGCGGAGGAATTCGTTTCTCTTAGCTGTATACCCGTGTTATTTTTGGATAAGTCAATTTGTGATTTGGCGGGTATGACGATGTGACATTCTAAGTGAATGAAGATGGATGTTTGACAGAGTATTTCCAGACGATTACGTACATTAATTTCTCCAACCGTACCAAGAGTGGAAGCGAAGAAGGAAACTTCTTTAGCTAACACGTAATGTACTGTTGTAGACGTCAATTAGTGATTTTTCGATGGATCTGACAATGTAACATTCGAAGTGAATCTGATGTAATGATAAAGCGTAGCTTCTAGCCTCATCAACCGGTAAATGACAGAAATCGGGCAGGCAACATGGCTAAGTCGGTCGCACCGAAGTAGGGTGTATAATCACCTATCTAGTGAATATTCATTTGTTTCTAAAATCTATCAATGCTGTCCCATATATATACGGGAACGGTTGCTGATCCCAACCGTTGGTGATGTACATTCGATACACTCAAGCGAAATGAGTGGTCGGTCATGTGTGGCTGAGTTGCAAGATGTTCTTGTTGAACTCCAGTGTATCGCTCCTAGAGTACACTGATCGGAAGGTGGTTCCATACCTTGTCATAGTTGGAAATCCAATTATCCAATACGTGCCTGCGATTTTGATTGTATACTATATATGTAGTAACGTGAGATGCAAGCGTTTCTGCTAGATTGATATTTATTTGTACTTAGACATTATTATAATATCAGAATGATATTTCTTCGAAAAGTTATTTGGATTCTCATAAGGGAAAAACCCGTTCCGTATTCACGGCGTGGTCTTATGAGATATCATATACCTGTTTTAAATGATTTGAGTTTACTCATACCAGTCCCATGACTGACCCGGAGTTATTTGTTTTGTTTTCCCTAAACTCTTGGGTGCCTAAATTTGTACGGGCAGTCAAGTAGTCGGGATTTGCAGATACATTGAAGAGCTGGAGCAGGAGGCTTCAGGATCATATAGCTATTATTATTTCCGCTGTGTTGTAAGTGTTGTACTCTGATAAGTGCTAGTGTATACATAACTGTTATATTTCAAAGTTATGTTATCTATTATATGTTATTCGTTCCGCTGTGAGATTCGTGTTACTCTTATGTTGTGTTCTTCTTCTTCTTCTTCTATTCTAAGTTTCTATCTTATCTATTCTCACCTTCTAATTTCTTTCATTAATTACCGGGATTTTTCGATGTTTTGGTTATCGACGTCGTGCTTACGCCGATAACCAAAGTCGCCGAAAATCCGGGTTACTACAACAGATATGACTACTTACTCGAATAATCAATACCATACAACTACTTATTCCCTTTTAAACACGTATACGCTTCCTCTTTCTATTCTTGCTATATTTCTTTCCTTGTCTTCCTTTTTGATTTTACTATTCTATTTCTAAGTTCGTTTCCTTATCGACTTCTATATATATATCGATACGTTGATTTCTAACTATCAAATCATCTTAAAAATATTCTAACTCCTTAAATTCTCGGAAAAATTCGCCATAACCTCCTTTGTACCAGGAGCATCGGGATATTTCAAATAGCCTCCCATGGCCCTCACCAATCCAAAAGAAAAAGAAAAAGCCAAGCGGCTAGCCGATACGGCGCAAAAAATCTCATATATGAATTAAATACATACCTTTTCGTCGAGCATTCTATTTATATACCTTCATTAACCTTATCCATACCTATCTCATGTATATTTATACCTGCCCAATCTATTTTAACTATACCGGATCGTTTTAACTCAATTCGTTAATTAATTTGTTAATTAACTCTTTTGTCTATTTCAATTTTATATTTGAACATGACATGTTCAAATATATTTTAACTTGCTTATTAACTAATTTGAATCCAAATTTCAAATTTAAGTTCTATATTCAATTTCGAATATCCATTTACAAATCCAATTCACCTTTCAAAGTTCAACTTCAAATTCAAAACTCGATTAACTAATTTCTCTTCGACTTAGTTAATTCTATTCATTTTCTGTATCACTTCTATTATTCAACTTCTATATATTCGAATTCTATAGTTTAAATTCCAATTGAATTCTATATTCAAATTCCATTTGAATTTCTATATTCAAATTCTATATCACTTCCATTGAATTTCATATATTCAAACTCCCTTTGAATTTCTATGTTCAAATTCCATTTCACTTTCGATATTCAAATCCTATATTTGAATTTCATTTGAATTCTATATTCAAATTCCTATTTCAAATTCTATTTTGAAATTCTATTTTCAAATTCCATTTCAATCTATTTGAATTCTATATTCAAATTTCATTATTTAAATCTTTTTTATTCAAATCTCATTTGAATTTCTATATTCAAATCCCCTTTGAATTCTCTTGTTTAAATTCTATGTTTGAATTTCCTTTATTCAGATTCCTTTTCAAACTTTCTTTATTTGTTCTTTAAATAAGTCTCGATTTCAATTTCTTTTTAAATCGATATTCCTACCTTTGGAAAATATATTTCCCTTGTAATGACCTGGATTTTTCGGCCCTTTGATTAGAATATTTAAATTTATTTTAAATATTTTATTTGGAATTTAATACCGAAATCATTAACTAAACAACGACTGAACGTTTATATTTATATTTAATATAAAACGAACTCAAAACTGTGCGGTAGTTCGTAAAATTGAATCTCAACTTCAATTGATCATACTGGGTCCGTGTTAAGTCGGATTTCGGTGAAACAAGAAGCGTCTGAATCTAGTCAGTAATATTTTTCTAATGGAGGAGAAAAATCGAGTTTTCGTATTATAGATTTTATTTTATGTCTAAACAAAATTCTAAAATAGTCGTTGTGAAATCGTTCATACACCATAACGATTTATTTAAATATAATTGAATATCGACTTCAAATTTGGTCAAGTCCTTTGAGGTGTAGCCATAATTTAATTTTTAGAATTTTACTGTAATTTTTAATTAATTAAGAAAGCAACTTTTTATTTGGAGTATTTTGCACCCTGTATCAACATTTTGGGGTTTCACAATATAAGTTAACCTACCGATATTATTATATATTTGGGATCGTGGCACACTGTTGGACGCGACAGTATATTTATTTCTGTCGATAGCAAGTCGTATAAGGACGGAGTCTTATATGACAGGGTACGTTAATTTTAAAACTAAAAATCTTTATTCTCTTTCACCGTTATCAAATAAAAATAAAAATAAAAATTTATTGTGTCACCTACTATACGTTGAACTAGTCTTCTTAAGTATTAACGTACCATCACCGTGTAACCTCAATCAAGAGAAACGAAATGAAAACTCAACTCCAGCTGAAATGAAAGCTTGAGCCTACCCTATATTGATAGTGTTCCATAGAAATGAAATACCACTGCGCAAAAACAACCAAGCCCTACCCTCCATGCTAATTAGCTGAACGCCTGGAATACTACATGTACCATGCTACATGTGTTTTCAAATCATCTCAGTATTTTCATTTCTGCAAACTGAAATGAAGACACACACACAGACTACCCCCTGTGTTATATGCTATGAAAGGAAACATCATATAATAAATCGAGCCTACCCTATCAATACATCTGCTGCCTCAAAAGCCTACCCCGTCTTTTCTCCTTTCTCATGAAAATACAAGTGCATGGGCGCACTGCAAACCTATCCCAAAGCCATAACCTACCCTACCAGACAATGTCTTGCTTCCCAAACCACCGAAACCTTGATGGCCAAGGAAATTCTAGCTATAAATACATAGCATCCTTCCATTGATCAGCACAACAAATGGGTTCTTGCCTCAACCCAATAAAAATAAAGAAGAAACAAGAAAAAAAACCACTCTGTCTCCATTTTTCTAACAACAGCAAAATCTCTCTTTCACCAAAACAATGAAAACAAACCAAACTACAAACCGTTAGTGTCAAGCTAGTTGCTGTAAAGGAGTGGTAGGAGTTACACGAGCGGTTGTGGATGTGTTCCGGCGTTGGACTGTAGCAGCGGGTGTGAGGGCTGTACAGGTGGGGTACGGTTGCAGTAAGGCACGTCGGTGGTAGGGGGATTTTCTGGTGATGTTGAGCTTTGAAGTTGGCGGAGGCGCCGGGCGCGGTGTAGATGAAGTAAGGGGTGTTGAGGCAGCGGAGCAACATGAAGAAGGATAGAATGGGAGCAGGAGGTATGTGGAGTTGGTCACGTTTGGGACCTGGGGTGTTTTCATCTTGGAGTAATTGTTTTGCATGAAGGGGGCCATAGGCTTAAAAAAAAAAAGAGAAAGGATGGAAAGTGTATCAGGAGCAGGATAGTGCGATGGGTCGGTAGGCTTAGGTACACGTGGGATCAAAGGGAAGGGGCTGTGATGCCATGGGGGTCGACGGTGAAAAATAAACAACAGAAGAATGAACGAAAGTTGGGTGCTGTCGAGTATCATTTGCCAGATGGGGATGATTCCTTACGTCAAACCAGTTTAGGGTGTGGTGGGCTTTGGAAAAGTTGGCTTTTGGGCTCACGTTACATAATAGAAAAAAAACTAAAGGGCGAATAGAAGAGAAACGGAGTAGCAGCTCAAGTGGTTCAAAGGTGGCGGAGGCAGTAGTGTTGACAGGGGTGGCGTGTTTACACGTTTTGAGTAATGAAGTAATTGGATGATGGTTCCATTTGTGTTCGAAAGCATGAGCTCTAATGGGTATGCTGCGTTAAAAGAGGATCTGGGCACAAGATTTAAGTGGGCTTGGACACATAAAACAAAGAAAAGAGAAATGATGAGAAACTGAAAACAAAACAAGAAGGAAACAGAGGGTCCAGCGTGGTGGAGTGTGTATGAGTGGAGGAAGCTGGTGCTTTCTTTGAACGGATAGGAAAATGATCAGGGCCGCTAATTCCAGTTAATAAGAATTCCGCGAAACCGGAAACGATGGAATCACAACGAAGAGTACTGCATTGCTGAGCAGATTCAGATAGGACCGAAAGCAGTCAAGTTTCAGTATAAATTTTAAACGTCAGTTTAAAACGCGCGAACCGCCAATTGAAACAAGGTGAGTTAATTCTCACACATTTCTGAAATGCTAGGATGTGCTACATTCATATAATTTAATTTAATTGGTTGATTGGATGCCTTGGATGCCTATGGTTGATTTAATGGTCGACGTTAATTATATTATCGTCGTTTAAAATGATTCTATGTACTGACATAAAATATTATAATGGTCCGTGATGCAGGGAAGAACAGGTAGGAGGAATCAAACCGGTTCCTCAAATCTTTAATATGCTGTTATTTCATATTTTATATGAACTGTTTGAAAACCCGTTGACTTTAAAACCATGTTGGTTGTTAATTGTTGATTGTGGTTGAACTTTGAATCAATATATAGTATTGATTGTGGAATAAATAGCAAATGGTCATGATATACACCGTTTTATAAAAGATCGATTCACCGTTAGGTAAATCGCTAGAAATGAAGTTATGAAATTTATTTTTATAACCGAATATATATTTTTAAATACATTATTTTAAATGAAGTTTCTAAAAAGGGAATAAAACCAGCCACATATATACATTGATTGGTTTAACCACGATTCACCATTTTTGTACCAAATCTACCGTGCGCGAAGCACATGCTTGTTAACTGATTGTTAAACGACTTTATTTCAAATGAACAAAATTAACAAAATGAGTTTATATTGATACTGATTTAATAAAAATCATAGTAAATAAAATTATTTAGATTTATTTATTTGTTTGTTAATCTAAATGACAAGATCAATAACGTTGGACTAATGGGTTAGTCATGTTTTGAACAAGATACGGTGTTTAACTGAAGTTGCCGATCAAATTAGTTCAAAGAGAGAAGTTAATGGTTAAGTAATCCAGATTTATTTTAATAAATGTTAAAATTTGATTATTCGTCATCAGGGTGATTATTTGAAATGGGAAATATACTAAGGAAAACTGGTAAAGCCGTGTTTATAGTTAATAAGACGATTTAATATGTATAATGTGAAATCAAAGTTTAACTTAATTTTTACTGATTTATATTTACATGGATTCTATGAATCCAAGTCATACAAAGTTATAAAACCTAGTTTTATTGAATATATAAATGGGACGAGTTATTAGAAGTGACATTTGAATAAAGTAAAAAGCCAGGATTTGAAAGTAAAGAATTAGAACTGAAACTCAGATTTGAAATAAAATGGTTAGACGAGTAAAGTTACAAAGGTGCGATCAAAGTTCGCTATTCTTTATAAGGGATGATGTTTTACCAAGATATAACAAAAAGGAAATTTTGGAAATGGGTATCATTTTGGTATTACAACTAATATCTATCTTTCGATAAGAACGTTGCTGATCAAGGTCTGAGAGGTAATTAAAATACCCTAACTTGAACAGCTTCAGGATTATCAAAGGATGATATTAGTCGTAATGATAAAGATATCAGGGTAAATTATTTTGGAAAAATAATAGTGTAACGTTATTTGAAGGATTTGGAAATATATTCATATAATGAGATTTCGTAATAAAAGGGGCTTGATGGTATGAAATAATATCCCAATAATAAAAGAAATAAAAAGGGAGATTGGTGAAAGTATAACGGTATTTTCAAAGTATTGAAATGATATTTAAGTGGGATTATTCTAAAGGGATGAGTAGTGATTTTGATGTTCAAATAACGAATCAAAGAAGATATCGTAATAGTTGTTTAACGAATGATAAGTTGAATCGATAAGATCATAAGAAATGTTATAACCATGTTTTGAAATGTTAGTTGAAGATTAAATGAGATATGATATATAGGTAAAAGGATTTGAGTATAATTATATGATTAAAACCAACATATTATTTTTGGGTATTTCAACTGAGATATTGGTTTTAAAATGACCAAGTATAAACCAATGGATCTGTTTGTTTTATGGTTGTTTATTTTGATAGTCAAAGAACCAACTATCAAAATCTGACCCAACGTTATTGGTACGGGAAGACCGGGATCGAATTTATATTCGAAAACCATCCCCACCAATAAATACGAATACGTCAAAGATGCTGATCGTGATGGAGCAATTGAAGACCATAGATCTTCATGAAGCGGAAGAGTTACTTACAATCTCTGGCTGATCCCTAGAGATATACTGTGATTTTGTCGTGATTGGAATCTATGGGTTGTAAGGACTACTCGCTACTGATCTATAGGGTGATTCCTAGGAGGTGGTAGGAGGGTGCCTTCGGTTCATCCTGTTCCTGGATGACGTATATGAACGATGTGAATGGTGGCCAGATGTTTTCACAAGTCGATTATAGCCTCAAGCCTCACAACCGGGAAATGACAAAAATCGGGCAGGCAGATGGGCTATGTGGGTCGCACCCATTAGGGTGTATTGTCACCATCTAGAGAATATTCATATTTGATACTTCTTTTTGTTTCGGTATCTCCCGGGGATTTCGGTGGTCGCGACAAAAAGCCGAAAGGGTGACAATACATTCGATACACTCAAGAGAAATGAGTGGTCGGTCATGTGTGGGCCGGGTTGCAAGACGTTCTTGTTGAACCCAGTGTATTCATCTCTAGAGGTACACTATCGGCAGGTGGTCCCATACCTTGTCATAGTTGGAAATCCAATCTCCAATAAGCGCCCGCAGTTTTGATTGTATACTATATATGTGGAGCGTGAGATGCAAGCGTTCTACTAGATTCTATTTACTTGTATTTAAACACTATGATAATATCAGATGAAGATATTGATTTCAAAATGATTTGGGTTATAGTAAGGTAAAAACCGTCCATGTTTATGTGTGGACTGGTCTTACTATTATCTTTTTATTTCAAAAGGATTTCAAAGTTAAACAAGTTGGTTGCTGTATGAATTTATCACTGAAAGTATTTCAGACTGATCCGGGTGAATTTTGTTTTAAATCAAATGTGCTCGGGTCAGACCGAGTATATTATCAGGTTATGTATTGCTTGGAGCTTCAGAAGAGGAGTCGAAGTCGAGGCGTATTCCATATATATACTGGTACTGGTTTATTTCCGCTGTATGTGGTATTGATCTGAATGTATACTCTGATGTTGTGATATACAATTTTTGTATAAAGTATTTCTGATTATTATATTTTGTCCATTCCGCTGTGAGATTCTGATCTTCCTATTCTTCTATTCTAATATTTCTTTCTTTATTTTCTCACCTTCTAACTTATTTCTATTAGCTTTATGGGTTTTGGTACTTGAGTTTGGACACGGGTTGTGTTAGTGTCTGGATTCGAGTGTCGAAATTCCCGGGTCGCTACAGTTGGTATCAGAGCAATGGTTTAGGAATAACCCTGGACTAATGGGATAAAATTATTGAGATTCGTGTTGTATAAAACATCGTTACGACAACCCAAATATATACATTCAACTAAATCTCTTTAAACGTTGATCTTCGAGACTGAGTTTTGCTATTTATCGGTTGTTAATGAAACCAATCAAGTTGGGGTATAATTACCTCTCAGACCTTGACTGAATAACATTCATAACGTCAAAACAGACAAGACTACTTACTCGAATAATCAATACTATACAAACCAATTATCTATTTTTAAAACACGTATACATTTCCCTTGTTATTTTTAACAAATCTAAGTTATAGTTTTCCTTCTTGTTTCAAATATCCTATTTAAATTTGTTTCATTATCTAATTCTCTATATATATCGATATATGGATTTCTAGTTATCAAATTTTCTTAAAAATATTCTAACTCCTTAAATTTTCGGAAAAATTCACCATAACCTCCCCTGTATCGGGAGCATCGGGAAATTTCAAATTGCTTCCCGGTAACTTCTCATCTCAAAAAGAAAAAGAAAAAGCCAAGCGGCTTGCCGATACGGCGCATAAAATCTCATATATGAATTAAACATGTACCTTATTGTCGAGCACACTAATTATATACCTTCATCACTTTATCCCATATCTGTCTCCGGTATATCTATACCTGTACAATTCATTTCAACTTCATACACTCGTTTTGACTCAATAACGTTGGACTAATGGGTTCCTCAACACAGTTGGTATCAAAACAAATACCATCCCTCCATAAAATTATTTAGATTTATTTATTTATTTGTTAATCTAAATGACAAGATCAATAACGTTGGACTAATGGGTTAGTCATGTTTTGAACAAGATACGGTGTTTAACTGAAGTTGTCGATCAAATTAGTTCAAAGAGAGCAGTTAATGGTTAAGTAATCCAGATTTATTTTAATAAATGTTAAAATTTGATTATTTGTCATCAGGGTGATTATTTGAAATGGGAAATATACTAAGGAAAACTGGTAAAGCCGTGTTTATAGTTAATAAGACGATTTAATATGTATAATGTGAAATCAAAGTTTAACTTAATTTTTACTGATTTATATTTACATGGATTCTATGAATCCAAGTCATACGAAGTTATAAAACCTAGTTTTATTGAATATATAAATGGGACGAGTTATTAGAAGTGACATTTGAATAAAGTAAAAAGCCAGGATTTGAAAGTAAAGAATTAGAACTGAAACTCAGATTTGAAATAAAATGGTTAGACGAGTAAAGTTATAAAGGTGCGATCAAAGTTCGCTATTCTTTATAAGGGATGATGTTTTACCAAGATATAACAAAAAGGAAATTTTGGAAATGGGTATTATTTTGGTATTACAACTAATATCTATCTTTCGATAAGAACGTTGTTGATCAAGGTCTGAGAGGTAATTAAAATACCCCAACTTGAACAGCTTCAGGATTATCAAAGGATGATATTAGTCGTAATGATGAAGATATCAGGGTAAATTATTTTGGAAAAATAATAGTGTAACGTTATTTGAAGGATTTGGAAATATATTCATATAATGAGATTTCGTAATAAAAAGGGGCTTGATGGTATGAAATAATATCCCAATAATAAAAGAAATAAAAAGGGAGATTGGTGAAAGTATAACGGTATTTTCAAAGTATTGAAATGAGATTTAAGTGGGATTATTCTAAAGGGATGAGTAGTGATTTTGATGTTCAAATAACGAATCAAAGAAGATATCGTAATAGTTGTTTAACGAATGATAAGTTGAATCGATAAGATCATAAGAAATGTTATAACCATGTTTTGAAATGTTAGTTGAAGATTAAATGAGATATGATATATAGGTAAAAGGATTTGAGTATAATTATATGATTAAAACCAACATATTATTTTTGGGTATTTCAACTGAGATATTGGTTTTAAAATGACCAAGTATAAACCAATGGATCTGTTTGTTTTATGGTTGTTTATTTTGATAGTCAAAGAACCAACTATCAAAATCTGACCCAACGTTATTGGTACGGGAAGACTGGGATCGAATTTATATTCGAAAACCATCCCAACCAACAAATACGAATACGTCAAAGACGTTGATCGTGATGGAGCAATTGAAGACCACAGATCTTCATGAAGCGGAAGAGTTACTTACAATCTCTGGCTGATCCCTAGAGATATACTGTGATTCTGTCATGATTGGAATCTATGGTTTGCAAGGACTACTCTCTACTGATCTATAGGGTGATTCCTAGGAGGTGGTAGGAGGGTGCCTTCGGTTCATCCTGTTCCTGGATGACGTATATGAACGATGTGAATGGTGGCCAGATGTTTTCAAAAGTCGATTATAGCCTCAAGCCTCACAACCGGGAAATGAAAAAAATCGGGCAGGCAGCATGGCTATGTGGGTCGCACACATTAGGGTGTATTGTCACCATCTAGAGAATATTCATATTTGATACTTCTTTTCGTTTCGGTATCTCCCGGGGATTTCGGTGGTCGCGACAAAAAGCCGAAAGGGTGACAATACCTTCGATACACTCAAGAGAAATGAGTGGTCGGTCATGTGTGGGCCGGGTTGCAAGACGTTCTTGTTGAACCCAGTGTATTCGTCTCTAGAGGTACACTATCGGCAGGTGGTCCCATACCTTGTCATAGTTGGAAATCCAATCTCCAATAAGCGCCCGCAGTTTTGATTGTATACTATATATGTGGAGCGTGAGATGCAAGCGTTCTACTAGATTCTATTTACTTATATTTAGACACTATGATAATATCAGATGAAGATATTGATTTCAAAATGATTTGGGTTATAGTAAGGTAAAAACCGTCCGTGTTTATGTGTGGACTGGTCTTACTATTATCTTTTTATTTCAAAAGGATTTCAAAGTTAAACAAGTTGGTTGCTGTATTGAATTTATCACTGAAAGTATTTCAGACTGATCCGGGTGAATTTTGTTTTAAATCAAATGTGCTCGGGTCAGACCGAGTATATTATCAGGTTATGTATTGCTTGGAGCTTCAGAAGAGGAGTCGAAGTCGAGGCGTATTCCATATATATACTGGTACTGGTTTATTTCCGCTGTATGTGGTATTGATCTGAATGTATACTCTGATGTTGTGATATACAATTTTTGTATAAAGTATTTCTGATTATTATATTTTGTCCATTCCGCTGTGAGATTCTGATCTTCCTATTCTTCTATTCTAATATTTCTTTCTTTCTTTTCTCACCCTCTAACTTCTTTCTATTAGCTTTCTGGGTTTTGGTACTTGAGTTTGGACACGGGTTGTGTTAGTGTCTGGATTCGAGTGTCGAAATTCCCGGGTCGCTACATCCCTTTCAATTTCACACTTGTATTTTTATTTCTGAATTATCCAATGATAATTCTTTTCACTTCAATTATAAACTTCGTTTATAAAAGAACTATTTATAAACTTCGTTTATACATAAATCACTTGTTTTATTTTTCAAAACAAGTTTATATTTCAAATCTATTTAAAAATTCAAATTCTATTATTCAAATTTATATATATATCAAATTCTATATTATAAATCCTATTTTGAAATTCAACACAACTTGTCTTTCCCATAACAAATTCAAAACAGTATCTCTGGTAGTAATTCGTCACTTACAACTCGAAAATGAATACTAATGATGCAGCTGTCATCATCAGAATCTATTTTCCAGCGATCGACGTGAGTTCAATACTATAAAACCATTTCTAAACATTTCCACTTTGAAATTCATTTCAAAATAGAATTCACACTGCTTGTAAAACAATTTAAAATCTCCTAGGATCTTAAATTTTCCTTATTTTTAATCCAAATCCATTTACAAACACTTATCCAATTTTCCAGAATTCTAATTCAAATTTCTAGTTTAAATTTCAGATTTAACTCATCTGATTTCACGTATTTCACTTATATGAATTCTGATTGGTTATTTACATAACCATCTAATTTATAATCTTACTCGATTATAATAACAACCAATATACCCATTATATTATAATTTTGATATAGTTATCTTCTCTATATCAAGATATACCTTGGGTAAACTTATTTTAATTTACCCTCTTTCAAAACATATTGTGTCGACCCATCGTATTCGAGTGTTTAGTAACTCCTACTGATACAGTGGATCAAACTGATCGACCAGAACCCATAAACAACTCAACCAATGAATCTCCACAATATAAAACAATTTTTATATCAATAACAAACATGCTCACTCGTATATATACACTCAACTCAATCTAGGGCATTACTAACCCAATCTCTACTGAGTCGCGCCACAGAGCCAAGGTAATAACTTAACTTAAGCTCTGATACCAACTATAATGACCCGGGATTTTGTTGACTTTGGTTATCGCCATAAACTCAATAATGACTAACCAAACATCGAAAAATACCAGTCATTAGTGAAAGAAATTAGAGGGTGAGAATAGATAAGATAGAAACTTAGAATAGAAGAAGAAGAACACAACATCAGAGTAACACGAATCTCATAGCGGAACGAATAACATATAATATATATAACATAACTTGAAATATACATCTATACTTGAATATACATCATTATCAAAGTACAACACTTACAACACAGTGGAATTAACTATAGCTATATAATCCTGAAGCCTCCTGCTCCAAGCTCTTCTAGTATATCTGTAAATCCTGACTACTTGACTGCCCGTACAAAATTGGGCACCCAAGAGTTTAGGGAAAACAACAAAATAAACTCCGAGTCAGTCATGGGACTGGTATTAGTAAAACAGTTTAAAACAGTTTGAACAAGTAAACGATATCTCATAAGACCACGCCGTATAACGGAACGGGTTTTTCCATTATGAGAATCCAAAGTATCTTTATATCAAAAACATTTTGATATTATAATAATGTCTATCAACCACAATATATTAATCATCTAGCAGAAACACTTTCATCTCACGTTCTACATATATGGTATATAATCAAAATCGCAAGCACGTATTGGGTAATGGATTTCCAACTATGACAAGGTATGGAACCTCCTTTCGCTAGTGTATCTCTAGAAAGGAATACACTGGGTCCAACAAGAACATCTTGCAACCCGGCCACACATGACCGACCACTCATTTCCCTTGAGTGTATCGAATGTATATCACCAACGGTTGGGATAAGCAACCGTTTCCCGAATGGGACAGCATCAACAATAGATTTTTAGAAGTAAATGAAACTCTAGATCAGGTGATTATACACTCTACTTCGGTGCAACTGACTTAGCCATGCTGCCTGCCCTATTTCTGTCATTTACCGGATGTGAGGCTAGAAGCTACGCTTTATCATCACAACAGAATCACTTTGAATGCCACATCGTCAAATCCATCAAATCACCGATTAACGTCTACAACAGTACATTACGTGTTAGCTAAGAAGTTTCCTTCTCCGCTTCCACTCTTGGTACGGTTGGAGAAATCAATGTACGTGATCGTCTGGAAATACTCTGTCAGACATCCGTCCATAAAAGTCATCTAGGAACAGTATGAACCGAAGGCACTATTCAATACATCCATCTTATACACTTTTATCTAAGACTTATACAATAGCCTTTGCACTTTACTCCGTCTTCAATTATTTTTGGCATATATGATTCGCAACGCTTATGCCAATACAGAGTGGTTCTTTGGATAATAATCCAACCGGTCTCTCCATATTAACAACGTTAAAATGGTCAAAACTTCGATAGTCTGTGATTTAACTATCGACGAAAACAGATGTGCAAACAACGATATTATTTCCAAATGTAAATATATATCGATCAAACATCATTCAACATTTATCTCTTTAGTTCATTAATTTACTTATCTCCTGTTTCCCTATATTCAATATTTCTTATTTTCTAAATTTGGAAAATATACGTTATTAACAATGGAAAACATTTCCATTTCTTGTTTTCTTTATTAGAAAACATTTCTGGTTTCTTATTTGGAAAACATTTCCAAATCTTCTTCATTGGACTTAGACAGATGTTTAAACAAACCATCGCGATGCCAACTCAAACCATTTCCCTTAATTACTAAATTCACTTAACCATCCTTTACTATCGAACCTTAACCATTCCTTAGTTAAAAATGAAGTCAATCAAGTTGGGGTAATACTACCTCTTAGACCTTAACTGAAAAACGTTTCTAACCTTGAAATAGACAAAGTTCACCCTTCTAATTCTTTAACAAACTTCCTTACGTAACTCTCTTTCAAATCTTTTCTATTCGATAATTCTTTCCTTTGATAAGGTATATTCGATAACTCTATTCAATTTATTCTATTCACTTAACTCTTTTGATTTAACTTTAACTCTATTCACTTAACTCCTATCGAATAAACTATATTCGATAACTCTTTAAATTATATTTGAATAAACTATATATTCGATTAACTCCTTTTACTCTATTCGAATAAACTATATATTCGATTAACTCCTTTTACTCTATTCGAATAATCTATATTCGATTAACTCCTTTATTCTATTTGAATAAACTATATTTGATTAACTCATTTGCTTTAACTCTAATCGATTAAACTAACATCGATTAACGACTTTTACTTTCTATTCAAATAAACTATATTCGATTAACTCATTTGCTTTAACTCTAATCGATTAAACTAACATCGATTAACTCCTTTTACTTTTTATTCGAATAAACTATATTCGATTAACTCCTTTTACTCTATTAAACTATTCATTTATAAAGATTTACTTTTAGTAACGGTTCTTCACTTTACAAATGATTTCCTTCTTATAACAGTTTCCTTTTATAACGTTTTTTTCTTTTTCTAAATATCTCATATTTATAAATATTCCAATTTATAAATATTTCTTATTTATAAATATTCCATTTATAAATATTTTATTTTCAAATATCACTTTGAAAATATTCCCTTATCAACATTTCGGTATGTTATGGAGTTCAACATACCAAATCACGATGATCAGTATCGTTCAAACACGTACAATCGACAATAGATTATATATCACATCATATATCACAATATATGAAAAACAGTAAGTAAATGTTGAGGAATCCAGGCGGATTCCTCCAACCTGTCTCCCTGCATCACAGATGTTAAACAATATAGATAATATCACTTTCAGTTCCATATGATATATTCTGTTAAACAGAATCAATATAGAAATTTAACTAACTGACTAGCAGTTCAATCAAACGGTCAACACACAGTCAATCAGCCAACATCTAACAGTTCTAAAAATCCAACATGAAATTATAAACTGTTCAGAATTAGTGAGATTTACTCACATTGGACGATCATCGTTGATAACGATAACCATCGCTCGGTTTGATTCAGACGGACAATTTATTTTGCTATAAATTGAACTCTAATTGACTCGCGGTCAGTTCCATTGTGTAGTGCCCTTCCATACGATCCCAACGCAACTTACGGTTTGTCAATTTGATATCGTATGACCAAGTTATGACTTAAACCAGTATAACAATTTAAACGGTATATAATTAATGGATAATTACTTTATTAATTAACCTTATCCACTTTCCACGTCACCACCCCAAAACATCCTCTGCCACGTCATCCATCTTCTCCAACTGGAATCTCACGCTCCCTCCTTCAACAGCCCATAGCCGCCACTTCCTCCACCAATTACTCCTTCATTCCTTTATCGATCTCAAAGAACTCACCACCGCTATACTCCAATAACCATCCTCTTCATCCTCAACGTCAATTCGTTCATCTCGCACCTCCGTACATACTTCCGCCAGTTTTCATTTTCGCACAGACCTAGGACCACGCTCGACATTTTTGTGCACTAATCCACTTCAAAATCTTACAACGGATGTCAAATCCGATTCTAAACCCACAAACATAGTTGGATCGAGCCAGAAACCCATAGGTTCAAAGGGAATCAAAACCCTAGGTGCGCTGTTGATAGAACCAGCGACACAAGGTGTGGTTCGAGTCCTACAAAAACTATACGGGAAAGAAGAGCATCTCACCAGGATCTCATATTCATATATATTAGGATTTTAGCATTTTCCTTTGTTTTGATTTTGAATTTTCTTCTTGCGTTTTAGGGTTTGTGGGTGACGGCTGAGAAGGGGAATAAATACTGGGATTGTGAGGCTGAAAGAGATGTAGCGTGGACGTCTTTATGTTTACCAATAATTAGGGTATTATATTTTTATTTGTTTTATATTTGTTTTAGTACTCTAAAAATCCGTGTGATCACACACGACACCCAAAAATCACCAAACTGGACATGTAGCTAGAGTTCGACATTACCTTCCCAACGAAACTGGTTTCGTCGAATTCCGACTTCGTTTGCAAAACTGACTATTTTTAAAGCTCTGAATGACCCTTTTTAAATATATAAATATATTTAAATATAATTAAATTAAATATAAATAAATTTATATTATCGTATATATTCACAGTGGAATACCATACTGCTCTAGAATATTCCTATATGCATTTCTAGCTTGATATTTCAAATCTGGGTCAACCCGATATTCGATTTATATTGAAATTCCTTTTTAAAATATAAATAATTCCTTTATAAATTATAAAGGAATTCCACAGCGACTTTTCTGAAATTTGATTTGGACGTGAATCAAAATCTACACGACGAAATCCCGATTTTTCTCTTCCACTAGAAAGATATACCCCACCAGCTCCTAACGTTTCTTGTTTCACAGAAATCCGGCTTAAAACGGATCGTGTACATTCAGTTGAAGTTCGAATCATCGATTTACGAACTACAGCGCCATTACGAGCTCGATTTTAATTATATTATAAACTATACGTTCAACTATTGACGATTGAATATATTCGTTACTATAATTCAACTTTAAACTGAATTATATAATTCGAATTGCCCAATTCACACATATCACCATTTCAGCCTATTCTAATTATTTCAGAATTAAATATATTATTTAATTTATTATTTTAATTAAATATTCATCATTATTTTAATTCCACAACCATTTAATTCACTATACCACCATTTATATAATTAAATAAATTAATTATAATACCTCTGCCAATGCGGGTCATTACATGTATTCACCAAGTCCAAACCAAATCTTGCCAATTGATTGAATTTGTTGACGTACTCTTTCACCAATAGATTCCCTTGCTTCAATGCTAGAAATCTTTCCTTGTATAGATTCTCTTCAGCCTGTGAGAGAAACTTCGCCTCAAACCTCCACCTAAAATCTGGCCATGTATCGACTGGACGTGCTCCATTAGTGACCTCCCACCAAAACGAGGACTCATCCTTCTTTAGCCAGGCAACCAACTGGACCTTCCTTCCATCTTCCACTTTAAAGATTCCAAACAATTCTTCCACCTCCTTTAGCCAGTTTCGAGCTTCAACAAATGTCTCCGTCCCGTGAAAAGGTTTTCCACCCATTGCCCGAAAGTCCTTACATATCTTAGCAAAAGTATCGACGCGAGGAGGAGAAGGAGGATGATTTGTTGGACCTGCGGTGGCGGCCCTAGCCTCGAGATATTGACGAAACCAACCGGTTACATGAACACCCTCTGGTATTTCAGATGCTTCAGACATGCTAAAACGAAAAAGGAATGATTCAATACAAAGAACCGAAGGAAAGATAAATGGCCCTTCGGGTTATGCTTTCGAAAATAAGCTTTTCTCTTGAAAGTATTTCCTTAAAACACACTTTTGAAGGTACTTCTTTATAAAAATTGTTTCTGAAAAACAGCTTTTCAAAATTCATATATGTTCTGGAAACCTTCAGCTCTGATACCACGTGTAACACCCCACGTCCATTAATGTCACTCACAAAGGGAATGCATTAACTTCCATGGAGCATTTTAAGTGTGTATAGAACAGAAACTTAACTACAAGACAGATATAAACAGTACTAAAACTTTAAAACATTATATCAATGCAGCGGAAAATACAGAAGTTTGATTACATCATCAAAACCAGAGTCAAAGTACATAATATCCATCTTGACCAACTCAAAGTACATAAACTGAAAGACATAATCCCCAATACAAAATAGCCATAAATAAAAGAGAGGCTGAACTTTACTTCAGCGATCCAAGCAATCTTTTAAAAGCAAGAAGCACAGCTGTCCAAAATCAAGCTCCACTGGTGCTAGTTCCAACCTGAGCACCTGGGGGGGAAAGGAAGAAAAGAGGAGGAAACAAAGGGGGTCAGACACAAAGTCTAGCGAGTGCGATAACTTTAACAATATAATTACCAAAGTAACTAGACTAAGGCATAAGTTGGAAAATCAGGAAATGACCATGAACCATTGAGTATGGCAGAGTAAACAAGGAAACAAGATGAATAATGATATCGTTAAAGCGCACCTAAACCACTATAAGATAATTACTAAACTACACCAACACTATAAGATAATTGCTATACTGCACCACCACTAGTCACCCTAACGTTGATCCCGCCTATAGACTTAAATAATGATAATGGTAGTTTCGTGCACCCCTAGCTTCCTTCATAGGTGCCGCCTGCCCCTATCTCCACTAGGTGTACCCACTACCCCTATCCGATCGGCTCCCTAACCCGTAGATACCCGTGCTGGCCCCACAGTGGGGTGTATCACTCCCCAAAGTGGCAACCCGATACCATAAATAATGCACGGCTTATACCTACATGATGTAATAACGTCTTACCTACCAGCCCGTGTCCGCACACGCATATGAACCCGTTGGACTTGCGTTGCCACCGCTAACCCGAATTGGCCTCTTACAGTCAAGCCCAGTATGCGTGTCCCGTCCTAGACTTGGGTCGAGCCCACAAAAGATACTTATGGGTTACTAGTTGAAATGGGCCCCCATTACTTGACACAAGCTATCCACCTAAGCTTGGTCCCCTCTAGTATATCCCACTTAACCCACTTCTTATTCATGTTTACTTACATGTTTCAATTTTTGGTTAAGTATTTCTAATCTTATTTCAAATGCCACCCAAGGCACCCACTAGTATCCATATGCCACCCAAGGCACCCACTTAAACCCCTCATGTCCCACTACATGTTTATTTGGTTAAGTTTTTCTTAATTCATTAAGACCGTAACCTCATAAAGACCTCTCACATTAGACTGGCATTTGTGGCAGCTGGATTTGCCGGGCGGGTCCGGGAAGTCTTACACCACAAAAGAGCCTAACCTCATGTCTTTACAATTGTTACGTATTTAATTTATGCCTAAGACCTCCCACATTAGACTGGCATTTTTGGCAGCTGGATTTTCCGGGCGGGTCCGGGCAGTCTTACACCACAAAAGAGCCTAACCTTGTGTCTTAGACGATTACTTACTCCAAATTAATCATTCCCCAATTTAAATTACATTCCCTATTCAAATTATCAATCAATTCCAAATTTAACAATGTCCATAATTGACTCAATTATGTCCATCCATTTATGGTATGTAAAATCATACCAATTTTTCATCACAAATTTATTTTATGCCTTTTAAGGCATCTATGCCAATTAAATATTTTAATATTATCCCCTTTTACCCCACGTTGTACGTTTATTCGTTTAACGTAAAATATACGTTAGACTCGAATAGTCTAACTCATGGAATAAAGAAAAACAACATAACATACATATAATTAAAACTAGATCTAAACATAAGGGGTGAACTTGCATGGGTGAATGTTGTTATACATCTAAAACTTGCATTGGCCAAAGTTACAACTTGCATAAAACTACATATGTCATAGACCCAAATCTAAACGTGTGAACTTGTTGGGATAATGGTCACAAACTTGCATAAATCATGTACGTCATAGATCTACATCTAAAGGTGTAAACTTGCATAGGCAATAACCACAAACTTGCATAACATGATTCATATTCCAAACTGATATATTGGTGTAAACTTGCATACGTGATTTATGCAACATAACAATGGTGTAAACTTACATCTAAACATGTAAACTAGCATGTATAATTTGGCATATAACTCACACATGTCATAGCCTAACTTTAGATCTAAAATAGATGTCATGAAGCATATAAGGTTATACATATAATTTTTCCCAACTTGCATATGATTCACGTCTTAGTAAAAATCTAAACTTGCATACATGCTTATGATTTATCATATGAACCATCATACCCAAACTAACATATGAACAAAATGGTGATTCGATTATACATAAGCCAATCATAGAACTACAACATGGATGATAGCATCATAACTTGACAATATAGATGATCACAACATAACATCATACAATTCGTCACAATTTTACAACATAATTATAACATATGGTCAATAATTCACATTATATCCAAATAATCCACATCATAACTCAATCCAATTAATTTGCTAATTATTTTATTAAAATTATCGAACTCACAACTCAAAGAAGGTCTTGAGTTCTGAATTCTGAGTTCTGAAATTGTAATAGCTTTCCCTTGAAGAAGATTCGTTGTTAAAGTTGAAAAGAATTGAATTAGATTAGCTTTCTTCCTCTCTAATTGGTGGAAGCTATGCAGAGTTGCTAGGTGACGGCATGGAGGCCATGAATCTAATTTTGTTTTGATTTTAGGGTTTGAGTCTAGAGGTGTTTTTATAGAGTTTAGGATTAGTTTAAGCCGTCCGATCAACCTTGAATTAATCCCAGCCAATCAGAGAATATCAGAAACCCTAATGAGTCAGCATCTAGTAAAAAATAGGTCATAAAACAAATTTGCCCGGGGGGGTAGGTCGAGTCACAGGTCGACCTGGTCAGGGCAGGTCGACACCCAGGTCGACCCTATGGTCGACCTGGCCTTGGCGGGAATTTTCCCGCCTGGCCTGTCTGACTCTGAAATTTGAATTTCTGAAATCTGTTTTGAGTTTTTATTGAAACTTCCGATGGCCATAACTTCTTCATACGAAGTCCAATTCACGCAAACTCGGACTCTATCTCAACCAGAATTCCGAGACGAACACAATGGCGCAACCCGTTTCCCTTAATTCTCACGCCTGAGATTAGTTATTCTTTAATTTGTGAACATTAGTGTTAACATAATTACGGGGTGTTACACATAACGATTTAATTAATTAATTAATTAGTTAAAGGGATTTTTAATGAACATAAACCCGAATTTAAATTAGTAAAATCCAAATTTGAGTTATAAAATAAATATGAACTCAAGTGGGGTACTTGAATTTATTTTCCAAATAAATATCAGGTTTTTAATTACCAAATGAAATTAACTAATTTCAAAAGAAATTAGTTAGTGGAGTCTGAATCGAACTTAACTTGGTTTGGGGGAATATAAATTTGTACTTTTGTAATTGGAAAATCAAAGATGAAATTTGAATTAGAAATGGAATTTGATTTGTGTATAAGCGATTTAAAATATATTCGATTATGATATGTTAGAATCGAAAGTGCATTAGGCAAAATTTCTAATTAAAGAAGTGGTTAGCGAATTTTTGTTAAAGAAGAATGAATTAATTTAAATGAGTTGGAAATGGACGTATATTTGTAACAGGTATGGAATGAAGATATGAAGAGAATGAAGATTATATTTTTAGTGCCCGACAAAAAGGTACATGTTTAAATTTCCATATGAGATTTTATGAGCCTACTGGGCAAGCCGCTTGGCTATTTGATTTTATTTTTGAATGGAAAGGGCCTAGAGAGGCGAGTTAAGGTTTGAGCTATTGATCGGTACAAAGGAGGTGCTGGCGAAATTTTCCGAAAGTTTAAGAAGTTGGAATATTTTTAAGAAGTTTTGATAACTAGAACTCAATATATCGATATATATAGAATTCGATAAGGAATTTGGAAAATAGTTAATGAATGAATATTTATTAATAAGGGCCAGTGATTTGTTTGATGGAAGTTTGTTTTCCTTTGATAGTTAAATCACTGATTATCAAAGATTTTTGACCGTCGTTGTCAATATAGAGAGACTGGTTGGATTTGTTATCCAAAAACCACTTCGTGTAGGCATAGGCGTTGCGAATTAGATTATTTGAAGATAATCGAATATGGAGTAAAGTGCAAGGGTTGTTCTGTTTGTCCAGACCTAGTACAACTTGTATGGACGAATGTTGGACAGAGTATTCCTAACATATCACATAAGACGATCCTTTCAAGGTATTACGTTTGATGGTAGATAAATTCATTTCTCTTAGCTTTTATACTCGTAATGTTTTGGGAAGATCAACTAGTGATTTGACGAGTTTGATGATGTGGCATTCAAAGTGTATGGTAACCAGATGTTCTAAAAGATAAACGCAGCCTCAAGCCTCACAACCGGGAAATGAAAAAAATCGGGCAAGCAGCATGGGTAGTTGGGTCATACCCAAGCAAGGTATATTTGTCATCGATCTTGAGAAAATTCAATTATTTGTTCTTCTTTCGATTCTGTATCTTACGGATTACGTTTGGACGACCGACAACTATGGGTGACAATATATTCGCTACACTCAAGCTAAACGAGTGGGCGGTCATGTGTGGCCAGGTTGTAAGATGTTCTTACTGAACCCCAGTGTATTCCCTCTAGAGTACACTGATCGGGAGGTGGTCCTATACCTTGTCATAGTTGGAATCCAGTCTCCAATAAGCGCCCTACAGTTTTAGATTTTATATTATGTATGTGGAGCTTGATATGCAAGCGTTTTACTAGATGGTTATTTATTTGATTAGACATTATTATAATATCACTAGATTTTGATATCAAAAATGTTTTAGTTATAGTAAGATAAAACCCGTCCATGTTTATGTGTGTATTGGTCTTACTATTACCCTTTCTTTCAAAAGGATTTTCAAAAGTTAAACAATATGGTTGGAGTTTACTCACACCAGTCCCATGACTGACCTAGAGTTTATTTTGTTTATTTTTCCCTAAACTCTTGGGTGCCTAAATTTGTTCGGGCAGTCAAGTGTTTCTGGATTTTTTAGATACACCTGGAGGAGCTTGAAGTAGGAGGCTTCACCGTTAGTTATTTAGAGTTATTTCTGCTGTGATGTATATGTGCTATACTCTGATATGGTATGCATATACAAAACAGATTTTTATTTCAAAGTTATGATATATAATAATATATATTTTTTTAGTTCCGTTATGAGATTCTAATGTTTCTTTTAATTCTTCTTCTGTCTATTTCTATTTCTTTAACCATAGTGACTCGCACTTCTGTGTTATTTGAGTTGGGTGTGTGTGGTATTTAGTCAACTTAGGTAGTACGGATTTGCGGGCCGTCACAACAACTTAAACTACTCATCAACTGAAATATTTGTATTCTTCGACTTCACAATTGAAAGCAAGTTTTGTTACATATGAAGATAACAAAACTATGAAATTCCTTATGGGAAACTTCACGAGTAACCAAAACTAACCCCTGATGATGATCTGATATAAAAAGAAAATCATGTGTTTCTTCAAGCATTTCCTTCAAATGACATTGTTTGCTCCAAACTTGGGATCAAACACCAAAGGTGTAATAAGTCACACTTCACCTATTTGGTAAGAATATGGGGCCGCGAAATTGCAAAATAAACGAATAAAAGCAAGTAAGAACACAAAGGAATTTTTATAGTAGTTTGATTCTCTATGAATCTACGTCCACTTTCAATCAATTCTCATTATAATATTCAAGCTTACAACATATGAATTTTCCTCATTACAATCTTTTCTCTCTTTTCTCCCGCCTTATTATCTAATTTCTCTTGAATTTGGTGAAGAAAATGAAGAGATCTTTTAGCTTTGCGATGAATCTTCAACCACTTGTGTGCGTTGATCATCTTTCATGAACTTCATAGATTTCATAGCGAATTAGTATTTGATTTAGACTTTGGAGAGGATTCGAGAAGATATGAAATTGCTTGAGAGATTTATTATATAGCTTGAATGAGATTGAAGATGCTTAGATCCAATTGTAAAAAGCTCTCATGATCATTGACTTGGATTTGATCTTCATGAAGTTAGAAAAGTGTTGATGAATTCATAGAAGCTATTAGAGAAGTTGTAATGAGCTTTGAATTTGACGGAGTCTCCTCGTAAGAATGGATTTTCCTCCCCCTCCTCAAATGAATTATGAGGGGTATTTATAGGTGATATTCAGACCATGTGGCAGTTCTGTAATTATGCAGAAAACGCCATGACTCATGTCGCCACTGACATGACTCAGATCTTCACTATAACTCATGTCGCCGGCGACATGATTCATATCGCAGGGCGGATTAACTCTCGGCGTCTTGAGCTAGCGACACGACATGACTCCCCTTGGCGTGATTCAAGTCATGCGGACGATAGCTGTCAATAATATGGTGATAACTGGACGCCGCATAGCTTCTATTGCGGCATGACTGGCGACTTGACTCCTTATACAACCAAGCAGAATGGCGTTGTAGTCCCAATGGTATGAATGACATGATGCCTTGACTTAGGAGCAACTTAGTTCCATGCAACATGACCTTATCGTGCGGATTGGTACGGCTTTATGCAGTGGAATACTATTGATACCATGTAGTGGAGCGGTATGGTACATTCGATATGAACGTGTAACGGTTTGATGCTGGGCAACGATCTGACCTCAGAAGAATGGCACGTCATGTGACCCATCTTATGTCGTTCACGACATGGTGAATGGTGTGATGATTATTGCGACTTATCTCCATGTCGCTACACCAGTCTAACATTACATACAAGGCCGACATGACTGACCCCGACTTGTGTTGTTTGTAGCGACTTGGTATGGCATGACATGGTGGTATGGTTGAACTCTCTTCCTTGCGACATGGTTTCATCGTCTTGGCCCTTTTGTTTTGATATGGCTTTCGACGACTTAACTAACTCGACATGTCTCAAACCCCTATTTTTATTGGTTAACATTTGCTCCTAGAAGTTTATGTTATTAAAAATAACATGGGCTTCGAATCATGATATCCTTGATCCCCTTTTTCACGTATTTTAGTTAAGTCGTTCGAACCTCTGAAAAACCAATCCGTTCCCATTACCATGTCGTAAGTCGACCCCTCTGAGTTGCTTGTGGGTTTTAAGTCGTGTTGGGCTTCGAATCGGTCTTAACTTGGCCCGATAACCCCTTACGCCTTTATATATTATCCTAAAACCCGTATACCCATTCCTATCCCTCTTCTCATTTTGAATCTTTGACTTGTTAATGGTGGATTGATTCGGAGAAACATCATCGCCTTTCTTATAAGAGACCTATCCAATCAAGCCAACGCCTAGATCAAAGTCATCGCAACCGGATTCTGACCAACTTCGACGAGCTTTATCAATTCAACTTGCGATCTATACTCTCGATCTTGAAGAATTCTTCCTTCAACTACCATTCAGAAATTATTGCAAGTAATTTTCGGATTTGAATTATTTTTCATTCTTCTAAATGCTAGGATTTGTATAGGATTTAAGGATCTTTACTTACTTTTGGTAAAGTGATAGTCTTGTGAATCGATCTTGACTGTCTTGTATTTTTGGGATGTTCACGAATCAAAAACGAGTCAAATCGGAATGGGTATAATGTGTATAAGAGCTTAGGAATTCTTTGCTTTTTTTAGCTTCGATTTTTTGTGTAATTCATGTGACTTGAGTTGTATGTTGTTTCAATGACATGAGTTTCATACCGTGCTCGGTTGACTTGAATGTTTCTAGCGACTTGATCGTTACTTAGTCTTGAGTACTTACACTGCTGTCATGGCTTATTCATACCACTTACACGATTTGAGCGACCGTACCTTAGTGACATAACTCAAATATCTTGCAATGCCCTGTTTTGGTTGTTTCTACACGACGATGATCATATGAACCTTAATGACTTGAACCCCCCCTTTTTTTTTTGAACAATTCATTATACTGTACACCAGTGACTTGTTAAAATACTTGAACCATGAGTCCTTCATTGTTTTATCATAGTTGTGACGCATTTTCTTTTTGTGTAGCTCCAATGTTAAGTTTACGGCATGCCTTAATCTGTGTTTATTCGACAATCTATGTCATTATGCCCATGTGAGTTACCAGTCTGTAGTTGTAATTCAAGTCGGTCGAGGTGACATGTCGCATGAACGACTTGAGTTTGGGGACCGGTCAAACAAGTTGATTCTCTGGTGGCTTTTGCTTAAGGTTTCATGTCGTGAAATGATATGCCTTTCATCTCGTGGACCGATATGGACCTCAAGCCGTGGACCGTCATGAGTATCATGCCGTGAATCGACATGAGTACCATGTCGTGAAACGACATGAGTACCATGTCGTGAACCAACATGAGTACCATGCCGTGAACCGACATGAGTACCATGTCGTGAACCAACATGGGTTCCATGCCGTAACGACTTAATTCTATTGCCAACAAACGCCTTGCCACAATGTTTGTCTCCTTTATTTCGAAGTTTTGATGTGTTTTCATATTTTTATTCTTCAATTTTTGCTTTTAGAAAATTGAAATGTATTCGAGTATATCTGTGTAGAATGACTACTGAAAAGCAGACTCTTCCTCAAAGTAAAGAGACCTCCTTGGCACAAACCGATCCCACTTTAAACAAGGTTTCTGAGACTGAAACAACTACGACCTCTAGCCAAGTTTTTGCCCCCTTCCTTCGAACCTTCTCCAGATTAAAGCTAGGGATCATGAGAGACAATCTACCATCCTAACTCAGGAGAAATATGAACTATTGTGTAGTCAATACGGAATTCCTTTACGTATGCGATATTACCAAAAGATGGCATATTTGCTGACGACCCTCCTACTAGATATGTTGCCGTAAGAAAACAAATGCTTGCAGCTGGTGCTATTCCCCCGTTTAATCCTTTATTGGGGCGAATCTTAAATCATCTAGGCATCGCTCCTTTCCAACTCCATCCTAATGGGTACACAGTTCTACTGGGCCTTTTTGTCCTTTTCATGGATACGACAAAGCAAGAGCCTACTTTCCAGGGCCTTCGGTACTTATGTTCTTTCAAGAGTAGGAAGGACACCCCCGCTATTATGCACGTTGAAGGTGCCAGAAACCGGAAGCTGGTTCACGAATTACTGGACAGTGTTTCAGGGTTTTTAAGCCAATTCCTCTTCGTCAGATGCCCTGAGCCATTCCGAGGGCAATGGATAGATGGAGGTAGTATGCGTATCTTATTAAGAGGTCTTGACATTACTTCCCTTTGAGTTATACGTTCTTACATCATTTCCTTTTGAAATGTAGTACTCCCTACCCTGATTAAGGACAGCAAAGTACCCCTTCTATTAAAGCCACATACAAAACACTAAAAGCTATTGATGAGGCTAAGAGAAGTAGAAAGCTTTTAATTACAGATAGCATTCTTCACCAATACAAACTACTTCATCCCTTAAGGAAATTTTTATGTAAGGCTGGACCTTCCACTCCAAAACCTAACCTTACAAAATCAGATTTAGTAAATCCAGACGACAGGAGTGTAACTCAAGCTGATCGAAACTCTTCCGTTGACCCTTCCTTGAAAAGATGTTCAGGGTCTATTAGTGGAAAAATGCTACCCTCATCGAAGACTTTGGATAAGGATGAAGACTCTAACCGTCATAGAGGCGAAGATCCCACAACATCAGTTGAGTTGATTGAGAAAGAAAATATCTCCCCGCATTTTGAGCCAGAATTAAATTCCGAACAGGTTAGAAGAGATGATAGGGAAGTGAATCCTTCTAAACTTGAGTACGGGATTGAACATGATGGTGAAGACGTAGTTGAATTAGAAACCGATCCAAATACTACAATTATGACTGGAGATTCTGCTACTGAAAATGTAGCTAAGGAAGAATCTACAGGTACATTTGACAATTTGAGTGATCTCAACTCTGCTAGATATCTTAGTCAGGATGGTTCGGTTACTCAGCCTCTCGACCCTCAAACCATAGAAACCGGACTTAGGGATGCAGCCTCAACTGAGTCAGAAAAGCCTCTTAAATTTTTAGGAATTCCCTTAAACTCAGAGGATATGACTGGTCTGTTAACAATAGTATCTTTTAAAGAAATTCATCTTGTGTATTTCAATTATTTTCCTCTGTTTATATCTTGCTTTAGCATTCTTAGATACTGTATAGTTTCAAGCATCTAAAACTAATGCATGTCTCATTTCAGGTTTAGACATGTACGGGAAACACTCGTCAAGAATCAGATCGGATTTCAGTAAGAGGAGCAAAGCTATCGATCCGAAGCACTTACTACAATCCGAACCTTGGCAATCATCCCGTCACCATGAGCATCCCCATCCTCCTCCACCCTTGAAGCCCTCTTCTCGGTCTTTTCATGTATCAAAATCCATTCTGACTGAGGAACAAAGAAAGAAGATACGCGAGGAAGAAAAGGAAGAGGCTAGAAGGCGCAGTTGGCTAAGGGAAGACACTCCCGATGAAAGGGAGCGAGGAAGGAAACGAGAAATGGATGGTTTTTTAAGCATTCCCGAGTGCAGAAGCTGCCTATTAAACCCCGACTTCCTTCATCCTCTGGCCCTCCTGGTCCTTCAGCTGAGATCCATTTGATTATCAATAAACATCGCCATACTCCTGGCTCGACGAACATCTCCTTTACCGAAAAGCTCACGGGTTGTAACTTGAAAGGTCTTTACTTTGGTCGTGGAGTAAGCATAACCGACGCCGACGATTTTCTTAAAGAGGTGGATGCGGTTATGAGTCAAACACACACCCAGCTCAATACTGTTTAGAGTCAACTTGAGACAAAATGGAATATCGTAAGAGATACCTTTTATCAAAAGTTGCATGGATGGGAGAAACTTGGTGATGACCTCCAAAAGCGCCATGATTCTCATCTTACGAAAATTGCCAAGCTTGAGGATGTTAAAGTCGAATGGGAGAAGGTTTTGGATGATCGTGACGCTACTATCGTAGTTCTTAATAAAAGAGTCGCAGAACTGGAGGCATCAGACGACGAGATTAAAAAACTCCGGGAAGAACACGAGGCTTCCAAACGAAGAGAAAAAGATTCCATAGCTACCAAGTGCGATGTTAATGTTGAATTGGCCATGGAGAAGGATTTCTCCAAACAATATCAGGAAGATGCCGCTAATCTCCGTAAGGTGGTAAAATCTCTAAAGGCTTCCAACCAGACACTAATGGCCAAGGTCGAATCCCTTGAGAAGGACAAGATAACTACAGAAGAAACTCACAAACAAGCTATGGACGAAGCTGATGATGACATGTTCCGCTTCTATGTCAACAGCATCATGAGTCGTGGGAGCTTGCATTACCTAGGGGATAGTTCTGCATGTACTTTGGCGCATGTTTGGGAGCGAGTGCTTGAGATTAATGGTGATGATTGTAGCGAGGACGAACTCATTGACAAACTTTTAGACGATAGGTCCAAAAAGGCTTTGGCAGAAGGAAAGGCAAAACTAATGGACGAGAGGACTGGTACTTCTGGTGAGAAAATTCACACTCAACCAGATGTCAACCTTCCTGTTGATCCCTCGGCCTTTGAACCTTCTGGCTCATAAACATTAGCTAACCTGGATGATGCTCCTAAAGGCAAAAATGTCACCATTGTAGGGGATATCAATACAGAGGATATTGCTAATGAGCATGGTGAAAACGATGAGGCTGATGATGACAATCCCGACCATCGGAGAATCGAGCATAGGGATCCCTCAGAGAATCATCTAGATATAGGTAAAACTGAAACTAACTTTACCCTGTCGTGCTTAGAGTCCATTTTCGATTCACATGGGTCCCTTGCTTATTATGCTCAATGTTTCCATACTTTGAATTTAATTTCTCCCCTATCTTCTCTTGCCGTAGGCAATGCATTGACAACAGGAGCTATTAAGGCTGACTCACCATTGACAACTTTTCCTCTTACTTCTGTCATTACTCCCCCACCTAGTAACACACCCTTGCTTGTTGCAGGTCCTGGGTCACAGGATGCAAAGATCGGTGTCTTCTAAGATTTGGATGTCGTTGACTACAGCCTTAGTGACGATCTTGAAGTTATTAATGCAGATGAGAGTCCCCGGGTTACTACCAAGGAGAAAGGAAAGAAGTCTGCCAAGTCTTCATTATCTAAGAACAAGAGGAAGAGGAAGAAGGAATGGAGGCTACTGCTTTTTCTTCCCAAGAGAATCGGAGTAACGTAGAAGAGACCCCTCCAACTTTGGCTAAAAATTCTGCTTTGAGATCAAGTGATAGGAAGAAATGACCGCGCTTAGTAGTAGCTTAATTTTAGTTGTTAATTATTTCCTTTTGCATGTTGTACTTAAGCCGGTTGTATATGCGGGCGCCGATCCTCGCTCATTACTTTTGTACTTGTCGTCTTTATGCACTCTATCATCTGACATTTTGCATTGTAGCTTGTGACTTTATGGTATAATTCTGCTTTGTTGTCAAGAAATTGTATCCTGCTTTTCATGCTTTAAATTTCGCTTTCAGTCTTGCTACTTCTCTATTCTGCATGCCTGCTTTGCATTTGCAATATAGATTTTGCATCACAAATTGTTTGTTATTATAGACTGAGTTAACCCAACCAACAAGATTAGATTTTCCCGATCTTGACTGAGATGATGTCCAAAATCCTTTCGCATAAATAGCCATTTTACTAGGATCTTTGACTTCACCTTAGTCATTTCAGGAAATCTAGTTTTGTTGATTGGAATGATCCAGTGCCGAATTTTCATAGAATTATGACCAGATTGTGGTATGTTTTTAAGAGAGCATTATTAGATTTTATTAATGCGACGGTAATGCCCCCATTCCATAACTGGTTTCAATACTTCGGGGATTTAGGCATAATATTTACAGTTAGATAAAGGAATCTGTTATTCCTGGTAACTGAGTGAGTCATTTACGTGTGGTTTTTTATCAGATAACTTTGAGGGAAATTTTTAGTTTTGTTACTAAATGAATTTGGAAGATTCGGCTTATAAACGGATGTCCTTGAAAGGACCTTTGATCCGTTTTTCGTTGGATCTGAATAATTCAGACGCTTGTTGAACTTGTCGGATGCCTCCTAAGAGGTCTTTGGGTCCGTCAGTAACTGGGTTTGTAGGACCCAGAATCAATAGCTGGATTTGGAAGATCCAGCATCTGAGCGGATGTCTCCAAAGAGGTCTTTGAAAATCCTGTGTTTACATCGCTATACAGCCATGTATAAATGGCATCGGCAATGAACCGGGTGACCCTCGGGGAGGTCTTGGGTTTAAAGCCCGGTATTTGTATCGCTATCCGACCATGTTTAAATGGCACCGACGATGAACCGGGTGCCCCTCGGGGAGGTCTTGGGTTTAAAGCCCGGTATTTGTATCGCTATCCGGACATGTTTAAATTGCGTCGGCGATGAACCGGGTGCCCCTTAGGGAGGTCTTAGGTTTAAAGCCTGGTACTTGTACCGCTATCCGACCATGTTTAAATGGCGTCGGCGATGAACCGGGTGCCCCTCGGGGAGGTCTTGGGTTTAAAGCCCGGTATTTGTATCGCTATCGGCCATGTTTAAATGGCGTCGGCGATGAACCGGGTGCCCCTCGGGGAGGTCTTGGGTTTAAAGCCCGGTATTTGTATCTCTATCCGGCCATGTTTAAATGGCATCGGCAATGAACCGGGTGCCCCTCGGGGTGGTCTTGGGTTTATCACTGTACTGTTTCAAGTGACAGACGCTAGTTTACTTGTCAGATTCTGGTTGTGACTTGTCAAAACTGGGACTTCGAACTCTATTATTAGGACTATGCCCCTAGGGTGAAATTCAAAATTTGATCCGTAGTTTGGGTTTGGAGTTCTTTATGCCCCTTATTTATGGTTTTTCACTTCACACCCACTATAGCAAAAGTTTATAGATGTTTGAGTATTAAGCAACATGTGCTTGAATTTCTCCTCATCGGGGATGTGATGTAGCATTCCGCAAGTCCTATTTGGTTCTCAATGCATTTTCGTTTGCTTAAAAAGCCTGTAATTAAAATCGATGTTAGTAACTTGGAATTTAAAACCTGCAAATGTACGATTTTTTGATAGGCAAAGTAATTTCTTTCACTAATTTGTACAAACTTTGCGATGATAGTCACAATGCATGATTTATTAACAATTCATAATATCTGTATGATGTTAAATATGTGAAAGAAACTTCAAACAAAGTAATGGCGAAGATGAATGCTATTCCATGCTCGAGGAAGTGCGATTCCGTCTGTTGTTTTTAACTCAAAAGTGACATCTGCAAAATTCTGGCTTATCACGTATGGTCCCTCCTAATTGGGTTCAAATACCCCGGTTCCTGTCATAATTCTCTTTAGGACGAGGTCTCCGACTTGAAAAGTTCTTCGTTTGACTTTTGCATTGAAATATCTAGCTACTTTCCGTTGGTGGCCTGCTATCCTAAGCTCTGCTCCTTTTCGCTTTTCCTCAAGTAAATCAAGTGCCTCCAATTGCAATTCTTCATTTTTCTTTTGGTTAATGTAGATTCTGCGGTGGGTTGGTACTTACAGTTCCACTGGAATCATAGCTTCTGACCCGAATGCGAGTGAGAATGGGGTGTGCCATGTGGCAGTTTTATGTGTTGTTCGGTACGCCCATAATGCAAAAGGTAGTTCATCGACCCAGTTGCCTTTGGCTTTTTCGACACGCTTCTTAATGGTTGACTTTAGTATTTTGTTGATGGCTTCCACTTGCCCATTTGCTTGCGGATGAGCCACAACTGCAAAGCTCTTTTTGAACTTGTATTTAGCGCAGAAGTCTAGGAATTTGTTGCTTTCAAACTAGGTTCCATTATCGGTGATGATCTTTTGTGGCACTCCGAACCTGCAAATGATGTTTTTTGAAACAAAATTGATCACTTTCTTTGATGTGATTGTAGCCAAAGGTTCTGCTTCAGCCCATTTGGTGAAGTAGTCGACAGCTACTATAACGTATCTCATATTTGCTTTTGAGGCGGGTAATATCCCAATCAAATCTATACCCCAAACCACAAATGGCCATGGGCTGACCATTTGAGCTAGTTCTGTGGGAGGTGCTCTTAGAATTTTAGCGAATCTCTGGCATCTGTCACACTTCTTTACATAAGTCATGGTATCTAGATTTATATCAGGCCAGAAATAGCCATATCGCAGAACCTTCTTGGCTAACGTTTGACCGCCGGTGTGTCCTCCGCATTCACCCTCGTGAAACTCTGCCAAAATTGCTTTAGATTCCTTCTTGGTCACACATCGCAGCAATGGCATGGAGAATCCTCACCGGTACAGCCTTCCGTCTTGGACGAGGTACAAAGGGGCCTTACGTAATACTTTCCTTTTGTTTTTCCGCTCTTTAGGTAGTGTCCCATTGAGGATATATTCTTTGATTGGAGTCATCCACGATGTAGGTTCTTTAACGGTTTCCATTATCCATTCAACACTCGCTTCCTCAATGGTTGGGGTAGAAAGGACTTCGATGGGGATTAAACCCAGCAGCTGAGTGTCTGATGAACTAGCATACTTGGCAAGAGAATCCGCTTTTGAGTTTTGTTCTCTTGGGATGTGAGATATAACATAGTAGTCAAGGTCATTTAGAAGTTCCATAGCTTTGATTAGATAAGAAGGGAGGTTTCCTGTTTTGGTTTGGAACTCCTTGCGTACTTGACCTACCACCAACCGAGGGTCACTGAGAATCTGTAAAGTTTTTAGGTTTAGCTCTTTTGCCAGCTTTAACCCTATTATTAATGCTTCATATTCGGCCTCATTATTGGTTTATGGAAATTCCAATCTCAAGGTATAGTATAAAGAGTAACCTTTTGGGGTTTCTAAGACGATTCCAGCCCCTGAACAGTGGTCGTTTCTGGATCCATCAAAGTATAGTTTCCAGGCAATTTCTGTTTCCACTAGTTCCTTAAGCTCTTCTCCCTTGTTTCTAAACTCAGCAATAAAATCCGCTAGGGCTTGGCCATTGATGGCTCTTCGAGGATGGTAAGTGATGTCATATTGACTTAACTCAATGTTCCATTTCAGTAGCCTTCCTGAAGTTTCTGGGCGAAAGAGTATCTGCCTTAACGGTTGATTGTTGAGGACCTTGATAGGATGAGATTGGAAATACGGTCTCAGCTTTTTTGAGGCAACAAGGAGGCAATATGTGAGCTTTTCTAGTTTAGGGTAATTTAGCTCTGCCCCGGCGAGCCTCTTACTAATGTAATATACCGGCAATTGCACTCTTGTTTCTTCTCGGATTAGTGCTGCACTCAAGGCATGCGATGAAACTGCTAGATATAAAAACAGATCCTCTCTATCCTTAGGTTTTGATAACATTGGCGGTGATTCCATATGTCTTATCAATTCCTCGAAAGCCTCCTGACACTCCGAGGTCCACTAGAAGTCCTTCTTTCCTTTCTTCAAAGCATCGAAAACTGGAATGCATCGATCCATTGCTTTGGAAATGAATCAGTTCAGTGCTGCTACCTTTCCATTTAAGCTTTGGAGCTCCTTTTTTGTCCTTGGGGCCTGCATTTCCCTTAAATCCGCAATTTGAGAGGGATTCGCCTCGATGCCCCTAGCGTTGACGATAAACCCGAGAAATTTCCCCGAAGAGACTCCGAATGAACATTTTAATGGGTTTAGTTTCATCCCGTACTGCCTGAGTATGTGAAACATTTCTGCCAGATCCTCGAGGTGATCTTCAGCCTTCTTTGATTTGACTAGCATGTCGTCTACATATACTTCCATTGTATTCCCTATTTGAGATTTATTATGGAGTTCACAAGACGGTAAGTCGCTCATGCGTTTTTCAGTCCAAATGGCATGACTTTATAGCAGTATAGTCCTCTATCCATTATGAAACTCGTGTTCTCTTCATCTGAATTGTGCATCATAATTTGATTATATCCGGAATATGCGCCCTTGAAAGATAGTAACCCATGCCCCACTGTTGCATCTACAAGTTGGTCAATTTGGGGCAAAGGAAAACTGTCTTTTGGGCATGCTTTATTAAGATCCGAGTAATCTATACACACTCTCCACTTTCCATTGAACTTTTTGACAAGTAATAGGTTAAAAACCCAATCTGGATACGTAGATTCTCTTATGAAATCATTTTTAAGTTGTCTATTTACTTCCTCTCTTAGAGCCTCGGATCTTTCAAATCCCTGCATTCGTCTTTTTTGTTTCACTAAAGTCAATTTTTGATTTATATTCAACTGTGAACAATTACATTTGGTGGGATCCCACACATGTGAGCATTCCCAGGTAAATACAACTAAGTTTGCTTTCAAAAACAAGATTAATTCCTTTTGCAGCTTCATACCTAACTGAGATCCTATCTTCAAGACCCAGTTAGGGTCCTTGTCGAATATTGTAATGGGGATAGTGTCTTCGGCTGGTGCTGCTCTATTTTCCCCCATACTGTTTTTCCTTTGATCAATTGCTTTCCGAGCACCATCGTGCTCGCCAGTATGGGGTTTTTGCTTTAGTTGCTATAAGAAGGGTTTTTGGATGCAGAGCGGCGGCTCTACATCCTTCTTCAATTCCTTCTTCCTTGCCTCTGCCAACTCGACCAAATAACACTCCCTTGCTACTTGTTGATCACCTATAATCGTACCAACACCATTCTCTATTGGAAATCTCATAGTGAGACGCCACAGAGCCATAGTTATTCTGAATGCTGCAAGAGTAGGTCTTCCTAGGAAGGCATTGTAAGCAGAGGGTTCATCAATTACAACAAAGTCCGGTACCAATGCGGCTTTCTACCCCCTTCTCCAAGCTCCACCAACAGACTGATGACACAATTGGCTGAACAACTTGACCAGTGAATCCATGGACCTTATTCTGACAGGCTTTTACGTCGCTCATGGAATGCTTCATCCTGTGGAATTCGCTAAAGAAGAGGATATTGACTGATGCTCCGCTGTCGACTAACACCCTTCTAACTATGGCAGGGCCCAGACCAATGGTTATCACCATTGGATCCTCTATAGGCGTTATGATCCCAGTCAGATCTTCATCTTTAAATATGATGTCGTCTCGCAGGATTCTCGGTACGTTCGCCGATAAAACTTCATCTACGGTCATGAGTTCACCTTTTTCGAAAAGTTTTTCACCTCATGAGCATACTTCACCATATCCCCCTAGATTTTCCCAACCGGGTAGGGGCCTCCTGAAATGGTATTTATGATCATCCTTGGTATAACAGCAATCGAAGCGCTCTCATTCTGTTTAGGCTATCCTGTAGAGGTTCCTTGGTCTTGAGTTCCTTGAGCATTCTGGTAGTTCTTTGTGTACTGTTGATGCCTGTTTTTCCTTATCAGTTCTTCTATTAAGCTTTTCAAATGTCTACATTCGTTTGTGCTATGCCCGGGCTGGTTGTGAAATCGGTAGAAGCTGCCGGACTTTATTGCGTTATCAGTGACTCTTAACTTCCCGGGCTTTGGGTACTCTTCAGTATCCTTGGTCTCCATATAAATGTTCTCTATGGTATCATTAAGAGGAGTCATTTCAGAATTCTTGAAGAAACGAATCTTTTTATTGTTTTGACCATCTTTCCCTTCATTCCCCCTTTTCTGATTTCCTCCGGCATTTTTCTGACCTCCATGCACATTTATGTCTCTCTTTTCTGATGGCTTCGTAGTTTCTGTAGTTTCCATTGCATAGGCCGGATCCTCATCCACGCCTATATGCTCCTCTGCCTTGTCAAATAGCTCTTCGAGAGTGGCAGGCTTCTTCTTCTTGATCGACCTCCCGAGTTTGGTCTTTTCCTTATACCTCCCTTTAGAGCCATCAAAGCCAAACATGGCTCATAGTTTCCAACTTCGGCCACAGTATTAAAACGATAAAGAAAGGCTTTAATGGACTCCCCTGGCCCTTGTTTCAACTCATTCAATTCCATCACATCACGCACCTAGGTTGCTTGAAGCCTGAATTGCTGTCTGAACAGCTTGGCCAAGGTAGCAAAGTCATCCACGGATTTAGGCGGGAGTTTTGTGAACCAGAGTGAAGCTACTCCTTCCAAGTAGGTAAGGAAGTATAAACATTTGAGCTCATCAGTAGCACGTGCCCCATCCATGTGCTGATCATGCTTGAACAGGAACACGTTGGGATCTCCGGTTCCATTATAAGCTTGCACAACTGGGGGTTTGAAATTATCTGGATATGGCGCCATTTTTATTCTTTTTGTAAGTTGGGTTTTTGTAGGAGCAAATCCCCATTCCTTCTCATCATCCACCTTTTTCTGGCTCTCATTCATGATCTTCCGTACCATTCCGAATATTCGCTCCTCCTCATTGAGTTAGTCCACGGGGCAGAAGCCTTCCTCTTTACTGGATGTTTGCCTCCGCAAACGATCGCGGTTCAGATTCCGGGGCCCTGGACCTCCCGCATGGGGAATTGCCCCTTTTGTGGAACCAAACGCTTGTTGAGGATTGCTTTTCCAGAGTGGTTATGAGTAGGTGGCTTCATTTCCTTATGACTAGGATTTACAACCTCTTGGACATAATTTCCTTTATTTGGGCTCGAGGAAGAAGATCCGGTATCTTCTGTTCCAGTGGTATTAGCAGTTTTGAGACGGCTTGCACTCATGGTGACTTTGGCCGTTGCGGCTTGCATGGCAAACATGCTTTTTAGCTTCTTCATCATGGCCTCGTTCGCAATATCAATTCAGCTCGTCGTTCCAGCTACCACTTCATCCAATTCCCTCCTTGTTACGGCAGTTCCGGCTTTAGAACTTTCTCCGACTTCAAATTGATTAGTATGCGGGGTATTTTCTGTGTTAGTGGCATTATCGACATCTTCGATGCTTTTACTTGTAACTTTCTTTGGTGGTTTACCAGGATTACCCATGACTTTAGAGGTAAGTATCCCAACATAGACAAATTAGATGATTGGAGCGTATTCAGAAATCCAATGCAAGGCTTTCTACCTTGTTAGAGAGCGAGAAATTGATTGGCAATCCGGGCCCCTCGGTGGGCGCCAAATGTTTGCTCCAAAATTGGGATCAAACACCAAAGGTGTAAAAAGTCACACTCCACCTATTTGGTAAGAATATGGGGCCGCGAATTTGCAAAATAAACGAATAAAAGCAAGTAAGAACACAAAGGAATTTTTATAGTGGTTCGATTCTCTATGAATCTACGTCCACTTTCAATCAATTCTCATTATAATATTCAAGCTTACAACATATGAATTTTCCTCATTACAATCTTTTCTCTCTTTTCTCCCTCCTTATGATCTAATTTCTCTTGAATTTGGTGAAGAAAATGAAGAGATCTTTTAGCTTTGCTGTGAATCTTAAACCACTTGTGTGCTTTGATCCTCTTTCATGAACTTCATAGATTTCATAGTGAATTAGCATTTGATTTAGACTTTGGAGAGGATTCGAGAAGATATGAAATTGCTTGAGAGATTTATTATATAGCTTGAATGAGATTGAAGATGCTTAGATCCAATTGTAGAAAGCTCTCATGATCATTGACTTGGATTTGATCTTCATGAAGTTAGAAAAGTGTTGATGAATTCATAGAAGCCATTAGAGAAGTTGTAGATGAGCTTTGAATTTGACGGAGTCTCCTCGTAAGAATGGATTTTCCTCCCCCTCCTCAAATGAATTATGAGGGGTATTTATAGGTGATATTCAGACCAGGTGGCAGTTCTGTAATTACGCAGAAAACGCCATGACTCATGTCGCCACCGACATGACTCATATCTTCACTATAACTCATGTCGCCAGCGACATGATTCATATCGCAGGGTGGATTAACTCTCGGCGCCTTGAGCTTGCGACACGACATGACTCTCCTTGGCGTGATTCAAGTCGTGCGGACGATAGCTGTCAATAATCTGGTGATAACTGGATGCGGCATAGTTTCTATTATGGCATGACTGACGACTTGACTCCTTATACAACCAAGCGTAATGGCGTTGTAGTCCTAATGGTATGAAGTACATGATGCCTTGACTTAGGAGCAACTTAGTTCCATGCGACATGACCTTATAGTGCGGATTGGTACGGCTTTATGCAGTGGAATACTATTGATACCATGTCGCGGAGCGGTATGGTACATCCGATATGAACGTGTAACATATTGATGCTATGCAACGATCTGACCTCAGAAGAATGGCACGTCATGTAACCCATCTTATGTCGTTCACGACATGGTGAATGGTGTGATGATTATTACGACTTATCTCCATGTCGCTACACCGGTCTAACATTACATACGAGGCCGACTTGACTGACCCCGACTTGTGTTGCTTGTAGCGACTTGGTATGGTATGACATGGTGGTATGGTTGAACTCTCTTCCTTGCGACATGGTTTCATCGTCTTGGCCCTTTTGTTTTGATATGGCTTTCGACAAATTAACTAACTCAACATGTCTCAAACCCCTAGACATAAAAACCATCTCCAATTATCCACATTTTTAATGGAGAATATACCCATAGCTAAGGGGAAAATCTGCAAATAAAAAAGGTAAATAGGCAATCAAATTAAAACATCGATACCTATAAATAATAACTGATACCAGCAAGTACCTAAAACTAATATCAGAAAACTAGAATTAATTAATGAAAACTAAAAATCAGAAGAAAAAAAACTAGATACTTACAGGTACATAAAACTGATACATAAGAATTGAAAAAAATAAATTTTAACAAGAAATCATTAAACCTGATACAAATAGGCACCTAAAACTGATATATAAAAAGTAGAAAAAAAATAAAAAAAATAGGACATAACATAAGCTGATACTATAAGTCACCTAACACCAATATCTAAGAACCAAAAAAAATGCATGAATAAGAAAACTATACCTTGATTACCATTCTTTGCGGTAGCTCCCATCAAAACACCCGGTCGTCCCTTTAAGTGAGCAGTGTCTAAAAAAATCATGGTGCGACAATACTCAAACCCATGTATAAAAGAAGCAAGGGCAATAAACACCCTCTTGAACTAGTTAGTATTGTCATTAATCTCTAAGACAACATAACTACCTGGGTTGTGATTTTGTAGTGCCTCCAAATACCATCTCAAGTCATCGTAAGACATAACGTCATTACCATACAACTTAGTCAAAGCAAACTATTTTGCAGAATAAGCAAATAGATAATACAATTCAATATTATATTCTCAACGAAAATCAGCTATGATCTCCTTAAGCTTCTGACTTGGATGATCATGAATTTCATCTATAATCAATGATTTAATAAATGAGCTAGAATTACAGAGATTGCTCAACTTTCTAAGACCACCATTACAAGAATGCTCACTAACCAAATTCCGAAAGAAAAATCTATTAAGCTATTCAAAATCACAAGTAGCATGAACTTTAAACTGCCATTCAGTAGAAGAGGAAAAAGAGCAAACAACAGTTATTCTAGAAGAAGTATTCTTTAAAAAATGTAATTCATATACAAATGAGATGAACTGAAATTGGATTCAAACCAGAAATTGGAACTTAATACCCGGGAGATTGAAAAATATTTTAAAGTATATTAAAATAATATAGCTTTGTTTTGGAAGATTTTTTTTATTTATTAAAAATCATTTTTAATGGATTTTGAAAGTGGTAAAGCACTGAATTCACTTCAGTGGTTGGAAAACAATTCCGATGATGACTATCGCATCATCAATGTCCATTTTCGAGTTTCTAAGTGGTGAATTTCTACCTTAGAAAAGTTTTTGGTGGAAATAAATATACGTGTATATTTATATGATTTATAAAGGATTTGAAATGAAAACCCAGAATTTGAATTATGGAATTAAAATTTATCCTATGCAAGTTAAATGGGTCGAAGAGCATAAATTGATTTAGAATCTATTTAAATAAATTTGAATACATATGAATGGAATATGAATTGGTTATAAATCATTCAGAATAAATGAATGTGAGTATATATGACGTGTAATATAAACGAAAACCAAAAGTTTTGGTAGAACTGAAAATGTAGAAATATGAAATGTTGAGTTTCAACATAAGTGTGTTTTTAAAGTAAATGGGTTTGAGGCATTTTTCCTGCCTTAGTAATTTCGGGGACGAAATTCCTTTAAAGGGGAAGAATGTAACAACCCGGATTTTTTGTCAATTAATTTTAAAATTTAATATTAATTTAAATGTTGAGTTGATAATATAAATGGATTTTATATAGAGTTAACGATTTAATAATCGAATACGATTTAATTTCTAGTATATCGGATTATCGTAATACGAAAACGAAATATAATTGAATTTGAAATAGAACTAAATTGGAACAGTTCAGATGATTAGTATAAATTCTATTGAAGTTAGAACGATAATAATAATTTATTATCGATGAATTTGGTTGTTTTGAATTTAATGTATATTATATCGATTTAATATGTAACTTATGAATAGTCGATTCTCAAACGACCACGGATTCCAGCGAAACCAATTTTATAAAGTTCGGAATGTCAAACTATAGTAGGATGTCAAATTTCATTGCGACTGGAAATCCTATATAGTCATCCAAGAGTAAAACATTCAATGGATAATACGTAGAAATAAAATATAATATAATTTGGCTATCTTCCTTAGTAAGCCAATCCTATATCTTCCCTTGAAACATATTCCTCAAGTTAATAAAATAGGGTCGCTACACTTTCTTATTTGATTTCAACAAAATCGAAACCTCCTCAATTGTGTTTTTCTCGATAATTCAAAGGAAATTAAAATTGGAAGCCAAACTCTTCGTTCGTATATCTATTTTCTCCTTCGTGCCATATTTCATTTAACAGAAGAAATAAAATCGAAGCTCCTCCTTCATTCGGATGTTCAAATAATTCTATAAAATCAAACCCTTCATGAAAGCGATCGATTCAATATTCGTTTAGCTTGTTTTCTCAAGAACTTCACGTGATATCCACGATTTAAGGTTTGGTCAAACTGATTGTCGCTCAAAAATTGGGCCAGCGTGAGCTTCGACCCGAGTTCCTAGGCGGTGTGGTAGAAATTTGGGAATTAGGTTTTGGATCTTGTTTTATGGTGAGGCTTAGCATAAGACGTGTGGATTTGGAGTAGTTCAGCTTCAATTCATGTTGCATCATGTAGCTTCTACGGTGGAAATGATTGAACACAATCATATGGAGGCATGCGAGTTAAGGAATGATGGGCTAGCAAGGTGGAGTTCGTGATGATGAGATCGTTGATGAGCTCTATTTCCATTTTCATGGAGTAGGGAGGTCGTGAGAGAAGAAGGATGATTCACTATGATGGGTTTGTTTGTGAAGCAGGCTGCCAGTAAAGCTAAAGTGGGGAAGACGTATTAGGAGATGTAATTAGGTGAGATTAATTTAGCAATTAATTTATCGTAATGGAGTTTAAATTTTATAAAATGTTTACAAAATTGTAACATAAATTTCTATGCCATCAATGATTAGATTTTAGCGAAACTAGATAGATTGGATTCGTAACAACGCTATCTACGCGATGAGATTTGGATTGGAATGGATTACGATAAAAATCAAGATGAGTAAACTCACTCTCTGGTTCGTTTATAATTTTATTATAAATGAATTGTTATCCTAAATAATTTTTTTATGTATCCTTCCTTGAAAGAGGATGGGTATTATTTATGTTGTCTAACATCTGTGGATGCAGGAAAAATAGGTTGGAGGGATCCAACTAGATTCCTCAAAATTTAGTTTTTGTTTGTTTTCATATATATTATCATAATGATGTGTTAGAAAACCTGTGACTGATAATTGTGTGTTTTGGATGTTTAAAAATCACTGGCCCTAAATATAGATATATAAAAATATCGTGAAAAGAAATTTTGAGATTTAAAAGGGAAAATCTATTTTTCTAAAATAAAATTTGAATTTCGAATGGACTAGAAATATTAACTTGCTTTGAATAATAAAAACAAGCAGTTCATTTATAAACGATGTTTATAAATGAAGTGAAATAAATAATCATTGGATAATTTGAGGAATGTAAATTCGAATGTGAATTTGAAAAGGGGAATTGAGATTATTTTCAAAAAGGAACGATGAAATTTATTCTGATATTCAGAATGTAAATTGAATTAAAATAAATACATATAGATTTATGATTGAAATTCGACTATGTCGAATTTATAAAAATAAATTATTTCCAGAAAGGATATCTGAATAATACTATATAGAAACTAAATTTAAATATGAAAATAGATTCTACAATTACACATAAGTTATAATAATAAAATATTCCAAAATAGGATTTGGTTTTTAATAGATTTTGAAATGGAACTTGTTTTAATGTATAAAACAAGGAGTGAATTTATAAATGATGTTTATAAATAAAGTGGGATAATTACTATGGGATAATTTAGGATTTTAAATTCAAGCATGAATTTAAAAGTGAATAGGAAATTGTTTTGAAAAGGGAATGATATATTTTATTCCAGAATTTGGAATATAAACTGAATTGAGATAAATCTAAGAAATTATAATTGGAATTCGATTTCATCGAATTTTATAAAATAATTTATTTCTAATGAAATTGGAAATTAATAATAGAAAATGAGTTGTGATTGAATTGATAACCAAGTAATGAAATAATCGACGATAAGGGATATTCGGAAATATTGAGTTGGATTTGGAAAACTGGATTAATATTTATATTTAAATATATAAGAAAGGAGTTGAAATTTATTAATAAACAAAGTTTAAACATTTATATTTAAATATAATTAAATGAACACACCGCAGCGCGATAGTTCGTAATTTGATGTTTCGAACTTCGATTAGGTATATAAAACTCAATTTAAGTCGGAATTCCTTGAAACAAGAATCGTCAGGACCAATTAAATAATAGTTTTCTAATGGAAGAGAAAAATCTGGATTTCGTCTTATAGATTTTGAGTTATGTCAAAATTAAATTTTCAGAAAAACAACGCTATAATCGTTTAAAAACCATAACGGTTTATTTAATAAAATAAAAAGTTTTAAGCAAATAAAAATTATATTTCCATTAGAAAAATCTAGAATTGAGTTATAAAATAAATATGAACTCAAGTGAAGTTGATGGATTGATTTTTGAAAAAAAAAATCAGATATTTATTATTGAATAGAATTAACTAAGCAGAAGAAGAATTAGTTAATCGAGCTTTGGATCGAGTTTAACTTTAGATAAGTAAATCGGATTTGTCAATTAATATTCAAAATCGAATATGAAACTTGAATTGAAAATGGAATTCAATTGGTTTATACGCAAATTAAAATTTTATATGAACGTGATATGTTCAAACAAAAAAATGAAATGGGCAAAAGAGCTAATTAAAGATAAATTAGCGAATTGAGTTAGAAATGATTAGATTGGGTTGGAATAAATTGGGAATGAACATATATATGTAGAATAGGTATGGAATGAAGAGAATGAAGATTATAATTCGAGTGCCCAACAAAAAAGGTACACGTTTAAATTCCATATGAGATTTTATGAGCCCATTGGGCAAGCTGCTTGGCTTTTTGATTTTCTTTTTTAATGGAAAGGGCCTAGAGAGATGAGTTGGGGTTTGAGCTATTGAGCCGTACAAAGGAGGTGCTGGCAAAATTTTCCAAATATTGAAGGAGTTAGAATATGTTTAATAATAATTGATAACTAGAAATCAATATATCAATACATATAGAATTCAATAAGGAAACGAACTTAAAATAGAACATTTTTACAAAAAGGAATTCTATAAATTAAAATATGGAAAGAATAGAAAGAGAATGTATGCTCTTTTTAATAATAATAAGAATAAGAAGGGATAGTTGGTTATATATGGTGTTAATTATTCGAGATAAGTGGTCTTGTCTATTTTAAAATTAAAGATGTTATTCAGTCAAGGTCTGAGAGGTAATTATACCGCAACTTGATTGATTTTCATTATTAACCGATAAATAGGAAGAATCAGTCTCGAAGATAAATATTTAAAGAGATTTAGTTGAATGCAATAATTTGGGTTGTTGTAACGATGTTTTACACGATAGTCTTTTTAACCCAGGTAAGTGGAACTTTGGAAATATAATAATAAATATTTCCTAAGTATAGAAATAAATGGTCATAAAAGGGAGAAGTAATTGGAAATGTTTTCCAATTATAAATAAAAGATATTTTCTAAATACAGAAAATAAAAGGAGGTGATATTCGAAAATGTTTTTCTAAATAGTGTAAGAGGCAGATGATTGTTGAAATTATTGGGTTAACAAATATTGATAATGAAACGGATAAGTGATTTAATTAATGAAATATTAATAAAGGGGCACAGTGATTGTTTGATGCTTTGGATGAATGTTTGTTTTTCTTCGATAGTTAAATAACCGACTATAAAAGTATTGGCCAATATCGTTGTCAATATGGAGAAACCGGTTGGATTATTATCTGAGAACCACTCCGTATTGACAATAGCACTATGAATCAGATTATATGAAGACAATCAAAGACGGAGTAAAGTGCAATGGCTTTTTCAGTTAATCTTAGGTAGAAATTGCCTAAGATGGATTAATGGAAATTGTGCCTTCGGTTACGTTCAGCCCCAGAACGAACATGTATAGACGAATGTATGATAGAGTATTTTCAACGATCGCATATGTTGTTCTATACAAATATACATCTGGTGGCGGAGAATTTATTTTCTTAGAGTAATTTTTAGAACATCTTTGTGCAAATCAATTAATGATTAATGAATCTGACAATGTGGCATTCAAAGTGATTGTGCTATCAATGAAAGGTAAGTAATCATAACCTCAAGCTTTGCAACTAGGAAATGGTATAAAATCGGGTAGGTCGCATGGCTAAGTGGGTCGTACCCAATTAGAGTGTATTGTCACCTGATCTAGAGAAAATCATTTTGCTTCTTTATCTAATCGCTGCTATTTCTTCGGAATGGTTGTTGATCCCAACCATTGGTGACCATACATTCGATACTCTCAGGAGAAGTGAGGGGCCGGTCATGTTTACCCTCGGTTGCAAGATGTTCTTGTTGAACCCGGTTCCTCTCTAGAGATACATTGTCGGAAGGTGGTCCCATACCTTGTCGATTGGAATCCATTCTCCAATAAGAGCCAGCGGTTTTGATTGTATACTATGTATGTGGAGTGTGAGATGCAAGCGTTCCGTTAGATTGATATTTATTTGTTTTAGACGCTATTATAATATAGAATAATGTTGATTTCAAAGAATGTTTTGGGTTATCGTAAGGTAAAAACCATCTGTGTTTATGTGCGGATCAGTCTTACGATTATCCTTTCTTTTAAAAAGGATTTTTAAAAGTTAAACCAAGTGGTTGGAGTTTACCCACACCAGTCCTTGTTGATTGTTGTGTGCTTGGTACGCATGATAGGGGGTTCTCGCTTCGCGTTAAGTGGCGAACGGGAGACTCATACCCTACATGTCACGAAAATGTGGGTTAGTTGCGAGTCAAGTGGTAGGCCGTAAAACTAGGTGCTGGGGTACCTCTCTAAGCCACGGTGGGTTGTTAGCCTGCTGACTTGGGGTGGAGGGATGGTTTAAAAGCCTACTGAAATCGCAGGTTCATTAAAGTTGGTATTAGAGCTTAGGTTGAGCGAATACCTAAGCTTTGGTGGGGTTCACTCATTAGAGATAGGGTCAGTAGTACCGTAGAATGAGGTTGAGTGTATATATGAGAGAGCGTATTTGCTAGTTGATATAAAAATTGTTTTATATTGTGTGGCTTGTCCGTTGAGTGCCTTATAAATTCTGGTCGAATCGTGGGATGCCACGACGTCGATAGGAGTTTCTAAACACTTGAACAGAATAGTTCGACGTGATATTGTTTTAAAGTTGGTAGATGAAATAAGTTCACTCAAAAATGTATTTTGATATAAAAGGAATAATTTTCTGAAATTATTCGAACATATGGATTGAAACACCCCTCCTCCGTTAGGGTCACTCTCAAAGGGAATGCCCTAATTTTGGTGGAGGTTTATAAGTATGAGTCACAGATATACAAGACAGATATAAGAACACATATTTTTGAACAGCGGAAACCAACAACAACTTTTATTTCATTAAAATACGTGTTACACAAGCCATGCCATAAATGTCTTACAATACTTCCAAAAAACATAACATCTTCATAACTGTCTTGATTACATTATTTAAAGAAGCATAAAGAAAACATAAATAAACTGCAAAAGTCCCATAATTGTTGTCCAAAGCCATAGCCCAAAACGGAAAAGATCCAAGCAATACATTCTTTCTCTTCAAGCTGGATGTGAAAACTGGTCAAGCTGCGGTATTCCCTCCCTGTGGACCTGGGGGGGGGGGGGGAACGAAAGAAAAGAAGGCGAAAGAAAAGTAGAGTCAGACATAAAGCCTGAGTAAGTCTAGGACTATTCAGTCTATGAATAAAGAACCGGGTATGATAAGTATAAACTGGAAATGGGAAAGCATTATAAACTAAGTCAAGTGGTCTAGGGTCGAATACTATCGTACCCCATATTAATCTCTGTACCCATATAAACTAGTTCCCAACAGGCACCCCATAATCAGGGTGAAGTGATCCTTTTTCTGATGATCGGCTCCTACTCGCATAGTTACATGTGTCTTACGGCCCCCGATGTTGTAGTTACCTATGCTGGTCCCACCATGGGGTGTATCAAGTCCCATGGTGGCGGCCCGACACAATCCTAAAATGCACAGGTATGCTACTGGTGCCCAGTGCCTTATTTTTCTGCGCCGGAGTGTGTGCACGCCCGCACCCCATTAGAACCTACACTGCTGCACCACCGCCGTCGATTTGACCTCTTACAGTCAGCCCAGTAATCGTGCCCCACCCTGCCTAGTTCAGGGTATCCTGATACACCTTGTAGGGTTACTGCTGAAAAGGGTCCCCCGCTACTAGGTTTTCTATTTCTAGCCAACATGCTAAGTTGGTTAAGTGTTTTATAAACCTAACCCCCAATCAGTCTGTTTAGTTTAGCATGTTCCATTTTGATTAAGTATTAATATAATTTACTTAATCCTATCAATCCTGACTCAGCCTTAATTGTCTTATTAAAGCCTTGACCTCTCACATTAGACATGTATTGTTGTGGCTGTCTGTTGCCGGTTGGGTCCGGGAAGTCTTACACCACAACTCAGTCTAACCTCGGGTCCTTATTGGGCTCCGTGTTTAACCACCCACATTGGATAGGTATCGTTGTGACTACTGGACAGTCGGGCGGTTCCGCGCATGTTTACATCACAACTCAATCCAACCTCGGGTTAAACACATTGTATTTTCTACATTTACATATTTTGTCTCTTTTCTTTTTATATATAAATATTTGCGGCCCATTATTCAAATTTACCTTTATTGATTAAAATTCATTTATGCCACTTAATTTCTTTTCAAGGTTGTTGGCATGCGTCAAACATGCCAACACATATGTTCTATATTTTAGCCCAAACGTCATTACCCCCGTTTTACACATTCGCTCCAATGTAAGGTGTGTTGGGTTTAATACTTAAACCCAATTTAGCCAAATGAAAAGAGGAGGCTTATAACATGGTGTTTATAACTTAACATGAAAAAGGGGAGCGTGAACGCATGAACTTGCAACGAACGATTTAGTTAACATAAAGTAGGCACATGTGAACTCGCAATTGTAACATCATATAATCATGGCATAACATGAATCATTTTATTCATATAATCATGGCATAAACAATACTTAAACATGAATCAATCTATTCATATGATTATGGCATAGACAATACTTAAACATGAATCGTTCTATCCATAGAATTATTGCATAAACAAACCTAAACTTAAATCATGGTTCTTAATCTATCTATGTAAACTTGCAAGTGGAATGTAATTCTAATGTAATTCTAATGTAACTTATGTGTCACATATATTATCATATGATTATGCTAACAACATAAGCCTAAAAACATGTTTGTTTTTGTCACTATCACAATGATAGTCATGTTCATTGTTTAGTCATGTTCATAAAATTAATACAAGTTCACAATGATGCTTGTTTTTGTCACTATCACAAAAGCATGATTTTTATACTTGAACCATGATGCCAATTCCAACATATATGAATCATAATACTCAAATGGATCCCATTACACTAAAGATGACCATAAAATTATACATCATGTTGGCATAACAGTAAATCATATATTTGCATGAATCTCAAATAAACTATTACAACATATAGTTGTTACTTTCAACATGAGTCATATACTTGCAATTACCAAATGGGTGTTGTAAATAACTACCACAAAACGTAGTTTTCAATATGAATCATATGCTTGCGAATATCAAATCGTATACTACAACATTCCCAAATCGTTTATAATCAAAGCAACATACAAATATAGATTATTATCGCCACAATTCCATTTCATACTTCACACAAATCAACACAATTATTTAATTCACATTGGAATAGTACTCCACTTACAACGTATGACGAATCTTCAATTCAGGAATCTGAATTCTGAAATTGGAGATGCTATCCTTTGTTGTAGGTGTTGCTTTGATTTGATTAACGTTGCTTTAAGCTTTCAAATTATCTCCTAATCGTCTCTCAATTTCTGACGGCTATTCCTAGTCTCTCCTCAGCAGCATGACGACCTCATCTCCATTTTAGTTTGTGTGAATTAGGGTTAGTCTTAGGTCCTTTTTATAGAGTTTGTGAGTTGATTTAGACCGTCGATGGAGCTTGGTTTAATAATAGCCGTTCGTTTGAAGGAGAGACTAACCAGGAGCTGACAACTAGCCCTAGTGACAAAGCAAGGCTCAGAAAATCGACCAAACACAGACCAGGCCAGCCAGGGTGGACTGGGTTCGACCTGGCTCAGGGGCCAGGTCGACTCCCCAGTCGACCCCCAGGTCGACTCTAGAGTCGACCTGCCTGGGGCAGGTCGACCCCCAGGTCGACTCTAGAGTCGACCTGCCTAGGGCAGGTCGACCCCTAGGTCGACTCCCAGGTCGACCTGGCCTGGTAGGTCGACCCTAGGGTCGACCCCCAGGTCGACCTGGTGGGTTGGGCGGGAACTTTTCCCGCCTACTCTGATTGGGCTGAAATTCAAATCTGTTTTCGAAATTTGAATTTTCTGAAACTTCATCGGGCCATAATTTGGTCATACGGGCTCCGTTTTTCGAAAACTCAGACTCTATTTCGTGTATTTTTCCGAGACGAACGCAATGGCATATCCCGTTTCCCTTAATACTTTGATTTGAAATTTATTATACTTTAATTTGTGAATTTCACTGTTATAAAATACACGGGGTGTTACATTCTCCCCCACTTAAAAGGGTTTCGTCCTGAAATCTTCAAGTTCAGGAAGAATGTACATCCTAACATCCAAACACCCATCTACTCATCCATCAAACACGAGCATCCATTGTCCTTAAAAGACTTCTAATGCTTCATGATAATATGCAAAGTGTGTGTGTACATGTACTTATCTAATGCAAAATCAGGCGGTCTACTGATTCAGTTGACCTCCTTAATGCGAATTATGTAAGTGCCATGAATCCATTATGCATGCAATTCCTCCTATTCATGATTCTACATGAGTGCACAATCATTCATACAAATGCAACATCCATATGACAACACATTAAAGTTCAACAATATACGAATGCAAACATATATGCTTATGCAATATGAAGTGATTGAGCCGATCTAAAACCTAGATTGTGTGTGTATATGCAACCACGAGCAACCACTAGCAATCACTTGCAACCACTTGAAATCATCATCCATAACATGTTTCAATTACATGTTTTCATCCAAAGGGTTTCTACCTAAAAGATAGGGTCGAGGAGATATACCTAAACAGATAGATAAAAGCGCAACTTAAGGAAAAAGAAAAGTTCAAAGATGTACCCTCGAAAAGAAAAGGGTAGGCCGCGCGTATTCTAGCTTCAGTTTCCCAGGTTGCATCTTCTTCGGCGTCGCTCCACTGCACTTTGACGAGCTTGACTTCGCGGTTGCGTAGTTTCTTAACTTCCGTTCCTAATATGCGGGTTGGAACTTTCCTTACGGTTGCTTCGCGTTCCACTTTAGCTTCTTCTAGGATATTTGGCTCTACCACTTCAGCAGACTCATGTAGACATTTTCGGAGATGTGAAACGTGAAAGACGTTGTGAACTCTGGCCAATTTTTCGGGTAGCTCTAATCTATAGGCCATTTTCCCAATTTTCTCGATGATAGGGAATGGCCCTACGAACCTTGGTGCTAGCTTTCCTGTGGTTCCAAAACGAACAACGTTCCTTAGCGGAGATACCTTAAGAAAAACTCTGTCCCCAACCTTAAATTCAAGGTCGTTCCTCCTCTTGTCGGCGTAGGACTTTTGTCTGTCTTGGGCCGTCTTCATCCTTCTTCGTATTAAGTTTACTTTTTCTGAAGTCTCTCGGATCATATCTGGTCCAAGTATGAGCTTATCAGTAGACTCCCACCAACAAGTGGGTGATCGGCACGGTCTTCCATATAAAGCTTCGAAGGGCGCCATTCCGATGGTTGCTTGATAGCTGTTGTTGTAGGCAAATTCCACCAAAGGAAGAAGGTCTTCCCATGTCCCTCCGAAGTCAAGGACGCACAGTCTTAGAAGGTCCTCCAAAACTCTGTTCACTCTTTCTGTTTGGCCGTCGGTTTGGGGATGATAGGCTGTGCTCAAGCATAACCGTGTGCCTACCGCTTCTTGCAGACTCCGCCAAAACTCACTTGTGAAGATAGGGTCTCGGTCACTAACAATGCTGGATGGTATTCCATGGAGTCGAATGATTTCCTTGAGGTAAAGAGATGCTAGGGATGAGGCAGTTCTTCTACTTTTGACAGGTAAAAAGTGGGCGCTTTTAGTAAGCCTATCCACTATTACCCAAATGCTAGTGTTGCCTCTCCTAGACCTAGGCAGCCCGTCAACGAAGTCCATTGAGATGCTATCCCACTTCCACTGCGGGACCTCTAGAGGATGTAGCAGACCGCCAGGCTTTTTCTGTTCCGCCTTAACCTGTTGGCACACCATACACTTAGAAACGAAATCTGCCACGTCCTTCTTCATTCCGTTCCAAAAGAAAGTTCTTTTTATGTCCTTGTACATTTTATCTCCGCCTGGGTGTATCGTCATCTTGGAGTGATGTGCTTCCTCGAGAACCTTCTTTACTAAATCCCTTGTTTGTGGGACGCATAGTCTTCCGTCTCGCCTTAGCCAAACCTTATCATCGATGGAGTATCTGTTGAGGTGACTCGAAGTCTCACCCCTAATTAGCCTATCAATCGTTTCCACAAGCTGAGGGTCTTCGCGTTGTGCTGTCCCTATTGAGTCCACTAAAGTCGGGTGCACTTCGAGAGATGCTAGCAAGCCTGGTACAAAATCGGAGGAGGGCCTAAAGTCAAAGCTGGCTATAAACTCTAGGCTTTGTCTTTCAACAAACAACGGGCTTAGGGTTAGTTTCTTTCGGCTCAACGCGTCTGCCACTACGTTGCCTTTGCCCGGAGTGTAGGAGATCTCGAAATCGTACGAGGCAAGAAACTCCATCCATCTGTGTTGCCTCAAGTTAAGATCTTTCTACGAGAAAAGATATTTCAATGATTTATGGTCAGTGTAAAGTTCGAACTTCTCACCTAGGAGATAGTGTCGCCAAGACTTGAGTGCAAAGACGATGGCAGCTAATTCAAGATCATGGGTCGGGTAGTTCTTTTCGTGCACTTTCAACTGTCTACCGCCATAAGCTACTACCCTTCCTTCTTGCATTAAGACAACGCCTAGCCCTGTCCCACATGCATCTGTATGAACTGTGAACATCTTGCTTCTATCTGGCAACGTTAAAACTGGGGCTGTTGTAGGAGCCCTTTTTAGTTGTTGGAAAGCAAACTCGCAATCCAAGTCCCAATTGAACACTAGATTCTTCTTGGTCAGCCTTGTGAGCGGAGCTGAGATTTTCGCAAAATCCCTTATGAATTTTCGGTAGAAACCTGCTAGCCCTAGAAAACTTCGGACCTCAGTTGCGTTTCTTGGTGTCTTCCAATCCTGTACCGCTACTACCTTAGCAGGGTCCACAGCTAACCCTTCTTTGGATACTATGTGCCCAAGGAACCTCACTTCTTCTCTCCAAAAGTGGCATTTGGAGAATTTGGCTTTTAGCTGATGGACTCGCAGAGTTTCCATGATTGCCCTTAAGTGCTGAGCAAGCTCTTCCTCATTCTTTGAGAAGATCAAGATATCGTCTATGAAGACCACTACGAACTTATTGAGGAAATATCTGAATACCCTACTCATCAGGTCCACGAAGTAAGCAGGTGCATTTGTCAAGCCGAAATGCTTGACAAGCCATTCAAAGAAGCCGTCTGGAGTTCTGAATGCCGTCTTATCGATACTATCTTCAGCCACCCTTAGCCGATGAAAACCGGTCGCTAAATCGAGTTGCGAGAAAACAGACGCTCCTACAAGCTGATCAAACAAATCGTCAATTCTGGGGAGAGGGTGCCTATTCTTTTTCGTTAGCTTGTTGAGCTCCCTATAGTCAACACATAGACGGAGTGAACCATCCGCCTTTGTAGCGAACACCACTGGAGCGCCCCATTCTGAAATGCTCCTCCTAATGAACCCCTTTTCTAGAAGCTCTTTAATCTGTTTACTGAGCTCTTTTCTTTCCCGTGGAGCCATGTGTCTAACGGGCAACGCAACGGGCTTTGCATTATCTACAAGATATATGCGGATGTCTATCTCCCGCTTCGGAGGCAAGCCCTTCACCTCTTCGAAGACATCCGGATATTCCCGGACCACTCTAACCGATTGCAAATTTTCAACGAGGCATCTAGCGATTCAAGATAACTAAGCATAACCGCATACGAGGGATTACAAGTAATTTCCAAAGTGTTACCGAGCTGGGTGAGGAGCCTAACAACCCTTTTTTCACAATCAAGGATGGCCCCATTACTGGATAGCCAATCCATGCCCAAAATCAAACCATATCCCGAAAAGCCCAAAACAAAGGCACTACATTTAAATTCTACGCTTAGAATAGAAATTTTCAATCCCAAACAGATCATAGACAAATGAGCTGGGCCCCCAATTGGGTTTGAAACAATTAAGGGGTCCTCTACCATACTAGTTTTTAGGTGCAGAGATTCTACTAAAGCAGACGAGATAAAGGAGTGTGATGCGCCATAATCAAATAAAGTGCGAACGGGGTGATCATAAAGATAAACTACACTTTCTACAGAAGTATTTATACCTCGCTGTTGCAGAGGTGGCGCCTCTAGCACATGAACTTGTGCCCTTGAGGTGGATCCAGCCCTCTGCCCCTGTCCTCGTTTCTTTGGGCAGTCCTTAGCCATGTGGCCTGTCTCACCGCAAGAAAAGCTCCCACCATTCATCTTGGCCTTCTTTTTCCGGCAATCTTTCACTAAGTGCCCCACTTTTCCACAGAAATTACACTTCCTCTTCTCTTTGTTGTCTTTCCCGCCCTTCTTAAAGTCCGTCTTCTTAGGCTGTAAACCCTCTTTCTTCCCTTGAGAGCTTTCTTCCTTTGTCTCCTTCTTGCCCTTATCCCCTTCGTTCGGCAATGCCATCTGTACCAACCTTTCATACGTAGCTCCTATGGGTATATGGGTCATGGCCAAACTGTGTAATGGCTCATTCAACCCTTTCACAAAACGGAGAGCCTTCTTGTGCGGGGTGTTGACTAGGTCCAGTCCGAACCTAGCCAGCTCATCGAACTGATTAACATACTCTTTGACTGTCTTGTTCCCTTGCTTAAGAAATAAGAATTTTTCCAACTGCAAACTCCTTTCCGCGTCTGAGAGAAATTTTGCCTCAAACCTTGCCCTAAAGTCCTCCCATGTTTCCACTGGTCTTTCTGCATTAGTGACTTCCTACCAGTAGGAAGCCTCGCCTTTAAGTAGCCATGCTGCCAGTTGTACTTTCTGTCTATCTTCTACCTCAAAGATGATGAATAAGTCCTCGGTTTCTTTCAGCCAATTTCTAGCTGCCACGAAGGACTCAGTTCCATGAAAATCCTTTCCTCCCATAGCTTTAAAATCTTTACATATCTTAGCAAAAGTGTTTCCCTGCGGAGGAGGTGGAGGAAGAGGTGCTGCTGCAGCTGGATGATTTCCTGCAGCTGGGGGAGGAGGAACGGTAGGACCTGGCTGAGTGGCCCTTGCTTCTAAGAACCGTCTAAACCAACCAGGTATTGGTACACCCTCTGGCAAGTTAAGTTCTTCGGACATGCTGAAACAAAAAGGATAGATTCAAAACGAAGGATAAGAGATAGTACCTATGGCTTTGGGGGACTTTGCCTTTTTAAAATAAAATAATATTTTATCTTTTAAAAATGCTTCTTTAAATTTCTTTTTGAAAAATAAATTTTTCAAAACTTTTTATCTTATCTGGTAAACCTATGCTCTGATACCAAGTGAAACACCCCACCTCCGTTAGGGTCACTCTCAAAGGGAATGCCCTAATTTTGGTGGAGGTTTATAAGTATGAGTCACAGATATACAAGACAGATATAAGAACACATATTTTTGAACAGCGGAAACCAACAACAACTTTTATTTCATTAAAATACGTGTTACACAAGCCATGCCGTAAATGTCTTACAATACTTCCAAAAAACATAACATCTTCATAACTGTCTTGATTACATTATTTAAAGAAGCATAAAGAAAACATAAATAAACTGCAAAAGTCCCATAATTGCTGTCCAAAGCCATAGCCCAAAACGGAAAAGATCCAAGCAATACATTCTTTCTCTTCAAGCTGGATGTGAAAACTGGTCAAGCTGCGGTATTCCCTCCTTGTGGACCTGGGGGAGGGGGGGAAACGAAAGAAAAGAAGGCGAAAGAAAAGTAGAGTCAGACATAAAGCCTGAGTAAGTCTAGGACTATTCAGTCTATGAATAAAGAACTGGGTATGATAAGTATAAACTGGAAATGGGAAAGCATTATAAACTAAGTCAAGTGGTCTAGGGTCGAATACTACCGTACCCCATATTAATCTCTGTACCCATATAAACTAGTTCCCAACATGCACCCCATAATCAGGGTGAAGTGATCCTTTTTCTGATGATCGGCTCCTACTCGCATAGTTAAATGTGTCTTATGGCCCCTGATGTTGTAGTTACCTATGCTGGTCCCACCATGGGGTGTATCAAGTCCCATGGTGGCGGCCCGACACAATCCTAGAATGAACAGGTATGCTACTGGTGCCCAGTGCCTTATTTTTCTGCGCTGGAGTGTGTGCACGCCCGCACCCTGTTAGAACCTACACTGCCGCACCACAGCCGTCGATTTGACCTCTTACAGTCAGCCCAGTAATCGTGCCCCACCCTGCCTAGTTCAGGGTATCCTGATACACCTTGTAGGGTTACTGCTGAAAAGGGTCCCCCGCTACTAGGTTTTCTATTTCTAGCCAACATGCTAAGTTGGTTAAGTGTTTTATAAACCTAACCCCCAATCAGTCTGTTTAGTTTAGCATGTTCCATTTTGATTAAGTATTAATATAATTTACTTAATCCAATCAATCCTGACTCAGCCTTAATTGTCTTATTAAAGCCTTGACCTCTCACATTAGACAGGTATTGTTGTGGCTGCCTGTTGCCGGTTGGGTCCGGGCAGTCTTACGCCACAACTCAGTCTAACCTCGGGTCCTTATTGGGCTCCGTGTTTAACCACCCACATTGGATAGGTATTGTTGTGACTACTGGACAGCCGGGCGGTTCCGGGCAGGTTTACATCACAACTCAATCCAACCTCGGGTTAAACACATTGTATTTTCTACATTTACATATTTTGTCTCTTTTCTTTTTATATGTGAATATTTGCGGCCCATTATTCAAATTTACCTTTATTGATTAAAAATTCATTTATGCCACTTAATTTCTTTTCAAGGTTGTTGGCATGCGTCAAACATGCCAACACATATGTTCTATATTTTAGCCCAAATGTCATTACCCCCGTTTTACACGTTCGCTCCAATGTAAGGTGTGTTGGGTTTAATACTTAAACCCAATTTAGCCAAATGAAAAGGGGAGGCTTATAACATGGTGTTTATAAGTTAACATGAAAAAGGGGAGTGTGAACGCATGAACTTGCAACGAACGATTCAGTTAACATAAAGTAGGCACATGTGAACTTGCAAATGTAACATCATATAATCATGGCATAACATGAATCATTTTATTCATATAATCATGGCATAAACAATACTTAAACATGAATCATTCTATTCATATGATTATGGCATAGACAATACTTAAACATGAATCGTTCTATCCATAGAATTATAGCATAAACATACCTAAACTTAAATCATGGTTCTTAATCTATCTATGTAAACTTGCAAGTGGAATGTAATTCTAATGTAATTCTAATGTAACTTATGTGTCACATATATTATCATATGATTATGCTAACAACATAAGCCTAAAAACATGTTTTTCAATTAGGCATAACAACAAACATAGTTTAGTCATGTTCATAAAATTAATACAAGTTCACAATGATGCTTGTTTTTGTCACTATCACAAAAGCATGATTTTTATACTTGAACCATGATGCCAATTCCAAAATATATGAATCATAATACTCAAATGGATCCCATTACACTAAAGATGTTCATAAAATTATACATCATGTTGGCATAACAGTAAATCATATATTTGCATGAATCTCAAATAAACTATTACAACATATAGTTGTTACTTTCAACATGAATCATATACTTGCAATTACCAAATGGGTGTTGTAAATAACTACCACAAACACGTAGTTTTCAATATGAATCATATGCTTGCGAATATCAAATCGTATACTACAACATTCCCAAATCGTTTATAATCAAAGCAACATACAAATATAGATTATTATCGCCACAATTCCATTTCATACTTTACACAAATCAACACAATTATTTAATTCACATCGGAATAGCACTCTACTTACAACGTATGACGAATCTTCAATTCAGGAATCTGAATTCTGAAATTGGAGATGCTATCCTTTGTTGTAGGCGTTGCTTTGATTTGATTAACGTTGCTTTAAGCTTTCAAATTATCTCCTAATCGTCTCTCAATTTCTGACGGTTATTCGTAGTCTCTCCTCAGCAGCATGACAGTCTCATCTCCATTTTAGTTTGTGTGAATTAGGGTTAGTCTTAGGTCCTTTTTATAGAGTTTGTGAGTTGATTTAGACCGTCGATGGATCTTGGTTTAATAATAGCCGTTCGTTTGAAGGAGAGACCAAGCAGGAGCTGACACCTAGCCCTAGTGACAAGGCAAGGCTCAGAAAATCGACCAAACACAGACCAGGCCAGCCAGGGTGGACTGGGTTCGACCTGGCTCAGGGGCCAGGTCGACTCCCCAGTCGACCCCCAGGTCGACTCTAGAATCGACCTGCCTGGGGCAGGTCGACCCCCAGGTCGACTCTAGAGTCGACCTGCCTAGGGCAGGTCGATCCCTAGGTCGACTCCCAGGTCGACCTGGCCTGGTAGGTCGACCCTAGGGTCGACCCCCAGGTCGACCTGGTGGGTTGGGTCGGAACTTTTCCCGCCTACTCTGATTGGGCTGAAATTCAAATCTATTTTCGAAATTTGAATTTTCTGAAACTTCATCGGGCCATAATTTGGTCATACGGGCTCCGTTTTTCGAAAACTCGGACTCTATTTCGCGTATTTTTCCGAGACGAACGCAATGGCATATCCCGTTTCCCTTAATACTTTGATTTGAAATTTATTATACTTTAATTTGTGAATTTCACTATTATAAAATACACGGGGTGTTACATGGATGTATTAGATGTTGATATTACAATGAAATGAGATTGTAAAACGAGAATGGCAAATAGATAACCACTATAATTTGTATATGAATAAAATCTATACAAATGAGATGAACTGGAATTGGATTCAAACCAAAAATTGGATTTATTACCTAGGAGATTGAAAAATATTTTCTACAGTTTATTAAAATAATATAGATTTGTTTTGGAAGATAATTTTTTTATTATTTATTAAAAATCAGTTTGAATGGATTTTGAAAGTGGTAAAGCACTGAATTCACTTCAATGGCTAGAAAATAATTCTGATGATGACTACAACATCATCAGTGTTCATTTTTGTGCTTCTAAGTGATGGGTTGCTACCTTAGAAAAGATTTTGGTGGAAATTTGTTTGAAAGAAAACAAGTTGTTTTGAAAAAAAAAATCAAATGTTTTGAATTTGAGATGGAAATAAATATATGTATATATTTATATAATTTCTAAAGGATTTGAAATGAAAACCCGAAATTTGAATTCTGGAATTAAAATTTAACTTAAGCAAGTTAAATGGATCGAAGTGAATAAATTGATTTAGAATCAATTTAAATGAATTTGAATACATATGAATGGAATATGAATTGGTTATAAATCATTCAGAATAAATGAATGTGAGTATATATGATGTTTAATATAAACGAAAACCAAAAGTTTGGTAGAACTGAAATTGTAGAAATATGAAATGTTGAATTTCAACATAAGTGTATTTTTGAAAGTAAATGGTTTAAAGCATTTTTTTCTGCCTTAGTAATTTCGGGGACGAAATTCTTTTAAAGGGGGAAGAATGTTAGGACCCGAATTTTTAGCCGATTAATTTTAAACATTTAATATTATTTTAAATATTGAGTTGATAATATAAATGGATTTTATATAGAGTTTAATGATGTAATAATCGAACACGATTTAATTTCGAGTATGTCGAATTATCATAGTACGAAAACGAAATATAAATGAATTCGAAGTTAAAACTGAATCGGAACAATTCAGATGATTAATATAAATTATATTGAAGTTAGAACGATAATAATAATTTATTATCGATGATTCGTATTTCTGTGCAATTTGGGTTGGACGTGTGGTGTATTCAGTCAACTCCGATAGTACGGAAATCCGGGCCAATACAAAATTACTTGCCAAACCTATGGCTTAGTCCATAACTTCAAAACGAACTATAAATAATATTAGATTCTTCTGTTTATTTTCAATAATGCATCAATTTTGTTGTGAAAACACCACATTATTATTTTGTAACGAATATTCATAATATTCCTATCGAAATATAACTATATCTATCTTTCAGTCGACACCCAAAACTATTAATATTTCATAAATAATGCTCAATACATATGAAAACAAAATTTGTAGCATGATGCAATCAATAAATTTTATAAGACATGCTCCCACTATTTCCACTGTCACTATAAAAACGTATTGAATTCGAAGGTCCGACATTCATTTAGTAAAGATTATTAATTTAGCATATTGTAACTAATTACAAAGAAAATTCTTTGACTAAATATTTTGATCTTAAAGAAATAAATATCATAGAAAAAAAATCTGTAGGAAGATATATTTTGGAATGGATATCGTATTTCTCATTCCAACATTAAGAATTATAGTTTTCATTTCTAATATTTCTTTATGAAGCAAAAATTATTACTAGTTCTCTTCATTCCAAATGAAATTAAACATCTACTCTTGTGTATTCATTTTCCTATCTAAATGGTCAAACCAATCGAAAAGAAATCTCTTATTATAATATTATAATCAACTTTTTTCAAAGTGTATTTGATTATCCTCAACATTAAGGACATTAATAACGTTTCACTTTAATAAACTAACCAAAATGTTATTTCAACGAGCGAGTTCTTAGACTTACATCATAGTTTTGGTATAGTGTTACATTCAAAAGAATGCAATCCTATTTGTAATAAACTGAATTGAACACCTAATCTCGTACTGTGATTTATTTTGTTTTTATAGGATGAGCTATGTAATAACCCGGAAATCCGAGCCAGTTCAAAATTTTTATTTTAGAAATTTTAGCGAATTTTGATTATTTAAAATGAATTATTTTAAATAATAACGATAAGAAATTTATTTTGAATAGAATTAGAATGTATATATTTATATAGATCGTCGTTAGAATATAAATATTTATTTTTAATTATAAAAGGAATCGAGAATGGCGCGGTAGCTCGAAAATTCGATTTCAAAGTTCAATTGAATGTACAGGATTCAAAATAAATCGGATTTTAGCTAAACCAAAATTTTTTGGATCTAATTGAGAATATCTTTCCAATGAATCCAAAAAATTGAAATTTCATACCGGGAATCAAAAGTTATGCCCAGTTGAAAATTCAGAATAGTCGCTATCGAATTTTGTCCCTTAAAAATAGAAATTTTGCAAACGACCTCGGTTTTCAAAGAAACCACTTTTGTTGGATCTGTGATGTCAGGTTATTGCTAGGTTCCAAAATTCGTAATTATCTGATTCAATATGTGAGCGTGGCAAAGGAAAACGCGTTTGACCAGTTTCATTTGATTTTAATCGACTGGAAAATGACCATTTTTCAAAAGTCTCAGAATTTGACGAAATTAGTTTTGTTAGGACCGTATTGTCAATACGAAGCTAGAAAATATTTTTCGGGAATTTTTAGAGTCCGTATGTGGCCCCGGTAAATTGAAATGTGCGTTCAAATTCAATATATAGATATAAATTTTAATTTAAACAAAAAATGATCGAAACAGTCGAATCAGCTTATGATACATATCCCATTATGTTCGGAATGGGGGTAATTAGCTAGGGATGACAGTCGTTGGGTTCGATTTGGGATTCGAAAGAAAAGTCAACTTTAATTGAATAATAAATTAAATAATATATATTTTAATGTACTCCATCTCCCCTCCTATACCCAAGGTCAGCCCCTCCCCCCCCCCCCCCCCCCGGTTTAATTAGAAAAAAAGAAATTATAAAAAAATATCGAACCCTAAAAGCCATCGCCTATCGCCAGCCCTCCCCCTGTTCATCTTGCCACCTCGCCAGATGATGGCCACTCGGCCGCCGTCGCAGGTGATCCCCCCTCCATCCTCGTCGCGCAAACCCCCCAGCCCTCTCTCCAATCTGTGAAAACCCACAAAGCCCCAAAGAGTTGAATCGCTGCCACCTGAGAGGCCTGCTGCCTCCTGAGAGACCCGACGCGCGCCACTCCCTACGATGGACACGAGCACCCCTGCCATCGCCTGAAGCCTCCATTGCAGCACCCTTCGACCGCAGTCAGTGCCAAAATTTCCCTCCCCTCCGCCAGCATACACCACCTGAATGAAAAAACCAGCGAGTGCTTTTAATTTTCATTTATTAGTGTAAAGTTTTAATTTTTATTTATATAATTATGATTTAGATTTATATGAATGGAAATTGGAAAAGATTAGATTTTTCTAATAAAAAAGATTTGGTTTTTGAAAACGAAAAGAGGTGATTTGAAAAAAAAATAGGAAGATTATATTTTTAAAAATAATAAAGATTTTATTTTCATAATAGAAAGATTATATTTTAAAAATAAAAAGATAAGAATTTCAAAATAGTAAAGGTGAGATTTTTATTATCACGATGGCGATATGAAGATGAGATTTTTATTCCCATGAAAGCAATATAAAGGTTTGATTTTTATATGGGATTCGCGTGAAGAAGAATTGAATTTTTACATATATGTTAGATAATAAAAATAAGATTTTTATTCTAGTTTTTATTTATTTATTCAAATAAAAATATGATTTTTATATTGGTAGAGTATTAAAAATATGATTTTTATATATGTAGTGAATCAAAAATATGATCTTTATTATATGAACACCGTTGTAAAAATAGAATTTTAATCTATATAGTAGGGGTGTAAAAATATAACTTTTATCTATATAGTAGCGTTGTAAAAATAGAATTTTTATCTATATAGTAGCGGTGTAAAAATAGAATTTTTATCCATATAGTAGCGGTGTAAAAATAGAATTTTTATCTACATAGTAGCGGTGTAAAAATGGAATTTTTATCTATATAGTAGCGGTGTAAAAATGTGATTTTTATCCATATAGCGTGGGAATAAAGATGTGATTTTTATTTATGAACAACGTGGAAAGAGAGAGTTGGAATTTCGAACAAATCTGAACCATTCAGAAATAAGGAATGGCGGAGTGGAACCCCACGGTGAGAACTCCTCACTTTAAAATTGTTTTCTAGTTGAAATATATACTAGGATGCAGACGGTGCTTAGTAGCGACACCGGTCGTCCACCGACCATGGACGACTTGTATGCTTGTGTGATTGTTTGTGTTGTGAAATAAAATATATATTCATGTGTTGAAGTAAAATATATATTCATGTGTTGAAATAAAATATATATTCATGTTTTGAAGTAAAATATATATTCATATGTTGAAATAAAATATATATTCATGGGTTGAAGTAAAATATATATTCATGTGTTGAAGTAAAATATATATTCATGTGTTGTATTAAAATATATATTCATGTGTTGAAATAAAATATATATTCATGTGTTGAAGTAAAATAAATATTCGTTTACAAATCGAACTAATTGTTTATATACACCAATTTGACTGATATTGATTGGGACGATAAATTTTACACATCGCCCAACTGCACAAATAAAATATGTGTTTGATTGATTGAAACCCCACACGGGTATTGGGATGATATTTGATGTACGCTAATCCCGATTGTTTAGTTGTATGTCAATCGGTGGGTTAACAGACTGTTTAAGCGTTAATTATTTATATTTAATGCTTATGCAGTTGTGTGGTGCACTCTAGATGATGGTTGTTGATTTATCGTTGCTATTATATACATGTGTTTTAGAAAATCCATATAATTAACCTTATATGGTAATTGATTGGGCCTCATTCCGATTTGGAAAATAAGGAAGATTATAAAAATAAATTCATGTGTTGAATAGAATAAATTCATGTGTTGAATAGAATAAATATTCATGTGTTGAATAGAATAAATATTCATGTGTTGAATAGAAAATAAATTCATGTGTTGAATAGAAATAAATTCATGTGTTGAATAGAAAAATATTCATGTGTTGAATAGAAAATAAATTCACGTGTTGAATGGAAAAATATATTCATGTGTTGAATAGAAAATAAATTCATGTGTTGAATGGAAAAATAAATTCATGTGTTGAATAGAATAAATATTCATGTGTTGAATAGAATAAACATTCATGTGTTGAATAAAAGCCGTGTTGATTAGTTTGACGCCATTTTGAAATGAACAATATTTATATCGATTTTATTCATTTTTATAATGAATATAGAAAAGAAAGGGATTTCAAAATATAACGTTTCGAAATATTATCATTTGTATATCGATGATGTGGAATATTCAATTTTGATTCGAAATTGAATGTGAAGTTGAAATCATTTCGAAAAAGAATTTAAAACGATTTATAAAATATGTTTTAAAAGGAAATCGACGAAATATATATAATGGCCTAAATAGAACGCCCCGCGCTGCGGCAGTTCGGATTTGGAATTATGTCCAAATCAAATTTGGAAAAGGTTGCTGTAAGTGAAGTTCGATGACCGTTGATGGAAATCGACTGACGGGCCTTGATAAAATTATTAAAAATAGTAATAATTTGTGTAAAATCATAATAAATGATTGGTGAAGAATTGAGATGAAAAATTCCAAATTTGAAAAGATAAAAATAGATTTTTATCGAAATGAACTAGTTTTGAACTAGAATAATAATTTATTTATTTTTAAATAAATAAATTGGATTTGAAAGGGTTTTAAAAGTAACCAGAATTTTCAATAATCGAATTGGAATGGATTTGAATCGAAATTGTCTTTGGAATATTTCGATGTTGGATTTCGTGATTATACAGATATTGTTATGGAAATTTGAAAGATATATTTATATCGTTATTTCCAATACGATATTTGTTGGTCGTAGAATTTGATATTGAATATAAGCCGATATATTTTCTATTCAGAGCCTTGTATTTAATACCAAATGTGATTTGGGTTTGCCGTGAATGGTGTCTTCATTAACATTGTTCTTAAACCCAATTGAGAAAAATATTAAATCTTTTTATTTAGATTTAATGATGTATACCAATTAAATGGTATTTAATTGGAATTGAATTTGAATGTGATTTTGGGTTTATAGTGAGCCGTATTTTACATGACTTTGGTTCTTTAACCCAGTTAAAGACAGGATATGGTTTCCCAAGTTAAACAATCATTAATATTGATTTTTGGGAAGATTAAAACCATGTGGGGTTTTAATGAATCTTTAATTAGATTGAAATGGTCGAGAATAGAGTATCACCAGTTTTGCTCCAGGCGATAGTTAATTCTTTAATTAGATTTGAACGTGAAATGGTAATTGAATTTACCGATAATACCGTGGTGTTAGATATGAAGTATGACCAGTTTTACTTCATGGGATGAATAGGTTGGGATTGGAAAATAAAATATATGATTACTTCGGTGCGGTTCTCTAATCCCGACTAGTTTGAATTGATATTCAATAAAAGATAAAAGAATAAATTTAAAGAATTTATCTTTGATAAAATTAATGGGAACCTTTCCCAAAGTATAAGAATATTTGAATAAAAGAATATTCTGAATTGGAATGAGGCGTATGTTGTGTTTATGTAACACATGTTTATTATATACGCGAGTTATTCAGAAAGACCGGATTTATCCCATTCTGAATAACTGATTCGACGTGGTGTCGAGGAGGAAGATGGTGGTTAAAGACCGGAGGTCTTCACATCGTTTGGGTGATTACTAATGATCCTTATTGGGCTGTACACCTAAGAGGAGGGAATTAGTTGGTGATCATCCAGACGTACTTGGAGATCGATGGATATGCGAGGTACAAGGTGCCTCCGGTTTCGTTTGGACCTAGACCGAACTTGTAAATGGATTGTGTGTCTGACATTGGATTTTATTCTGTGTGATTGATTTCTATTAAATATATATATCTTTTTGGCAGCGGAGAATTTATTCTCTTGCTTAACTCCCTTCTCTGAGACATACGAACTTAGGGTTTATATATTGATGGATATCAATCGCATGGAGTGAACTGCCTGTGTGGCATGCCTAAATGGCAATTGATCAAGGCTTCTGTTGAAAAGCAAAATCTTGTGGTTGATGATCAAAGCACCGCCTGTGTGGCATAGCTTTGTGCAACGTTGATTTGCGAGCCTCACATCCCGGTTGTGAACCAAAAACGGGAGAGGACATCAGGGAGGGCATGTGTTTCCTTCTAGCTAGAAGTGGCGTCAGTGGTTTTACATGCCCTGGCGAGTTTGACTTATGTGGTTGTTGCTGTTGCGAGGCGCCTCGGATATATCTGTGACTGTGTGGAGCCGATGGAGTCATTGGACTCATTGACACCCCATAGGGTGGGGAAACGCAGTGTTCAGGCATTTTAATCCACATCGGTGGACCGGCCCTGACGATCTAAAGGCTTGACTGAGTATTTACCAGAGACAAGGGCTAGAACATCTCAATTTCAGTAAGGACGGTCCCTTGCCTTGGTTCACAGATGGAAATCCAACTTCCAATACGTGACATGTGCGGTTTTGATTGTAGAGCCTAGTATTGGCGACATGATATATGGTACCCATATCGTCTATGATTAATACTTATGATTGAAATTGTTTTGACACTATATACTTATAGTAGTAAAAGATGAAATTTAGCGTATCAAGCATTCTTTGGCTATTATAAGATAAAACCCTATCCTCCGGCTTGTGTTGCATTGTGTGATGGGACCTGGGTCTTATAATAGCTTTATTGTTCTTTATTTAGCATTGCGCTGTTGTTTTATGCACTGGTATTCTTGGGAGGAAACCCGTTCCGTGTTATACGGAGTGGTCCTTTGATTTACCTAACTTTAAAATGAAGATTAATGACTGTTTTAGTTCTCACACCAGTCACATGACTGACCTGGAGTTTATTGTTTTTACCTAAACTCTGGGTTCCCTTATTTTGACACGGGCAACTAGTAGTTTTGGTTTTGCAGATTTATGTTCACAGGATCCTGATTTACAGCTGGAATGATATCCGGAAAGCTTTGTATCCGTATATCTCCTTCAGTTGTGTTTTGTATTACTTTCCGCTGCTATGTAATGTAATTTAAATATCTGATATTTTCTGATGTGTAATATTTGTTCATACTCTGTATATTCTTGTATCTGATGAAATTGTTGTAATATACAATGAAATGTTCTTCTGTTTGCGTCCCGATGTGTCTTGTCCTCAATTCAACCCGGGCTTTCCTTACCGGGGATGTTCTGGTCTTTTCAAGGTATTTCATCAGAATATTATACATTATAAACTGTGATTGTGCACCATATAAAATTTATATGTGATTATGCATGAATTAAATATCTATAGTATTAAATTGTTTTTTAGTTTGAAACTCATATAATGCAACACATAGTTATAAACAAATAGAAACATGTGAGGCCAAATTATGAGAATGCCAAGCATTTATAATATTAGGAACCTACATGAGTATAGAAAAGGGTAACATGTAATTAGAATTTATTAGTAAGCATATGTTATACTTCCATTTGCCGATCATTGATTCAAATCACTTATATATCTTAATTGGTAGATGTTTCATCGGTCTTATTAAATGAACAATTTATTTATTGTCGATAATAATAACATTATTTGGTGTACGTTCTAAGTATATTAAAAAGGTTAAGTGGTGCCATTTCATTTTTTAATAAGGATTCAACTAGTCTTTTATGTTTCCATAAACATTAAGATGAAACATAGAAGCTTTTCGACTTCAATAGTTGGTGTTAGACTCATTTCTCTAAGGATTTCAACCTTGCTTTTGCTCAATAAATCATAACCCTACAGATGATGGATAACTTATTATCAGTTGTATCACATATAACTCCTAACTCTTTGTTACTTTGTCCTAATCTCATTTTGACCTTGAGTTTGATTAACAAAGCGAAAGATATTATTCACTCATACCTAATATATCCCGAGGGCCTAATATAATATATATGTTTTAGTTTTCTTAGCAAATACATATAGTTCTTACCTCATCTACTGAATATATCAATATACTATACATAACATCACTTGCTTTGGTTTGATCAACAACTTAGAACTATGCAAGTAATACACACACACACAAACACACACACACACATATGGTAGATGACAACATTATATTTAAGATTCATAATTGTCAATATATTATATTAAGTGATAATGACATATGAAATAAGGTATTTCTTATTAAATACCCTCGTGGTTCAAGTGCTAGACACAACAGAGATCATGGTATGTGTACACTTATTTATTTATTCCTTAAGTGATATTGACATGTGGAAGTTATTGGTGAATTTCAAATTCTTTTACACTATTGGATCTAAGTTAGTCCCATACATCCTGACTTATTTAGAACATTTTAAAACTTACTTTAAATAACATCATTTATTTTATTTAAATCCAAAAGTTCAGTAATGTATAAATTACTGTATTAAATACACACACATACGCACACACATATATATATCTTTATGTGTGTATGCGTGCGCGCATGTGTGTATGCATAGTTAGATGATAACCAATGAAGAGTATAATGTGCTCGTATATAGATGTTGGATTTACAGTGCAATGGACAAATTAAATTATTTTATGTGTATTGTAATTTATTCAAATTTATGAGTGTACAATATGGTAAAACAAGATATTAATATGAATACACACAAATATATATATATATATATATATATATATATATATAGACACACACACACACATACATACATACATACAAACATACATATATGACACAAATACACACATATATGTAAATTTTTAAAAAGTCATATATAAACACATTGTTAAATTAAATAGTTTCAATTAAAATAAATTAATGTGAAATAATTAAATGGTGAAATTACATGTTTATAATTTAATAAAATATGAAAAAACAATTTAGGCTTAAATTTTTTTTATGAAATTTTCTCAATTAAAATAATAATTAATACTAAAATAATTGATAAAATTCCGAAATCAAATTTATTATTAGAGAATATGAAATCAAATTGGAAAATTCAAAACAATTCGAAAAGTACCTAAGGCATTTTAAAAAAAACAAAAACTTATGGAATTTTCAGAAATGAGAAAATATATTTTTAGTTAAACGATAAACTTCAGGAAAAATAATAATTAATTATTGAAATTACCAAATTAAAATATAAATATATGAAAGCTTTTCTGAAGGTACATGTAACGACCAAGAATTTCGCTCGATCCGAATCAGTCGCTAAATCGACCCAGACCGTTCGAAACGCCTGATTGTTTTGAGAACACGACAAAATAGAACGCAGACGGAAGAACATCTCATTGTATATTACAACAATTCCATCAGAATACAAGAATATACAGAGTATGAATGAATATTACACAGAAATCAGAGATTTAAATTACATCGCAGCGGAAAATAATACAAAACACAACTGAAGGAGATATACGGATACAAAGCTTTCCGGATATCGTTCCAGCTATAAACTAGGATCCTGTGAATATAAATTTGCAAAACAAAAACTACTAGCTGCCCGTGTCAAAATAAGGGCACCCAGAGTTTAGGTTAAAACAATAAACTCCAGGTCAGTCATGGGACTGGTGTGAAAACTAAAACAGTTATTAATCTTTATTTTATAGTTAGGTAAATCAAGCGACCACGCCGTATAACACGGAACGGGTTTCCTCCCAAGAATACCAGTGCATAAAACAACAGCACAATGCTAAATAAAGAACAATGAAGCTATTATAAGACCCAGGTCCCATCACACAATGCAACGCAAGCCGGAGGATAGGGTTTTTACCTTATAATAGCCAAGAATGCTTGATACGTTTAAAACAAATCATTTGATACTATTATAAGTGCATAGTGCATAAAACAACTTCAAATCATAAGTATCAATCATAGACGGCATAAGCGCCCCATCCCACTATGTCGCCATACTAGGCTCTGCAAATAAAACCGCAAATGTCACGTATTTGGAAATTGGATTTCCGTCTGTGAACCAAGGCAAAAGATAGTCCTCTACCGATTCGAGACTGTTTAGCCCGAGCCTCAGGAACAGCCACAACTGCCCCTTAGATCCTCAGGGCCAGTCCACCGATGTTGATTAAACTTAAACCCTGAACATGCGTTTCCCCGCCCTATGGGGCGTAAATGAGCCAACGAGTGACTCCATCGGACCCGGATCGTCCAATCAAACCAAGGCGCCTCGCAACAGCAACAACCACATAAGTCAAACTCGTCAGGGCGTGCAAAACCACTGACGCCACTTCTACCTAGAAAGAAACGCATGCCCTCCCTGACGTCGTTTCCCGTTTTGGTTCACACCGGGGTGTGAGGCTCGCGAATCAATGTTACACAAAGCTTTGCCACACAGGCCGTGCTTTGATCATCACCACAAGACTTTGCTTTTCAACAGAAGCCTTGATCAATTTCCACTTAGGCATGCCACACAGGCAATTCACTCCATGCGTTTGATATCCATCAATATATAACCCCTGAGCTCGTACGTCTCAGAGAAGGGCGTTAAGAAAGAGAATAAATTCTCCGCTGCCAAACAGATATATATTTAATAGAAATCACTCACACAAACTGAAATCCCATGTCAGACACACAGTCCATTTACAAGTTCGTTCTGGGTCTGAACAAAACCGGAGGCACCTGGTACCCCACACATCCATCGATCTCCAAGTACGTCTGGACGATCACCGACTGTTTCCATCTTCTTGGGTGTACATCCCAATTAAGATCATCAGTAATCACTCAAACGACGTGAAGACCACCGGTCTTCGACCACCGTCTTCATCTTCGACTTATCGTCGTATCAGTTATTCAGAATGGGATAAACCCGGTCTTTCCGAATAACTCGCGTATATAATAAACAAGTGTTACACAAACACAACATACGCCTCATTCCAATTCATCAGCCACTAACCGTAAATTAATCAAGAGAATAATACCCTAAATATTAACCCCGAAGGCCGAAACCAACATCATATCAATACCCAGGAAATCGTTCTTCTTAGCCAACCTACAGTTAGTTTCTAAATTTCACATTCTTAGGGAAAGGTTCCCATTTATTTTATCAAAGATAAATTCTTTCAAATTTATTCTTTAATCATGCTTTGAATATCACTTCAAACTAGTCGGGATTAACGAACCTTACCGAAGTAATCATTTGTTTTAAATTTCCCAATCCCAACCTATTTATCCCATGAAGTAAAACTGGTAGTACTTCATATCTAACACCACGGTGTTATCGGTAAATTCAATTACCATTTCACATTCAAATCTAATTAAAGATTTAACTATCGCCTCGAGCAAAACTGGTGATACTCCATTCTCGATCTTTTCAATCTAATTAAATATTCATTAAAACTCCACTTAGTTTTAATATGTGACTGGGTTAAAGAATCCATGTCATTTAAAACACGGTTCACGATAAACCCAAAATCACATCACATTTCAATCAGTCCCTAACCGTAAATTTGCAAGTGAGCAATTCCCTAAGTATTAACCCCGAAGGCCGAAACCAACATCAGATCAATATCCCAGAAACCATTCAACTTAACTAATCTCTAGTTAGTTTCTAATTTTCTTAACTCCTTTGGGTCTAAGAACAGTATTATTGAAGATACCGTTCACGACAACCCAAAATCACATTCTATTAATTATCAGGTTAAAGAACGAGTGTTATTTAAATCACCGTTCACAATAAACCCAAGAATCAATTCGATTCAATTCCAATTAAATATTATTTAACTGGTACACTTCATTAAATCTAAATAAAAGATTTAATTTTTCTCAACTGTGCTTAAGAACAGTATTAATGAAGACACAATTCACGACAAACCCAAATAATATTTGATATTAAATACAAGGCTGTGAATAGAAAATATACCGGCTTACATTAAATATCAAATTCTGCGACAAACAGATATCGTATTGGAAATAACGATATTAATATATCTTTCAAATTCCCATAACAATATCTGTATAATCACGAAATCCAACATCGAAATATTCCAAAGACAATTTCGATTCAAATCCATTCCAATTCAATTTATGGAAATTCTGGTTACTTTTAAAACCCTTTTCAAATTCAATTTATTTATTTAAAAATAAATAGAATTATAATTCTAGTTCAAAACTAGTTCATTTCGATAAAAATCTATTTTTATCTTTTCAAATATGGAGTTTTTCATCCCAATTCTTCCCAAATCATTTCTTATGATTTTACACAAATTATTGATATTTTTAATAATTTTATCAAGGCCCGTACAGTCGATTTCCATCAATGGCCATCGAACTGCACTTACAGCGACCTTTTCCAAATTTGATTAGGACATAATTCCAAATCCAGCCGTTAGATTTCAAATTTCTAATATTCGTTAGAAAGCTCTTTTCGATTCGAACCCAACGGTTCCGGTTTTAAGAGAATCCGACGGTCGGATCTCCCGCAATATCCATTCGAAGTCAATGGTCGAAATTCACGAACTACCGCGGCGCGGCGCGTTCTATTCAGGCCATTATATTATATATATAATATATATAGTATATACTTCGTCGATTTCCTTTTAAAACGTATTTTATAAATCGTTTTAATTTCGTTTTCAAAACGATTTCAACATCTTTTTCAAATTCAAATCAAAATTGAATTTTCCCTTACAAATTCGTTTTAAATTCATTTCAAATTGATTTCAATTCATATCGATTTTCAGTTCAATTTCAATACGTTTTAAACTCAATTCAAAATGATTTCAATTCGAATTTCAATTTTATTCAGTTTAGTTCGAATTTCAATTATATTCAATTTCAATTTCAATTCGAATTCATTTATATTCAATTTAATTCGAATTTCTATTCTTTTCAATATAATTCGAATTTCATTTCAAAATATTCGATTTTGAAATCACTTTTCAATATTCATTATAAAAACGAATATAATCGATATAAATCTCGTTCACGTCAAAATGGCGTCAACCTAATCAACACGGCTTCATATATTCTATTTTCAAATATTCTATTTCAAATATTTCTTTTTCAAATATTTCTATTCAAATATTTCTTTTTCAAAACTGGAATGAGACCCAATCAATTACCATATAATGTTAATTATATGGATTTTCTACAACACACGTATACCATAACAACGAGGAATAATCAACCATCATCCAAAGTGCATTCTACGCTGTATAAGCATCAAATATAAATATTCAACGCTTATAACAGTCTGTCAATCAATCGATCGACATACAACTAATTATTGGGATTAGTGCATGTCGTATATCATCCCAATACCCGTGTGGGGTTTCAAACAATCAAGCACAGATTTTATTTGTGCAGTTGGGCGATGTGTAAAATTTATCGTCCCAATCAATATCAGTCAAATGTGTGTATATAAACAAATCGTCCGATTCGTTTTTAAATTTTTTGTTTTATATACACGTTAAAAATAATATTTTTAACTATAAAATATTTTCCACTATAAAATATTTCATTTCACATCACACAATCAACTACACATCAAAATCAAACAAACAAGCATACAAGCCGTCCATGGTCTGTGGACGATGGGTGTCAGGTGCTACTAAACACCGTCTGCATCCAAGTATATATTTCAACTAGAAATAAAATTAAAAAGTGAGAAGCTCTCACCGACTAGCTAATCCAAATGCCTCGACTCTTCATATGTAGAAAATCCCCGCTGTTTCTTCTTTCATCACTTTCGTCATCCGTATTCACTACATATATAAAAATCGAATTTTTACTTTGCTATTTAATATATAAAAATCGAATTTTTACCTTGCTATTCAATATATAAAAATCGAATTTTTACTTTGCTATTCAATATATAAAAATCGAACTTTTACCTTGCTATTCAATATATAAAAATCGAATTTTTACCTTGCTATTCAATATATAAAAATCGAATTTTTACCTTGCTATTCAATATATAAAAATCGAATTTTTACCTTGCTATTCAATATATAAAAATCGAATTTTTACTTTTCTATTCAATATATAAAAATCGCTTCTTTCTATATAAACAAGAATCGAACCTTTTTTTTTATACTCTACATAAATAAAAATCATATTTTTATTTATAAAAATCAAATCTTTTTAACTTTAAAAATTTCGCCTTTTTATTTTTAAAGAACTAACCTTTTTGTTTTTTTTTTGTTTTTTTTTTAAACTCATCTTTTTGGTGTTAAAAACCCAATCTTTCTCATTTTTAAAAATCTTAGAACTTCATAAAAAAATCATAGACTTCATGAACAAAATACATTTAATTTCATGAATAAAAATCGTTTAACTTCCTAAATAAAATCATATACATTTCTAAATAAAAATCATATATAAAATCTAAATCGGAAAATACTTACAGTAAAAAAAGAGAGGGGGAAGTATCTGCCAGAGTTCGCCAGTGGTTGGGGGGAAAAGGAACGCAGTCGAGGTCGGCGGTGGTGGCTCTCCATGTCGGCGGAGCTCCAGCTTCGTGGGTGTAGCGGTTTTAGGGTTCGCGATTTGGGGGGGGGGGGTGGTTTCGAGTTTGAGGAGAACGGAGAGTGGGGGGGGGGCTGGGGAGTGCGGTGGTGGAGTGCACCTCGGCTGTGGCGCCATCGACGAAGGGGGGGGGGGCGACAAGCGGTTCCCCCCTTTTACTCTTTTTATTTTTATTTTAATTCTTCGATCTGAGTGGGAGAGAGAAGGTAGAGTAATTATATATAAATAAATATATTTTTTATTATTAAATTTTCTAAAAAAGTAACTTTTGTTTTCGACCTCGAAACGAGACCCACCGCCTGTCGTTCATAGCTAATTACCCCCATTCCGAACACAATGGGATATGTATCGTAGGCCGATTCGATCGTTTCGATCAGTTTTCGTCAAAATCAACATATAACTCTATATATTGAATTTGAACGCGCATTTCAATTTACCGAGGCCACATACTATTTCTAAAAATTCCAGAAAAATATTTTCTAACATCGTATTGACGCTATGGTCCTAACAAAACTTGTTTCATCGAATTCTGAGACCATTTGAAAAATGGCCATTTTCCAGTCGATTAAAATCAACTAAAACTGGTCAAACGCGTTTTCCTTTGCCACGCTCACATATTGATTCGAAAAATTATGAAATTTGAAACCTAGCAATAATTTGACATCGCGGATCCAACAAAAGTGGTTTCGTCGAAATCCGAGGTCGTTTGCAAAATGGCTATTTTCAGGGGCCGAAATTCCATAGCGACTATTCTGAAATTTCAACTGGACATATCTTTTGATTCCCGCCATGAAATTCCAATCTTTCGGATTTGTTGGAAAGATATTCTCAATTAGATTCAAATATTTTTGGTTTCACTAAAATCCGGTTTATTTTGCACCCGGTACATTCATTTGAAATTTAAAATCGAAATATCGAACTACCGTGCCGTTTTCAATTCCTTTTATAATTTAAAATAAATATTTATATTCTAACGACGATCTATATAAATATATACGTTTGAATTCTATTCAAAATAACTTATTCGTCGCTATTATTTAAAATAATTCATTTTAAATAATCAAAATTCGTTAAAATTGCCAAAATAAAAATTTTAAATAGGTTCGGATTTCCGGGTTATTACAATCTCCCCCACTTAAAACTTTTCGTCCCCGAAAAGGAATGAAGCCGAAAGTTGTTTCATTAATCAACTCAACTTTCGCTATTTTCATTATGGCTTAAGTTCTTCAACTTTTCAATTTCTAAGAACTTTTCAAATTTTTCAAAAATTTGGCTAACATCCTAAAATTTCGAAAAATTTCGCCATAACCTCCCCTGCACCGGGAGCACCGAGAAAATCCCGAAATTGCCATACAGGCCCTCTGATCTCAAAAAGAAAAAGAAAAAGCCAAGCGGCTAGCCAAGCGGCTAGCCAATCGGCTCATAAAATCATCATCACCCAAACAAAACAGTAAATTATGGTAAACATGTACCTATTTGTCGGGCAAACAATTTTATTCTTCTGCTCTAGCCTCCTTGCTATGACCTGTTCAATGTAAGTACATGCATATGCCTACAAATGCGACAAATTTTCAATATAATTCACTATTTGGTTCAAATTGGCTATATGGTTCAAATTTAATCAATCCAACAATAATCAAGCAACACAACCATCAATCAATTAGTTTATTATCATTTCAAATTCATAACTTTGATATATAGTCAAAAATCACATTTTTGATGCCAAATCACAACAATAAATCCTATATAGCTTTGGTTATCACACCAGTCCAATGGAAATATATAGATATCACACTTTCGAAACACGAATATAAATACTGATGATGTCCAGATATCACCAGGATTATCCCCGAGCGACTAGAGTGCGAATCTATATCTATCCAGTATATTAAAACTTTGAATACACGTGGATCAGACGTATATGCAAAATCTATATATACTGGATTGTCCACATCAATATAAATAATCAAATACGAATGATTGACTTAAATTTTCAAAACAAAACTTGTTTTCATTTCGAAAATATACTCTTCACACTCGTTCTAGGATACTACTGATCCCATCTCTAACGAGTCATTCCCATTGGATATTACTAATCCAATATCTGATGAATTCTTCCATATGGTTCTAACGTGTCTTGTTCTTTGAGCTTTGTAAACCAAAGCTCTGATACCAAATGTAACGACCGAGAATTTCGCTCGATCCGAATCAGTCGATAAACCGACCCAGACCGTTCGAAACGCCTGATTGTTTTGAGAACACGACAAAATAGAACGTAGACGGAAGAACATCTCATTATATATTACAACAATTCCATCAGAATACAAGAATATACAGAGTATGAATGAATATTACACAGAAATCAGAGATTTAAATTACATCGCAGCGGAAAATAATACAAAACACAACTGAAGGAGATATACGGATACAAAGCTTTTCGGATATCGTTCCAGCTGTAAACCAGGATCCTGTGAATATAAATCTGCAAAACCAAAACTACTAGCTGCCCGTGTCAAAATAAGGGCACCCAGAGTTTAGGTTAAAACAATAAACTCCAGGTCAGTCATGGGACTGGTGTGAGAACTAAAACAGTTATTAATCTTTATTTTAAAGATAGGTAAATCAAGGGACCACGCCGTATAACACGGAACGGGTTTCCTCCCAAGAATACCAGTGCATAAAACAACAGCGCAATGCTAAATAAAGAACAATGAAGCTATTATAAGACCCAGGTCCCATCACACAATGCAACGCAAGCTGGAGGATAAGGTTTTTACTTTATAATAACCAAGAATGCTTGATACGTTTAAAACAAATCATTTGATACTATTATAAGTGCATAGTGCATAAAACAACTTCAAATCATAAGTATCAATCATAGACGGCATAAGTGCCCCATCCCACTATGTCGCTATACTAGGCTCTGCAAATAAAACCGCAAATGTCACGTATTTGGAAATTGGATTTCCGTCTGTGAACCGAGGCAAAAGATAGTCCTCTACCAATTCGAGACTGTCTAGCCCGAGCCTCAGGAACAGCCGCATCTGCCCCTTGGATCCTCAGGGCCAGTCCACCGATGTGGATTAAACTTAAACCCTGAACATGCGTTTCCCTGCCCTATGGGGCATAAATGAGCCAACGAATGACTCCATCGGACCCGGATCGTCCGATCAAACCGAGGCGCCTCGCAACAGCAACAACCACATAAGTCAAACTCGTCAGGGCGTGTAAAACCACTGACGCCACTTCAAGCTAGAAAGAAACGCATGCCTCCCTGACGTCCTCTCCCGTTTTGGTTCACACCGGGGTGTGAGTCTCGCGAATCAACGTTACACAAAGCTTTGCCACACAGGCCGTGCTTTGATCATCACCACAAGACTTTGCTTTTCAATAGAAGCCTTGATCAATTGCCACTTAGGCATGCCACACAGGCAATTCAGCCCATGCGTTTGGTATCCATCAATATATAACCCCTGAGCTCGTACGTCTCAGAGAAGGGCGTTAAGCAAGAGAATAAATTCTCCGCCGCCAAACAGATATATATTTAATAGAAATCACTCACACAGACTGAAATCCCATGTCAGACACACAGTCCATTTACAAGTTCGTTCTGCGTCTGAATGAAACCGGAGGCACCTAGTACCCCGCACATCCAACGATCTCCAAGTACGTCTGGACGATCACCGACTATTTCCATCTTCTTGGGTGTACATCCCAATCAAGATCATTAGTAATCACCCAAATGACGTGAAGACCTCCGGTCTTCGACTACCGTCTTCATCTTCGACTTATCGTCGTATCAGTTATTCAGAATGGGATAAACCCGGTCTTTCCGAATAACTCGCGTATATAATAAACAAGTGTTACACAAACACAACATACACGTCATTCCAATTCATCAGTCACTAACCGTAAACTAATCAAGAGAATAATACCCCAAATATTAACCCCGAAGGCCGAAACCAACATCAGATCAATACCCAGGAAATCGTTCTGCTTAGCCAACCTACAGTTAGTTTCTAAATTTCACATTCTAAGGGAAAGGTTCCCATTAATTTTATCAAAGATAAATTCTTTCAAATTTATTATTTAATCTTCCTTTGAATATCACTTCAAACTAGTCGGGATAACGAACCTTACCAAAGTAATCATTTGTTTTAATTTTCCCAATCCCAAGCTATTTATCCCATGAAGTAAAACTGGTAGTACTTCATATCTAACACCACTGTGTTATCGGTAAATTCAATTACCATTTCACGTTCAAATCTAATTAAAGATTTAACTATCGCCTCGAGCAAAACTGGTGATACTCCATTCTCGATCCTTTCAATCTAATTAAAGATTCATTAAAACTCCACTTAGTTTTAATCTGTGACTGGGTTAAAGAATCCATGTCATTTAAAACACGGTTCACGATAAACCCAAAATCACATCACATTTCAATCAGTCCCTAACCGTAAATTAGCAAGTGAGCAATTCCCTAAGTATTAACCCCGAAGGCCGAAACCAACAACAGATCAATACCCCAGAAACCATTCAACTTAACTAATCTCCAGTTAGTTTCTGATTTTCTTAACTCCTTTGGGTCTAAGAACAGTATTATTGAAGATACCGTTCACGACAACCCAAAATCACATTCTATTAATTATCGGGTTAAAGAACGAGTGTTATTTAAAACACCATTCACAATAAACCCAAGAATCAATTCGATTTCAATTCCGATTAAATATTATTTAACTGGTACACTTCATTAAATCTAAATAAAAGATTTAATCTTTTTCTCAACTGGGCTTAAGAACTGTGTTAATGAAGACACCATTCACGACGAACCCAAATCACATTTGGTATTAAATACAAGGCTCTGAATAGAAAATATACCGGCTTATATTCAATATCAAATTCTACGACCAACATATATCATATTGGAAATAACAATATTAATATATTTTTCAAATTCCCATAAGAATATCTGTATAATCACAAAATCCAACATCGAAATATTCCGAAGACAATTTCGATTCAAATCCATTCCAATTCAATTTCTGGAAATTCTGGTTACTTTTAAAACCCTTTTCAAATTCAATTTATTTATTTAAAAATAAATAGAATTATAATTCTAGTTCAAAACAAGTTCATTTCGATAAAAATCTATTTATATCATTTCAAATATGGAGTTTTTCATCCCAATTCTTCCCAAATCATTTCTTATGATTTTACACAAATTATTGATATTTTTAATAATTTTATCAAGGCCCGTACAGTCGATTTCCATCAATGGCCATCGAACTGCACTTACAACGACCTTTTCCAAATTTTATTTGGACATAATTCCAAATCCAATCGTTAGATTTCAAATTTCTAATATTCGTTAGAAAGCTCTTTTCGATACGAACCCAATGGTTCCGGTTTTAGGAGAATCCGACGGTCGGATATCCCGCAATATCCATTCGAAGTCAATGGTCAAAATTCGCGAACTACCGCGGCGCGGCGCGTTCTATTCAGGCCATTATATTATATATATAATATATATAGTACATACTTCGTCGATTTCCTTTTAAAACGTATTTTATAAATCGTTTTAAATTCGTTTTCAAAACGATTTCAACTTCTTTTTCAAATTCAAATCAAAATTGAATTTTCCCTTACAAATTCGTTTTAAATTCATTTCAAATTGATTTCAATTCAAATCGATTTTCAGTTCAATTTCAATACGTTTTAAACTCAATTCAAAATGATTTCAATTCTATTTCAATCTAATTCGAATTTCAATTCTATTCAGTTTAATTCGAATTTCAATTATATTCAATTTCAATTTGAATTCATTTATATTCAATTTAATTCGAATTTCTATTCTTTTCAATATAATTCGAATTTCATTTCAAAATATTCGATTTTGAAATCACTTTTCAATATTCATTATAAAAATGAATATAATCGATATAAATCTCGTTAACGTCAAAATGGCGTCAACCTAATCAACACGGCTTCATATATTCTATTTTCAAATATTCTATTTCAAATATTTCTTATTCAAATATTTCTATTCAAATATTTCTTTTTCAAAACTGGAATGAGACCCAATCAATTACCATATAATGTTAATTATATGGATTTTCTACAACACACATATACCATAACAGCGATGAATAATTAACCATCATCCAAAGTGCATTCTACACTGTATAAGCATCAAATATAAATATTCAACGCTTATAACAGTCTGTCAATCAATCGATCGACATACAACTAATTATTGTGATTAGTGCATGTCATATATCATCCCAATACCCGTGTGGGGTTTCAAACAATCAAGCACAGATTTTATTTGTGCAGTTGGGCGATGTGTAAAATTTATCGTCCCAATCAATATCAGTCAAATGTGTGTATATAAACAAATCGTCCGATTCGTTTTTAAATATTTATTTTATATACACGTTAAAAATAATATTTTTAACTATAAAATATTTTCCACTATTAAATATTTCATTTCATTTCACATCACACAATCAACTACACATCAAAATCAAACAAATAAGCATACAAGCCGTCCATGGTCTGTGGACGACGGGTGTCAGGTGCTACTAAACACCGTCTGCATCCAAGTATATATTTCAACTAGAAATAAAATTAAAAAGTGAGAAGTTCTCACCGACTAGCTAATCCAAACGCCTCGACTCTTCATATGTAGAAAATCCCCGCTGTTTCTTCTTTCATCACTTTCGTCATCCATATTCACTACATATATAAAAATCGAATTTTTACTTTGCTATTCAATATATAAAAATCGAATTTTTACCTTGCTATTCAATATATAAAAATTGAATTTTTACTTTGCTATTCAATATATAAAAATCAAACTTTTACCTTGCTATTCAATATATAAAAATCGAATTTTTACCTTGCTATTCAATATATAAAAATCGAATTTTTACCTTGCTATTCAATATATAAAAATCGAATTTTTACCTTGCTATTCAATATATAAAAATCGAATTTTTACTTTTCTATTCAATATATAAAAATCGCTTCTTTCTATATAAACAAGAATCGAACCTTTTTTTTTATACTCTACATAAATAAAAATCATATTTTTATTTATAAAAATCAAATCTTTTTAACTTTAAAAATTTCGCCTTTTTATTTTTAAAGAACTAACCTTTTTGTTTTATTTTTTTATTTTTTTTTAACTCGTCTTTTTGGTGTTAAAAACCCAATCTTTCTCATTTTTAAAAATAGTAGAACTTCATAAAAAAAATCATAGACTTCATGAACAAAATACATTTAATTTCATGAATAAAAATCGTTTAACTTCCTAAATAAAATCATATACATTTCTAAATTAAAATTATATATAAAATCTAAATCGGAAAATACTTACAGTAAAAAAAAAGAGGTGGAAGTATCTGCCAGAGTTCGCCAGTGGTTGGGGGAGGGAAAAGGAACGCAGTCGAGGTCGGCAGTGGTGGCTCTCCATGTCGGCGGCGCTCCAGCTTCGTGGGTGTAGCGGTTTTAGGGTTCGCGATGGGGGGGGGGTTCGAGTTTGAGGAGAATAGAGAGTGGGGGGGGGACCTGGGGAGTGCGGTGGTGGAGTGCACCTCGGCGGTGGCGCCATCGACGAAGGGGGGGGGTGGGCGACGAGCGGTTCCCCCCTTTTACTTTTTTTTTATAATTTTAATTCTTCGATCTGAGTGGGAGAGAAGGTAGAGTAGTTATATATAAATAAATATAAATTTTATTGTTAAATTTTCTAAAAAGTAACTTTTGTTTTCGACCTCGAAACGAGACCCACCGCCTGTCGTCCATAGCTAATTACCCCCATTCCGAACACAATGGGATATGTATCGTAGGCCGATTCGATCGTTTCGATCAGTTTTCGTCAAAATCAACATATAACTCTATATATTGAATTTGAACGCGCATTTCAATTTACTTAGGCCACATACTATTTCTAAAAATTCCAGAAAAATATTTTCTAACATCGTATTGACGCTATGGTCCTAACAAAACTTGTTTCGTCGAATTCTGAGACCGTTTGAAAAATGGCCATTTTCCAGTAGATTAAAATCAACTAAAACTGGTCAAACGCGTTTTCCTTTGCCACGCTCACATATTGATTCGAAAAATTATGAAATTTGAAATCTAGCAATAATTTGACATCGCGGATCCAACAAAAGTGGTTTCATCGAAATCTGAGGTCGTTTGCAAAATGGCTGTTTTCAGGGGCTGAAATTCCATAGCGACTATTCTGAAATTTCAACTGGACATATCTTTTGATTCCCGCTATGAAATTCCAATCATCCGGATTCATTGGAAAGATATTCTCAATTAGATTCAAATATTTTTGGTTTCACTAAAATCCATTTTATTTTGCACCCGGTACATTCATTTGAAATTTTAAATCAAAATATCGAACTACCGCGCCGTTTTCAATTCCTTTTATAATTTAAAATAAATATTTATATTCTAACGACAATCTATATAAATATATACGTTTGAATTCTATTTAAAATAACTTTTTCGTCGCTATTATTTAAAATAATTCATTTTGAATAATCAAAATTCGCTAAAATTTCCAAAATAAATTTTTTAAATTGCTTCGGATTACCGGGTTATTACAGTACATGATACATATATTAGGCTTGAAAAATATTCTAAAACTTTCTCAACTGATATTTTTTTAATTAAATAACTAGTTTCAAGTAAAAAGCAAATAAACTTAAAAGAATATTAAAGTAAGTACAAAGATTCTCAAAATTTTATAGTATGCCTCTTGTATGGTGTAGCAAAATTGAAAATTACAAGACTAAAAATTTTATCCATTATTTTTTTACATAATGGACATCTCACATAATCATCAAACAATAATAAAATATATACCTATATTTAATAAAATATTTTTATTTTATGGTTCATAATTAGCACAAAACATCAAGAGGAAATTTCAAGGTTAAATATGTATGATAAAAATTAATATATGTAATTGTAAATGTAGATAATTTGAAGATTCATAAATACCCAATCTAGATATATGTATATATATTTACATATGTTAATATAAGTGAAAATTAATCATTTTTTTAATTTCTTCTAGAAATGTAACACAAAAATAAATTAATGTAAAAGGAAATACATAAAGAATATAACTAATCCAACTGTACCAAACACATGTACCCGTAAAAATCTCAACAAGTCTAAACAACAAACAGATCTGAATATGAATCGATGAATTGGGTGCAAATCAACTTTATATTATAAAAATGATAAAAAAATAGCAATAACAAATAAATTTCATCCTCTAAGGATGCTTTTGAGTCCGCACTGAACAACAATTTCTCTTTTCAAAATAATTCTCAATCTGTTAGGCTACTAAGATGGGATTGGAGACCTTCCACTACAAATTATTATTTTTAATTTGAATTAGATTTTAGAATGTTCAAAGATGTTTTTAGAAGAGAGTTGTTGCAATTAAAATGAAGAGGGGAAAGATGAAGAAAGTGGTAGCTCAAAAAGTGAATTCACTACTAATTAGAGTTTTGGGATTCGCTTTTATATGGATAGGATAAGAGAGAAAAATATGATTTTAACCACATATATCAATATAAATTCATGCATAGTATCCGCTACTTTCCTTTAGCCCATACTAGTACCTATCTGTGACGACCCCATTTCCCGTACAGACGGAGACAAGGGTAATCTTTGGAATATAACACAGAAACAAATAATAGCAGAACAGAATTAAATAAATACACCAGATAAGGAACAATAGAATATACTGGATAAAAGTAATCATCAGAGTTACACAGTATACAGGATCATACTTAGTACAAATACAGTTCAGCTATACATAAATGTCTACAGCGGAAAACAAACATAATGTACAATAGGAGCTGAACAGCATAAAAAGAGATAAGTGATAGAATCCATCTTCAGCTCCAGCTATCCGGATAAAGCCTGCTAAACCTGAATACAAGGCTGCCCGTGTAGAAAAAGGGGCACCCGAGTTTGAAAGTGAAACAAACTACGAGTCAGGCATGGGACTGGTATGAGAAATCTACTCAACACATTTAATATATGGCTAATCATAGGACCACGCCAGTTTCGTAGAACGGGTTTTCTCCATTGGATTGCCAGTGCTTTAAAAACAAATCTTTCTTTTAAACATCGCAATGCTTTTCATAAAAATGAAGCCATTATAAGACTCAGTTCCCATCACACAATGCAACGCAAACCGGAGGATAGTGTTTTTACCTTATAACGGCCAAAATATGCTTGATACGAATAAAACAAAGGCATTTGATATTATTACTAGTGTTTATATGTTTTGAAAAACAATTTCGAACCATAACTATCAATCATAGACGGCATTAATGCCCCATACCACTATGTCGCCATATATAGGTATACAATCAAAACCGCACAGTCACGTATTTGGAAATTGGATTTCCGTCATGAACCAAGGCTAAAGATAGTCCTTACCGAATTCGCGACTCTCTAACCCGAGCCACAGGCAAGCCTTGGAGCGACAGGGCCGGTCCATCGAGGTGGATTATTATGCCTGAAAAATATGTTTCCCTGCCCTTTCGGGCGTAAACGAGCCAACGAATGACTCCATGGACCCGGATCGTCCGATCAAATCAAGGCGCCTCGCAACAGCAACAACCACATAAGTCAAACTCGTCAGGGCGTGTAAAACCACTGACGCCACTTCTAACTAGAAAGAAACGCATGTCCTCCCTGAGGTCCTCTCCCGTTTCTAGTTCATACCGGGGTGTGAGGCTCGCGATTTCACGTTATACGCAAAGGTACACCACACATGCGGTGCTTTGATCATCACCACAAGACTTTGCTTTTCAACAGAAGCCCTGATCATTTGCCACTTAGGCATGCCACACTAGCAATTCATGCCATGCGACTGATGTCCATCGATATACAACCTCTGAGCTCGTGCGTTTCAGAGAAGGGCGTTAAGCAAAAGAATAAATTCTCCGCCGCCAAACAGATGTATATTTAACAGAGATCAATCAACACAGAATAAAATCCGATGTCAGACACACAGTCCATTTACAAGTCTGTTCCGGGTCTGAACGAAACCGGAGGCACTATATACCTCGCAAACCCATCGATCACCACGTATGTCTAGACGATCACCACTCATTATCCATATTTCGGGATGCCTCCCAATCAGGACCTCGGTTACCATCCAAACGAGGTGAAGATCTCTGGTCTTCAACCACCGTCTTCATCTTCGATTTCTTATCGTCGATTCAGTTATTCAGAATGGGATAAACCCGGTCTTTCTTAACAACTCGTGTATATAATAGACAAGTGCAACACTAACATACACATGCATCATTTCAATTCATTAGTCACTAACCGTCAATCAGTAAGAGAACGATTTCCCAAATATTAACCCCGAAGGCCGAAACCAACATCAGATAAACACCCAGGAAACCATTCGACTTAGCCAACCTTTAGTTAATTTCTAAATTTCTCATTCATATCGTTTATAATATTTTATAACGATTTATCGCTATTTTTATTTATTTTAAAATAGCCAATTTATTCAAAACGACGCTTCGGGCCATAACGCGACCGTGGCGCTGTTTTTCTTTAGATTTGATTTACACATCTCTGAAAATCTAACCGTTGGATCTTCACAAAATTTATATCATTAGAAATATCTTTTCAAAACGAATCCAACGGTTCCAGTTTCGGGAAAATCCGACGGTCGGATCTCCTGGTATAATCGTTTGAAGTTTCGATTTCAAAATACGAACTGCAACGTCGTTATTCGATTAAATATAATTATATATATATGTATATATATATAATCGATTTTGGTGCTGTTTTTCTTCAGATTTGAATTAAACATTCAAGACAATCCAACCGTTGGATTTTTACAAAGTACGCGCCGTTGGAAAGATATTTCCAAAGCGAACCCAACGGTTGCGATTTCAGGAAAATCCGATGGTCAGATCTCCCGGTATAATCGTTTGAAATCACGGTTTCAAAATATGAACTGCAGCTTCATTATTCGATATATTTTAATTCTATTTATCTATATATATCGATTCTTCGATTTCAAAGCTATATTCTTTTAATACATTTGATAAAAATGATATTTTTATCAAACTGTCTTCTATTTCAACACTTCACTATTTTTAACAATTCATTTATATAATAAAAATGTGATTTTTATTATAAAACAATTTATTTCAAAAACACGATTATTTTCTATAGTTCATATAGGTGATAAAATAGGATTTTAATTATAAAACTATTTATTTCAAAACACGACTATTTTATATAGTTCATATAGATGATAAAAATATGATTTTTATTATAAAACAATTTATTTCAAAATATGAATACCACTCAACACATGAATTTCAATTCAACGAATGAATTTCGATTCAACACATGAAGGTTTTCTATAGTTTGTATATATAGATAAAAATGTGATTTTTATATTTAAAACACGAATACCATTCAACACATGAATTTCTAATCAACGAATGAGTTTCAATTCAACACATGAAGGTTTTCTATTCAACGAATAAATATAGTTTCAACAAATGAAAATAATTCAAACACATGAATATTATTCAAAATTTCGGCAGCATAACGGTAGGGTAGTTAAAACCGGGACCGTCCCTAGTACGGCTCCTCGCTCTACCTTAAAACCTCGCGGTTTTTGACAATGGGGAATCATGCATCTAGTTCGCACGCAGGTGGCATGTATATATTTATTTCATTTCCACAAACTAATCCTATATGGTTTCAACCAAATATTTCTCAACCACAAATGGGTATTTTTCAACCACAATCAATCAATATCAACCACAAACAATTCCAATCAACCATTCGCTATCAATCAATTTTCACACCAATCACAACCAATAAATATCGTCCATAGTGGACGAGGGGCGTATATATATATATATATATATATATATATATATATAGCAATTCACTTCTATTTCAACACATATATAATTCTTACAACGCACATATAACTTATACATCGAACGTACAACTTATACAACACTTATACATGAGGTGTACAACGCTTATATAACTCATACATCGTCTATATAATTTATACATCGTCGTTTTCTATATCGTTTATAAATTAGAAATCTCACATTGGGTTCCACTCCACCAAAAATAGCAGAAGGCTCAGAAAAATATGCGGTCTCTTCTAGAATGTAGAAGACGTCCACACGATCCCACTGTCTCTTGTTTCACTGAATTTCGACCACAAACGAAAAAGATATGATTTTTATAGTGAAATCAAAATCCGTAGCGTTTAGAAGTGCTATAGAACAGTTAAAAATAAAACAGCCGTTACCACTCTGATTTGTTCAAAACTAGGTTTCAACTTTTCTCGAAATCCGTGTAGCTTGGTGATGATCGGACTCTGCCACCTTGTAGTGCTTGGAGTCGCGCACCACCGCTGGAGGAGGCACTCCGTTCGATGCAAGGAGGAAGGGGCGGCGACTCTTCAAAGTCGGGAACTTCCGATCGACGGATCTCGAAGGTGGAGCAACGAGGGAGGGCGCTACCAGTATGGATTTGATGGTGGTGTTGGGCTCTTCAAAAAGTTCCAAAGGAGGGGGTCGTTTTGGTGAGCGTGGCGGACGAAATCGGAGGAGGAAGGTTTGAAGCCTCTTCCGCCTTCGATCGGGGAGAGAGAAAATTAGATTTTTCTTTTTTTTAAAAAAAAAAATTATGATTGGCCGGTGGGTTTTAAAGGGGTTTTCTGACACGACCACCAATCTAAACCCAACGTCCCTAGCGTTTTTCCCCCATTCCGAACACAATGGGATATGTTTCGTAGGCCCATTCGACTGTTTCAGTCAGTTTCCATTAAATTTAAAATATATAACATTCAATATTCGATTTGAACGTACATTTCAATTTGCCTGGGCCACAAACTGATTCTAAAAATGGCAGAAAAATAAATCTGGCTACGTTTTGACGATACGGTCCCAACAAAACTAGTTTCGTCGAATTCTGAGACCGTTTGCAAATAGGTCCATTTCTGGTCGATCCAATTTATCTATAATTGACCAAAACACATTTTCCTTTGCCACGCTCACATACTAGCTTCAAAAATTATGAAATTTGAAACCTAGCAATAACTTCACATCCCGGATCCAACAAAAGAGGTTTCGTCGAATTCTGAGGTCATATGCAAAATGGCGAATTTCACGGGCTATATAAATTCCATAACGACCTTTCTGAAAATTCATTCGGCCATAACTTTTGCTTTCCACTATGAAAATTCGATTTTTCAGATTCATTAGAAAGGTATTCACTAACAGATTTAAATATTTTTGGTTTCGCTCAAATTCGTTTTGTTTTGCACCCGGTATAGATCGACAAAGTTTGAATTCAATATTTGAAACTGCAGCGCCATTTCAGGCCTTGTTTATAATTATAATTAATTATATTCGTTTTCAAACGTCGATTCAAACTCACTTTTCATTGCTATTATTTAAAATATTTATTTTAAATATTTAAAATCCATTATTTTAGACAATTTAAAATTTTTAAATTGGTTCAGATTTCCTGGGTCGTTACACTATCACATCTAAAATGCATGGATTACGAGCCCATTTAACCCAATTTAAACATACACAGGTATATTTGACAAAATTTGTTATTTGTATTGATAAACATGGAAATGTGTTTATTTTATGTGATTATATTTCATCTTTTTGTGTACAAATATATTACATAGGTATTATTTTATCACTTTTACAGATAAGTCAACCAACATGCATGTAGTTAAAAAAAATAGAGATCAACTTGCCATATTTATGAAGACATGTAAATGAAGATCTCACACCAAGTTGCATTTTTGGGAAAGTATAGGTAGAAGAAATATTCATTTACGATCACAAATCAATCAAACACATGTCAAAGAAAGAAGAAGAAATAATTCCTAAGGAGACTAAGATATTTCCAAGATACTACAACATCTGATTAGGATTTAACTAAGATTTGATTAGGGTTTAGGTTTGCAGATCTACTCGATAAATACCCATGTAAAAATATTGTAAATTTTATCCCAGAATTGAAAATTGTTTTCTCTTCTATTTGAATACTCCTCTTGGTATGCTAAGTTGGTAATGGCGGTCAATTAATTTTGTCAGAAATTACCACTTGTAATTTATTTTTCTTGCAATACTTATTTTTCTTTCTGTTTCTCTTAACTATTTATTGCATTTGATATCAATCCGATTAGATTCGAATTTATAGGAAATTCATAATAGTTTTTATTTGCTTTCCTATTGTTCTATTTTTTCTGCATAACTATTGAATTTAATATAGATCCGATTATATTCGAATCATTAGCATATTCAATAATAGTTTTTATTTGATTTTCTGTTGTTTTTTTTTTTTTTTTGCATTGTTATTGAATATGATATAGATCCAATTAGGTTCGAATCTATAGCAAATTCAATTGTAGTTTTTCAAATCACCTACTCCAAATTCATTTAACTCACCCAAAAATTTACATAAATAATATATTTTAATTTTCCTTTCTGTGTTCGACTTGCATACTTGTAACAACCCAGATTTTCAGAACCAATTTAAAATTTTTATTTTAGCGATTTTAATGGATTTTGAATATTTAAAATGGTTTATTTAAATAACAATGACTAAAAACTTATTTTAATCGAAGTTAGAATGAATGAATTTATTTTAATTATAAAACGAGCATGAAATGGCGCGGTAGTTTGAAAATTCGATTTCTAATTTCAGTTAAATATACAGAATTCAATATAAGTCAGAATTGGACGAAACAAGAAATACTTGAATCTATTTAATAATATCTTTCTAACGAATGTGAAAAATTCAGATTTCGATTTATAAATTGTAAGTTATGTCCTGTTTAAGATTCAGAATAGTCGCTATAGAATTTATATATATATTAATATAATATATAGCCCTTAAAAATAGCCATTTTGCAAACGATCTCCATTTTCGACGAAACCACTTTCGTTGGATCTAGAATGTCAAATTATTGCTAGATTACAATTTTCATAATTTTTGGAATTAATATGTGAGCGTTGCAAAAGAAAACGTGTTTTGTCAATTTCATTTGAATTGGATCGACCAGAAAATGACCAATTTTCAAACAGTCTCCAAATTTGACAAAATTAGTTTTGTTAGGACCGTATCATTAAAACATAGCTAGATTTTTTTGGGAAGTTTTGGAGTCAGTATGTGGCCCAGTAAGTTAAAATGTACTTTAATTTCAATGTATATTGATTTATATTTTAATTTAAGGAAAAACTGTTCGAAATGATCGAATTAGCTTACGCAACATATCCCATTGTGTTCGGAAGGGGGTATTTAGTTGGGGGCGATAGTCGTTGGGTTCGATTTGGAGTTCATATCAACACAAGGGTATTTTAGAAATTAAAATAATATATATATATATATAAATATATATATATTGGCCAATCATCGTTTAGATATTTTTCCTCCGGCCCTAGTTTAAAACAACGGCCGATTTGCTTCCATCTTCCTCCTACAAAAACTTTCAATCCCCTCCCCGATTTTCGAAAATTCCAAAACAAAATCAGTAGAGAATTCTTCGATCTTCAAATCCGTATAAGCGTGATCATTTTTCACTTCAAAAATCGAGAGAAATCTCGCTCCAAAATCCTTCCATTAGCAGGCGTTTCCACATCGCCGTAAGCCACCGAGCTAGCCAAAACTACAGGCGGAGCGGCGCAACATTGGGGCGGAGGCGGTGGTGACGGCCGTTTTGGCTTCGGCGTGGCGTATGGGTGGCTGTGGCGTCCAGTTTTGATCGAGGAATGGGTCAGGGGGTTAACGATAAAGGGGAATTTAATTAAGGGGAAGTTAACATTTTTATAGCGTTATTAATTTAATTAATTACGCTATTTAATTATCTAAGGCATTTCACGCTGTATTTTCCATATGAGGTCCAAATCGCGCAAAATTGGATCTGTTGCGATGGTGGGGACGAGAGCTTCACAACAAGACTAACCGGGTCCGATTTGGAGCACGTTAGAATTTTAGGCAATTTCAAACCCGAACGGTACTGAAATCATCAAATAAAAGACTGAAGGAGTGGATCCCAAGGTGAGAACTCCTTCTCTCTCTAAATATTTTACAGTTAATTATATACTAGGATGCAGATGGAGCTTAGTAGCCCCTGACACCATTTATTGTACAAACCATGATTGTTTGTTTGGACTGTATAGTGTTGTGATGTGAATGAATTAAATTAAAATATTCATGTGTTGTGATGTGAAATGAATTAAATTAAAATATTCATGTGTTGAATAAATTGTGTGAACAATAAAAATATCATTTTTATTGAATGTATGAACTATATAAAATATTCATGTGTTGAATAAATATTTTATCGTTAAAAATATAATTTTAAACGTATATATGAACGACATAAAATGCTCCTTAAATGAAAATAACTATTCATTTACAAATCGGACGATTTGTTTATGTACACCCATTTTACTGATATTGATTGGGACGATAAATTTTACACATCGCCCAACTGCACAAATAATATTCAGTGTTTGTTGATTGAAACCCCACACGGGTATTGGGATGGTATTTGGCGTACACTAATCCCAATTGTTTAGTTGTATGTCAATCGATTGGTTGACAGACCATTGTAAGCATTAATTATTTATATTTAATGCTTATGCAGGTGTGTAATGCACTCTGGATAATGGATGATTGTTATCAGTGTTGTTGTATACATGTGTTGTATGAAATCCATATAAATAACATTATATGGTAATTGACTGTGTCTGATTCCAATTCAGAAATAAAGAATATTTTAAAATAAATAATATTTTAAAATAAGGAATATTTTAAATAATATTCAGGAGATGATTAAAATGTGAATTTGATGTCCGATTTTGGATGGACACGAAAATATTGAAATGTATGAAGCTGTGTTGATTAGATTTGCGTCATTTTAACGCGAATGACATTTATATCGGTTTTATACATTTTTATAATGAATACCGAAAAGGAAATGATTTCAAAATCTGATATTTTGAAAATATTATCATTTATATATTATAATGATAAGGAGTATTCAATTTTGATTTAAAATTGAAAATGAAATCATTTTAAAACAAATTTATAAACGATTTATAAAATACGTTTTAAATGGGAATCGATGAAATATATGTAATATATATATATTATATATTTAATGGCCTAAATAGAACGCGCTGCGCCGCGACCATTCGCGAATTTCGACCTTTGACTTCGAACTGACATTACGGGAGATCCGACCGTCAGATTCTCCTAAAACCGAAGCAATTGGGTTCGTATCGAAAAGAGATTTCCAACGAATATAAGAGATTTGAAATCTAACAGTTGGATTTGGAATTATGTCCAAATCAAATTTGGAAAAGGTCGCTGTAAGTGCAGTTCGATGACCGTTTATGGAAATCGACTGAAAGGGCCTTAATAAAATTATTAAAATTATTAATAATTTGGTGTAAAATCAAAATAAATGATTTGGAAAGAATTTGGATGAAAAACTCCACATTTGGAAAGATAAAAATATATTTTTATCGAAATGAACTAGTTATTAACTTGTATAATAATCCAATATTTTGAAAAGAAATAAATTGGATTTGAAATGGTTTTAAAATAACCAGAATTTTCCAATGAATAAATTGGAATGGATTGGAATGGAAATAATCTTCGGAATATTTCGATACTGGATTCCATGGTTATACAGATATTGTTATTGGAATTTGGAAGATACAGATATCGTTATTCCCAATACGATATCCGTTAGTTTCAGAAATTGATATTAAATATAAGCCGATATTATTTGTAACGACCCGGAAAATCTGAACCAATTTAAAAAAATTTAAATTGGCTAAAATAGAGGATTTTAAATATTTAAAATAGGTATTTTAAATAATAGCAATGAAAAGTGAGTTTGAATCGACGTTTGAAAACGAATATAATTAATTCTAATTATAAAGAAGGCCTGAAATGGCGCAGTAGTTTCAAATTTTCATTTCAAACTTTGACTGACTGTACCGGGTGAAAACAAAATGGATTTGAGTGAAACCAAAAATATTTAAATCTGTTAGTGAATACCTTTCTAAAAAATCTGAAAAATCAAAGTTTCATAGCGGAAAGCAAAAGTTATTGCCAAATGAATTTTCAGAAAGGTCGCTATGGAATTTATATAGCCCGTGAAATTGGCCATTTTGCAAACGACCTCGGAATTCGACGAAACCACTTTTGTTGGATCCGGGATGTGAAGTTATTGCTAGGTTTCAAATTTCATAATTTTTGAAGTTAGTATGTGAGCGTGGCAAAGGAAAACGTGTTTTGGTCAATTATAGTTAAATTGGATCGACCAGAAATGGGCCATTTTTCAAACAGTCTCAGAATTCGACGAAACTATTTTTGTTGGGACCGTATCGTCAAAACATAGCTGGATTTATTTTTCTGGAATTTTATGAATCAATTTGTGGCCCTGGCAAATTGAAATGTACGTTCAAATCAAATGTTGAATGTTATATATTTTAAATTGAAGGAAAACTGACTGAAACAGTTGAATGGGCCTACAAAAAATATCCCATTGTGTTCGGAATGGGGGTAAAACGCTAGGAACGACAGTCGTTGGGTTTGGATTGGAGGTCGTGTCAGAAAACCCCTTTTTAAAACCATCGGCCAATAGAATTTTTTTCTTTCATTAATTTAAAAATATAAAAAAAACAAAAAAAACCCCTGTTAATCGTCTCGCGCTCGACGGAACGCGTTCACCTTCGTTCCCAAGCATTTTCCGGCGAATCCATCGAGAATTTGACCCCCCCTCTCACAACTTTGTGTAGCTCTACTTCCACTCTTCAAATCCATATAAGGTTCATCTTCTATCTTGCTGTGTGCATCGAGATTGAGCCCCTCAAAGTTTCTAACTTCCCGCCGCCGATACCTCCTCCTCGTCAGTTCGAGTTCACCAGTGCCACCACCCCCTAGTGCGCGACGCCAAGCTCTTCGACGTGGTACAACCCGATCTTCGTATCGTGCAATGGATGGGGAGCAAGAATCAAACCTAGTTTTGAATATTTTATTGAAGGTAACGGCTTGGGTTTATTTTCAACAGTTTTAACACCTTTAAACCGTTGCAAACTTTGAAAAATCATATCTTTTTCGTGTATTGATGAAATTCGATGAAACAGGAAACATCGTGACCGTGTGGACGTCTTCTACATTCTAGAAGAGACCGCATATTTTTCTGAGCCTTCTGCTATTTTTGGTGGAGTGGAACCCAATGTGAGATTTCTAATTTATAAACAATATGGAAAACGACGATGTATAAATTATATAATCGATGTATTAGTTATATAAGTGTTGTACACCTCTTATATGTGTTGAAATAGAAGTGAAATGCTATATATATATATATATATATATATATATATATATATATATACGCCCCTCGTCCACAAACCATGGACGGTATTTATTGGTTGTGATTGGTGTGAAAATTGATTGATAAAGAATGGTTGATTGAAATTGTTTGTGGTTGAAATTGATTGATTGTGGTTGAAAAATACCCGTTTGTGATTGAGAAATATTTGTTTTAAACCACATAGGATTAGTTTGTGGAAATGAAAAAAATATACATGCCGTCTGCGTGCGAACTAGATGCATGATTCCCCATTGTCAAAAGCTGCGAGGCTTTAAGGTAGCGCGAGGAGCCGTATTAGGGACGGTCCCGGTTTTAACTACCCTGCCGTTATGCTGCCGAAATTTTGAATAATATTCATGTGTTAGAATTATTTTCCTGTATTGAAACTATATTCGTCTGTTGAATAGAAAACCTTCATGTGTTGAATATAAATTCATTCGTTGAATAGAAATTCATGTGTTGAATGGTATTCGTGTTTTAAATATAAAAATCACCTTTTTATCTATATATACGAACTATAGAAAACCTTCATGTGTTGAATTGAAATTCATTCATTGAATAAGAATTCATGTGTTGAATGGTATTCGTGTTTTAAATATAAAAATCACCATTTTATCTATATATACGAACTATAGAAAACCTTCATGTGTTGAATCGAAATTCATTCGTTGAATTGAAATTTATGTGTTGAATGGTATTCATATTTTGAAATAAATTGTTTTATAATAAAAAATTCATATTTTTATCATCTATATGAACTATATAAAATAGTCGTGTTTTGAAATAAATTGTTTTATACTAAAAATCATATTTTTATCATCTAGATGAACTATATAAAATAGTCGGGTTTTGAAATAAATCGTTTTATAATAAAAATCACATTTTTACTATATACATGAATTGTTAAAAATAGTGAAGTGTTGAAATAGAAGACAGTTAGATAAAAATATCATTTTTATCAAATGTATGAAGAGAATATAGTTTTGAAATCGAAGAATCGATATATATATATATATATATATAAATAGAATTGAAATATATCGAATAACGAAGCTGCAGTACGTATTTCGAAATCGTGATTTCAAACGATTAGTGCGGGAGATCCGACCATCGGATTTTCCTGAAACCGCAACTGTTGGGTTCGCTTTGGAAATATCTTCCAACGGCACCAACTTTGTAAAAATCCAACGTTTGGATTGTCTGGAATGTTTAATTCAAATCTGAAGAAAAACAGCACCAGAATCGATTATATTTATATATATATATATATAAATATAATTATATTTAATCGAATAACGACGCTGCAGTTCGTTTTTTGAAATCGAAACTTCAAACGATTATACCGGGAGATCCGACCGTCGGATTTTCCCGAAACTGGAACCGTTGGATTCGTTTTGAAAATATCTTTCTAATGACGTAAATTTTATGAAGATCCAACGGTTAGATTTTCAGATATGTGTAAATCAAATCTGAAGAAAAACAGCGCCATAGCCGCGTTATGGCCCAAAGCGTCGTTTTGAATAAATTGGCTATTTTAAAATAAATAAAAATAGCAATAAATCGTTATAAAATATTATAAACGATATGGATGTGAAATTTAGAAACTTACTAAAGTTTGGCTAAGTCGAATGGTTTCCTGGGTGTTTATCTGATGTTGGTTTCGGCCTTCGGGGTTAATATTTGGGAAATCGTTATCTTACTGATTCACGGTTAGTGACTAATGAATTGAAATGATGTGTAGTAGTGTTTGTGTAGCACTTGTTTATTATATACGTGAGTTGCTCAGAAAGAACGGGTTTATCCCATTCTGAATAACTGAATCAATGATAAGAAATCGAAGATGAAGACGGTGGTCGAAGACCGGAGATCTTCACCTCGTTCGGATGGTAACCGAGGTCCTGATTGGGAGGCATCCCGAAATATAGATAATGAGTGGTGATCGTCCAGACGTACGTGGTGATCAATGGGTTTGCGAGGTATATAGTGCCTCCGTTTTCGTTCAGACCCAGAACGGACTTGCAAATGGACAGTGTGTCTGACATTAGAATTTATTCTGTGTGATTGATAGATATCAGTTGCACGATGTGAATTGCCTGTGTGGCATGCTAAGATGCAGTGATCAGGGCTTCTGTTGAAAAGCAAAGTCTTGTGGTGATGATCAAAGCACCGCCTGTGTGGCATAGCTTTGTGCATGACGTGAAATCGAGAGCCTCACACCCCGGTATGAACCAGAAACGGGAGAGGACATCAGGGAGGGCATGTGTTTCCTTCTGGTTAGAAGTGGCGTCAGTGGTTTTACACGCCCTGACGAGTTTGACTTATGTGGTTGTTACTGTTGTGAGGCGCCTCGGTTAGATCAGACGATCCGGGTCCGATGGAGTCATTCGTTGGCTCATTTACGCCCCATAGGGCGGGGAAAGACAGTGTTCAGGAATTTTAATTCACATCGGTGGACCGGCCCTGACGATCCAAAGGCTTGACTGAGTACTTGCCTGAGACATGGGCTAGATTGTCTCGAAGTCGGTAAAGACTATCTTTTGCCTTGGTTCATGACGGAAATCCAATTTCCAAATACGTGACTGTGCGGTTTAGATTGTGTGTGTGTATATATATATATATATATATATATATATGTGGTGACATGATATATGGTACCCATGCCATCTATGATTGATAGTTATGATTGAAATTGTTTTTGAAACATATAAACACTAGTAATAATATCAAATGCTTTTGTTTTATTCGTATCAACCATATTTTGGCCATTATAAGGTAAAACTCTATCCTCCGGTTTGCGTCGCATTGTGTGATGGGAACTGAGTCTTATAATGGCTTCATTCTTATAAAAATCATTGCGATGTTTAATAGAATTATTTGTTTTAAAGCACTGGCGATCCAATGGAGTAAACCCGTTCCACGAAAGTGGCGTGGTCCTGTGATTAGCCATATTTCAAATGTGTTGAGTAGATTTCTCATACCAGTTCCATGACTGACTCGTCGTTTGTTTCACTTTCAAACTCAGGTGCCACTTTTTCAACACGGGCAGCCTTGTATTCAGGTTTAGCTGGCTCTTTCGGGATAGCTGGAGCTGAAGATGGATTCTATTATTTATCTCTTTTTATGCTGTTCAGCTCCTATTGTACATATTATGTTTGTTTTCCGTTGTAGACATTTATGTATAGCTGAACTGTATTTGTACTAAGTATGATCCTGTATACTGTGTAACTCTGATGATTACTTTTATCCAGTATATTCTTTTGTGCATTATCTGGTGTATTTATTTATTTCTGTTCTGCTATTATTTGTTTATGTGTTATATTCCAAGGATTACCCTTGCCACCGTCATTACGGGGTTTGGGGTCGTCTCATTATTTTCTATTTAGAGCCTTATATTTAATATCAGATTGGATTTTAGGGTTTGTCGTGAATGGTGTCTTAAACAACATTGTTCTTAAACCCAGCTGAGAAAAGAATAAATCTTTTAATTAAGATTATTAGAGTTTCCAATTTAATAAAATGAATTGGAATAAAATGGAATGTGAATTGGGTTTATTGTGAACTATGTTTTTAACGACATTCGTTCTTTAACTCGATTAACAGTGAAATGTGATTTGGAATATATATAAATCTTTTAGTAATATTTAATGGAAAATTTCCAAAGTAAAGTTTTCCAGTTTAATAAAATAAATTGGAATGGAATGGAATTCGATTTGGTAATAATCGAAGTAAGCTTCTGTGGAGGAAGACTGTTACTATATATGGAATTTAAAAGGCTTTGCCGTTATTCCATTTATATTATTAGTCGGATACAGAAATTGATATCGATTATATATTGATCTGTTTTCCGTGAAGATTCAATAATTAATGGAATGTGATTTTGGGTTTATCGTGAACTGTGTTTTAAATGACATTGGTTCTTTAACCCAGTTAAAGATAGGATTACATATCTAACATTGTATTTCGAACTGTATTGTTGATCTCTGCAAAATATATATCTGCTTGGTGGCGGAGAATTTATTCCCTTGCTTAACACCCTTTTCTAAGACATATGAGCTTAGAGGCTATATATCGGCAGAAATCAATGGTACAGTGTAGATTGTTGATGCGACATGTTTGATTTCCCAAAGTTAAATAATCATTAATATTGATTTTTGAGAAGATTAAAACTAAGTGGAGTTTTAATGAATCTTTAATTAGATTGAAAAGTTAATGTGGTAACTCAAATTATCAAATTTGGGAAATGATCGAGAATGGAGTATCACCAGTTTTGGTCCAAGCGATAGTTAAATCTTTAATGAGATTTGTACGTGAAATGGTAACTAATTTTACCGATAACACTGTGGTGTTAGATATGGAGTATTACCAGTTTTGCTCCATGGGATGAATAGGTTGGGATTGGGAAATATAATAAATGATTACTTCAGTAAGGTTCGCTAATCCCAACTAGTTTGGATAAACCTTAATTTGGTTTGAATTGATATGCAAAGGAAGATTAAAGAATAAATTTAAAGAATTTATCTTTGATAAAATTAATGGGAACCATTCCCTAAAAATGTGAATATTTGAATAAATGAATATTATGGATTGGAATGAGGCGTATGTTGTGTTTTTATAGCACTTGTTTATAAGATACGCGAGTTATATTGAAAGACCGGGTTTGTCCCATTCTGAATAACTGAATCGACGATAAGTCAACGATGAAGACAGTGGTTGAAGACCGGAGGTCTTCACATCATTTGGATGATTATTGATGTATTGATTGTGCTGTACACCCAAGACGAGGTAATAAGTGGTGATCGTTCAGACGTACTTGGAGATTGACCGGATATACGAGGGCCTCTCTCCTGTATTGGACATATGGGACGAGGAATAAGGAGCGTCTGGTTTTGTTCAGGGCCAGAACGAACTTCTAAATGGATGTGTGTCTGACATTGGATTTTATTATGTGTTGGTTGATTTCTATTAATTATATATTTGTTTGGTGGTGGAGAATTTATTCTCTTGCTAAACACCGTTCTCTAAGATGTACGAGCTTAGAGGTTATATATCGACAGACATCAGTCTCATGGCGTGAATTGCCTGTGTGGCATGCTAAGATGCAAATGATCAAGGCTTCTGTTGAAAAGCATAGTCTTGTGGTTAATGGTCAAAGCACGGCCTTAAATGGCATAGCTTTGTGTAGCGTTAATTCACGAGCCTCACACCCCGGTATGAACCAGAAATGGGAGAGGACTCCAGGGAGGACATGCATTTCTTTCTAGCTAGGAGTGGTGTCATGGTATGGAGCCCAAACAGTTTTGCTTATGTGGATGATGGATAGCGAGGTGCCTCAGATATATCGGTCACTACGGGGCCGATGGATGTTATGGTCGACATACTAACCAGACTTACACCCCATAGGGAAGGGAAACGTATCGTTCAGGAATTGTCAATCCTCAAACGTAAGAGAGGACCGACCCTGGCAGATCCAAGGTGCAGTTGCGACTGTATCCTGAGACATGGTAGGCTAGATTGTCTCGAATTCGGTAAGGGCGATCCCTTGCCTTAGTTCATAGATGGAATCCAACTTCCAATACGACATTCCTGCTTTAATTTTAGAACTAGTATGGAGACATGATATATGGTACCCATGTCGTCTACGATTGATACATTTATATTTGAAGTTGATTTCCTCATTATAGTAATAATAAATGATGAAATTTCATGTATCAAGCATTATTTGGCAATTATAAGGTAAAACTCTATCCTCCGGCTTGTGTTGCATTGTGTGATGAGACCTGAGTCTTATATAGCTTCATTTTCTTTAATTAACATATCGTTGTTTGTTTTATGCACTGGTATTCTTGGAGGTAAACCCGTTCCGTGTTATACGGCGTGGTCCCTTGATTTACCTAACTTTAAAATCAGATTAATAACTGTTTTAGTTCTCACACCAGTTACATGATTGACCTGGAGTTTATTATTTTAACCTAAACTCTAGGTGCCTATATTTTCCACACGAGCAACTAGTATTTCTGGTTTTTGCAGATATTATTTTCACAGGATCCTGGATTTACAACTGGAACTATATTCGGAAAGCTCTGTATCTGTGTATTTCTTTCAGTTATATTACGTATTATTTTTCCACTACTATGTAATGTATTTTAATCTCTGATATTTTTCAATGTGTAATATTTATTCATACTCTAGAATATTCTTGTACTCTGATGTAAATTGTTGTAATAACAATGAAATGTACTTTTGTTAGTCTTCTGATTTGTCCTGTTCTCAACTCAATTCGGGCTTTCCTTTACGGGGAAGTTTGGGTTGTTTCAATACTACGCACTTGTGTCCTTGCAACATTATTTCATAATTTTGCTTTTCAGGTCTCAGAGAAAAGTTACATTAAGTTTTTGGTGCTATTGCCTGAGAGACAACAATTAAATTTTATTGTTTATTTAAATTTCGATTCATGGTATTTTTTATTATTTTCCTTCCAAAAATATATTTTTGTTTGGTTGATATGTTATTACTCATTGATACTACAATCTTCTAAACAAAAGGAAAAAAGACTTGCCAATTTTCCATGATTTTGTTTCCTTTTTTATTTATTTGATTTCCTTTCTTCAATTTCTTTCCTTTTTAAAAGTTCATAAAAATTCAAGAAAATACCTTACAGTTTTGTTCTTTTTTCTTACATCATGTCCAAACTGTCATAGCATCTAACACAATCACCACTAATTCATAACTCCGATAATCTCCAGTTCCGCCCAACTACATCATCATCTACAACAACGTCTACATGCCCTCGAACCAAAACAGTCCATCGTCTTCTCACCGAACCGTTCATTCCCAAATCCCTTAATCCACTTGTAGTGACCCGCATTTTTCTACTTTTAAAAATTTGAATATAATATGATTTTGACTAGTATTAAGGTTAGGAATAAAATCTAATGATTTAACTATGTAAGGTTTATGGTCTGAACTTAATTCGATTAATTAATGAATTTTAGCTAATTATATCAGTAATAACTTATATCGATTATAAATGAAATTGTGATTTAGTTTGCATAGACAAACATGGAAATTTGAAATTAAATATTGAAGGATTTGAATGAAATTGAGTTAATTAATTTACAACTGAAATTCAAAATGAATTTGGTAAATAATAAAAATTGGAATTTGATATAAATAAAACTGATATAAAGTTAATTTGAATTATATTTTGATTAAAATGTAGTTAATAAGTTCTCGAACTGAATTAAAAATAATTATTTGAAAGTGGGATTTCATATATATTTAATTAACTTGTTAAATTAGCCATTTTTGACACTGTCTTGTTTTTCGATAAAACTAGTTTCATTTGGACCCGAAAAGATGAATTATTTATAGATTTCAAGTTTTGTAGCAATTGGACTTGTTGTTTGATCGTATGAGCTCGAAACGCATAAAAATTGATTTAACAAATTTAAAAATTTTATAATTTGATTTTGAAATTTACTTCTATGCACAATGGAGTTACGTTTTGGAACTTAATCTTTTGGATTCAGAATTATCAAGAATGTCCATTTTGATATATAGGATGACCTATTTTCGTTTCGGAAGAGGAATGAGCTTTTTCAGGTACCTATAGTTAGCTTGGGCTAATCGGGCTAATATGACTAAACCCATATATCTCTTGAGATAACTGCCACAAACTCTACCAGCATCCTCTAATTAACTTCCTCAGCCCAGTCCCAATATTCAAACACTAATCTCATTTTAATGGTAATTTGAAAATCAGCAGTTGTGATCAAAAAATTTAAAATGCTTAGAAAATTTCAAAAAATATATGTAAATGAAGATCTCGACATTACGAATCAACGTCTAGTGTTTGTTTTTGTAAATGATGCCCGAGTCAATCAAAATTCTGTGTCAAAGCATGGAAAAGGAAAATTTTAAGGTTTTAATTTGGGGCTTTTTGATTCGTGTGATGATGGGAGAAGGAGTCTTAAGAGAAGTTGTAGTGCTCGAGCATACGAATCTAGTGTTGGTTTCAATTTGTATGGTGATCTGGATTGGTCGTAATCTTCGATAATAGGTTAAAAATCTGTGTATTTCTTAAGCGGTGCACGCGGCAGTGGTTGACTAGAGGGGGCGGATTTGGGGTGGTGGTGCTACTCGTCGTTGGCTCTGGAATGGAGGTGGTCTCGGCTTCTATGTTGGCTGAATGTGGGAAGAGGCTCGATAAAATTTGGTTATTTTGCATGATGATGGTTTCATTGCTGGGTTGCTTCGTTTCCTATAAACGTGAGCGGGAAGACAAAGTGTAGATGATGTTTGATTTTGAATGGCCCATTTATTTGATTGTTACTTTAAAATTTTAGCATTTTAACGTGAATAACTTTTGCTTACAGACTCGGATTTGCATGCATGTTGTTCCGTTGCAATCGTATCAGAAATTCAGACGATATAGCACTGGTTTGGACGAATTCTGAGACTGTCAAATTTTGGGTCTTTATTTGAATTTCCAACAAGTTCAAAATCAAAGATGAGTTATTAAACACACTCACGCTTTACTAAAATAGTTAATTATTAGATAAATTTAAATCATGTTTTGATATGACTGTATTGGTTGTTGTTTGGAAATTAAAATTGCATATTTATGTTGATTTTCATCAATAGTATTATTTAATTTAACTACTAATTTAAATTATGAAGTTAGGTTAAAATTGAAATTTAATTGCTAGTTTAAACTCAACACCCGATAACTATTAAATTGATGTGATATTGAACTGTTTGGATGGATTGATTTTGAAGGATGCCATAGATTGATATGTTTGACATATCGATGTTTAGTTGTGTGATTTACCATGTTATTCGCCTAAGTTACATATGACTGGTTTTTGTGTTAATTAGTCCCAACTTTCATCCTAGCTATTACGGGAATTAAATAAACCTAGGATGAATCATTTAAAATGAATTAAGAAAATAGGTAGAAATGATCAATACCTATTATCCCTGATTTGGATTGAAATGATATATATCCATCCTTGAAGTACTAAAATTAAATTTAAGTGTCACTTGGCTATAGGATAGAAAATTATATACGGACACGGTTGGTTATTCTTTTTTTAGCTTTGAATTACGAAATATCGTTTTTAATGGAAATATAAATTATATTTTAAAAAAAAAAAGTTTCCTTTGAATTTAGGAATCTAAAAGTTAAAGGAAATTATTTAATGTTGTGAACTAAAGCTAAAGTTTTGGAATTGAATATGTAATGAATCTACTGAAATTGAATTATTTTATAATTTAAAATAACTATCCATCCTTTAAGCTTTCTTTAAATTAACTTGATTTAAAGGGATATTTGAATTGTGAACCCGAGATTGTAATAAATTGAAATTAATTCTAACTAAAAACTTTAAATATTTGAATCGAATTGTTTGACTTGAATTGAATAAAAATGGAAATCGATTCGAATTGAAATATTGAATTCGAGTCAATTTGATTTGAAATTGGAATGTGACTTCAAGTTGATTTAAAATTAGGGAAAAACAATTCTAATTCAAAATATTTTATTTTAAACCATTAAATAAAAGTTTTGCTAAATAACTATTTCACTTTACCAATTATTTTATTTTCTATTATTATATATGTTAACTATTTAATAAATGACTATTTTGCTTTATAAACTATTTTTTTAACTTATATATTTTAACTATTTTAATAAACTACTTTAACAATCAATTATTTATTTTATAAACTAATTTAATATTTTCTATATACATTTAACTAAATTTGATAAATCCTATTTTTTAAATTCAAACTATATATATAACTTTTTAATGTATTAACTATTTATTTTCAAACTGTTTCAAATTTATCAAGATTATTTTAATATATAAACAAATTCAACCGCTTTAAATATTCATTTTTTTTTAAATTTGCAATTATTTTTGGATTCTAAGTTCGATTTTAAATAGAGATTTTAAATATGAAGGCATATTCTATTTTGGATATGAAATGGTTTAAAAGAAAAAAATCTGATATTTTGATATAAAATATGAACCATTTTGAAATGTAAAAGAACCAACCGGTATGAAATAAGCGTTTTATTGTTACAGAGACCGGGATCATATATTATCATGTTGTTTGTCAATACTGATACCAATTTAACAACTAGGTACGAGGTGGAGGATCCAGAGCGAAGTAGGATGGTTTGGCGACGACTACTGGATTGAAGAAAGAGAATGATTATGGATATCCTTGACCTACGGGTCATAATTGAAATGACTAAAACAGGAGTTATACCGTGATTAATTGATGTAGCACCTCTTGTCGAACACACTTCTTCGAAACCATGTCTATTACTTTGTGATCTTATTCGTGCACACCTCTGATTATGGGAGTGTGTTTCGGGGAGGGAGGTACTTACAGTTATGTGTTACCACAAGTCCGGGTGTGCAATTGGTATAATCATATCTAGGGTATCGTCTCATGTCCCTTGTCATATTATCTTGATCGAGCCTCTACGATTTTGATTTAACGTTGTCATATCATGGCGTATCTTTATTCACCGATGTACTGGTATGTTATATGAAAACTGTATGGCAACGGTATAAACAGTGTAAGGGTAGTAATGAGAATACTGCTTATGATATTTTAATACTTTACTAATAGCGCATAATATTATATAAAATCTAGTTTATTGGATCCTTAGGAGATGGAATTTCCCGTAATATCTCTTAAGTTATTACACTCACGAACATATTGGATATGAGATGTTAAACACCATAAACATCCCTAATGTCATATCACTCAAATTATTACATGGTTTTGATTTGACTGATATTAGAATATTCTGATTCGAATGTTTTTGTCTTTTCGTTTATGATGGGTCATCCTGAGTTTTTCAGTTAGCGAAGACTACATTTTATTGGAGGATGAAGATAGAGTTTTAGTTTACTATCAATTATATATTCCCATCATTATTTTTGTTCCGTTGTAGCATTGTATTATGTATAGGTTTGTATAAATATGATAATTATTGTAAAATATAATTAAACGTATATTTTACTTGCTCTATGAACTTTTATTTGTTTATTATATTTTATCCTTCCGCCGTGAGATTCCATGGTTATTTTTTTTATTTCTTTCTTTTTCTTATGTTTACCCCAATAACTATCAGTATTTTGGATTTATTTGAGTCGATATGTGTGATTTATTGCCGACTTGAACAGTTAAAAATGCAGATTGTTTCAATTAGTATCAGAGCTTTGGTTTAGCGATAACCTTGGCTATATTTAGGGTTAACTCATTAGTTATAGGGTTAGTGATACCCTAGAATGAGTTTGAGTGTATGTGACAGAGCTTACTTGTAATTTCGATATAAAAATGGTTTTGTATTGTGTTAATTTGTTTCGTTTAATATTTATGAATTTTGGTCGTTACATGGGACACCGAGGCATTGATAGGGATTTCTATACACTCGAATAGGGCAGACTGACACAATACTGTTTTGGATTATATTTTTGTATATATAATTTTTATTTTGGAAATTCTCAATTTTGATTGACTTGGTTGTTTGGAGAAGATAATATTAGATTATCTCCGTTTGTTGTTCGACTAGTCAATAATTCTAACTACTGTCTATTGTGCGACTATAAGAAAATGAAACCTTGTAAATATGATTGATAATAAAATAAAATTAAAAAATAAAAAAAGGAATTTAAATTAGGATTTGAGAATTTAAATTCAAGTGCCTTTTAAGTGTCATTTGCAAATATTTTAGAAAAAAAATTAATAGTACACCGAAGTATGTTTGAATAGAGATTATTTTCAAATGACTCTAAAGGAAGTAAATGTATATTCCCCTCTTTTCTCTGGGAAATGAATTCAGTGATAAGTGCACGCATCATCAACATTTATTTTCGAGAGTTTAAGTGGGGGAGAGGACTTAGAACTTTTAATACCTTGTTTTGGGAAACTTGAAATTTATTTGGATCTTTTAAAGCATGATTTGATACAAAAGGTATAATATATTTTATTTCAAAAGTTGATTTGTAAATGAACTCGGAGTTTGAATTCTTGAGTTCTCGAATAATTAATGATTTTCAAATTATCAAAATGAATTAAAACTTCAAATTTTAGAAAGTTTTGAGTTGTGAAATAAGAAAATAAACCTGAGAGCAATAAATTGAAGTAGAAACTCTTAGAAATTTGAAATAAATTGGAAACTGTTGAACTTGTATAATACTCAGTCTTTTCCTATAACATAGATATAAATTACCAAATACTTAAGAAGTTAAAAATGTTATAAGCATAAGCAATTAAATAGTATACAAGTATTGGTTCAAATAGTGAAAAGTGAAATTAAATGGATGTTGTAAATATGAATAAAACTTAAGCTGCGACAATAAAAGATATATACTTAGTTACGTTATAAAATTTAATTCAACTAAGTAAGTTAAATATACCAAATTAATGAAATAAGCTAATAAATCATTTATATACTTCATAGCGTACATGATCATTACAAGCTTCAGTTACTTGGAAATGGCGTCTAGATTTCTGCACACTCTCTCTTTCTTTTCGCTTCTTCCAAAAATCCGTTCTAATTCCATTCTCAGCCTTCCATCCTCTCATCCATATATCTTCTCCAGCTTATGCCATGCCTGAGTAACAAAGCTCGCACCCCTCACAAACTCCCCTCTTAGATATGACTATCGTTTTTCCTTTACTCATGCTAAATGTTTTGATGATTTATTTAGTTTGTTACTGCGCGGTTTCGAAGTCCTTGTTTGTTTCAAATCTACGCCACGATCTATCGTCATCTCAAACGAGACTGGTCTCCAGTTGGTCGAGGTGCGGGTCAAAATTGGATCTGGTTTACTGGTGAGGAGTTTGTAATACTATGATTTCATTTTCTTATGGTTTGCGTCACTTTTAGTATGGGTTGAAAGTTTACTGTTTTTAGTTTTGGTTTGTCTCTTGAGTTTGTAAGGGGGGGTGTTCGGGTGTTCTCTACTATACTGGATGCCCATACTTGGAGTTGTGCTCCTTTTTGTATCCTTTACCCTCCTTCGGAATTCCCTGGGCTATGTTATTATGTCAAAGTGGTTTTTTGATTTTGCTTACAAGTAATTGGGTCTGGCTCTTCTTGTGGTGGCTTTGAGATTAGATAATGTCAATGGACTGGTGGTTATGGGTCTATTTTGACGTATTACTGCCACGACGATAACTACTGTTACAGTGGTCATTAGTTGGATGGTAGTTCTATGAGTGTTGCTCCTTTCAGTGACTGTGCAGCTGGTTCGGTTGCTTCTCAGTGCATTGAGGCGATGTTCCAGAGGAACACTGTGCTGGCTGTCCTATGGGTCAGCGATGCAATGTCTCAAATTACTTTGGGATGGGATGTTATTCTGCGCAAGTATGGTGCTTCGCCTACTGCAGCCACTTGTTTACTTTATTTTATACTTGTGTTCTGCTATGCTTGTCCTTGTATGGAAATTCTATTTCGTAACCTTTTTGGTTATTGATTATATGCAATTGTTATCTACTTTTTGCGTAGAGTTTGAAATTGAATTTGTAGCGTAGAAAAATGCCTGTCTCTAGTGCTATTACCTAGCTAGGATAACGGTGGACGATCCACCATAAAAACCGAGTTAGTAGCTAGACGATTTGTTTAATTCTATAATAATATATATTTTTATTTTTTTACAATAAAAAGTGTTACTGGCCACTTAAAAAACCGGTCGACTATGCCAAAAAAAAGCTAATAAAGTGAATTAAGTTAATCAAATGTGTAAAATGAAATGGAAGTTGATATAAAATGGAAATTAATTTATAAAGTAAAAACAACTATAGTGAACTATAATGATTGAAAACAAGTCAATTGGATTTTGAAAATATATATTAATTGAATATGAGTTCCTCCTAAAGGAATAAGTGTGTATAAACTTAATAAACTAGGAATAAATCAAAGTTGAAGAAATTGAATTGAATGGAAGTTTATTTAACAATTAATTAAATTAAATTAATTAACTATATTGATTTTTTTTATCAATATGGATAGCTAATTCAAATGCCTACAATTTCACTTGTATCACTTTTTCTAATTCAATCGTTTGTGTATCCGAAAATTGGATGCAAAGTCAGGTAAAATTTTTCCTAAAATAGACATGTTAAAAATGCCTTATGATGTTGAATTTTATTTATTAAATTGGTAAATAATTTTAAGGATTTCTTTTCATGGTAATTAAGTAGACTAAGAGAGCTTCTTATTGTAAAAAATTAGGAGTCAAAAACTATTTCTGTCGTAGAGAAGTAGCATTAAACATTTTGCCGAAAAACTGGTTGAAAAACTGAATTTTAGAACTTTTCGTAGTATTTTAAAATGCTATCTTTTCTCTCAATTATATATGAAGTATAATAAGCTACCTAGAACTTTTCATAGCATCCTTATAGCTGTTTTTAGTCTAAAATCGTTATAAACCACCCAGAACTTGTCATAGCAATTCTGAAGCGTTGTCTTTTCTATGAATTGATTATAAAGTACTTTAAAATGAACAGAACTTATCATAGCGTCCCAGAAACGCTGTAGTAGCCATTTTTATTATAAAACTATTTTAAACTACCCAGAAATTTTCACAGCGTTACCGAAACGCTTGTAGACGTTTTGAGTATAAGACCATGATAAATTACTCCAAATCCCACCCTCATAGTATTATAAACAAACTATCAAAATTAGGGATGTTAAATCAATGTAAAAGAGAGTCAAAACGTGTCAAAACCCAGAACAGAGTAGGTTGACATGAGTTTTGCAAATTTCGATGATTCGAGGAAGACATTTGATTACTTTGGGGTACTATATTATGTTCTACAAAGCTTTTGCATGAAGATAGCAAGGAGTAATGTGAGTATACTTAGCATCTAAACAGTTACTTATTTCATAAGCTTGTCTTTCAACTTAATGTTGCATATAACTTCAACATACTATATTGACTACAATCTTTGCTTCGGTAAGTAAAGAACATATACGACTGATGATTGAGGGCATTGATGACTTAGTATGATTGGCATAAGGTCCTCAAAATCAAGAACATAAAGATTCGTAGGGGACTGGGGCAGACATAGAATACCTACAGTTTGATAGCCATAATTGCATTGTCGAAATGCATTACTTTGACAAATGTTTTACGTAAAACAATATTTTCAAGTATTCCTATTCTTATTGATTAGTTTGGAGTTATAATCTATTTTATCACAAGGGAGTTTCTTGGTATTTAAAATAGAAGTGTTTATCTTTTAAAAGGAAGTTCTACAAGAGATATATTGATAACTTTCAAAATGAGTATTTGCAGAGTGTCTTATCCTTACCTGATATAAAGAGTATTTTGGAAGTAAAAAATTGATTTTAAATGTTTTGTGTAAAGAGAAACTACGTTGACTTGACCCTGTATCTAATTGCTTACCCAATAAGATAAAGGAATGTAACACCCCGTAATTCTGTTAATATTAATATTCACAAATTAAAGAATAACTAATCTCAGATGTGAGAATTGTGGGAAACGGGTTGCGCCATTGTGTTCGTCGGAATTCTGGTTGAAATAGAGTACGAGTTTGCGTGATTTGGACTTCGTATGAAGGAGATATGGCCATCGGAAGTTTCAGAAAATTCAAAATTCAAAATTCGAAGTCAAACAGACTAGGCGGGAAATTTCCCGCCCAGCACCCAGGTCGACTGGGCAGTCGACACCCTAGGGACCAGGTCGACTGCGCAGTCGACCTAGGTGTCGACCTGGTCCAGTCGGCTAGGGTTTAACTGAGCCCAATCTTGAGCTGCTGATGTGTCTTTAGGGCTGAGTTGGCAAATTAAACGGTTCAGGATAGTTCTGAGTTGATCTGACGGCCTAAATAAATCCTAAACTCTATATATATCTAGGTAGTCTCTCACTCTAATTCACATTAAAAATAGAATAGCCGCCGTCATACCGCCGCCATGGAACTCAGTGTAGCCGCCGCCAACTAAGAAGGAAGAAAGCTAATCAAAACTCTAATTCTACTCAACTCTAAAGCAAATCAAGACTCTCTTACTTCTCTAATTGTGAGTATGATGATCTTAACAAGATTATTAGCAAATTAATTAGATTAAGATGTGATTTGGATCATAAGAAAAGGATGTGAATTGTCATATGTTGTTGTAAACCTTATGCTATCATGTATGTTGTAAATCTTATGTTATGAGATGATGATATCCTATATGTTGTAAATCATGCTATGATGATATTGTATAGGTTGTAATTTTCTATGCTAAGTTGTGATAAATCATACATGTTATAAAGTCATGATGTTATTATCTATGTTAATTAGTTCATGTTAATCAAATCATAATGTTGATATTATTTGGGTTATATTGATCTATATGGCAAATCATATATGCAAGTTTAGATTGGTTAGTAAAGATTATGAACATATGCCACGACATCTATTTAGATCTAGAATTATGACATCTAGAATTATGCTATGACATATGTGAATTCTATGTATTAGATGCTAGTTCATATCATCATTATGTTGCCTAAACCACATATGCAAATCCATACATGAATTTGGATTATGATCATATTATGTGAATTGTGACATTTTACCAAACAAGTTGACACCTTTAGATCCATGACATGTGTAGTTTTATGCAAATTTCACCCCTATTATGATTAGGTCTATTTTATTTGTCTATATGTTGTGGTAATTTATCTTTGTGCTATGAGTTAGACTATTCGAGTCTAACGTATATTCTGCGTTGAATAAACGAACTTATAACGTGGGGTAGGGGTAATATTAAGGATTTAATATTAAGAAATTGGGGTGCAATTGATATGATTTTGCATACCATAAGTGGATGGCCATAATTGAGTCAATTATGGACATCATTAAAATTGGAATTAATTAATGATTTGAATAGGGATATATTTAAAACTGGGGTAAAAGATTATAAGTGATAATCAATGCTTAGGAGACGAGGTTGGACTCATTTGTGATGTAAAACTGTGCGGACCCGCCCGGCAAATCCAGTAGTCACAAATGTCAGCCCAATGTGAGAGGTCCTAGGCCCAAATTAAAGCATAACAGTTGTAAAGACACGAGGTTAGACTCTTTTATGGTGTAAGACTGCCCGGACCCGCCCGGCAAATCAAGCTGCCATAAATGCCAGTCTAATGTGAGAGGTCTTTATGAGGTTATGGCCTGAATGAATTAAGAAATACTTAACCAGATAAACATGTAAGGTGGGACATGAGGGTTAAGTAGGTGCCTTGGGTGGCATGAGGAATCTAGTGGTTGCCTTTAGTGGCATTTGAAATACGATTAGTAAGACTTAACCAAACACACATGTAAATGAACATGACTAAGAGGGTTAAGTGGGAAGTACTAGTGGACAAGCTTAGGTGGGTAGCTTGTGGGGGCCCATTTCAACCAGTATCCCAAACGTATCTTTGTGGGCTCGATCCAAGTCGAGAACAGGACAAGCATACTGGGTTTGACTATAAGAGGCCAAACGGGGTAGCGGTGGCAACGCAAGTCCAACGGGTTTCATATGCATGTGTGGACCCGGGCTGGTAGGTAAGACGTTGTTGCATCGTGTAGGTATAAGCCATGCACTCTCAAGTTGTATCGGGTTGCCACTTTAGGGGAGTGATACACCCCACTGTGGGGCCAGCACGGGTATCTACGAGTAGGGAGCCGATCGAAAGTGGGTAGTGGGGTACACCTAGTGGAGATAGGGGCAGGCGACACCTATGTAGTCAGCTAGGGGTACACGAAGCTATTTATATAATTTCTAAGTGAAGCAAGTGGGATCAACCTTTAGGGTGACTGGTGTGGTGCAGTGTAGTAATTATTCGTTAGTATTAGGTGTGCCTTTAACGTTATCTTTATCTGCTCTTCCATACCCAATAGTTCATAGACATTTCCTTGTTTTCCAGCTTATGCCTCAGTCTAATTATTTTGATAATAGTATTGTTAGAATTATCATACTCGCCAGACTTTATGTCTGACCCCCTCTATTTCTATCTTTTTCCCCCACCAGGTCCTCAGGGTGGGCACAACTCTAGCGGAGTTTGATTGGATTGCTTTATCTCTCTTTTGGAAAGCTTGGACTGCTGAAGTAAAGTCCAGCTTGTTATCTTCTTTAATGGATATTTATGTAATGGGATTATGTATTTTGTTTTATCAAGATGGATATTGTACTTGAATCTGATTTATGGTTTTATGATGTAACAAACATGTTTAATTTCCGCTGCAATAAAATAAAGTTTTAGATTTCCAAGCACTACTTATTATCTGTCTTGTTGTAATTTTTCTGTTCTATATTCACTTAAAACCTCCATGGAAGTTAATGCATTCCCTTTGTGAGTGACATTAATGGACGTGGGGTGTTACACGTGGTATCCGAGCTTAAGGTTACCAGAACAGATAAAATTTTTAGAAAAACTATTTTTCTAAAGTATTTTTGGAAGAAGTGTTTTCAAAAACATGTCTTAATGAGTTATTTTAAGAGGAATTTTTTTATGAAAAACATAATCCCCAATAGCCATATATCCTTATCTTTCGAATTCTCTATTTTGAATCTTTCCTTTTTCGTTTCAGCATGGCAGAAGATCTTAACCTTTCGGATGGTGTAACGATACTAGGATGGTATAGGAGGTTATTAGAGGCTAGGGCCGCTGCAGGTCCAGCCAATGTTCCTCCACCACCAGTTGCACCCGCTCCTCCTCCTCCTCCTCGCGCTGATACTTTTGCAAAGACATGCAAGGAATTTAAGGCTATGGGTGGAAAACCTTTTCAAGGGTCATAAACGTTTGTGGAAGCTAGAGATTGGCTTAAGGAGGTAGAAGAATTGCTAGAAATCTTTGAAGTAGAAGAAGGGAGGAAAGTCAAATTAGCAGCTTGGTTAATGAAGGGAGAGGCCTCGTTTTGGTGGGAGGTCACTAATGGGGAGCGTCCTGTTGATTCTTGGGCGGATTTCAGACGTAAGTTTGAGGCAAATTTCTCTCAAGGGCAGAAGAGAATCTATATATGGAAAGGTTCTTGACATTGAAGCAAGGAAGCTCATCAGTGAAAGAGTACGTCAACAAATTTAATCAGTTAGCAAGGTTTGGCTTGGACTTAGTGAACACGCCGGAGAAGAAGGCTCTGAGGTTCGTTAATGGCTTGAATGAGCCGTTGCAAGGGTTGGCTATGACCCACATCCCTATGGGGGCCACCTTTGAGAAGCTAGTAGACATGGCACTCATGCACGAGGAGAATGGCACTAATGCTAATAAGGCACCCGAGAAGAAAGGGGATCAGAAGAAACCACAACAGCAAAACAAGAAGGGTGGTAAATACAATAATGGCAAAGGAAAGAAAAGATGCTTTAACTGCGGGACACCAGGCCATCTCAGCAAGGATTGCAGAAAGAAAAAGAAGACTGACTGTTTTCACTGTGGTGAAGCAGGACATCTAGTGAAGGACTGCCCAAAGAAGGGGCAGAGGGCAGGGTCTACCTCGGGAGGACAGGTGCAGACTCTTATGGCACCAGGGCAGGCAAGGGGACAAGTTCAGGCTCTCGCGGTCCCACTGCTGCAGGAACGAGGTAGAACCATTTCTGTTGAAAGCTTAGTTTTTCTGTTTGATCATCCTGTCCGTACCTTATTCGATTCGGGCGCATCGCATTCGTTTATCTCTACATCATTAGTTGAATCACTGCACTTAAACACCAGTTTAGTAGAGGATCCCTTAGTTGTTTCAAATCCAATTGGGGGCTCAGCTTATTTGTCCATGATATGTTTGGATTTGAAAATTTCTATACTTAGTGTTGAGATTAGATGTGATGCTTATGTTTTGGGCTTCACGGGCTATGGGCTAATTTTAGGAATGGATTGGTTATCCAGAAATGGGGCCGTTCTTGATTGTGAAAGGAGAGTAGTTAGGCTTGTGACTCGCCTTGGCAACACTCTCAAAATCTTTTGCAATCCCATAAATTCCATTATGCTAAGTTATCTAGAATCGCTTGACGCGTCTGTGGAGAATCTACGATCTGTTAGAGTGGTCCGAGAATACTCGGATGTGTTTGAGGAGGTGAAGGACTTGCCTCCGAAGCGGGGGAATAGATTTTCGAATATATCATGTGGATAATGAAAAACCAGTATCTTTGCCAGTACGCCACATGGCTCCACATGAAAGGAGGGAACTCAATAAGAAAGTGAAGGAGTTGCTTGAGAAGGGGTTTATAAGATGAAGTATATCGGAGTGGGGTGCTCCAGTAGTATTTTCCACGAAGGCGGATGGGTCCCTTAGACTTTGTGTGGACTATAGAGAACTTAATAAGCTTACTAAGAAGAACAGACACCCACTGCTGAGGATTGACGATCTCTTCGATCAGTTAGTTGGAGCCTCAGTGTTTTCGCAGTTGGACTTAGCCTCTGGTTTCCATCAGTTGAGAGTGGCTAAGGATAGCATTGACAAGACTGCCTTTAGGACTCCGGACGGTTTCTATGAATGGCTAGCGATGCCCTTCGGTTTGACAAACAACCCCGCATACTTTGTTGATTTGATGAGTAGGGTGTTTAGGGAGTACCTTAATAAATTCGTGGTGGTATTTGTAGACGACATCTTGATCTTTTCTAAGAATGAAGAAGAGCATGCCCTACATCTTAGGGAAGTGTTGGAAACTCTACGAGCGCATAGCCTTAAAGCTAAATTTTCCAAATGTCACTTTTGGAGGAAAGAAGTGCGATTCTTAGGGCACGTGGTTTCCAAAGAAGGGATAGCCGTGGATCCCGCGAAGGTGGTGGCCATCCAAGATTGGAAAGTCCCTAAAAATGCTACCGAAGTAAGGAGTTTCTTGGGTTTGGCTGGCTACTATAGGAAGTTTATCAAAGACTTCGCAAAGATATCAGCTCCATTAACACGCTTGACGAAGAAGAACCTAGTCTTCGAGTGGGACGTAGATTGTGATGATGCGTTCCAACGTTTGAAGAGAGCTTTGACTTCAGCCCCATTCTTAGTATTGTCAGATGGGAGTAAGCCATTTACCGTTTATACTGACGCTTGTGGGACAGGACTAGGCGCAGTCCTAATGCAAGAGGGAAGGGTAATAGCCTATGGTGGAAGGCAGTTAAGGGTGCATGAGAAAAATTACCCTACACATGACCTAGAGTTGGCCGCTATTGTTTTCGCGCTTAAGTCTTGGCGTCATTATCTTCTTGGCGAGAAATTCGAATTATTCACTGATCACAAATCGCTAAGATACTTGTTCTCTCAGAAGGACTTGAACTTAAGGCAGCAAAGGTGGATGGAGTTCTTAGCGTCCTACGATTTCGAAATAGCATATACCCCTGGCAAAGGTAACGTGGTGGCAGACGCCTTAAGTAGGAAAAGGCTGTCCTTGAGTCCGTTGTTTGTTGAGCGGCGAAACTTAGAATTCATCTCTATGTTTGATTTTAGACCTTCCATTGACTTTGTACCCGGTTTGCTAGCATCATTGGAGGTCAGACCTACGCTTTTGGGACGGATTGGTGAGGCACAGCGAGACGACCCACAGTTGGTTGAGTTAGTAGAAAAGCTCAAAGGAGAGGAGTCATCAAGCCATCTCCGTAGATATACCCTAGATGATAAGGGTTGGTTATGTAGGGATAGTAGACATTGTGTACCTCGAGACGAAGATTTGAGGAAGGCTGTTCTTGACGAAGCACATCATTCGAAGATGACCATTCATCCCGACGGGGACAAGATGTACAAAGACATGAAGCGAGTTTTCTTTTGGGCCAGTATGAAGAGGGATGTGGCCGAGTATGTCGCTAGATGCTTGGTGTGCCAACAAGTAAAAGCGGAGCAAAAGAAACCCGGTAGGTTGCTTCACCCATTGGAGGTTCCACTATGGAAGTGGGAAAGTGTCTCGATGGACTTTGTGGATGGATTACCAAGATCAAGGAAGGGTAATACGGGGATTTGGGTTATAGTTGACAGACTTATTAAGAGCGCCCATTTCATTCCCAAGAAGAGTAAGAGGACAGCTCCATGGTTAGCTTCTGTATACGTTTGAGAGATAGTTCATTTGCATGGTGTTCCTTCTAGCATAGTGAGCGATCGCGATCCTATTTTCACTAGCGAATTTTGGAAGAGCTTGCAAGAGGCGGTAGGGACTCAGTTATGTTTGAGCACCGCGTATCATCCTCAAACGGACAGCCAGACCGAGAGGGTGAATCGCATTCTAGAGGATCTTTTGAGGCTATGTATCCTAGACTTTGTGGGTACGTGGGAAGAGCATCTTCCGTTGGTAGAGTTCGCATATAATAATAGCATTCAGTCCACCATTGGCATGGCACCTTTTGAAGCTCTTTACGGACGACCTTGTCGTTCACCTACATGTTGGTGGGAATCTACGGATAAGATCTTACTTGGGCCCGATATGATTAGAGAGACTTCGGAGAAGATTGACTTGATTCGAAGGAGGATGAAGACGCGCAAGATAGGTAGAAATCTTATGCGGATAAGAGGAGGACAGATCTTGAGTTTGATGTTGGGGACATGGTCTTTATCAAAGTGTCTCCATTACGGAACGTTGTTCGCTTTGGGTCCGTTGAGAAATTAGCACCAAGGTTCGTAGGGTCGTTTCCTATTAAGGAGAAGATTGGACAAATGGCGTATAGAGTGGAGTTGCCTGAGAGACTTAGTGGTATACACGACGTATTCCATGTATCACATTTGAGGAAGTGCCTACGTGAGACCGCGGAGGTGGTAGAGCCGAACTTGCTTAGAGAGGTGGAGATAGAGTGTGATGCGACGATTCGACGAGCTCCTACATGCATTCTTGGGTCGGAGATCAAGAAGTTGAGGAATCGAGAGGTCAGACTAGTCAAAGTGCAATTGGGAGATGATTAGAGCAACGCTACTTGGGAGACAGAAGCAAAGATGCGTTCGTTGTACCCTTTTCTTTTTTAGGGTATGTCTTTTAATTTCTCCTTTATCGCTAAGCTCGTACTTATCTTACCTTTAGAGTATCCTCTCGCTAGTATCTTTGACCTTTAGTTAGGATAATCCTATGGTTGAAACATGTGTTTGAGACATGTTATGTATGATGGATGCAAAGTGGATGCAAGTGTTTGCTAGTGGTTGCTCGTGGACGCATATACACACACTATTAGGCACTAGATCGGCTCAGTCACTTCATATTGCATATAAATGGGTGTATTTAGTTAATGGATGTATAACGGTTGTGCTATCATATGGATGCTGCATTCAGATGATGATTGTGCACGCATATAGAGATAATATGGAGCATTAAGGAACTTTTGCATACATAATGGACGCATGGCACTATCATGATTTGCATTAAGGAGGTCAACTGAATCAGTGGACCGCCTGATTTTGCATTAGATATGGACATATACACACACTGTGCATTTAAACATGAAAACATTAGAAGTCTATAAGGACAATGGATGCCTGTGTTTGATGGTTGAGTAGATGGACGATTGGATGTTAGGATATACATTCTTCTTGACTTAAAGATTTCGGGGTCGAAATCCTTTAAGGAGGGGAGAATGTAACACCCCGTAATTCTATTAATATAAATATTCACAAATTAAAGAATAACTAATCTCAGACGTGAGAATTGTGGGAAACGGGTTGCGCCATTGTGTTCGTCTCGGAATTCTGGTTGAAATAGAGTCCGATTTTGCGTGATTTGGACTTCATATGAAGGAGATATGGCCATCGGAAGTTTCAGAAAATTCAAAATTCAAAATTCAAAGTCAAACAGGCTAGGCGGGAAATTTCCCGCCCAGCACCCAGGCCGACTGGGGAGTCATTGGGCAGTCGACACCCCAGGGACTAGGTCGACCTGGGTGTCGACCTGGTCCAGTCGGCTAGGGTTTGACTGAGCCCAATCTTGAGCTGCTGATGTGTCTTTAGGGCTGAGTTGGCAAATTAAACGGTTCAGGTTAGTTCTGTGTTGATATGACGGCCTAAATAAATCCTAAACTCTATATATACCTAGGTAGTCTCTCACTATATTTCACATGAAAAATAGAATAGCCGCCGTTATACTACCGCCATGGAACTCAGTGTAGCCACCGCCAACTAAGAAGGAAGAAAGCTAATCAAAACTCTAATTCTACTCAACTCTAAAGAAAATCAAGACTATCTTTTTTCTCTAATTGTGAGTATGATGATCTTAACAAGATTATTATCAAATTAATTAGATTAAGATGTGATTTGGATCATAAGAAAATGATGTGAATTGTCATATATGTTGTTGTAAACCTTATGATATCATGTATGTTGTAAATCTTATGTTATGAGATGATGATATCCTATATGTTGTAAATCATGCTATGATGATATTGTATAGGTTGTAATTTTCTATGCTAAGTTGTGATAAATCATACATGTTATAAAGTCATGATGTTATTATCTATGCTAATTAGTTCATGTTAATCAAATCATAATGTTGATATTATTTGGGCTATATTGATCTATATGACAAATCATGTATGCAAGTTTAGATTGGTTAGTAAAGATTATGAACATATGCCACGACATCTATTTAGATCTAGAATTATGACATCTAGAATTATGCTATGACATATGTGAATTCTATGTATTAGATGCTAGTTCATATCATCATTATATTGCCTAAACCACATATGCAAGTCGATACATGAATTTGGATTATGATCATATTATGTGAATTGGGACATTTTACCAAACAAGTGGACACCTTTAGATCCATGACATGTGTAGTTTTATGCAAGTTTCACCCCTATTATGATTAGGTCTATTTTATTTGTCTATATGTTGTGATAATTTATCTTTATGCTATGAGTTAGACTATTCGATTCTAACGTATATTCTGCGTTGAATAAACGAACGTATAACGTGGGGTAGGGGTAATATTAAGGATTTAATATTAAGAAATTGGGGTGCAATTGATATGATTTTGCATATCATAAGTGGATGGCCATAATTGAGTCAATTATGGACATCATTAAAATTGGAATTAATTAATGATTTGAATAGGGATATATTTAAATCTGGGGTAAAAGATTATATGTGATAATCAATGCTTAGGACACGAGGTTGGTCTCATTTGTGATGTAAAACTGCCCGGACCCGCCCGGCAAATCCAGTAGTCACAAATATCAGCCCAATGTGAGAGGTCCCAGGCCCAAATTAAATCATAACAGATGTAAAGACACGAGGTTAGACTCTTTTACGGTGTAAGACTGCCCGGACCCGCCCGACAAATCCAGCTGCCATAAATGTCAGTCTAATGTGAGAGGTCTTTATGAGGTTATGGCCTGAATGAATTAAGAAATACTTATCCAGATAAACATGTAAGGTGGGACATGGGGGTTAAGTAGGTGCCTTGGGTGGCATGAGGAATCTAGTGGTTGCCTTTAGTGGCATTTGAAATACGATTAGAAAGACTTAACCAAACACGCATGTAAATGAACATGACTAAGAGGGTTAAGTGGGAAGTACTAGTGGACAAGCTTAGGTGGGTAGCTTGTGGAGGCCCATTTCAACCAGTATCCCAAACGTATCTTTGTGGGCTCGACCCAAGTCGAGGACGGGACACGCATACTGGGTTTGACTATAAGAGGCCAAACGGGGTAGCGGTGGCAACGCAAGTCCAACGGGTTTCATATGTGTGTGTGGACCCGGGCTGGTAGGTAAGACGTTGTTGCATTGTGTAGGTATAACCCGTGCACTCTCAAGTTGTATCGGGTTGCCACTTTAGGGGAGTGATACACCCCACTGTGGGGCCAGCACGGGTATCTACGAGTAGGGAGCCGATCGAAAGTGGGTAGTGGGGTACACCTAGTGGAGATAGGGGCAGGCGGCACCTATGTAGTCAGCTTGGGGTACACGAAGCTATTTATATAATTTCTATGTGAAGCAAGGTGGATCAACCTTTAGGGTGACTGGTGCGGTGCAGTGTAGTAATTATTCATTAGTATTAGGTGTGCCTTTAATGTTATCTTTATCTGCTCTTCCATACCCAATAGTTCATAGACATTTCCTTGTTTTCCAGCTTATGCCTCGGTCTAATTATTTTGATAATAGTATTGTTAGAATTATCATACTCGCCAGACTTTATGTCTGACCCCCTCTATTTTTATCCTTTTCCCCCACCAGGTCCTCGGGGTGGGCCTAGCTCTAGCGGAGTTTGATTGGATTGCTTTATCTCTCTTTTGGAAAGCTTGGACCGCTGAAGTAAAGTCCAGCTTGTTATCTTCTTTAATGGCTATTTATGTAATGGGATTATGTATTTTGTTTTATCAAGATGGATATTGTACTTGACTCTGATTTATGGTTTTATGATGTAACAAACATGTTTAATTTCCGCTACAATAAAATAAAGTTTTAGATTTCCAAGTACTACTTATTATCTGTCTTGTTGTAATTTTTCTGTTCTATATTCACTTAAAACATCATTGGAAGTTAATGCATTCCCTTTGTGAGTGACATTAATGGACGTGGGGTGTTACAAGGAACGTTGGCAGTCACAAGTGGTAGTGATGCAGCTGCTATATTAATAAAAATATTTTTATTTATTATTTGTTATTACCTCTTGTGTTGATGCAACTTTCATGTTTATCATTTAAGCCATATTGACATATTTATCAAGATTGCAGGAATAAATATCGATGTCCACCTCACTAGAGTTGCATAAAAGTAGGTTTATGACAATTGTGTTTAATTTGTACATAAGCACACCTTGTGAGTTAAATTAATATTCAGATAAGTGTAATTTATTAAAGATTCATTCCAATACATTTAGTAAGGTTGTATATATTTACCAAATATGATGGTAGCTATCATTGTTTGTTTTGAATGGATAGGGTTTTTGGCATTTTGACTGGTCTGAATTTCTGGGGCATCACATCATCATTAAGATGAGATGTATATTTGTAATTATGTATGCATTGTTACTTTTCTGGATCTAGCCATGCAAAAAAGACTCTACCGAATTTTTTCATAATTTTAAGATTTAGAAATTTTTGTTGGAGTGGAATATTTTCATATAATATATAAAACTATTTGTATAAGTTAATGGTTCTAAGTTGAGTAGAAGTTGTATTGTTAATGTACCACATGTTAAATTCCATACTATCCTTTTTAAGGATGAAAAGTTTTGAGTGTGGGAGAGTGTAATGACCCGTATTTTTCTGCTACTTAAACTTTTGAATTTTATATGATTTTGATAATTATTATGGTCAGGAATAAAATCTGAATTTTATATGATTTTGATAATTATTATGGTCAGGAATAAAATCTAATGATTTAATTATTTAAGTTTTATGGTGTGAACCTAACTAGATTAAATAATGAATTCAACTTATTATAACATTACTTGTACTGATTATAGATGAAATTACGATTTTGTTTATATTGATAAATATTAAAATCAAATATTAAAGCATTTGAATGAAATTGAGTTAATTAATTTATAACTGAAATTAAAAATGAATTTGATAAATAATAAAAATTGAAATTAATTTGTTTTCATTAGTTATTTAATGAAAATTGTTTGCGAACACTATAAAACTATCTTAGCCTTTCTAATAAAAAAAGGAATTTAATATAAATAAAAATTGACTTACTAAGTTAATTTGAATTCTATTTTGATTAGAATAAAGTTATTAAGTTTATGAATTGAGTTAAAAATAATTATTTGAAATTGGGATTATACATTTATTTAACTTGTTATATTAGCCATTTTTGATGTTATCTCGGATTTCGATGAAGTTAAGTTTCATTGGATCCAAAACGGTGAATTATTTGTAGATTTTATATTTCATAGTTGAAAACACCCTATACCTCTTAACGTCACCCATTGGAGGATGCACAAAGGTTTATGAAGCTTCTAGGTATAAAGTAACAACCATAGAGACTAAAATTCACAAGATAGAAATATTAAACATAAGAGAAATTTTAAAATAACATTTATTAAAGCAAGGCAAACCATATTGCTTACTACATTTTTCCAAAGTACCAAATAGTCATCAACATATAACCAAATATAATATCTCGTGAAAAACCATAATATCAGTGTACGTAATTAAACTATCCCTCTCAAGTGACAACATGATAATCAGAAAATGAGAAATGGACCAATATACGAGTCTTAATCCTAGCCGAACCGAGTAATCAAGAATCACTGCTAAGACCCTCCATCTTGTGAACCGGGGTAGGAGGGAGGAGAAATCAAACTAAATATGTCTGGTGAGTTCTTTTAATTTATAACATGTGCACAAAGTAAGGAAGTATTAGGTAGATGAACAGTTTTAAGAACATAAGACATAAAAGCATAAAGATGCAAAGGCAATAAACAAAGTTACACACGAATAGAGATAGGCTTCTCATTCATATCCAAGGTTGCTGCATCACCTTACTAAAGATAAAATAATTAGGCTTTACCTAATTTCTACAATCGATCGACTCCTATAACCACAATGTGATAACATATGCCATCCACGGTACTCGGGGTTACCAAGCTCGAGCCCATCAACTAAAAGGATATAGCCGTTAATTGCAGGCATTACAATGGCTTATCTTCCCCAATTGGAACAATGCACGCTCATTGGCCTACCCAGACAGGCTCGTACCCACCTCATTTGACCTAATACTATCTAAGGGTGCGGCCTCGCCACTATTTAGTGTAAGACCTCTATAAATGATAATAGGGATACTCCTTGATACAGGTCCCCAACCAAATATGCAATTGACAAATGTCACCCTTAGACTTGATCCCCAGTTATTTTTCTATTAGGCCATTTAGTTTCCCAAAACAACTCAAGTTGCCATAACGGGATTAAACTGTAATCTTGTTATTTTATTAGGCCTTTTATTTTCCCCAATCAGCCCCACACTACCGGAACGGACCTACGAGCCACTTATTTTTTCCAATTATCCCCACACAGCCAGAACGGACTTTCACTATAATTCTATTACTTTATTAGGCCTCTTATTTTCCCAAATCATCCCTATGCTGCCGGAACGGACCTATGAGTAACTTATTTTCCTCAATCAGCCCCATGTTGCCGGAACGAACTCCATTATCTTAGGTTATTAATTTTTTCTTCAATTTAACTGAACACAATTTAAGTTTATTAATAAGCCCAATATAACCTCATATTATAATCCTGGTTGTATTAAACATTGCTAAAAATGTTTATCTTTTTATACAACCGTACCTCACGTTACTTAGCGTCCAATTATGTTATTCAAGTTCCAGTTTAGATGTCTGCATGTTTTCCAATTACATGTTAAGCTTTATCCCCAATTTATAGTCCAATTCTGATTATCATAATTATTCAGTTCTGGCATGCCTAGTAATCCTTTTTTACTCAATTCCAACATTATTCCATTTTTAGCGCAAAATTAACAACAAAGGCCTAGGCTGTCTTTAGGTATAAGCTCAGCGCTAAGAGAAAAAGGGTACTGGTCAAAGCTACTTACAAGGCTTAGACTCAAAAATAAAGAAAATAAATAAAACAGGGCATATCCCGACTGTAAATAAAACCACAACAAGGAAGAGGATAAAAGAAGGTGAATTATTTATAGACAATAAGTAACTAAAAAGAATATGCATAAACAATAAATAAATTACAAAAACTTTACAGAAAAAATAAACGCATAAATACTGTAAATAATTCTAAACATTAAGCTTGCAAAATCTAAACTACTTAACTGTCTAACTTTCCTACATAAATTACTAGTCTAGAAATAACATGAAAACTCATAGATCCGACGTAAAGAGCTTCCCTCATGGCCGTATTTATTAAAATAAAGATTTAAATCTTTTTTTTTAATCTTTACCCTATAAAAGTTTAATTATTTTTCCCTTTCTAATTTTGAGGATATGTCTGAGGAAGAAGAAGGCAACAGAAAGAATGGATATGTTTGAGGAAGAAGAAGAAGACAGAAAGAATGGATGTGAAGAAATGAGAGTGGCTCTACTAGTCTACTTACAGGTTTTACTGGGTGTCCTCAGCCATCCAAATTTAATATTAAAACTAGACCATCCATGTCATTGAACCAATCAGAAAGCTCCACGTCGGCCTTTGGTTCAAAATTAAACCAATAAAATAAAGCCATATCAGAAAATAACATTCGAATGATATACACATTAGTCGAAAATTACATACGCACTAAGTTATGCGCCTACATGCGTGTTGGATTGACCCAGCCCACCTTAGTCGATGCAGAGTCGACCCAAGGACTCTTGGGTCAACATTAGGTCGAACTAGTAGGGAAGGATTGTCCCACTTGCCCGAACTGCTGTATATTTTTTTCTTCTGATTTTAGCTTATCTTCTTTCATTTATAACTTATTCATTCTAAATCTATTTTCAGCAAACCAAGTGTCTATTTTAATCAGAAAATTAAAACAAACCCAATGGTGTTGGTCCCGTCATCTGATTCTGAAGTTCATTCTAATTAATACGTAGTTTATTACCCTTTTATATTTAATTATTTTTTATTAAAATTCGAGGTGCTACATTCTCCCCTTCTTAAAGGATTTGGCCCCGACATCTACAAGGCTAGAGGAATGCCGTAAATATTATCAACCATTATCTACACCAATCTACTCAACCATTAACCACAGGCATCCATTGTCCTTAGATTTTCTAACGCTTGTTATGAGTATATGCGAAGTGTGTAGTATATATATATATATATATCCCTAAACTAGTGAAAAAATCATGTGGTCTACTGACTTAGTTGACCTCCTTACGGCAATCACATATCTATGTTATGCATCCAATATGTGTGCAAAGGAATCCTAATAATACATGTAATTCTATATGCATGCAAAATCATTCACCAAAATGCAACATTCAAGTAATGATTCAACCATTTTTCAACCATATTTAGAATAAATTAAAAATGCACACACATCCATATGAAATTATATAAGTGTCATAGTTTGTCAATCTCTAACTAGTGCCTAGTGTGTTTATATGCATCAATTGCATTCACTAGCAAATTCTTGCATCCACGTGAATCCATTCAACTGTAAAATGTTCTATTAGCATGTTTTAAATCATTCCGTGCCATCCATAGGCTTCCACTTATGATTTATATTCAAACAATAGGAAAAATAGATTCAAATTCAAAGCTTAGGAAAGGATTAAGAAGGTATTATAAAATAGAAACGGAAAAAGCATGAATCTTATCCTCTGGTTCCCGGGTCGCGTTATTGTTGTCTTCTCCCCACTGCATATTAACAAGCTTGATCTCTTTATTTTGCAACTCCTTCACCTCAGATCATAGCATCCATGTTGGAGCTCGCTTAACTGATGCATCCCTCTCTACCTCGACCTCCTCTAGAGTATTTGGCTCCACTACTACCGCAAAATCATGTAAGCACTTTCGCATGTGTGAAACATGGAATGCATCATGAACTCCTGCCAATCTCTCTAGTAGTTTAACCCTGTATGCTATCTGAGCTATCCTCTCTACTATAAGGAATGGCCCTATTAACCTCAGCACCAACTTCCCCACTGAGCCAAACCAAATAACACTCCTTAAGTGTGACAACTTAATTGAAAAAAATCTCCTACCTCAAACGCTAGGGGTGTCCTTTGCTTATCTGCATGCGACTTCTGTCTGTTCTGAGCTGACTTCATTCTCCTTCGAATCAACTATACCTTCTTTGAGGTCTCCCTAACCATATTAGTTCTAAACAGAAGTTTATCCATGGACTCCCACCAACAAGTAGTTAATCTGCAAGGCCGCCGATACAACGCCTCGAGGAGAACCGTATCTATACTCGTCTGGTAGCTATTATTATATGCAACCTCTACCAACCAAAGATGCTCTTCCCAAATCCCTCCAAAGTCCAAGATACACACCCGTAAGAAATCCTCAAGAATCCTACTAACCCTCTCTGTCTATCCATTCATCTCAGGGTGATAGGTAGGGCTAAGTTGTACTTGTGTCCCCAATACCTCTTGCATGCTCCTCCAAAACTCGTTGGTAAAGATGGGGTCTGTATCACTAACAATATTAGAGGGAGCTCCATGAAGTCGGACGATCTCTCTAAGATACACTAATGCTAACCAAGTTGTCCTTCCTTGATCTGGGAAATCCATCGAGATGCTCTCCTACTTCTACTGTGGCAAATCTAGAGGATGAAGCAATCCACTCGACTTCATTTGCTCAGCCTTCACTCTCCGACAAGTCATACATCTGGCTAAACTTTTCCATGCCCTTCTTCAACCCTATCCAATGAAAGACCATCCTCATGCCTCTATACATCTTATCATCTACCGAATGGATAGGCCTCCTCTAAAACAGATCTCAACAAATCATCAACTCGAGGAAAACATAATCTCCCATTAGGATGTAACCACACTCTCTCATCCAGAGAATACCTAGCAAGGTGACCAGAGGTCTCTCTTTTACTGAGTCGGTCCATGATACCCATTAACTGCTGATCCTCGTGCTATCTGGATTCAATACGCTCTAAGAAAGTAGATCGCACCTCCAATGATGCAAATAATACTGGTGCATAATCCGTATATGGTCTAAAATTAGATGATGAGATAAACTCCAGACTCCGTTACACTATGAACAATGGGCTCAAAGTCAACCTTTGCCTACTTAGTGCATCCACCACTACATTCCCCTTCCTTGGGTATATGATATCTAAAAGTCACAAGATGTAAGAACTCTATCTAGCGCTGCTGCCACAAATTAAGATCCATTTGTGAAAACAGGTACTTGAGAGATTTACGGTTGGTGTATAGCTCAAACCTCTTACCCAACTGATAATGCATCCAAGACTTAAGTGCAAGCACTATCGTTGCTAGCTCCAAATCATAGGTAGGGTAATTCCTTTCATATACCCTTAGTTTTCTACACCCCTAGCAGACAACCTTACCCTCCTACATAAGCACTGTGCTAAACCCATGCCACAAGATTCCTTATATAGTGAACATCTTCGTACCGTTTGGTAGAGTCATTACTGGAGATGATGTGACAGAGTTCTTCAATCTCAAGAATAAATCCTTGAAATCCCAATCCCAAGTAAATACTAGGTTTTTCTTCATAGGAGGAGTAAGGGGAGATGAGATCCACGCAAAATCATTGAGGAACTTCTGATAGATCCTGCCAAACCTGGAAAGATCCTCACATCTATTGCATTCTTGGAGATTTTACAATCCTATACTGCGACAACCTTAGCAGGATCCACCGCCATAACATCACTAGATACAACATTCCTCAAGAACCTCACCACCTTCTGCCAAAAGTGGCACTTAGAGAACTTCGCCTTCAACCGATGCACATAGAGACTATAGAGAATCTCTCCCAAGTGAAAGGCATTCTCATCCTCGCTCCTCGAGAACACCAAGATATCATCAACAAATACTACCACTAACTTATTTAGGAACTCTCTAAATACCCGGCTCATCAAATCAACAAAATATGTCGGTGCATTGGCTAGCCCAAAGGGCATAACCAGCCACTCAAAGAATCCGTTTGGAGTTCCAAAGGCACTTATCTATGTTGTCATTTAACACCCTAAGCTGACGAAAACCTATAGCCAAATCCAACTACGATAAAACTAAAGTGCCTACCAACCGATCAGATGAATCATCTATTTGTGGAAGTGGGTGTATATTCTTCTTTTTGAGCTTGTTCAATTCTCTGTAATCTACATATAGACGAAGAGAGCCATCTGCCTTAGTCGCGAAGACATCTGGTGCTCCCCAAAAAAAATATCTGTCTAATAAACCCTTTCTTGAACAACTCACCAACTTGCTTACTAAGCTCCTTTCTCTCCCTCGGAGCCATATGGCACAATGCAACATGCTTAGCATTCTCCACAAATATATCCCAAAATCTAGCTGCTCCTTAGAGGTAGCCCTTTCACCTCCTTAAATACGTCTGGAAAGTATCCAATAGTGGAAACTAAGCTGAGATCATCAATAGAAGCATCTAAGAAATCCAAGAAACTGATAATGACTGACCTTCGTGGGTCACAAGAAGTCTCAAGAGTTCTACCATAAACATGTCAAAAGCCTCACTACTCTCCTCTCATAGTCAAGTGTGGCATCATACAAGGCCATCCAATTCATCCCAAGAATAAGCCTATAACCCATGAAACCCAGTACATACACGTCATAATCAAACTCAACGCCAAGAAAAGAAATCCTCAAACCCCTGCACATCATAGATAGGTGAGCCATACATTCTATGAGGTTTGAGATAACCACTGGATCAGAAACTATAGAAGTATCTAGATAAAGATAATCAACAACATATCTGGATATGAAAGAATGAGAAGCACTAGAATCAGACAAGGCCTAGTAGAGAGGTCAAAAAGAAATTAAACCTTTTACAATGACCTTTCTACCTCTGTCCTGACTGCTACTACTGGTCAGAGTCGCCTTAAGTATAACCTATGCTCTGGATGAACTTGCTCCATGACCTTATCTCTGAAGGAACTACCTACTATAATGTCCCATCTATTTGTAGTGAAAGCAAACACCCTTCCTAGCTGTCTTCTTGCAATCTCTGACGAAGTGCCCCATCATACCACATCCATTACACTTCAGTTCCTTCTTGATTTGTGCTTTATCCAGTTTCTCTCCCTTTTTCTTTCCACCTTTCTTGGGCTACCACGTTTTCTTTACAAAATCTGTCTTGGTCACGTCAGTCTTAGCTTCATGTTCATTCTACTTCCCATCATCATGCATAGGAGCCATCTCCATTAGGTCCTCAAAAGTCACACCCATAGGAATATGTGTCAACGCTAGTCTTTGGAGGGGTTGGTTCAGCCCCTCACAAACCTACAAGCCTTCTTATGCGCAATATTTAACAGATCCAAGCCAAATCTCGCCAACTCATTAAAGCTATTTGCATACTCCTTAAACGACATAGTCTCAGACTCAAGAAGCTTTCTGATTGCATCCCTTCTTCATCTTGCGATAATAACTTTTTCTCTAACTTAACCTTTAACTCATTCCATGTCCTCATAGCCTACTCTGCCTCGGCCACTTCCCTGCAATATAAAGCCTCTCCTTTCAGTTGCTAGGCGACCAACTGAATCGTCCTTTTGTCGTCAAGCTCCAATAATCCAAATACACGATCAGTCTTTCTAATCCAATTACGAGCATTAACAAAACTCTTCAATCCAAGAAATAGCCTGCCACCCATAGCCAAAAAAAACAGAGCTTAGGAAAGTTAGCCGTTGGATTTGGTGGAACTATCGTGGTTGCAGCTGGAGGTTGGGAATTTCCTTGCCTTTCGGTAGGCACCATAACTTCAACATACCTATGGAAGCATGTCATAATGGGAACACCATATGGAAAGTTGGGGGATCCCAGACATGTTGAAATAGAAAAGAGACAAGGATTCAAAAATGAATCAAGGAAATTTTGTAGTTGTCTTGAGGAGATGTTTTTCGAAAACAAGTTTTACATGGAAATACTGTACTTTTGGAAATACTTTTTCAAAAAAAAACTCTGATCTTGTAACCTTAGTCTCTAATACCAAATGAAACACCCGCACTTCCTAACGTCACTGATATGAGGAAATTCACAAGTCAGAACTATAAAACACAACGCTTAGGTATAAATTACAATACAGAGACTAAAATTCACAAGACAGAGCTATAGAATACAGCAGAAATTTTAAAACAACATTTTTTAAACCAAGTCAAACTATAGTGCTTGCTACATTTTTCCAAAGTTTCAAATAATCATCAACATAAAACCAAATACACTTTCTCATGGAAAACCATAATATCATAGTACATAAGTAAAACCATTACTCTAAAGTGACAACAAAATAATTAAAAAAAAGAGAAATGAACCAATACATAAGTCCAAAATGAGTTTGAATCCAAGTAGAACCGAATAATCAAGAGTCACCGTTGAGCCTTTCCACTATGTAAACCTGGGAGAGGGAGGATGGGAGAAGGAGAAAAAAAATTATGTCAGATATACGTTTGGTGAGTTCTAGTAATTTGTAGAGTGATCTTAAAGTAAGGAAGTATTTGACAAATTAATAGTTTTAAGGACATAAGACATAAAATTATAAAGGTGTAAAGGTAGTAAACAAAGATAAGCATGAATAAATATAGGCTTCTCATTCATATCCAAGATTGCTACACTAACTTACCAAAGACATAATAGTTCAGATTTTTCTTCATGTTGGTTGGCTCCTATAACCACAATGTGATAAGAAATGCCAACATGACACTTGGGGTTATCAAGCCTGAGCTCACCAACTAAAAGGACATAGCCATTAATCACAGGCATTACAATAGCTTATTTTTTGCAATTGGAACGATGCACGCTCATCGTCCCGCCTAATCGTGCCATATCCACCTCATTTGGATCTCTTACTATCCAACGCAGTAAATGGCTCCCTTACCTATATCTAGTGTGATACCTCCATAGATGAAAATAGGGATTTTGCCTGATATGAATCCCCAATAAAATACATAAGTCATCCCCTAAACTTGGTACCCATTTGTTTTTATGTTAGGCCGCTTAGTTTGCCTAATCAGGCCCATGCTGCCGGAACGGATCTAAACTACAATCTTGTCATTTTATTAGGCCTCTTATTTTCCTTAATCATCCCCACGCTGCTAGAACAGAGTCTCACTACAATTTCAATATTTTATTAGGCCTCATATTTTCCCAATCAGCCCCATGCTACCGAAATGGACCTATGAGACACTTATTTTCCCCAATTAGCCCCATGCAATTGGAATAGACTCCACTATCTTAGCTTATTAATTTTGTCTTCAATTTAACTTAATTTAAGTTTATTATTAAGCCTAATATAACCTAATGTTATAATTCTAGGTTGTATTAAACATTCCTAATAACGTTGATATTTTCATACAACTCAATCCAATGTTACTTAGTGTCCAGCTAAGTTAATCATATTTCATTTTACATGTTAGCATGTTCTCCAATTACATGTTAAGTTATATCCTCAATTTACAGTCTAATACTGATTATCATATTTAATCAGTTCGAACATGCCAAATAATCCCTTTTTATTCAATTCAAATATTATTCTATTTTAACGCAAAATTAATGATAAAGGCTTAGGCTCTCTTTAGAGCTAGGCTCAGTGCTAAAAGAAAAAGGGAAATGATCTAGGCTACTCACAAGGCCTAGACTCAAAAATAAACAAAACAAATAAAATAGGGCATAGCCTAACTGTAAATAAAATAACAACAGAGAAGAGATAAGAGAAGGAAAGTTACTTATAACCAGTAAACAAAGTAAATAAATTATAGTAACTTACAGAGAAACTAAATACATAAGTACTATAAATACCTATAAACATTAAACATGCTAAAAATAAACTATATAACTATCTAACTTTTCCTACATAAATTACTAGTCTTGAAATCACATAAAAACTCACAGATTTGACGAAAAGAGCTTCCCTCATGGCCTTTCTTTATTCCAGCAGAACCTATGCCTCTAGACGTATTTATAAAAATAAAAATTTAAAAATTTAAAGAACTTCTTTGTCCCTGTAAAGTTTAATTATTTGGTCCATCCTAATTTTGAGGATATGCCTGGCGAAGAAGAAGAATAAGAAGAGAGAGAATTGATGTGAAGAAATGAGAGGCTCATCTATCTATAGAGTTTACTGGGTGTCTTCAGCCATCCAAATTTATGATTAAATCTGAGCTAGCCATGTCACGGGACCAATTAGAAAGTGCTACGTTAGCCTCTGGTTTAAAATTAAACCAATAAAACAAAGCCACGTCAGAAAATAACATTCGAACAATATAAACATTCATCAAAATTACGTGTGCACCAAGTCACGTGCCTACAGGAGCATTGGGTCGATCCAGCCCGTCATGGGTTGACACATGGTTGACCTAAGTGGGAAAGGGGTCGTCTCACTTGCCCGAGCCACTTATATTATTATAGTTTTTTCTGATTTATCTTATCTTCTTTAGTTCATAACTTACTCATTCTAACTCCGTTTTTAGCAAACCTAGTGTTTGTTTTAATCAGAAAATTACAATCGACCCAATGGCATTAGTCACGTTGTCTAATTCTGATTAATATTTAGTTTATAATCATTTTCTATTTAATTATTTTTTATTATAATTCGGGGTGTTGCAGTAGCGATTGGACTTGTCATTTGATCGTACGATCTCGAAACATGCAGAAATTGATTTACCTTAATCTGCATCAAAACATTAATCTCATTTTAATGGATATTTGCAGATTAGAGGATGTAATCAAAAATTCAAAATGCTTAGAAAAATTCGAAAAAAATATGTAAATGAAGATCCCAATGATAGGAAACTACATCATGTATTCATTTTTTGGAAATGATTCTTGACTTTCTCGGTGAAAGCATGAAAAAGGAAAATTTTAGATTTTTAATTTGGGGCTTTTTTATTCGGTCGACGACTGGCGGAGGAGTCATAGGAGTAGTGCTCGATCATACAAATCCAGTTGTGAATTCGATTTTATCTTGTCGGGATTAGCTAAAATCTTAAACAATAGGGCCAAAATCCGTTATTCCTCGAAACAGCATGCACGACTGTGATTGACCAGATGAGGCCGGATTTGGAGTGGTGGTGCTGCTCGTCGCTGGCTTTGGAATGGAGGTAGTCTCCGCTTCTATGTTGGTCGTATGTTGGAGAAGAGGCTCGGTCAAAGTTGGTTATTTTGCACAGCAATGGGTTGGTTACATGATGGGTTGCTTTGTTTCCTGTAAACGTGAGCGAGGAGACAAAATCAAGGTAATGTGTATGATTTTGAGTGGCCCATTTATTTAATTATTAATTTAAAATTTTAACCTTCTAACATGAATAGCTTTTGCATAAAGACTTGGGTTTTCATGCAATTTGTTCCATTGCGATCGTATCTGAATTTCGAACAATATGGATATAGCAATAGTTTGGATGAAATACGAGACTATCAAATTTTGCACCTTTATTTGAATTTCCAATGGGTTCAAATCAAAGGTGAGTGATTAAACCCACTCACGCTTAACTAAAATATTTGATTGTTGGTTATATTAAGATCATGTGATGATATGATCGTATTGGTTGCTATTTGGTAGTTAAAAATGCATATATATTGATTTACATCGATAGTATAATTTTATTTAACTGCTAATTTAAATTTTACATTTAGTTTAAAATTGAAATTTAATTACTATTTTAAACCCGAGACCTGATAACTAGTAAATTGATGTGTTATTGAACTGTTTGGGTGGATTGATTTTGATGGATGCCGTGGATTGATACGTTTCGGTATATCAATGTTTAATTGTGTGATTCACTCTGTTATTCATCTAATTTATGTAATATTGTTGTTTGCATTGACTATTCCCAACTTTTCACCCAAGATGTTATGAACATCAAATAAATTGGGATTAATAATTTAAAATGAATGAAGAATATAGGTTGAAATAATAAGTATGTATGACCCCTGATTTGGATAGAAATGATATATATCCATCCCTGAAATACCAAAATTAAACTATCACTTGGCTATAAAATAGAAAATTATACATGGACAACGGTTGGTTAAATAAAATTTGTTTTGAACTTTGAATTTTATAATATGGTTTTAAAAGTAATATAAATGATACTTTATAAATTGATTTCCTTTAAATTTGAATTTTGAAATTTGGAATTTTTTTGGGAAAGGAGAATTTTGGAATGTAAAAGTTAAAGGAATCTTTTATTGTTGGAAACTGAAGCGAAAAACTTGAAATTGAATATTTATTGAATCTATTGAAATCAAATTGTTTTAAAATTTAAAATAACTATCCATCCTTGAAACTTACTTTAAATTAACTTAATTTAAAGTGATATTCGAATTGTGAACTCAAGATTGTTATAAATTGAAATTCATTCAAAATAAAAATTCTAATTGGAAACTTTAAATATTCAAATCGAACCTTTCGAAATGAATTGAATTTAAGTGGAAGCTGATTCAAGATAAAATATCGAATTTGAGTCAATTTAATTTGAAATTAGAATGTGGCTTCAACTATATTTAAAATTGGGATGAAATTATTTTATTTAAACTATTTTATTTTAAACCATTATATAAACTTTTTTACTAAATAACTATTTTATTTTAGCAACTATTTTTTTTCTACTATTATATATGTTAACTAATTTAATAAACTACTTTAATAAATAACTATTTTACTTTATAATCTCTTTTACTTTTTTTAACTTATATACATTAACTAACAAACTACTTTAACAATCAACTATTTATTTTATAAACTATTTTAATATTTAGCTATATATATTGATCAAAATTTGATAAATACTATTTTGTAAATTTAAACTATTTATATATATAACTTTTTAATGTAATAACTATTTATTTTTCAAACTTCTTCAAATATATCAAAATTATTTTCATATATAAAAAATTCAACTGCTTTAATTATTCAAATTGTTTTAAAATTTGCAATTTTTCGGGATTCTACGGTTTTGAATAGAGATATAAATATGAAGGTTTATTCTATTTTAGATATGAAATAGTTTTAAAACATCCAATATTTTGATATAGTGTATAAACCATTTTGAAATGTAAAAGAACGAACTGGTATGAAATAAGCGTTTAGTTGTTAATGAGGTCAGGGTCGGATATTGTCATACTCTCACCAATATTGATACCACTTTAACAATTGTGTACGAGGTGGAGGATTAAATTAAGTAGGATGGTTTGGCGATGAATACTGGATTGAAGAAAGAGAATGATGATAGATAGCCTTCACCTTCGGGTCAAAATTGAAATGGCAAAAACATGAGCTATACCGTCATTAATTGAGGTATCACCTCTTATCGAACACACTTATTTGAAGCCATATCTATTACTTTATGATTTGATTGGTGTGCAATTTTGATTATGGGAGTATGTATCAAGGTGGGAAGTAGTTGTTACTATGCATTACCATGGGTCCGGGCATGCAATTTGTAGAATTCTACCTGGGTATCTCCTAATGTGCCTTGTTATATTATCTTAAGTGAGCCCCTATGATTTTGATTTAACATTGTCGCATCATGATGCATCCCTATCCGCTGACATATTGGTGTATTATATGCAAACCGTATGGCAACGATATAAACATTGTAAGGGGAATAAGGTATTGTTGCTTTTGCTATTTAAATATGTTATTTTACCAAATAGACATTATTATAATATTGCATTTATTATATAATATCTAGCTTAACGGCTCCTTATGAGATGAAATATCCCGTAACATCTGTTAAGTTATTGCACTCACGAACACATTGGATATGAGATGTGAATAACCATAAGCATCCTTGACTCTATGACACTCGTATCGTTACATGGTTTTGATTTGACTGGTGTGAGAATATTTTAGTTTTGATTGGAGTGTTTTAGTCTTTTCATTTATTCTTAGACCAGCCTGAGTTTTTCAGTTAGTGAAGACCACATTTAATTGGAGGATGAAGACAGAGTTTTGGTATATTATCTAACATATATTCCCACTACATTATTTCTGCTTCCCTGGATTATTGTATTGTGTCTAGGTAGTATAACTCTGATAATTAATGTAATGCATAATCAAATGTATATTTTAACCGCTTCATAACTTTATTTACCTATTATATTTTGTCCTTCCGCTATGAGAATGTGTGGTTGTTTTTTTCTTTTTTCTTTTGTTTCTTATATTTACCCCAATAGCTATATGTATTTTGGATTTGTTTGAGTTGACATGTGTTGATTATTGTCGGCTTGAATGGTCAAAAATACAGCTTGTTACACCACTTCGAACACCATTGCCAAAATTTCCAACATGTCGTTCATTAGAAACTGCCTCAGCCTCATCTAATCCATACTGATCAATGCTGCAAGATAAACCCACAAACTAACTTCCCTTCAGACCATATATACTTCTTTCGACCAAAATCTCTAGTAGTACACCACTTCTCTGATCAAGCACACAAACCACCACCGTTCACTAATTCAACTCCATCTTTTCCTCATTGTATCACCAACCACCATAACCACGTTAACCACAAAACCATCAAACAATCAACTTACTTTTGCACCAAACCTCATCGTATCAACCCCTGGCCCAAGTTTTCTCTAGCAAAATCAACATTCGGCATTAATGCCAAGCTAAAACCACACATTTATATAACAAAACCTAATTCAACAATTCTCTAAAAACATAGCTGATTGGAACTGCTACTCCAGTAAAATCTAGCTATTCTTGAAACCCCAATCACATCCACACCCGAATAGCCTAAGATATGATTCGAATATTCGATAACCTCATTCAAATTCCATTAACATGGTTGCAATACCTAGGTCTGGATATCCAAACATCTAACCACCTACTACCTTGTTGATACAAGTTTTAGATTGAATTCATGATTTGTTTGTTGATGAGTTTGTGCTTATCTTTGATATGAAGTGGAAAAAAAGACTGCGTATTATTTGAGAAGTTGAGTGCAGTTTTATTAGGTGATTCGTGGCTTGTGAAAAAGTTGGATTTTGTGAAGTTTGCATTTTAACAAGTGTCGTGGGGTTCGTTAGCTTAACTAGTCTGATTTTGTGTCGCCCGTGCCAATTTTACTTCTTAGTTTGCTTTCTTATCAAGTGAGTTTTGTTTGTTTCCCTAGTTTAAATTTGCTATCTCTTATGTTTTTGTCATTTTTGAAATTTTCTTTTCATTAAAAACAATCATGAAAAAAGAAAAAGGATCTAAGTGAGAAAAGAATTCATGCAAAGTAAACTAGGATCTATGGGTTGAGCAATGGCAAGTAGTAGCATTTTAATTGCTAGAGCTGCCCAACTACCATAGAAAAACTGCCATACCCCAACAATAATTTTTTTCCTCTACAAATGCTACTACTTAAAAAAAAAAAATTCCTATAAAATTAATTTTAGTAGGTGTCATGGCTTGCTTGTATGATTATTTTACTATCTAATTATTGTATTGGCTGAAAATTTTAAATTATTTAGTCAGGAGGAAATTCCCATAACAAGCATGAGGTGGGGAAAATCATTACCCTTTCCTTGGATCCAAAATAATTAAATCATCACTCTCATCGTTCTTTAACTTTAAAAGATAAAAGAGTTGGACATAGGAAAAATATGAGTTGATAAGAAAAATTAATTATAATTGAAACGAGGAGCTTGGTGAAATTGATAGTCTAGAGCCATTAGATCGTGGATATATAGTATCTAAATTAATTGAATTGTTAGCAAAAGAGGTTGCATACTACCCGTAAAACATTTGGTGTATCGCTTAGTGTTTATACTATACATAAACGAATAAAAGACCATCTTCTCCCTTTTAATTGATACTGTCAACTAATAGAGCATGACTTAGTATTTTATACTATTTTACAGTAAGGGCCACTTCTAAAAACTTTTCAAATTGAGTGAAAACAACATTAATCACCATGCTTCTCCTAGGGGTCTTATATAAACTAAAACTTTTCAAACGACATGTATTAACACAATTAAATAAATTAGAAAATTCGAATCACAATATGGTAAAGGTTAGTCCCTTATCTCTTCGATATCGGTGCTGTCAAACTAGGTTGTTCAACCTTCTATTATAGTATTTCACCAGCTAAAGGAAATAATTTTGAGCTTAAGCATTCTTTTATTTAAGGGGCACCAAAATTCGTTGGTTCTGAAAATGCTTATGAGTTTCTTAGTGAATTTGAAATGTATGCCTCCACACTTAAAATGCAACAATTATCATGAATCAATCAAGCAAAGGCTAATTCCATTTGCACCACTTGAAAGTGCTAAAAGATGGTTAAATTGTCTTTCAAAATATTTTGTAAAAAATTATGATGAATTTATCACTTGATTTTGAAAAGTTTTTTCCATTTTATAAAACTATAAAAATCAAAACTCAAATGAATCAGTTCTCTCAAAATGAGAGGGAAATGTTTTCAAAATACTTTAAGAGATTCAACCAAAGACTATATAGTTTCCATCATCATACAATCCCAAAGCACCACTTGTGTCAAATTGCATATGAAGAGCTAAACTACTAAACTGGAACACAACTAGAATCAATGTATGGAGACGAATTTATGTCTAAAACAACTGATGAAGCTTAGAACTCTTAGACGACTATTTTGAAAAGACATGCAATGAGAGTCAATTTGGGTACCAATTCGTGCTTTACTAGAGGAATGCATGTCATAGACCCAAATCTTCTGTAACAACCCGGAAAATCAGAACCAATTTAAAATTTTTATTTTGGCAATTTTAGTGAATTTTGAGTATTTTAAAAAAATTAAATGATAATAGCAAGAAATTTATTTTGAATAGAACTAGAACGTATATATGTATTTGAATCAATGTTGGAATATAAATATTTATTTTAATTTTAAAAAGGAGTTGGAAATGGCATGGCAGTTTGAAAATTTGAATTCGAACTTTGACGAACATTACAGGATGCAAAATAAAACGGATTTTAGTGAAACCAAAAATATTTAAATCTGTTTAAGAATATCTTTCTAACGAATCTGAAAAATTGAAATTTCATTGTGGGAATCAAAAGTTATGGCCAAATGAATTTTCAGAAAGGTCGCTATGGAATAAATATAGCCCGTAAAAATAGACATTTTGCAAATGACCTCCGTTTTTGACGAAACCATTTTTTTGGATTCAAAATGTCAAATTATTGCTAGATTCCAAATTCCATTATTTTTGGAGTTAATATGTGAGTGTGGCAAAGGAAAACATGTTTGGTTAGTTTTAGTCAATTTGGATCGACAAAAAAATGGCATTTTTCAAACGGTCTCCAAATTCAACGAAATTTGTTCTGTTGGGACCGTATCATCCTAACATAGCCAGACTTATTTTTCTGGAATTTTTAGAATCAGTATGTGGCCCCGGCAAATTAAAATGTAAGTTCAAATCCATATTTGAATGTTTTATATTTTAATTTGAAGAAAACCTGACTGAAACGGTCGAATGGGCCAACGAAACATAGTCCATTGTGTCCGAAATGGGGTTATTTAGCTATTAACGAAAGTCATTGGGTTTGAATTGGAATTCGTTTGGATAAACATATATTTTCGGAATTTATATAAATATCGGCGAATCAGAAAATTTCATTCATTAATTAAAAAAAACCACATTCTCTCTCCCCGTATCACGATGAACAGCGGAACCTCCTTCTTCTCTTCTCTCCTCTTTTTCTTCCAAACCACTCAAAAAAATCACGAGATCCAGTTGTGTAACGACCCGTGTTTTTCGACTATTTAAATCTGAATATTTAATTTGTTTTTAAATATTTTATTTGGAATATAAATGGATTTTTATATTTAAATTGCTATTTAAACGAAGTTTAAACGATATATATTTATTTAAATATAAAACGAGCTTGAAAATGGCGTGCAGTTCGTAATTTGGAGTTTGAACTTCAAATGGATATACATAGTCCGATATAAGTCGGATTTCTGTGAAACGAGAAACGTTGGAACCGTAGTGACGATAGTTTTCATATGAAAGAGAAAAATCCAGATTCCGTGTTATAGATTGTTAGATATGGCCAAATCAAATTTTGAAATAGTCGCTGTGGAAAAAAATCGTTATTTAAAATAAAGGCCTTTAAAATAGCCGTTTTGCAAACGGACTCAGATTTCCACAAAATCAGTTTCATTGGAACCGTATCATTAAATTATTGTACGATGTTGAATGGCGTGGCAAACAGGTGTCGTATGTGACCACGATAGTTGTAAACGTCCGTTCAATTTATATAGCGCGTTATTAATTCAATAAAGGGTTATTGGGATACAACTGGAGCAGACGATCGAATTAGGCCACGAAACCAGTTCCGTTGAGTTCGTATCGTCGATTATAGTCAGGATAGATATATAGTTTGTTATTTTTAGAGATCGGGAGATTTGGTGTTCAGAAGGGCAGTGCGGTACACGTTAAAAATAGCCTACCGGGGCAACAGTCTCAGAATGCGACGAAACTAGTGCCATTGGGTTCGTATCGAAAAGTTATTGTCATACTTCGCAGTTTCAAGTTGATTTGATTTATCTGGTGATCGTGGAAAAATTAAACGCGTGTTTATTTCTGGTTTCTTAAAGGAAATTTTTCCATACGACCTCGGATTTCGACGAAACTTGTTCCATTGGATCTGGAATATCTTTTTACACCAAGATTAGCTTTTTTATCAGTAAACGAAAGTCGTTTGTGGTGGTTTCTGCGTGTTACTTCAGCGTGAAGTTTCGTTGGAAATACAATAATAATTGATGAAGCTTCCACCATACATTTTTGCATTAGCCTATCTTATCAGCTTTTAACGTGCGTTCACGCTAAGGAATAGCTGTGGATGCTAAGAAATAACACTGTCCTTCTTTGCTTCTCACAAGTCCTGTTCTAATTAAAACACTGCAGCTTCATGTCCCAATGCTTCATTTCTTTGTCTGCCTATCACGAACACCGTGCCGACCAAGAAAATCCTCGAGTCCAACCCTACTCTATTTTACTGCAAGCCTAACCTAAACAACGTGGTCTCCACGTCCTTGCCCTCTATAAATACATTGCTCTGCTCTCCTTCTTTTTCATTCCAGAGTATGGCATCTCTTCACCATATATATATATATATATATAAAAAGGGGGTTCAGCGTCCTAGTGGAGCCGGAGTCTGTGTGCTGTTGCGTGGATATGGGGAGCCGTCGCAGTCGACGTGGGACCGGAACCGGACGATGGCGGCAGCTGGAGGAGGTGGCGGAGTGAATGATAGGGCAGTGTATGTGAAGTACGGTGGTTCCAAGTGGGTAGGCGGTGGCTTGAAGCCTTGGGAAATGGTGCTCGCGACATACAGAACGTGACGGGGACAATAAACAGAAGAGAGGGAATAAAGTAAAGGAGATCATATTCGGCAGCATATATATAACAAAGGGGTACTGAAACAAGAAGCTATTATGGTAACTGTAAGGGAGGGCGATCCGGCGTTAAGTGCATGGTCTGATACAGTCGCAGTGGGATGAGGCCGCCGCACATTGTGGAGCCGGTGACGGAGAATTTTGGTGATGAACTGGTTTCGGTCGTGATGGATTTTCAGGCGGGCCAGGGGGTTTTGGGTCTCGCCGCTCAAGGAGGAGGTGCTGGAAGGAGAGGCGGTTCAGGTGAGGGGTCGGGGTTGGTCTCAGGGTGCCGGACGGCGGCGCGGGGGTGGATTCAGGCGAGGTTGTTTTGGGTTGAAAGAGGAAGAAAGTAAGACGGGTTTGAGGAGGTTCAACAGGTGAAAACGCGTTTTTGTGTTCTGAAGAGGATGACGTGGACGTTAAGGTAATTAGTTAGTTAAGAATTTAATTAATTAATATAATAGTTAGTTGATTATAAAATCGTATAATTCATTAAACTTGTATCGACCATAACTTTTACATATATTAACGGATTTCAGCGAAACTGGATCCGTTGGGATCATAGGGACGAGCTCTAGACGATGGCACTGACTAGGCTCTGATCTGAGACAGTTTGAAATTGAGCTAATTTTGAACGTCTGGTTCAAATTAAAAGCGACAAACGCGTCAACTGTCGACCAGAACAAAATCTGGTGAGTTAATTCTCACACCTTCTGGAATTCTGTGATGTGGTAAATTCATATTAAAATATAATTTACCTTTAAAAATATAAATTGGTTGAATGGTTGCCATTGGTTGTTTATTGATTTGTTGGTTGCTGTTATTTATTACTTTAAATATCAGATTGTGAAATTCATTTCATATATTGTTATGAAATGTCTAACGAGCTGTGATGCAGGGAAGGACAGGTTGGAGGGATCCGACCGGATTCCTCAAAAGGTTATATGTTGTTTGTTTGTTTGTGATATTGTCGATATTTGAACTAATTGAACACCATATGGTTGAAAAACCTGTTTGAATGTGATGGTGGAATAAATAACCACCCGGGTTGTGTTTAAAATCAACCGACAGTGTTGATTGGGTAATTGGCAGTGAATGGCCTAAAATGTGTTAGTTTATACATCGTTCGACCGTCCGGTGAAACGACGCAGTTTTAAAGTTATAAATTATTTATAACTGAACTGAAGTTTTTAAATATTTTATACGAGTAATTAAAATAGAAAGTTATAAATAAACATTTTAATCGAGTTTATAAAAGGATTAAAATAACCGGTTTCCAAACGGGATTGGTGAATGAGACTTTTAAGTGATCGAGGAGACGCAAATAAGATTTCACTAAATTACTAAGTTAAGTTAAGTGAATGTATTAAAATAAGGATTCAAGGGAAATTACATAAGATGTGTTTTGTGTTGGCAAATGGATTTGAAACTTAAAATCCAAGTAAAAAGGGTTTGATAATAAAAAAATGAAATAAGCGGGTTTGATTTTGTAATCCAAGTAAAAGTTTTATTTAAGAATGGCCGAATAAATGGAACTTGATTATTTGACATTGGGTTTCATTAAAAACCGAAAGTATATAAGGATTCAAGTTCAAAGTTGTGTTTATGGCGGATATTTACTTAAATAAAGGAATTAAGTAAAAGATTACAACGAGGATTTCAAAGGTAAGAAACGGTTTATAAAACCATGTTTGAAATCGAGATAGTAACTAAGATTTTGGTTAAATAGTTAAGTGATGAACTGATGTTATTCTGAGATAACAGCGTTGTCGATCAAGGTCTGAGAGGTAAATAGAATACCCCAACTTGAACGGCTTCGTTATTATCGAGGAATGGTATTAGTTTGAAACGAGTGAAAGGTGTTGTGATTGGCGTGATGTTCCATATGTGAAGTATTGAAAATAAAAGCGAGATTTTGGGATTATGAATATAAATAAGAATACTGACTTCAAGTTATTTTGAACATTTGTTATTCAAATTGAATTGAGCGAATATAGTATTTGAAATAGAATTAATCAAAAATATAGTTATTCAGGAAAGTCGCCATTACGTACGACTGCTAGCGTAACTTGCAGGGCTGCAGATAGCCTACGGCGGTCGGATGTTTCCTGAGGGAATCAGGCGTAACCATTGTGATCGCTGCGACCTAGAGTCAAGCGAAGGGAGTTAAGTAGGGTATTAATTAATCGATAGGAGTAATCAAGTCAAGATAGTCAAGTTAGAGGTAAGTGGAATATTAGAATTGACTAACGATTTTGTTAAATAAAAAAAAAAAAAAAAAGAGGGCTAAGTCATGCCAAGTACTGAATCAGAGAACTCATTGTGTTCACACTAATGTATTTGATAGTTAAAACACCGACTATCAAACCGGACCAATACGCTTGTTGGTATGAAAAGACCGGGATCGAATATATATTCGAAAACCATTCCGACCAACAAATACGTGAAGACGTAAATTGAAGACGGAGCAAGTGAAGACCGTGGACCTTCATAAGCGGAAGGACTGCTTGTCGAATCTCTCTGGCTTGCAACCAGAGTTATTTGGTTTGTGATTCTGTCGTGGTTGAAATCCACGGGTTGCAAGGACTGCTCGCTACTGATCCATGGGGTGATTCCTATATAAGATGCGGTAGGAGAGTGCCTTCGGTTCATCCTGTTCCTGGATGACTTGTATGGACGAGTGTCTGACGGAGTAGTTCAAATGGGACCACATACGTTGATTTCTTCAAACGTATTTCTGTTGATGGCGGAGAAGGCTGTACACCTTCTCTTAGCTAACCGCAGAGTATTTTTGTGGACGTCAATTAGTGATGTCCGGCGGATCTGACAATGTGGCATTCAAAGTGAATGATGGCCAGATGTTCGAAGAGATGATTTCTAGCCTCAAGCCTCATCAACCAGGAAATGACAAAAATCGGGCAGGCAGCATGGCTATGTGGGTCGCACCCATTAGGATGTATAATCACCTATCAAGAGAAATTCCTTTTGCTTCTTTAATCTATCGATGCTGTCCCTTTACGGGAGACGGTGGTTTGAGCCCAACCGTTGGTGATGTACATTCGATACACTCAAGTGAAATGAGTGGTCGGTCATGTGAGGGCCGGGTTGCAAGACGTTCTTGTTGAACCCAGTGTATTCGCCTCTAGAGATATACGTGCGGAAGGTGGTCCCATACCTTGTCAAGGTTGGAATCCAATATCCAATAAGCGCCTGCGGTTTTGGTTTGTATACTATATATGGGGAGCGTGAGATGCAAGCGTTCCTCTAGATTGATATTTACTTGTATTTAGATATTATGATAATATCAGATCAAGATATTGATTTCGAAAATGGTTTGGGTTATAGTAAGGTAAAAACCGTCCGTGTTTATTTGTGGACTGGTCTTACTATTGTCCTTTTGTTTCAAAAAGGATTTTCCAAAGTTAAACAAGTGTGTGTTGCTGTGAATTTATCACTGATAATAGTCCAGACTGACCCGGTGTATTTTGTTTTAAATCAAATGTGCTCGGGTCAGACCGAGTATGTTCCAGGTTAGGTTTCGCTTGGAGTTTCAGGAGCTAGAAGCAGGTGGCTTCACCGCTAGTTATATAGAGTTATTATTCCGCTGGGATTGATGAATGCTGTACTCTGATGATTGGTATGTATATACAGCTTTTGTATAAAGGATTTGTTATATTATATTTTATTCGTTCCGCTGTGAGATTCTGATGTGTTCTTCTTCTTCTTTCTTCTATTCTAATACTTCTTTCTTTCTTTTCTCACCCTCTAATTTCTTTCTCATGACAATCTGGGGGTTCGATACTTGGGTTTTTGGCAAGCGATACGGGTTTATGTATTGTTGTCGAAGACCCGATTGTCGGTCTTTTTCCCCGGGTCGTTACAGTGGTATCAGAGCTATTGGTTTAGTGATAACCTTGGCTCTGTGGTGTAACTCGATAGAGATTGGGTTAGTAACACCCTAGATCGAGATTGAGTGTATATATACGAGAGCGTATTTGTAAATTCTATATACAAATGTTTTGTATTGTGTTTGTTGATCAGTTCAAGTGTTGAGAAGCATAGAACTGACAATGGATGCAGTAGAATTTTGAAAAAAAGGGTAAATGAAATAATTTTACCCAAATTATATTTTATATAGAAAAGAAATAATTTTCTATATTTATTGAGATATTGGTGTATTTGATGTGTTTGTCAAATTGGATGAATTCAAATTTGATTAAGAATTTGAACTGAAACTTAACCTGGTTAAGTGTGATTAAATTAAGAATGATAATGAAATGTAATAAAGTAGATTTGGAAATTGGAAATCAAATGAATAAACAATAATCAAAAGAAAATCAATCGGACCTAAATCGATTGATGTTCAAATGTGAGAAACCAAAATGAAATATTGATATTGAATGAGAATTCAGTTAATTTGACTGATTGTCGTGCATTGGTTGTTGTTTGTGATTGTTGTTATTGGATGATAGTTATTTGAATGGAAATAATCAACAAATGTAATGGAGCTAAATGATTTATAAACTAAAGAATAAATTTCCGGTATAATTAAACTGGAATAGAACCGCATAAGAATTAAAATTTATGATTTAACCCGGTATTTGATAATGAATTGATGCTATGTGTTTGACTTTGCAATTGGTGTAGTTGTACCAGTTGATTAATGAATATTATCTCAGGATTTCATATATTTGTTACTGGTATGTGAATTAAGTTGAGTACAGGTGCCAGATGGCTTTTGAGGATCAGATATTGGTTGAGTAAATCCCGATAAAATTAAATAGCGCTCGCAAAAAGGTACGCCTACGCGAAAATATAAATTTTGGGGTTTTGATTTTTGTTTTTCGACCGTTGGTCGATGTATATATATTATTTGTTCCTGCGATATCGCAGATGTCACTCCGTGCAGGGGAGACTCTGTCGAATTTTCCCGGGAATTTAATGTGTTAGAAATTTTTTCGATGTTTTCGAAAATATTTATTTACAATAACGATTTGGTTTTCGATAAATTGAATTTGGAAATTAATGGAATTTGTAGCACTTTTCTTACCTTAGCAATTTTGAGGACGAAATTATTTTAAGGGGGGAAGAATGTAACGACCCGTGTTTTTCGACTATTTAAATCTGAATATTTAATTTGTTTTTAAATATTTTATTTGGAATATAAATGGATTTTTATATTTAAATTGCTATTTAAACGAAGTTTAAACGATATATATTTATTTAAATATAAAACGAGCTTGAAAATGGCGTGCAGTTCGTAATTTGGAGTTTGAACTTCAAATGGATATACAGAGTCCGATATAAGTCGGATTTCTGTGAAACGAGAAACGTTGGAACCGTAGTGACGATAGTTTTCATATGAAAGAGAAAAATCCAGATTCCGTGTTATAGATTGTTAGATATGGCCAAATCAAATTTTGAAATAGTCGATGTGGAAAAAAATCGTTATTTAAAATAAAGGCCTTTAAAATAGCCGTTTTGCAAACGGACTCAGATTTCCACAAAATCAGTTTCATTGGAACCGTATCATTAAATTATTGTACGATGTTGAATGGTGTGGCAAACAGGTGTCGTATGTGACCACGATAGTTGTAAACGTCCGTTCAATTTATATAGCGCGTTATTAATTCAATAAAGGGTTATTGGGATACAACTGGAGCAGACGATCGAATTAGGCCACGAAACCAGTTCCGTTGAGTTCGTATCGTCGATTATAGTCAGGATAGATATATAGTTTGTTATTTTTAGAGATCGGGAGATTTGGTGTTCAGAAGGGCAGTGCGGTACACGTTAAAAATAGCCTACCGGGGCAACAGTCTCAGAATGCGACGAAACTAGTGCCGTTGGGTTCGTATCGAAAAGTTATTGTCATACTTCGCAGTTTCAAGTTGATTTGATTTATCTGGTGATCGTGGAAAAATTAAACGCGTGTTTATTTCTGGTTTCATAAAGGAAATTTTTCCATACGACCTCGGATTTCGACGAAACTTGTTCCATTGGATCTGGAATATCTTTTTACACCAAGATTAGCTTTTTTATCAGTAAACGAAAGTCGTTTGTGGTGGTTTCTGCGTGTTACTTCAGCGTGAAGTTTCGTTGGAAATACAATAATAATTGATGAAGCTTCCACCATACATTTTTGCATTAGCCTATCTTATCAGCTTTTAACGTGCGTTCACGCTAAGGAATAGCTGTGGATGCTAAGAAATAACACTGTCCTTCTTTGCTTCTCACAAGTCCTGTTCTAATTAAAACACTGCAGCTTCATGTCCCAATGCTTCATTTCTTTGTCTGCCTATCACGAACACCGTGCCGACCAAGAAAATCCTCGAGTCCAACCCTACTCTATTTTACTGCAAGCCTAACCTAAACAACGTGGTCTCCATGTCCTTGCCCTCTATAAATACATTGCTCTGCTCTCCTTCTTTTTCATTCCAGAGTATGGCATCTCTTCACCATATATATATATATATATAAAGGGGGTTCAGCGTCCTAGTGGAGCCGGAGTCTGTGTGCTGTTGCGTGGATATGGGGAGCCGTCGCAGTCGACGTGGGACCGGAACCGGACGATGGCGGCAGCTGGAGGAGGTGGCGGAGTGAATGATAGGGCAGTGTATGTGAAGTACGGTGGTTCCAAGTGGGTAGGCGGTGGCTTGAAGCCTTGGGAAATGGTGCTCGCGACATACAGAACGTGACGGGGACAATAAACAGAAGAGAGGGAATAAAGTAAAGGAGATCATATTCGGCAGCATATATATAACAAAGGGGTACTGAAACAAGAAGCTATTATGGTAACTGTAAGGGAGGGCGATCCGGCGTTAAGTGCATGGTCTGATACAGTCGCAGTGGGATGAGGCCGCCGCACATTGTGGAGCCGGTGACGGAGAATTTTGGTGATGAACTGGTTTCGGTCGTGATGGATTTTCAGGCGGGCCAGGGGGTTTTGGGTCTCGCCGCTCAAGGAGGAGGTGCTGGAAGGAGAGGCGGTTCAGGTGAGGGGTCGGGGTTGGTCTCAGGGTGCCGGACGGCGGCGCGGGGGTGGATTCAGGCGAGGTTGTTTTGGGTTGAAAGAGGAAGAAAGTAAGACGGGTTTGAGGAGGTTCAACAGGTGAAAACGCGTTTTTGTGTTCTGAAGAGGATGACGTGGACGTTAAGGTAATTAGTTAGTTAAGAATTTAATTAATTAATATAATAATTAGTTGATTATAAAATCGTATAATTCATTAAACTTGTATCGACCATAACTTTTACATATATTAACGGATTTCAGCGAAACTGGATCCGTTGGGATCATAGGGACGAGCTCTAGACGATGGCACTGACTAGGCTCTGATCTGAGACAGTTTGAAATTGAGCTAATTTTGAACGTCTGGTTCAAATTAAAAGCGACAAACGCGTCAACTGTCGACCAGAACAAAATCTGGTGAGTTAATTCTCACACCTTCTGGAATTCTGTGATGTGGTAAATTCATATTAAAATATAATTTACCTTTAAAAATATAAATTGGTTGAATGGTTGCCATTGGTTGTTTATTGATTTGTTGGTTGCTGTTATTTATTACTTTAAATATCAGATTGTGAAATTCATTTCATATATTGTTATGAAATGTCTAACGAGCTGTGATGCAGGGAAGGACAGGTTGGAGGGATCCGACCGGATTCCTCAAAAGGTTATATGTTGTTTGTTTGTTTGTGATATTGTCGATATTTGAACTAATTGAACACCATATGGTTGAAAAACCTGTTTGAATGTGATGGTGGAATAAATAACCACCCGGGTTGTGTTTAAAATCAACCGACAGTGTTGATTGGGTAATTGGCAGTGAATGGCCTAAAATGTGTTAGTTTATACATCGTTCGACCGTCCGGTGAAACGACGCAGTTTTAAAGTTATAAATTATTTATAACTGAACTGAAGTTTTTAAATATTTTATACGAGTAATTAAAATAGAAAGTTATAAATAAACATTTTAATCGAGTTTATAAAAGGATTAAAATAACCGGTTTCCAAACGGGATTGGTGAATGAGACTTTTAAGTGATCGAGGAGACGCAAATAAGATTTCACTAAATTACTAAGTTAAGTTAAGTGAATGTATTAAAATAAGGATTCAAGGGAAATTACATAAGATGTGTTTTGTGTTGGCAAATGGATTTGAAACTTAAAATCCAAGTAAAAAGGGTTTGATAATAAAAAAATGAAATAAGCGGGTTTGATTTTGTAATCCAAGTAAAAGTTTTATTTAAGAATGGCCGAATAAATGGAACTTGATTATTTGACATTGGGTTTCATTAAAAACCGAAAGTATATAAGGATTCAAGTTCAAAGTTGTGTTTATGGCGGATATTTACTTAAATAAAGGAATTAAGTAAAAGATTACAACGAGGATTTCAAAGGTAAGAAACGGTTTATAAAACCATGTTTGAAATCGAGATAGTAACTAAGATTTTGGTTAAATAGTTAAGTGATGAACTGATGTTATTCTGAGATAACAGCGTTGTCGATCAAGGTCTGAGAGGTAAATAGAATACCCCAACTTGAACGGCTTCGTTATTATCGAGGAATGGTATTAGTTTGAAACGAGTGAAAGGTGTTGTGATTGGCGTGATGTTCCATACGTGAAGTATTGAAAATAAAAGCGAGATTTTGGGATTATGAATATAAATAAGAATACTGACTTCAAGTTATTTTGAACATTTGTTATTCAAATTGAATTGAGCGAATATAGTATTTGAAATAGAATTAATCAAAAATATAGTTATTCAGGAAAGTCGCCATTACGTACGACTGCTAGCGTAACTTGCAGGGCTGCAGATAGCCTACGGCGGTCGGATGTTTCCTGAGGGAATCAGGCGTAACCATTGTGATCGCTGCGACCTAGAGTCAAGCGAAGGGAGTTAAGTAGGGTATTAATTAATCGATAGGAGTAATCAAGTCAAGATAGTCAAGTTAGAGGTAAGTGGAATATTAGAATTGACTAACGATTTTGTTAAATATAAAAAAAAAAAAAAAAGAGGGCTAAGTCATGCCAAGTACTGAATCAGAGAACTCATTGTGTTCACACTAATGTATTTGATAGTTAAAACACCGACTATCAAACCGGACCAATACGCTTGTTGGTATGAAAAGACCGGGATCGAATATATATTCGAAAACCATTCCGACCAACAAATACGTGAAGACGTAAATTGAAGACGGAGCAAGTGAAGACCGTGGACCTTCATAAGCGGAAGGACTGCTTGTCGAATCTCTCTGGCTTGCAACCAGAGTTATTTGGTTTGTGATTCTGTCGTGGTTGAAATCCACGGGTTGCAAGGACTGCTCGCTACTGATCCATGGGGTGATTCCTATATAAGATGCGGTAGGAGAGTGCCTTCGGTTCATCCTGTTCCTGGATGACTTGTATGGACGAGTGTCTGACGGAGTAGTTCCAATGGGACCACATACGTTGATTTCTTCAAACGTATTTCTGTTGATGGCGGAGAAGGCTGTACACCTTCTCTTAGCTAACCGCAGAGTATTTTTGTGGACGTCAATTAGTGATGTCCGGCGGATCTGACAATGTGGCATTCAAAGTGAATGATGGCCAGATGTTCGAAGAGATGATTTCTAGCCTCAAGCCTCATCAACCAGGAAATGACAAAAATCGGGCAGGCAGCATGGCTATGTGGGTCGCACCCATTAGGATGTATAATCACCTATCAAGAGAAATTCCTTTTGCTTCTTTAATCTATCGATGCTGTCCCTTTACGGGAGACGGTGGTTTGAGCCCAACCGTCGGTGATGTACATTCGATACACTCAAGTGAAATGAGTGGTCGGTCATGTGAGGGCCGGGTTGCAAGACGTTCTTGTTGAACCCAGTGTATTCGCCTCTAGAGATATACGTGCGGAAGGTGGTCCCATACCTTGTCAAGGTTGGAATCCAATATCCAATAAGCGCCTGCGGTTTTGGTTTGTATACTATATATGGGGAGCGTGAGATGCAAGCGTTCCTCTAGATTGATATTTACTTGTATTTAGATATTATGATAATATCAGATCAAGATATTGATTTCGAAAATGGTTTGGGTTATAGTAAGGTAAAAACCGTCCGTGTTTATTTGTGGACTGGTCTTACTATTGTCCTTTTGTTTCAAAAAGGATTTTCCAAAGTTAAACAAGTGTGTGTTGCTGTGAATTTATCACTGATAATAGTCCAGACTGACCCGGTGTATTTTGTTTTAAATCAAATGTGCTCGGGTCAGACCGAGTATGTTCCAGGTTAGGTTTCGCTTGGAGTTTCAGGAGCTAGAAGCAGGTGGCTTCACCGCTAGTTATATAGAGTTATTATTCCGCTGGGATTGATGAATGCTGTACTCTGATGATTGGTATGTATATACAGCTTTTGTATAAAGGATTTGTTATATTATATTTTATTCGTTCCGCTGTGAGATTCTGATGTGTTCTTCTTCTTTCTTCTATTCTAATACTTCTTTCTTTCTTTTCTCACCCTCTAATTTCTTTCTCATGACAATCTGGGGGTTCGATACTTGGGTTTTTGGCAAGCGATACGGGTTTATGTATTGTTGTCGAAGACCCGATTGTCGGTCTTTTTCCCCGGGTCGTTACAAGTTGAAAATTTTGTGGAGATTCTCGAGATCTTCGCATCTATACCTGAAGCGCCCCCTACCATCGAGTATTCGAAGAGATCTGGCCCTCCAAAGTTCAACACTTTGAACCGCCACCGAGGATGATTCTGGCCACCAAAGTGGACCCCTCCACCACGCGCGGGTGTGCCTCTCCTCCCCCTTCGATGCTTCATAGCTTGATCCTCACATCGCTTCACGGATCGAGAGAAAAATCTGACCCTAGTTTCGAACTGATTTGCTGAGGTACGGTTGTGTATATTTTAAACCATTTATAACACTATAAAACCGTTGTAAAATATGATTAACTTATAAAAATCATATCTTTTTTCTATGTGGTTGAAATCCAGTGAAACAAGAGGCACCGGGACCGCAAGGACGTATTCTACATTCTAGAAGAGACCGGGGAATTTTTAGAGCTTGCTACAATTTTTGGCAAAGCGAAAAGAAATGTGAGATTTCTAAATTCAAAACGATATGGAATGACGATGGATAAATTATATAATCGATGTATAAGTTATATAAGCGTTGTACACCTCATGTATAAGCGTTGTATAAATTATATGTGCGATGTGTAAGTTATATATACGTTGTAAAAATCATATGTGCGTTGAATGGAATTAAAATAAATTTATATGTATATATATATATATATTATATATATACTCCCCTCGTCCACAGATCATGGACGATATATATTGGTCGTGATTGTTTGAATTTTGGTTGACGTGAAATTTGGTGAATATTACGAATGCTTGATTGTCGATATGGTTGATTGTGGTTGAAACCAAATAGGGTTAGTCTGTGGAAAAATTCGTCTGCATACGAACTAGATTATTGAAATTGCCCTTATCAAAAGCTGCGAGGCTTTAAGGTAGCGCGAGGAGCCGTACTTGGGACGGTGTCGGTTTTAATTACCCAGCCGTTATGCTGCCGAATTTTTCTAAAATATTCATGTGTTTGAATTTTATTCATGTGTTGAAATATATTCATGTGTTGATAAAAATATTCATGTTTGAAATAAATTGTTTTAACAGTTAAAATCACATTTTTATTATATATATGAATCACTAAAAATATTCTTGTTTGAAATAAATTATTTTAACAATAAAAATCACAATTTTACTATATATATGAATCGCAAAAAATATTCATGTTTGAAATAAATTGTTTTGACAACAAAGATCACATTTTTATTATATATATGAATTGCTAAAAACATTCATGTTTGAAATAAATTGTTTTTACAATAAAAATCACATTTTTATTATATATATATATATATATATATATATGAAGTGTTAAAAATAGTCATGTGTTGAAATAAATATTTGTTGGGTAAAAATATTATTTTTATCAAATATATGAAACGAAAATGGTTTGGAAATCGAAGAATGGATTATATATATATAATTAAAATAAAACGAATAACGACGCTGCAGTTCGTATTTTGAAATCATGATTTTAAATGATTATTACAGGAGATCCGACCATCGGATTTTTCCAAAACCAAAAACGTTAGGTCGGCTTCGAAAATATCTTTCCAACGATACCAAATTTGTAAAGATCCAACGGTTATATTATGTGAAATGTTTAATTCAAATCTAAATAAAAACAGCGCCAGAATGAATTATATATATATATATATAATTAAATTAAAACGAATAACGATGCTGCAGTTCGTATTTTGAAATCATAACTTTAAACGATTGTACCGGGAGATCCGACCGTCCGATTTTCCCAAAACTGGAACTATTGGGTCCGTTTTGAAAAGATCTTTCCAATGATATAAAATTTGTAAAGATCCAACGGTTAGATTTTCAGATATGTGTAAATCAAATCTGAAGAAAAACACCGCCATAGCCGCGTTATGGCCTAAAGCGTTGTTTGAATAAATTGGCTATTTTTAAATAAATAAATATAGCGATAAATCGTTATAAAATATTATAAACGATATGGAATGGAAGTAAAACGAATTTACTCGGTTTATTGGATATTTGATGGCTGAATGTGTTTAACATGAAAATTACATTAATGAACTGAATTATGGATGTCAAATAATTTAACCATGGAAATGAATTGATTTGAATTATAAATATACATGAATTATTTGAAAAGGCCGAGTTAAATCTCATTTCAAATAATTAGTTGACGGTTAGAAGTCGAAGATATGAAGACGGCGCAAGACTGATGATCTTCACATCGAATGGATGGCCACTGATGCCTTTGATGGGAGTTGATGCCCCGAAGGGGTTACAGTGGTGGTTGTCCAAACGTACTTGTTGATCGTTCGGATGTGTGAGGGCCTCTCTCCTGTATTGGACATATGGGATGAGGAATAAGGCGCCTCCGGTTTCGTTTAGACCCAAAACGGACTTGTAAATGGATGTATGTCTAACATTGTAGCTTGACAACGTGGCATGCTGAGATGCAGTGATCAAGGCTTTGTTGAAAAGCATAGCCTTGTGGTTGATGATCAAAGCATAGCTTTAAATAGTTAGCTTTGTGTTTAGTGTTGATTCGGGAGCCTCACACCCCAATATGAACCAAAAACGGGAGAGGAATTCAAGGAGGACATGTGTTTCCTTCTAGCTAGGAGTGGTGTCAGCATTTTGCAAGCCCTGACATTTTACTTATGTGGATGGTGGATAGTGAGGCGCCTCGTTTATTTCGGTCTTTGCGGAGCCAATGGTTTGGTCGGGGTATGACCAGTTTACGCCCTACAGGGCGAGGAAACGCAGTGTTCAGGCATTTTAATCCACTCCATGTGGACTGACCCTGACAATCCAAGGCTTGTCTGCGCGCTTGCCTGAGGCTCGGGCTAGAGAATCTCAAAGCAGTAAGGACGATCGCTTGCCTTGGTTCATGACGGAAATCCAATTTCCAAATACGACATCGTGCGGTTTTGATTGTAAACCTATATACGTTGACATGATATATGGTACCCATGCCGTCTATGATTGATACTTATGATTGAAATTTTTTTTGAAACATATAAACAATAGTAATAATACCAAATGCTTTTGTTTTATACGTATCAAGCATATTTTGGCCATTATAAGGTAAAACTCTATCCTCCGGCTTGCGTTGCATTGTGTGATGGGACCTGAGTCTTATAATGGCTTCATTTTTGTAAAAAGCATTGCGATGTTTAAATGATTTACTTGTTTTAAACACTGGCAATCCAATGGAGTAAACCCGTTCCGCGTTAGTAACGTGGTCCTGTGATTGGACTTATTGTAAAATAAGTTAAGTAGATTTCTCATACCAGTCCCATGACTGACTCGTAGTTTGTTTCACTTGCAAACTCGGGTGCTCTATTTTCTACACGGGCAGCCTTGTATTTAGGTTTTAGCATGCTCTCTCTGGATAGCTATGGAGCTGAAGATGGATTTTCTCACTTCTTTTATGCTGTTCAACTCCTGTTATGTATATATTGTTTGTTTCCACTGTAGACATTTTATATAAAGCTGAAACTATATGTTGTACTAAGTGTGATCCTGTATACTGTGTAACTCTGATGATTATGTGTATCCAGTGTATTCTGTTGTACATTATCTGGTGTAATTATATATTTATGTTATGCTGTTACTGTTTATGTGTTATATTCCAAAGATTACCCTTGCCACCAGGGAACGGGGGTTTGGGGTCGTTACACGTGGTGTCAAAGTTTTGGTTAAGCTTAGTTCTGGAATATAACATATTAACGAACTCGTCAGAAATAGAATCAGAAGTATTCTATGACGAATAACTCATTTCAGCTGGGATCAGTAATACCTAGAATGAGTGTAGCAGAATTAAATACACCCCTATGGACACATTTACATTCAAGTATATATCTCTATGCTTTAAAGTACATTTTCTGTTGGCCTGACACTTTGTCTGCTATTTGCAAACATAGAAAATGAGTGGCAGAAGAAGAAGAAGTAATTCTATGGTTTGACAATCTAATGAGCCAGTTGTGCTCCCACAGCCAGGATCAGATATAGAAGCTCTATTAAAGAGGTATAGAAATCTGGGTGGAGCACCGTTCTCGGGCAATGAGTCCATTATTACAACTCAAGCTTGGATGCATTCTACTAAGAAGATTTTTGAAGGTTTCAAGCTGAGAGATGATAAAAAAAGATTACTGACACCTTGGGCACTCAAAGACCAAGCTTTAATCTGGTGGGAAACTGTTATTAAGGATAATCCGGAAGGTAATATTACCTGGGATAGATTTAAAGAAATTTTTAATGAAAGATTTATTCCTCCAAAAGAAACTAATCTGCTATACGATGAATTCTACTATCTGATTCAAGGGGATATGACCATTCCGGAATATTATAAGAAATTCAACGAACTTTCTCGTTTTGCCTTGCATCTAGTTCAAAATCCAAAGAGTAAGAATCTGAGGTTTATTAACAGGCTCCAAAGAAAGTATGAAAGTAGTGTAACTACACATATGAAGCTACCTTTTTTCGGAATGATATATATGGCTTACCAGTATGAAGATCTTGATAAGCAAGGCCTTTTGGAAGACGAAGAAGAATGTAGTTCTAACAACAAAAGGAAATTCGAAACTGATAGCCTAGAGACAAGTACGCAGCCTGAGGTAAGTACGACGTCTGGGGTCAGAAAGAAGCCAGGGTCAAAAGGAAAAAGGTTAAACCCAAGAAAGAACCAGTAACGACGGCCACATGCTCTAACTACAATAAGCAAGGACATTTGTCGTTAAGTTGCAGATCTCTAAAGAAACATAGAAAGGATGGATCTAAGTCTAATAGGAAGTTTCAAGAGACCAGAGAGTGCAATCTCTGCCATCAGACTGGTCATATAAAGCGAGACTACCGGCTGTTGAAAGTAACCAAAGTGGCACAAGTGAATGATGTGGCAGAAGTTCCTGCATCCTCAGCTAGCCAAGCGAGTCCATATGTTTTAGAAGGCACGCTTACTGCCAAAGATATTCCAGTTAAAGTACTGTTTGATACAGGTGCGTTGCGAAGCTTTATTGCAAGTAATGCGGTTAAGAAATTGGATTTGAAATTGAAAAAGCTCAAAGAACCCATGACTGTCCATAATCCGGTTGGGGGTTCCCTCAATCTTAGTTGAATTTGTGGGGTGTCTGTCTCTTTTTCCCATTATCGGTTCCCTACCATCGTGATCATCGTGAATTTTACCGAATTCGATCTTATTTTAGGATTGGATTGGTTAACCAAATATGAAGCTGAGGTCAAATGCGCCGAAAGAGTTGTTAAGGCAAAAACAAATTTCGAGGAGTATATAACCATTCCATGCGAAGGTCCGGATTCGGATAGAAAAGATTTTTGGTCAACTCTTGATGTTTCTCCTGCTCCATTAGAACCTATTCATGTCGTCACAGAGAATATTCTATTTGACATAGAAAATATCCCTATCGTCAACAACTATGCAGATGCGTTTGAAGAAGTTGTTAGCTTACCTCCGCGTAGAGAAATTGATTTTAAAATCGCTTTAATTCTGAATGCAAGGCCAGTAGTGCACGCCATTCAAAGAATGACCCTGAAGGAAAACGAAGAGTTAGATAATCAAACTCGACAGCTTGTGTGGAAGGGTCTGATCAGACCTAGTTTCTCTGATTAGCGAGCAGCAGTGGTGTTTGTCCCAAAGTCAAACGGTACTCTCAGGCTATGTGTGGATTATCATATCTTGAACAAGCAGATATTAAAGAATAAATATCCATTGCCGCGAATTGATGATTTGTTGGATCGATTGAATGGAGAATAGGTATTTTCACAAATGGACCTAGAGTGTTCCTTTGACATCATTCAGAGGTCTAGATTTGTTCTACGAGTGGTTAGTAATGCCGTTCGGCTTATGTAATGCTCCAGCTTATTTTGTCAATCTAATGAACCGAGTACTCAGGGAAGTATTTAATAAATTCGTACTGGTTTTCATTGATGATTGTTAGACCAAAAAATGGTCCTAACACCCAATTGATAATGTTTTGTAGAGAATAATGAGGAATCGTGAACGAAAAGCAAGAAAAATCAATCAACACACGGAATTTATAGTGGTTCGGCGTTAACAAGCCTACATCCACTTCATAGCTTCTCAATTCATTCAGAAATTACAAATACAATGAGTATTGACGCTCAAGCACTCAATTACGATGAATAATACTCTCTGAATTCATTGATTTTATTAAAGAGGATGAAGGTTCTTCGTTGGTAGCCATGGCTGAAATAAATAGAGCTTCCTTCAGGCCCCAAAAAGTCCCCTTCTATGATGTGTTGTATGTGTATTTATAGGTAGAAATTCGGTTAGGGTTGAGTGGCCACGTGGCAGCTTCAGAGTAAATCTCGGAAGTAGTGGAGAACATGGGGAAGTGGTTACCAGGTCGTGCTTTGCCAAGTGGAGTCCGATCCACAATTGTAGGAGTCGGTTATGCCAAGAGAAGAGGTCAAACTCCGTGTGCAGAAACATGTTCAGTCGGTTCGGATCGGATCTGAACCGAACCGGTTGTTCGAGCAGATTGCCAGCACGCACTTCTGTGCAGAATACTTCAGGAGGTTCGGGTAGAGGGTACTCCGATCCGATCCGGAGAGGGGGATCCGATCCGATCCGAAAGGAGGGATCCGATCCGATCCGGAGAGGGGGATCCGATCCGATCCGAAAGGAGGGATCCGATCCGATCCGAATGGGGGATCCGATCCGGTTACATTTGCATGTATAATTCAAATTTTCCATCTTTCTATCACTCCATCCAAGTGATCGCCAATCAATGTAATTTCATACTCAAGTCCCTGGCTTTGGGTAGCCTGGTCACAAAGCAGGCTAACATTTTGCCCCCCAAAGTACATCTTATCGCAGATGAGATGTGCTTTGATTAAGTCGAGATAAATCTTTTTAGAACGCCATCCATCCTTGAGGAGACTTTATCGAATTGTTGCACTACTTCCATGGGTGCTAGCTAGTACAAATTCTATGGAAGGAGTAGTCGAAATGATCGGGTAACCGTTTTAAACATCGTCGAATCAAGATGTTGATTTCCTTCATGATAAGTCATGTGGTATGTTTGGCTCCCGTGTGAGATCGTACATGTACAAGTTGATGCCAAACGACGCCATCTTCCTAAACAAGTCAAGTGCATTACTAAGCTAAGATTTCTTTAATGTATACAATAGCCGTCCAAGTCATAGTATGGTGTCAGAATCTTCGTATCTTGAGCTAGCATCTGGACCATTCGGATAGAGTGCATCAGAGTCGGCATATGAATTTGTCATTTTTTGCTTGGATTCGGACTATCTCGATGTCAGGATATTAATCTAGGACTCCATGATTGCATCTAATCGTAATAATAGTGCATCCGGAAGCCATGATCACTTCAGATTGTTTTATAGTCCCGTGATCACATACGAGTCAGTACGAGATGTTGTTGAAAACGTGCAAGCCAATAGCTGGTAGGATTATCACCATTGTAAGGCAGCAGAGGAGTCCATCATACTCTCCATTTGATGCTGTTGCAGATCAAGTCTTTGAATTCTTGCTTGATCCGTAATTTCGCTCACTTGGATGGTCTGGATGAATCAAGTCATATTCTAAAGATATAATGTATATGTTCTGAATCATGCATTGAGTTAGGGTCATGTTTAAAGTCAATCTGCCGGTTGAAGTTGATGTTCCTAGCATTAGTGGAGGACGAGCGAAGTCAGTGCTTATGCCCCCAGCATTGTTGGGGGTTATGATAGGTCAATCGGACATCCATTCTTTTAGCCTTTATGCTTTTTTCTGCTGCATCGGGTTAGATATGTAGGTTCAACAATCTTAGTCACCCTGTGTCGTTATGTGCACATTCCCAAGTCATCAAGGGTTGGAGTTGTATATGCGAATGATCGAATCACATTCGCGTTGGGGTCAACCCATCTGTTTAGCCAGACAGCAGTGATCGCCTCATTGAGTATATCAGCAAACTTAGATACTCTCCTCGCATCAGCTGCAGAGTTGAGTAAGCTCGTCAATCTTGCAAGTGAGCGAATGTTGTTAGTGAGTTATTCGAGCTCCTTCGTTCACCTTTGGCATAATCCGAAATAGCTACCATAGTCTTGTTGAGTCTATCTCCCATGCTTGGTTCCATTAAGCTTGACAATCAAGACCGCGGGCCCGATTAATGACATTGGTCATTTCCAGAATTGTAAATTCCTGTTAGTCTTTCCTGGGGCTTTTCTTTTTCCTTTATTATTTCAAGAGTCAGATGGTGCTCCATTCTGTCGTGAAGACATTGAGATCATCCATTTCAACATTAGCACACTCTTATTGCATGAATCTGTCTGTCTCAGGATAGGATTTTCCAACGTTTCTAGGAGAATCTCATGGTAGAGAGTACCGAGGTTTGTTTCAGAGGTGAATCCGCCAAGTCCTCTTGGTGGGTCTCGATGCAAAGAGATTTTGAAGTTTGAGATATCCAGAATACCGGATACTACAGCAATCAACGCTATATATGGTCCAGGTCGATTTACCGATGCCACTGCGGCGTTGAATCTTTCAAGGAATGCATGCAGGGTCTCGCCTGATCTCTGTTGAAGCATCAATTAATGTTGCCAATTTGGCCCTCATGTTTGAGAAGTTGTCGCTATGAAGTCTTAAATTGGGTGGAAGCCGGTTTCTGGCTTCTTGGTTGTGCATATGTAATAGCAGTCAATCAGGCTTCTGTTTTTTAATTCTGGATGGTGATCCGCTACTTAGATGTATGCAGGTTGCTCTTGAGGAGCCATTCCTCTGCTTATAGTCTGGGTTATTGTGAAGCTCAGATAAACGTAAATGTGCCTAAAGCTGGCAGATAGTCAGATGATAATGTTCGAAGCTCTTATCTTGTACTCCCCATCCATGGGGATTTTACTAAACGGTGGTCATTAAATCCACGTATTCTCTGAATGCATACTCCCTCATCGAGCTGTGAGTTAGAGTTTGATAGAAAATGATTTATTCGTGTCCAGCTCATGTTAGTCCTTGGTCTCCCATCCAAGCTTTGAGGTTCGGAGTAGGATGGCAATGAAGTTAGACTATAGCTTTCTCGAATGCTCTCGTCTTCCCCCTACATGGGGAGCCTCATGTTGAGGTTGAGCTGGATTTTAAACATTCCTCCGAATTGGAGCAAAGGTTGGTTGGGCTTCGTTTAATTTTTCAGTGGCTCTTTCATATCCCTCGTTTTCATCCAAAATGTTATAGTCGGAAGTTGCATGCTACAAGTGCCTGGGAGGAGGTTGGTTGCATCTTGTTTTATTAAAGACGACTATGCCAACTTGTCCTAGGGTCCCATATGATCTGGACCATGGAGCAGGGAGTGTTTGAGCCAAGTTCGTTATCGCTTGAATTTCCATGGTGCTCGCTCCAGCGAGTAAGCCGTAGTTACTCGGCCTTCCATCTATCCAAGTAAAAAAGTTATCCACCATTTTCTGTTGTTTCCGGAGAAGTTCATCTCGCTGATCCATTTGAGTTCACAAATCAGTAAGGGTACCATCCATTTCATATCTAGCTTGACATGCTGAGGGATCATCACAAGAAGAAATCTGCTACCTTCCTTCGATCCTAGCGCCTTCTGTGCCAATATCCTCAGCACGGAAGAAATTTCTATCTTCCTTCTTCTTTGCTTTTGAGTCTGAGTGTCAGGCAATTCGCCTCCTCGCAAGTTAGGAATCAAAGCAATGACATCTCCCTTTACATGGGGTCTTTCAACTGGGAAGTCGGTCCGGACTAGCAAATGGACGTTCACTCTGCATCCATTTCGTGGTCCTCAAGCAGCCTGTCAAGATCGAGATATAAGTTAGTCACAGACATATAACATTTATGAATATTTTCAGCAGTGCGGCCCCAGTCCGGGGGTAAAGGAGAAAGGTCGGTAGTTGTATCACATCCCTTTTAAATTTAGACGTGGATGCACGGAAGGGAGACATTGTTTTCAAAGCTTATGTGGTTGAGTTATCCAAGTGCTCGAGTTATCGCGTTTTCTATTCAATATATTTGCGAGGTAGCACTCGTCGTTGCACTTGGGCTATGGCCAGTCACACATGGGTGTGTATGTTGATTTGATATATCACTCTTAGGACCTCCTTTCGGTGATTGCATTGAGTCGTGTGGGAAGCTTAGCATTAGAAGTCGACGTCATTCCTTCAAACACGACCCCTTTGTTGTTGTACGCGAGTATCCCTTGTGTCTTTGCTTTGTATCTGTACATAATCTTACAATTCAAAAAAGAATAGTCAGCTTAGTCTTGCAAGCTACTAAGTCAATCTTTAAGTCACAAGCAATTGTAGCTCGAAATGAAAACATGTTGAGTGCTAATCTATCTAGCATAGAATTATTAAATGTCAAAGTGTCAGGTGTCGTAGTTTGGAGGTATAGTGTCTGTAGCCTCCATTTAACTTTGAAACACGGGTCGCGTCCGAAGCGTGTTTGAAGTTAATTCAGAAATCTATGTCCGTGCCCCCAGCGTTGATGGGAGCCGGATTAAGTCATTCGGATGTCCGATCCGTAAGTCTTTTATAATCCTGTCCTCAGTCGGAGGGCAATGAAGATTGCATGCACGTCGCAGCATTGTCCTTTATACTCTCTCCCAAGTCGTGAGAGTTAGAGTTATGGACGTCGCGGTTCGTCCTTTATACTCTCCCAAAGTCAGTTTGGGTTAGAGTTGTGGATCGAGTGGTCTTAAATCTTGGCGCGCCTGTCACACTCGTCCTAAGTTTATACTCATATCCAAGCTCTGAGGATTAGAGTTAGTCGGGCAAACAGTCGGGTCACATTTGCCTTGGCATTGTCCCTTTGCTCCCATGTCAAGGGCAAAGGTCGCCATCAGGGATGGTCGGTTCACGTCCCTGTTGATTTTATACTCCTCCCGTCGGAAGCATGGGAAAGAGTTAAAGATGTTGTTGGAGAGTGGTCGAGTCATACTCATCCTCGTCTTAACATTTCCCTTTTGCCCCCACATCGAAGGCAAAAGTTATGTCGTTCATGTGATCGTGCCCCTGTCATTTTTTCACTCTTCTCGTTGGATCAGGGGATGGAGTCATAGAACTGCTAAGTGGTTATGTCACACCCGAGTATATCTCTATGTCGTGTCTGGCAAATTAAAGGCTAGGTGTTGAGGATGCCTCATTTGTATGCCTATGCATAGATATGTTGAAATCATGTGCATATATTCGCTTGCCCCCTACTTCAAGGGCAAAAGGTCCGTGAATGAATGGTCGAACTTCATTTATGTCAGGTTGTTGGCATCAGGAGGGAGAATGGTTGAATCACGTTCGTCAAAGCTTTACGTTCCTCCGACTAAACCATGGAAGGAGTAGTTGGCACCAAACTTCGGGTACCTGCATCATTCATATCGCATGAGTTAGTCATGTTCATAACTCAGGCAGCATGTAAAAGTAAATTGTATGATTGAAAAGTAAGCATATCAAGGGGCAGTGCTGCCTCCTTTAACGGATCGAGCCATGTAGACGGTCGAACTGCATCCATCCGGAATCGGATTCCGACGTTGAACGTCAATGCACAATTATCTTGAGGTCTTCCACGTGTGAGCCAATGAATGAATGGTCACCTCGGATCCATCCTAAGCTATACAACTTCTCTCAGGTGAAGGACGTGGCTCTGTAAACGAGCAGTTCAATCGGGCTCGTTACGGCAATGCTCCATAATTATTCCTGTATGTGCTCAAAGTTTGATCGGTACCAGATTCGGGGTACCTACATCATCCATATATAAATTCATCTGAGTTAGTTACATCAATAACTCATAAAGCATGGAAATATAAGAGTCATGGTTAAAAAGTAATCCTGTTAAAGGAATGGATATCATTCTGTGCGAAGATGGCATTGCACGCTCTTTGCAGGTCCATTTTTCCTCACTACATCTCTGTCAGGGGATGGCTGTCAAAATCTTTAACTGGAGATGAACGTCTTTTCAAACCGTTGTGGGGTGGCGGTCCTAAGAATGAACAAACCTTGATTAAGGACTTGGAGTGACAAAGGCAACTAGGTAAATACTATAAGCGAATGACGAGGTCGCATCTTATTTGAATCGCCTTCTTGCCCCCATGCTAAGGGCAAGGATTGAGTATAAGGGAGTCATGGCTGCTAGGGGGATAGTCATATCTCATCCATCCGCAGATATGCCTTTAGTCCCACGTTGGGAATAAGATCTAATGCACAGATAATCAACCAACACCCAGGCTTAAGTGCTCTAAACCTTTTAACTTGCCACCTCTATCGAGTAGCATCTCCTAATTAGCTAAATAGCAGGCTCTTCCAGTAACATGGTCGCCATGGACCATTCCCATTTCATCTTTCATTAGGAATTTTAGCAATAGATACCAGGGTGCAACGTAAGTTCTAATCGCCGCTAGAGCTGGTCAGTTTAGACCTTAGTCAGATAAACTTGACTACAATAGCATTGCTTCCAAGGCTTGAAGTAATGTTCACGTTTTCTATCACAATTTATGTATGAAGTCGAGAGCTAACGGTCGATTCATATTTGTTTTGATCTCGAACTCTCATCTCTTGACAAAGGTCATATGGTGACTGGTGAGCAGTCAAGTTGCTATCATCCGAGCAAAGATTCATATGTCCAATCATGGCCTGCAGGGGTTCAGCTGTTACTAATCGTTGGGAACCAAAGTATGTTGACCTAACCCTTATTCGATGGAAATCAGTCTTCCTCTATGCGATTGACAGCAAATAGCCATTGCAAAGGTTAGCTATGTTCTTCGGGAGGTGAGACGCAGGACATTTTATTCATCACATCATACAATTGAAGTGTAGCTTTGGGATGTTGGGATCTTTAGCTGCTTTCTGGTATCCCACTATTGACAATCATGGTCACTAAGATCATATGAATCATCTTTGAAGTAGTGTTCGAACTATTCTATATAACTGTCATTCGATGCTCCGCCGATTGGACAAGTTTAAGTCATATAAATGGGATGGTCACTACTCATTAGGGAACAACATCAGTTGCATTGTTGAAATCTACACTATCGGTGTTCCAGAAGATGAGGCTACTATTAGACAATCATTATCTCGTATACTGTCGTTGTTAGCAAGCTGAATCTGATTGACAGCTCCTCCCATTGAATGGCATCGGCAAATAGAGGCTATGGCTTCTGGAGGAATCCTAGTCGTTGCCATTTGGTTGTCATATTCTTTGACTATCCACCTTATCTTCATTAACAAACTTTGATGACTACTGTTGGTCAAAATATACGTCGAGCCGAAGGCGAGACGTGATCCGAGCCGAAGGCGAGGCCGTCAGCGGGTCCGGGCGCAGCGCCGGCGGGGGTTCGGGGCCCCGCAGTCCCGGCGGCGATCGACCTAACCGGTTAGGTCGAAAATGTGGGCACCGCACGATTTTTTCGATTTTGGAAGATGGAGCCTTTTCTGAAATGATCTTAAAAATGTATTTTTTCCAAAAATAGCTGTTTCGGGTCGGATCGGATCATGCCTTCAAATTTGCGGTTCGGAGATTGTCTTCAGGTCGGGTCGGATCGGACTAGTTCCTCCGAGCCGGATCGGAGACGTCATTAGCTAGTCGGTTCGGTATATATGAAAGAGCCGGTTCGGATCTCCTCCTCCTGTTCGGATCGGTTTTCCCTACCCTGCATCTCCACTTTCCTGCGGTTCGGGTCGTGGCACCCTCTTCGGTTCGGTTCGGAGATGCATCATTGGGTCGGGTCGGGGTATCAACAGCAGTTGGATTCGAGTCCTGCTCAACAAGTCGGGTCGGAGCACTGTCCCCGGGTCGGTTCGTGGTGCCACTCCTTTATGGCTCGGGTCGGGGGTACACATCCGATCCGAGGATAAATCTTGCCAGGAACTTGAAGTACTTGGCTCTCTTTCGAGGTGATAGGGGATCGGGTCAGATTGAGGTGTCAGTATCGGGTCGGTTCGGGTCCGATCCGACCCGGGCACACTTGAACCAGTGACTGGAATGAAACTTGCAGCCTTCTTGTCATCTTGTTCTGTACTCAATTCATTTCTGCGAGAAGCCCATCGCTTTTTATCTTTTCTTGTAGGCATGGAAAACGTGGATTATCTCTTCGGATTTGGTGATCCAAACAATAGAATAATAATCCAGAAAGCTGAGGATTCAATCTTCTCAGTGAAAGCACCAAAATGTAAGACCAAAAAATGGTCTAACACCCAATTGATAATGTTTTGTAGAGAATAATGAGGAATCGTGAACGAAAAGCAAGAAAAATCAATCAACACACGGAATTTATAGTGGTTCGGCGTTAACAAGCCTACATCCACTTCATAGCTTCTCAATTCATTCAGAAATTACAAATACAATGAGTATTGACGCTCAAGCACTCAATTACAATGAATAATACTCTCCGAATTCATTGATTTTATTAAAGAGGATGAAGGTTCTTCGTTGGTAGCCATGGCTGAAATAAATAGAGCTTCCTTCAGGCCCCAAAAAGTCCCCTTCTATGATGTGTTGTATGTGTATTTATAGGTAGAAATTCGGTTAGGGTTGAGTGGCCACGTGGCAGCTTCAGAGTAAATCTCGGAAGTAGTGGAGAACATGGGGAAGTGGTTACCAGGTCATGCTTTGCCAAGTGGAGTCCGATCCGCAATTGTAGGAGTCAGTTATGCCAAGAGAAGAGGTCAAACTCCGTGTGCAGAAACAGGTTCAGTCGGTTCGGATCGGATCCGAACCGAACCGGTTGTTCGAGCAGATTGCCAGCACGCACTTCTGTGCAGAATACTTCAGGAGGTTCGGGTAGAGGGTACTCCGATCCGATCCGGAGAGGGGGATCTGATCCGATCCGAAAGGAGGGATCCGATCCGATCCGGAGAGGGGGATCCGATCCGATCCGAAAGGAGGGATCGGATCCGATCCGGAGAGGGGGATCCGATCCGATCCGAAAGGAGGGATCCGATCCGATCCGAATGGGGGATCCGATCCGGTTACATTTGCATGTATAATTCAAATTTTCCATCTTTCTATCACTCCATCCAAGTGATCGCCAATCAATGTAAGTTCATACTCAAGTCCCTGGCTTTGGGTAGCCTGGTCACAAAGCAGGCTAACAATGACATATTGATCTTCTCTAAGTCAGAAAGTGAGCATGCCAAACATTTGAAACAAGTGTTAGAGATTCTAAGGAAGAATGTTTTAAAAGCAAAATTTTCCAATTGTATATTCTGGCAAGAAGAAGTAAAATTCCTTGGTCACGTCATATCAAAGGAAGGAATTTCTGTAGATCCAAATAAAATTACTGCTATCCAGGATTGGAAACAGCCAAGTACTCCCATAGAAGTCCGAAGTTTTCTGGGATTGGCTAGTTATTATCGGAAATTTGTTAAGGATTTTTTGAAGTTATCTAGTCCATTAACGTAGCTTACTAAGAAACATTCAAGATTTAAGTGGACTCAAGAATGTGAGACAGCTTTCCAAGTGATGAAATTAAGATTGATAACTGCTCCAGTATTAACGATTATCGATGGCAATCAGGATTTGACAATCTGGACGGATGCTTCTATTGGAGCTCTTGGTGTAGTATTAATGCAAAGAGGCCATGTAGTCGCTTATGCTAGCTGTCAGTTGAAGCCGCATGAAAAGAATTATGCAACGCACAATCTCGAATTGTTAGCTATCGTGTTTGCTATGAAAATCTAGAGACATTATCTATTGGGTGAGAAGTTCGAATTATTTACCGATCATCAATCATTGAAGTATTTTTTCACTAAGAAAGATCTGAATTTGAGATAGTAGCGTTGGCTAGAATTTCTTGCAGCATATGGTTTAGATATTCTGTATACGCCGGGAAAAGCCAATGTGGTAGCAGATGCGCTTAGCAGAAAAACCTCAATTATCGCCAATCTTATAATCATGCCTTCATTGATTGATAACATATCTACTCTTTAGAAGGATGATCACTTCACTCAGAAGTTCAGAGAGAGAATTCAGAAAGGCGAGCCCTTGAGTTTTCAGGTTGATAACGACAGGATTCTGAAGTTAAAAGGCCGAATTTGTGTTCCAAACATTTCTGAACTCCGGAAAGAAGTGATGGATGAGTGTCACAAATCCAAACTTAGTATCCATCCAAGAGTGAGTAAAATGTATAATGATATCAAATGCACCTTCTGGTGGAGATCTATGAAAAGAGACATTTCTTTATACATTAGCAGGTGTTCTACTTGTTAACAAGTCAAAAGCGATCAACAAAAACTCGCTGGATTATTTCAACCATTGGAAATTCTAGGTTGTAAGTGGGAATAGATTTCTATGGATTTCATAGATGGTTTGCCCAAAACCTGGAAAGGAAATGGAAGTATTTGGGTGACCGTAGACCATTTCATGAAGACTGTCCATTTTATACTTGTCAGATCGAATAGAACCACTCAGAGTCTGGCGCAGATTTATTTTAAGGAATGTTAAACTGCATGGAGTTCCCATGAGTATCGTTAGTGATCATGACCGAATTTTTTCTATTAAATTCTGGGAAGCATTGCAAGCAGAATTGGGAACAAAGCTGAACTTAAGCACCGCTTATCATCCTCAAACAGATGGTCAAACTGAGAGGGTGAATCGTATTCTAGAAGATTTATTGCGTGCTTGTGTTATTGATTTTGGCGGATCATGGGAAGACCATTTGCATTTGGCTGAGTTCTCATATAACAATAGCTACCAAGAGAGCCTGAAAATGTCACCATTCGAAACATTGTATGGTAGACCGTGGAGATCTCCCATATGTTGGGTAGAACCTGGCAATAGACTCGTATTGGGACCTGATATGATCCGTGAAGCTTCAGACAAAGTCGATTTCATTAAGAAACAATTGCTACCAGCTTAAAGCCGACAGAAGAGCTATGCAGATTCGAGAAGAAGGGATTTGTCTTTTTTTGTTGGTGACTATGTGTATCTACGGGATTCTCCGATGAGAGGAGTAGTCCAATTTGGAAAAACAGGGAAGTTGGCGCCCAGATTTATAGGTCCATTTCCTATACTTGAACGGATTGGAACTCTCGCTTATAGGGTTAAATTTCCTGATTGGTTGCTTGGAGTACATGATGTGTTTCACGTATCTCAACTTCGAAAGCATGTGCATGATCCAGACTTGGTCGTGGAAGAAGCCGCACAACAAGATTTGGAAATTACTCCAAAATTGGCAGTGAGGAGAAAGCCGATAAAGATTATTGGCAAAGAAACTATAGAAATGAGGAACAAGAAGGTTCACTTAGTCAAAGTGGAACGGAATGGAGATCCGCGAGACTGTACTTAGGAAACTGAAGAGAGCATTAAGCAAGCTTATCCCTATTGCAGAGTGGACATCTCTTATTAACTCTGGTGCAAGGTACATTTACAGTATTTTTCATTTCCGTATTGGTTTCTACTTTGCTGTTGTTTCCTTTTCATGGATGTAATTTTTTTTTAATTATATAGTCTGAATGATTTTAAAAGAGTATATGAATTAAGTAGTATATTTTTGAAAAGTTAATCAACAAATTGATTGTTGTTTGTGTTGAGTGATTATGAATTTGACTAATCAAAATATTGGAATGATAATTAATTTAATCAATAAGAGAATGAAGGCAAATTTATGCAAATTGTATCAAATATTAAACTGATTTGAAATTGATTGAAATACATGCATGTATATTATATATGTTTGAATAGGTAAATGGATTTGCTGTTGAGTAAAGAATTTATTTGTGTGCCCGACAAATAGGTAAATATTAATGAGTTGGATGTGCAATTTTGTTTATATATCGACTCTTGTGAATGTCATTGGATGCGGAGTGTTGGTTGTTCTGTGTCAAATAATAAATGTTGTCATAGGATAGTAACAATTAATTTGAACTACACTACATGGCATACTACGTGAAGATAGCATACCCTATCATATACCACATAATCATTTGGAGCTTATGTGACGAGGTTGAAGATTTACCATATAAGCGAGAGGCTTGTATGGCGATGACTATATTACAAGTTGAACCGAAGAATGATATGGACTATATTAAATGTAATGGTAAATTACCCGATTAATAAAAACCCCACACGGGTCTGGGGATGGCAATAAACACATCTCTCTAGTCATTAAGGCACAAAAACCATTTAAAGGGTGACGAGAATTTATTCTCTGGAGTTATGATCTATACACACTCCCCTGTGGACATCAGAATATATCACTATAAATATGTAAACTCTTTTTAGGATTTATTGGGTACCTAATACGGCCCAATAAATTTCCAAACCCCTCCCCGTACAAAGGAGGTTATGGCGAAATTTTTTGAAAATTTATGGTGTTAGCCAAATTTTTGAGGAATTAGAAAATTCTTAGAAAATGAAAAGTTGAAGAATGAAAGCCAAAATGAAAGTTGAGTTGGTTAGTTAAACAACTTTCAGCTCTGTTCCTTTTCGAGGACGAAAAGATTTTAAGTAGGGAAGATTGTAACAACCCGGAAAATCAGAACCAATTTAAAATTTTTATTTTGGCAATTTTAGTGAATTTTGAGTACTTAAAATGAATTATTTTAAATGATAACGATAAGAAATTTATTTTGAATTGACATAGAATGTATATATGAATTTGAATCGATATTGGAATATAAATATTTATTTTAATTTTAAAAAGGAGTTGGAAATGGCGCGGCAGTTTGAAAATTTGAATTCGAACTTTAGCTGACTGTACAGGATGCAACATAAAACAGATTTTAGTGAAACCAAAAATATTTAAATTTGTTTAAGAATATCTTTCTAATGAATCTGAAAAATAAAAATTTCATAGCGGGAATCAAAAGTTATGGCCAAATGAATTTTCAGAAAGGTCGTTATGGAATAAATATAACCCATAAAAATAGACATTTTGCAAACGACCTCCGTTTTCGATGAAACCACTTTTATTAGATCCAAAATGTCAAATTATTGCTAGATTCCAAATTCCATAATTTTTGGAGTTAATATGTCGACGTGGCAAAGAAAAACATGTTTGGTTAAGTGAAAATAAGGCTCACATCCCTAAAATCAAACTTAATTCACGCCACATCCACCCCAAAGTTTCATGCATATCCGGTCCCTAAAATGAAGCGGACGCTCAAAATTTTTGGTCCCTTCCGCCTCTTGCTGCTCCCCCTTCGCCTTTTCCCATTTTGGACCCAAAAAAAAATGCGCTCATGCATAAAAAAAATCTAAAATCTGGAAATAATCCCATGAGTCCACGCAAATTGGAAAAAAAAAGTTGCATACTTCTGTGCAACAATTGCCTATAGTAGCATACATGTATGCATATATTCATATAGTGTATTTATGTTGAAAATCTGGACCAATATACGCATACATGTATGCAACTATTAGCAAATAACTGCATACATGTATGCATACAAAGTTGAATTGAGATTCACACATAATGAAAAGTTGCATACATGAATGCAACTATTATGTATATATGCATGCATGTGTGCAACAAATTTAAAAGGAATGACGGCTTGTGAATATATGCATAAATGCATGCATTTATTCTATACAATAGCATAAATGTGTGCAGCAATGTCTGAAAACGGCGAATACCAGAAAAAAGGCCAAATTTGAATATATGCATAAAAGGATGCATGTAATGCAGTTTAGCTGCATACGTGTATGCACTTATACTGCAATTTGGGCACAACACAGAAATATAAGCATGAATGTATGCAATTATTTACGAATAGGTGCATCTTTTGATGCAAAAACCTGTTGTTTCGCTGTTTTTGTGTATTTTTGGGTTTTGACATGGTTTTCGATTGTTTTAACACCTAAATTTTTTAGCGTGTACGTGTTTTATTTTAAAATGAATTTTCGTGATTTTTTTATAATTTTTTTAATGAATTTTCAAAAAATAGGGACCTAATTTACAATAAGTTTAGCACCGGACGTGAGCCTAATTTTGAAACTTAATAGGGACCTCTGCAAAACGGACGCTTTGGTTAATTCAGTCAATTTGGATCGACCAAAAAATGGCTATTTTTCAAACGATCTCCAAATTCGACGAAATTAGTTTTGTTGGGAACGTATCGTCCTAACATAACAAGATTTATTTTTCTGGAATTTTTAGAATCAGTTTGTGGCCCCGGCAAATTAAAATATACGTTCAAATCCGTATTTGAATGTTTTATATTTTAATTTGAAGAAAAACTTACTGAAACAGTCGAATGGGCCTACGAAAAATATTCCATTCTGTCCGAAATAGGGGTATTTAGCTAGGAACGATAGTCGTTGGGTTTGAATTAGAGTTCATTTGGATAAATAGATATTTTTGGAATTTATATAAATATCGGTGAATCAGAAAATTCCATTCATTAATTTAAAAAAAACACACATACTCTCTCCCCGTATCGCGTTGAATGGGGGATCCTCCTTCTTCCCTTCTCTCCTCTTTTTCTTCCAAACCACTCAAAAAAATCACGAGCTCCAGTTGACAATTTTGTAGAGATTCTCGAGATCTTCACATCTATACTTGAAGTAGCCCCTACCATCGAGTATTCAAAGAGATCTAGCCCTCCAAAGTTCAACACTTTGAACCGCCGTCGAGGATGATTCTGGCCACCGAAGTGGACCACTCCACCACGCGCGGGTGTGCCTCTCCTCCCCCTTCGATGCTGCATAGCCTGATCCTCGCATCGTTTCATGGAACGAGAGAAAAATCCAATTCCAGTTTCGAACTGATTTGCTGAGGTATGGATGTGTATATTTTAAACCATTTATAACAGTATAAAACCATCTCAAAATATGATTAACTTATAAAAATCATATCGTTTTGCTATGTGATCGAAATCCAGTGAAACAAGAGGCACCGGCGAGGACGTCTTCTACATGCTAGAAGAGACCGGGGAATTTTTAGAACTTGCTACAATTTTTAGCAAAGCAAAAAGCAATGTGAGATTTATAAATTCAAAACTATATGGAATGGCGATGTATAAATTATATAATCGTTGTATAAGTTATATAAGCATTGTACTCCTCATGTATAAGCGTTGTATAAATTATATGTGCGATGTATGAGTTATATGTACGTTGTAAAAATCATATATGCGTTGAATGGAGTTGAAATGAAATTGAAATATATATATATATATATACACACACACACACTCCCATTGACCACAGACCATGGACGATATATATTGGTTGTGATTGTTTGTATTTTAGTTGATGTGAAATTTGGTGAATATTACGAATGGTTGATTGTCGATATGGTTGATTGTGGTTGAAACCAAATAGGATTAGTTTTTTGGAAAAATTTGTCTGCTTACGAACTAGATTATTGAAATTCCCCTTGTCAAAAGCTGCGAGGCTTTAAGGTAGCGTGAGGAGCCGTACTCGGGACGGTGCCAATTTTAACTACCCTGCCATTATGCTGCCAAATTTTTTTGAAATATTCATGTGGTGATAAAAATATTCATGTTTGAACTAAATTGTTTTAACATTAAAAATCACATTTTTATTATATATATGAATCGCTAAAAATATTCGTGTTTGAAGTAACTTGTTTAACAATAAAAATCGCATTTTTACAATATATATGAATCGCTAAAATAAATTGTTTTGATAATAAAAATCACATTTTTATTATATATATGAATCGCTAAAAATATTCATGTTTGAAATAAATTGTTTTGACAATAAAAATCACATTTTTATTATATAAATATAGTGTTAAAAATAGTCATGTGTTAAAATAAATATTTGTTAGGTAAAAATATTATTTTTATCAAATATATGAAATGAAAATGGTTTGGAAATCGAAGAACGGATTATATATATAATTAAAATAAAATGAATAATGACGTTGCAATTCGTATTTTGAAATCGTGATTTTAAACGATTATTGCGGGAGATCCGACCGTTGGGTCCGCTTTGAAAATATCTTTCCAACAATACCAAATTCGTAAAGATTCAACGGTTAGATTATGTGAAATGTTTAATTCAATTCTGAATAAAAACAACGCTAGAATGAATCATATTTATATATATAAAAATATAATTAAATTAAAACGAATAACGATGTTGCAGTTCATATTTTGAAATCGTAACTTTAAACGATTGTACCGGGAAATCCGATCGTCCGATTTTCCCAAAGCTGGAACCGTTGTGCCTGTTTTGAAAAGATCTTTCCAATGATATAAAATTTGTAAAGATCTAATGGTTATATTTTCATATATGTATAAATCAAATCTGAAGAAAAACAGTGCCATAGCCGCGTTATGGCCTAAAGCATTGTTTGAATAAGTTGGCTATTTTTAAATAAATAAAAATAGCGATAAATCGTTATAAAATATTATAAACGATAGGGAATGGAAATAAACCAAATTTACTTGGTTTATTGGATATTTGATGGTTGAATGTGTTTGACATGAAAATTACATTAATGAACTGAATTATGAATGTCAAATAATTTAACCATGGAAATGAATTGATTTGAATTCTAAATATACGTGAATTATTTGAAAAGGCCGAGTTAGATCTCATTTCAAATAATTGGTCGACGATTAGAAGTCGAAGATATGAAGACAGCGCAAGACCGATGGATCTTCACATCGAATGGATGGACACTGATGCCTTTAATGGGAGTTGCTTCCCTCAAGGGGTTACAGTAGTGGTTGTACGGACGTACTTGTTGATCGTTCGGATGTGCGAGGGCCTCTCTCCTGTATTGGACATATGGGATGAGGAATAAGGCGCCTCCCATTTCATTCAGACCCAGAACGGACTTGTAAATGGATGTGTGTCTGACGTTGTAGCTTGACAACGTGGCATGCAGAGATGTAGTGATCAAGGCTTTTGTTGAAAAGAAGAGCCTTGTGGTTGATGATAAAAGCATGGCTTTAAATAGTTAGCTTTGTGTTTAGCGTTGATTCGCGAGCATCACATCCCGGTATGAACCAAAAATGGGAGAAGACTTCAGGGAGGACATGCGTTTCCTTCTAGCTAGGAGTGGTGTCAGCGTTTTGCAAGCCCTGACGTCTTACTTATGTGGATAATGGATAGTGAGGCGCCTCGGTTATTTCGGTCTCTGCGGAGCCGATGGTTTGGTCAAGATATGACCAGTTTACGCTCCATAGGGCGGGGAAACGCAGTGTTCAGGCATTTTAATCCACTTCGTGTGGACCGGCCCTGACGATCCAAGGCTTGTCTTCGCGCTTGCCTGAGGCTTGGGCTAGAGGGTCTGAAGCGGTAAGGACGATCCCTTACCTTGGTTCATGACGGAAATCCAATTTCCAAATACGACATCGTGCGATTTTGATTGTAAACCTATATATGGCGACATGATATATGGTACCCATGTCGTCTATGATTGATACTTATGATTGAAATTGTTTTTGAAACATATAAACACTAGTAATAATACCAAATGCTTTTGTTTTATAAGTATCAAGCATATTTTGGCCATTATAAGGTAAAACTCTATCCTCCGGCTTGTGTTGCATTGTGTGATGGGACCCGAGTCTTATAATGGCTTCATTTTTGTAAAAAGCATTGTGAGGTTTAAATGATTTACTAGTTTTAAACACTGGCAATACAATGGAGTAAACCCGTTCCGCGTTAGTGGCATGGTCATGTGATTGGCCTTATTGTTAAATAAGTCAAGTAAATTTCTCATACCAGTCCCATGACTGATTCGTAGTTTGTTTCACTTGCAAACTCGGGTGCCCTATTTTCTACACGGGCAGCCTTGTATTCAAGTTTTAGCAGGCTCTCTCTGGATAGTTATGGAGCTGAAGATGGATTTTATCACTTCTTTTATGTTGTTAAGCTCCTATTATGTATATTATGTTTGTTTCTGCTGTAGACATTTTATATAAAGCGGAAACTGTATGTTGTACTAAGGGTGATCCTGTATACTGTGTAACTCTGATGATTATGTTTATCCAGTGTATTCTATTGTACATTATCTGGTGTAATTATATATTTCTGTTCTGCTGTTATTGTTTTTGTGTTATATTCCAAAGATTACCCTTGCCACTATGGAATAGGGGTTTGGGGTCATTGCATCTTCTTCCCTTAGACACTCAAACTCCACAAATCAGAGAAGGACTACCGCAATATACACTCAAGACCGAATCAATGCTATAGCTCAAAATATTCTTTACTAATCCACGTATAACCCTAATTGGAGGCATCATCTGAATTTCTCTTGGTCAAATCCTAATTATTCGGCATTCAATATCACATGCAACCCATTGTACCAAACTAAAATTACCAAGATCCATTTACCAATTCTCAAACTTCTCAAGTTTGGCCTTAATCAAATCTCAAAGTCAACCATATAGGCATTTGACTTTCAATCATCAACTTAGTCTCCTTAATTTTTTCATCCTTCATAAGAAATTGTTCAATTAGAGAAACAAATAAATAATCAAGATGTTAGGACTGAACGAACGATGAACATGATGAAGCAATAAATGAAAAGTAATAAGAAAAGAAAATTGTTTGGTCAACCTTAGGTGAATCAAAAATATAATTCTCATACTATGAATTCTTGTGAGGATGAAAATTATAATCCACTCAGCGTTGTCACCACCCTTAGGCCTGGAAAGAAAATAGAAAATAATGTTGGCAATCTCGAAAACCCTTCAAGTTTGACCCTAAATCAAAAGTTTGACGCCCAGCCAATGGCTACAAAGGCCAATTCTTCTAATTCTTGTAAATTGCCATCTTTCTCAAATGTTAGAAATCCCGATATTTCTTCTTCTAATATCAACAACCCGACAAATCTTCGACAGTTGATGTAAACAATACCAACACCTCATCTTATACACCCTTACCACGTTCACATTATATAGCTAAGCCTTCTTCTTCAAATGATGAAATTAAACAAAGAGTCATAATAACGGTACACTCATTTCTTCATAGTCTTAATAATAAGAACAAAGGAGAAAAATTCGATAAAATTTTGGAAAATTTCAAGTAAGTTCGCATGAACATTCTGCATTTACAAACCATTGAACAAATAACTCAATACGCCAAATTTCTTAAAGAGTTATGTACATAAAAACGTTCCATTAATATTTCAAACATCGCCTTTCTTACTAAGAATACTAGCTCCGTTCTTTCGAATCTTGCCCCAATAAAGTATAAAGACCCCGGTCACCCTACAATTGATTACAAAATAGGAAATAACCACATCAATCATGCCCTACTTGATCATGGTGGAATTGTCAATCTTCTTCCTTACACTATTTTTTGTCAACTTCGACTAGGGGAGATAAAGCCAACAAACATCATTCTTTAGCTAGTTGAACGAACTTCAAAAAGTGGGCATAATTGAAGATGACTTGATACAAATCAAACATTTTTACTTCCTTGCTGATGTCGTAGTTTTTATAAACCGAGCTTGTTTCGAATCCCAATGTTCAAATCCCACCGATATTAGTTTGCCCTTTTAAAACCACCTCAAATGTTATCATAATTGTAAGAATGGTCAACTTCGACTTTCTTTCGGGCACTTAACCATTGAGCTAAATATCTTTAATCTCGACAAACAACCTAGGGATTTTAAAATAGAGGAAATTGACATGATTAAAACAACATTTAATGAAACCTCTAGTGACACATCTAAAGCCTTGAAAATGTGTCTTGATCATTTTAACTCTAATATCGATGAGTTTGAATACATTTCTGAATTAAATGAACTTCTTGACCTAAAACTAATGTCCCTTAAATCTAATAAAGAAATGTTGACTAATTTCGTCACATAATAACATACTAAGTTAGACCTCAAACCGCTGCGACAAGACCTTAAGTATGCATACTTGGACTCTACATAAAATTTCCTTGTAATATTGTCCTTCGATCTTACTGATGACCAAGACGGAAAACTTTTAAAAAAAATTACGAGAAAATAAAGAGGCATTAGGATGGGAAATCATTGATACAAATGGAATAAGTCCATCAATGTTAGAACATCACATACATTTAATTATTGAAGCTAAAACCACTCGTGAGGCTCAAAGGAGATTAATCCCAACCTTGAGAGAAGCGGCTAAGGAAGAAATAACCAAGTGTCTAGACAATAACATCATCTATCCCATATCTAATAGTACATAGGTGAGTCTGGTACAAGTTGTGCCAAAGAAAGCGGGAATCACAGTGATAAAAATTGAAAGTAATGAACTTGTCCCAACAAAAGTTAAAACAAAATAGGGCATGTGTATTGACTATCAAAAATTCAACTCAACCGAATGCTCGAACGCTTAGCGGGACATGAGTACTATTGTTTTCTTGATGGATACTTGTCTATAACCAAAATTATGTTGCCTTAGAAGATCAACATAAGGCCACCTTTACATATCCTCCCTTTAGAATCTTTGCTTACCGCTGCGACCTTGGTAATGCAGCTATGATCTTCCAAATGTGTACGATGAGTATGTTTTCTGATCTGGTGGAAGAATTCTTAAAATATTTATGAATGATTTTTCAATCTGTGGATTATCCTTTTCCTATGTCTCACTCGTTTGAAATTTTTCTTAAAACACTGTAGGGCAAAATCACTCGTACTTAATTAGGAAAAACGTCTCTTCACGGTTAAAACAGGGATAGTGCTAGGTTATGTCATCTAAAAGGATGGTCTAAAATTCGAAAAATCCAAAATCAATTTGATTTCTAACCTTCCCCATCCTAAGCTTGTTAAAGATGTTTGTTCATTTCTTGTCCAAGCAGGATTATATAGAAGATTCGTAAAGGAATTCTTGGAAATCTCGAATCATCTCTCGAAATTACTTAGAAAGGAATCAAATTTAAATTTTCCAACAATTGCAAAACATTTTTTCAAACTCTTAAGTCAATCTTAACCACATCTCCCATTATTTATCTCCCAAATTGGACCCAACCTTTTGAACTTATGTGTGATGCTTCTGATTTTGCAAGTGGATCTATCTTACATTAACGAATTGACGAACTTCCTCGAGTCATCTATTATGCTAGTAAAACCTTAAACGAGAAACAACTGGATTACTTAACTACCAGAAAGGAGTTTCTTACAACTGTCATCGCTCTCAAGGAATTTATACCATATCTTATAGGATCCAAAATGATAGTTTACACTAACCGTGCAACGATACGATATATGCTTTCCAAAAAGGATGCCAAGGCTTGCTTGATCCGTGGGATCCTTCTTCTTCAAGAATTTGATATAGATATACGAGATAATAAGTGTTTTGAGAATGTTGTAGAAGACTATGTCTCTCAAATTATACATGAAAATAATGGTGATGCTCAAACAAATGACCATTTTCCTAACAAACAAATTCTTTCTGTCTCTAACAGCTCATGGTATGCTGACATTTTGAACTATCTTATCACAATGTAACACCTTCTAAATGGTCGAAATAGGAACGGAAAAAATTTCTCTTTAATGTTTGAAACTTTTATTGAGGCGGCTTATATCTTTTCAATTATTATCCATACCAAATAATTAGAAGATGTATAACTGATGATGGGCATCAAAATATTCTCTCTTTCTTACATGATCATGCTTGCGGGTTCATTTTAAAGCAAGAAAAACTGTTGTAAAGCAGTTTTTATTCACTTACATTGTTTCATAATGCTTACCAGTTTTGTTGTAAATGTGATCGATGTTAAAAGCGGGTCGAATAACTAAAAGAAAGATGATGCCTCTAAACCCCATTTCAGTAATTAAATTATTTGATGTTTGGGTCATCAATTTTATGGTACCATTCCTAGAATCATTTAGGAATCTTTACATCTTATTTACGGTAGACTATATCTCAAAATGGCCTGAAGTCATTCCTACCAGAACAAACGATAGAATTTTTTTATTAAATTACTCAAAGAAAACATCTTTTCGTGCTTCGACACACCTTGAGCTATTAGTAGAGATAGTAGCACTCACTTCTGTAATCGTTCTTTTTAATCTTAACTTAAGAAATACACAATCACACACAAATTGTCAACCTCTTACCATCACAAACTAGTGGGAAAGTAGAAGTTTCCAATAGAGAAATAAAACAAATCCTTGAGAAAACCATCAAGTGAAATAGAAAAGATTGGTCTTTATAATTTGTTGATGCATTTTTGGGCATTTCACATTACATATAAAACCAATCTAGGGATGTCATGTTATCGATTAATCTTTGGGCAAGCCTGTCACTTGCCTTTTGAATTAGAACATCATGTTTATTTGGGCTATAAAGCTACTAAATTTTGACTTAGAGAAAGTTGGTTCACATATGAAGTTACATATGTTTGAATTAGAGGAAATAAGAAATGAAGCATATGAAAATGCAAAAATCTATAAGAAAGTGCCAAAGACTAGCATGATAAGAACAAACTTCATATGGTGTTGAATATATGTCGAGAAGTTCTTTTGTATAAATCTACACTTCATTTATTTCTATGAAAAATCTGACCTTGATGGACTGGACCTTACATTGTGAAAATAGTACACCCTCATAGAACGGGTGAAATTGAAAATCCTAAGGTTCGAAATATCTTCAAAGTAGATGGTCAACGATTGAAACCATTTCGGGAATTCGAATATTACGAAGATGACGACCTCATTGATCTTCTTGATCATGATCACCCACTATAAGGCAGTGTGTGGTTGTATATCTTGGTCTTTTATGATAAGTGTATGTATTAATTATAAAATTTTATTTTGTAGTGAGAGTTAGAGAAATTGATGCTCAAGCACTTCTTGACCTTATTGATTTGACTAGTTATACAAAAGGAAATAAAAACCACTTTGCAAACTAGGACAAGCATATCAAGAATTCATTTCATGGTTGCACTATGTTATCAAGCCGAACCAGCTGGCTAAGTTAAAATTTAACATGGGAAAACTTGAATTATGTTGGAAATTTGTGGAGAGTTAAGGGAAAATTTTCTAGAGATTGGCTTTGACTTTCATACTGCTTCATTTGCAACGTGTTTGAAATAAGTCATGTTTTGATTTTTTACATATTTGTTACGTTCATGTAGATGCATTAGGACCTGGAATATCGTATTTGGATTGTGTGGGTGGTATTCATTAAAAAAACTTTTGAGACATTACTCGTCATACTAGTGATACCTAGAGATTTAATGGCTTATTGAATACCCTCAATGCTGTTGTGATTCCTACAAAAGTGTGACCTCCTAGTTTAGTTTTTCATCTTTTGTTTTTTCTCCAGGAAGAGTAAAAGAGAAGTACGAGAATATTTAACAAACATGGAAATGTATTTTTCTTTTTACCCATGTTTCATCTTTTTATGTATAAATAAATACTACTTAACTATCATTTTGTCTTTTACAGATAAGCCAACCAATCCATATTCAGTCATAACAAAAATAAAGAATAAGCAAAAATAGTGACCAACTTTCCATATTTACGAAGACATGTAGATGAAGATCTCACATCAAGTTGCTTTTTTAGGAAAGCAGGTTAGAAGAAATTTGCATTTACCATCACAAATCAAACAAACACAAGTCAAAGAAGGAAGAAAAAAATAATTCCTAAGGAGGTTAAGATATTTCCAAGAAGATTTGACTAGGGTGTTATGTTGACAGATCTACCCTATAAATACCCATGTAAATGTATTGTAAATGTATTGACAATTCGATTTATCAGAAACTACCACTTGATATTAACTTTTCTTCCAGTTCTTATTTTCCTTTTTGTTTTTCTTAACTAGTTATTACATTTGATATGAATACGATTAAATTCGAATTTGTGGCAACTTCATTTGTAGTTTTTCTAGTCACCTCCTCCAAATTCGTCTAACTCGCCTACAAAATTGCATAAATAATATATTTTAATTTTCCCTCGGGTTTGACCTGCATACTACACACGTGTGCACTTGTAGTATTATTTCGTAATTGTGTTTTTCTTATCTCATAGAAAATTCACATCAGGTATCTCATATCGACCAATATTTTTATAACTTATTATAAATATACGCAAAATAATAATAATTCTTAATTCATATTTAAAAACATTATAGTTAATACAATATCAGTTATGTAAATTCGGTAAACGATTAACTTATTTGAATGTTACAAACTTCACTTAGTAGGTGGTGTGATAATATGGCCGAATTTATCGCTTGCTCATTTGCAAAAATAATTAATTTAGTAAGGATTGCCTTTTATGATAATTAATTACACCTTTTCTTTTCATCAAAACTATATCAACTTAGGCTTATAAAATTTGATAGTGGTCAAATTTACAATATCATTCATATTTAACTTTATAATTTAAAAACAAAGTCATTTGTTCAGTAATAATAATGATTAATAACTGAGATACTCTACTAAACCCATATAAGTTAGGGGATGAATCCTCTCTTAATTAGTGTTTCATTTGATATGCTTGGACTTGATCCAATTACAGTCGTTCAATGGATGTCATACCGTTGTTTAACTATAATCAAAGCAAAGCTTCCAGATTGAAAATCAACTATTTTATCAAATAGAGAGAACCGTATAATATTACATGAATACATCTTATAAAATAATAAAAAGATTATCCTTCTGCAATTGATATATGATACACCAAAATCTTCTTCGCTTCAACAAGCTTGCATCATTAGAAAAAAGGATTTGCAATGTAGACAAGAAGTTTCGTTTCGATTAAAGACCCACTTCACTTCGAGCACATCAAAGGAATGCTGAAGCACCTTGGTTTGAGTGATGAAACGCTCAGCTTCAAAGCCTACTATAACGACCTGTATTTTTATAGTATAATAATTAATTAATTTAATTATTTAAATAGTGATTCAGAGAACTTAATGGTTATTTAATTAAATAATATTAAATATTTAATTAATATAAATAAGAGAATAATATATTTATTTATGAAATAGTCGAAATTAGTGGAATTCACATTATTGTGTGAATTGGATTACTTACAAGATTTAATTCATTTTAGAATTGAAGTATAATAACAAATATATTATTTAAATGAAGTTTGAATGTATAAATTATATTATAAGTATAATCGAGCTTGAAATGGTGCGAAAGTTTGTAATTTGGCGATTCGAAGTTTAAACGAATATACAGAATCCGTTTTAAGCCGGATTTCTGTGAAACAAGAAACGTTAGGAGCTGGTGAAGTATATTTTCTAATGGAAGAGAAAAATCAAGATTTCGTCGTGTATATTGTGAGTTGTGTCCAAATCAAATTTTTGAAAAGTCGCAATGGAATTCCTTTATAAATTATAACGATTTATTTATATTATAAATTTATTTTTAATATAAATTGAATATTGATTTAACCCGGATTTGAAATATCGAGTTACAAAACCCAATATATTTATTTTGAAGTAGTATGATACATATTTTGAATATATACGATAATATTAAATTATTGATATTTAATTTAATTATTTTTAAATATATTTAATATTTAAAAGGGTTTATTTAGAGCTTTCAAAATAGCCAGTTTGCAAACAAGCTCCGTTTTCGACGAAACTAATTTGTTGGATCCAGAATATTAAATTATTGCTAGATTTCAATTTCCGTGATTTTTGGGGTCAATGTGTGGCCGTACGGATTTTTAATGTGAAAAAGTCAGTATTTTGATGGTTAAAAATATGCTTTGTGATCAAACGGAATCGGAATTCGACGAAACCAATTTCGTTGGGTCCGTAATGTCAAAGTCTAGCTGTATGTCCATTTTCATGATTTTAAGATATTGTATGTGATTATAGAAATTTTTATTCAACAGTACAAATAGCGGTAGCTTAAAAACAAATAAAATAATGAATATAAAAATAATATTTTTTCCTATAAATAACCCTTAACATAATTCTCTTTAGTTCTCTGGTCAACGCAAAACCCGCCGTTGTGTTCTTCATTTTTCTAGTGAAACCGTGAGGTTTAAAAATCAAAATCAAATAAGGGAAAAATCCTAAAATCACAACTATCTTTTCTTTGAATTCTTGAGACCAGGATCTTCAAGTTGATGCTAGTTTTGTTAGGTGCAATCAGGGGTCGTCGTGTTTCATTATTAAGCAGTCGACTTAGGGCTGAAGTTCGATGGCGCCTGAGTCGGAAATGAGTAGAGAGGATGGTAGCGTGATGCTCAGGAGAACGTGGCGCTCGTTGGGTGAGATTTTGGAGGAATTCCATGATAATTAGTGTCAACGTCTTCCTCGATGGTGCATGATTGGAGCTGAATTCGCAGTGAAAGTCTGGCACGCGAGTTGGATCATTTGGGGTTAGGAAGGTGGAGATTGCAAAGAGAAGACCATTAGTGAAATCCGTTTGAAGAATCATTGAATATGGAGGTAGACTTGGGGAGGAAGGTTTGGAAAATGTGGCCATGATGGGTTCCTGAAGCTCGCGTCTGAATTGTGGGAGGAAGATGTATTGTTTATTCAAGGTTGTAAGAGTTTTGGGCTGAGTGCGAGTAAGTGGTAAGGCCCAATACCAAAATAGATTTAGTTTAATTAATTTAAATTATCAGTTAACTTATAAATGTCATAACTTTGCCATACATTATCAGAATTCAACAAAACAATAACCATTGGGATCCTATGGATGAGCGCTACACAATGGAACTGACTGGGAGTGAATTAGAGCTCGTAACAATTTATAGCGAAATAAATTGTCTAATTTGAATCAACAATAATTTATCGTTATTTAATGATGAACTGCCAAAGTGAGTAAATCTCACTAACTCTGTACAGTTTATATTTTGTAAATATAATCTAGTATTGATAAATGATGATTGATTGTTGTGTGTTGATTGCTTGGTTGAATTGCTAATTTACTGGTTGAAACTATAGATAATGATATATATATATATATATATATATATAAATCGTTAATCAAATATTGACTCTGTTTATCAGAATATTTCATATTGAAATGAAATCAATGTTATTTATATTGTTTAACATCAGTGGATGCAGGGAAACAGGTTGGAAGGATCCAATTGGATTCCTCAATATTATAATATTGTTTGTTTTCATATATTGTGGTATATGATGTGATATATAATTTGTGATTTATTATGATGACACTGGTCATGTTATTTGGTATTTTAAATACCATATGAAATATTGGAATGTAAAAGGAAATGTTCAAAGTGAATATTGAAAATGAAATATTTATATATGAAATAAGTATGATATTACAAGAGGTATTATTTGGAAAACAAATATTGGAAAATATAATTAAGGAAATATTTGGGAAATGAATAGAATTATATAAAATGATTTATATAAGATAAATAGAATTATATTAAAGGATTTATATCGAATAAAAAGAATTATATAAAGGGAATTATAAATTAGGTTTAAATGTTGGAAATGAAATAAGATAGATTAAAGTAAATATTTTGCAAATAAAATATAAATTGAAATTGGATTTGAGATATTGTTTTTAAATACGAAATCAAACTGTTTAATTATATAAAGAAATATTATTCACATTCTATGTGAAAAATTAGATGAAATTAAATATTTTGCAAATATAATATTATAAAGGAATTTGGTTTTTGAAATAGGAATTTAAATGGAATTACTGAAATTAGAAACTGACTGGAAATTAGTTGAGTTGAATGGCTGTCTAGGTATTGATCTGATGTTGGTTTCGACCTTCGGGGTTAATACGTAGGGGGTAGTTCTCTTACTAGTTTACAGTTAGAGACTGATATACGTGAGAAGTTAGTGATGCATGAATTAGAAATGGAAACGTTTTCCAAAGTTAATAACGTATATTTTCTAAAATTAGAAAATAAGGATTTGATGAATATATGGAAATGAGAAATGGGGAAATGAATAAATGTTGATTGATGATTGATCGATAGAATTTCCATCTGGAAATAATATCATTATTTGCACACATATTTTTCTTTGATAGTTAAATCACCGTCTATCAAAGTTTTTGATAATTTTTCTATTGTTAGTACGGAGAGATTGGGATCAGATATATTATCTGAAAACCACTCCATATGACATTAGCGTTACGAATCAAATATGATGAAGATAATTGAAGACGGAGTTATGCAAGGGTCGTCCTATTTACAGAATAGTGCCTTCGGTCTATCCAGTCCCCGGGTGACCTGTATGGAAGAATGTCTGACGGGGTATATTTAATAGATCGCCTAAGTTGATCTCTTCAAATGTATTTACGTTTGGTGGCGGAGGAATTCGTTTCTCTTAGCTGTTTACCCATGATATGTTTGGAGAAATCAATTTGTGATTTAGCGGGTATGACGATGTGACATTCAAAGTGAATGAAGATGTGGTTTGTAAAGGATACATTATAGCCTCTAGCCTCACAACCGAGGAATGGTATAAAATCGGGTAGGTCGCATGGCTACATGGTTAGCTGCTAAGTAGGGTGTATTTTCACCTGATCTAGAGTTTCATTTACTTCTATAATCTATTTCGATGCTGGCCCTTTCAGGAAACAGTTGCTGATCCTAACCGTTTGTGATAATACATTCGGTACACTCAAGCGAAATGAGTGATCAGTCATGTTTAGCCTAGGTTGCAAGATGTTCTTGTTGAACCCGGTGTATTCCTCTCTAGAGATACACTATCATAAGGTGGTCCCATACGTTGCCAGTTGGAATTCATTAACCAATAAGCGCCCGTGGTTTTTGATTATATATTATGTATGTGGAACGTGAGATGAAAGCATTCACCTAGATGATTATTGTATTGTGATTAATAGACACTAATATAATAACCAAAGAGTTTGATATAAAAGATCATTGTTTCTTTCAAAATGATTTGAAAGTTAAATCAAATTGATTTGGATTCTCATAAGGGAAAAACCCGTTCCATTATACGGCACGGTCTTATGAGATATCGTTTAATTGCTCAAATTGTTTTCCTCACACCAGTCCCATGACTAACCTGGGGTTTATTTTGTTTTGTTTTCCCTAAACTCTTGGGTTCCCGAATTTGTATGGGTAGTTAAGTAGTCAGGATTTTACAGACATACTTGGAGAGCTTGGAGCGGGAGGCTTCAGGATTATATAACTATTGTTTATTCCGCTGTGTTGTATGTGTTGTACTACGATAATGTTACTGTAACTGATTTTATTTCAAAGATATGTTATCTATTATATGTTGTTCGTTCCGCTATGAGATTCGTGTTACTCTGATGTTGTATGTTCCTCTTCTTCTTCTATTCTAAGTTTCTATCTTATATATTCTCACCCTCTATTTTCTGTCATTAACTATCTGATATTTCCGATGCTTGAATAGTCGACATTACGCTTATGTCGGTTACTCAGGATCGTGAAAACTCGGGTCGTTACAATGGTATCAGAGCTAAAGGTTAAGCGATTACTTTGGCTCTGTGGCGTAACTCGATAGAGATAGGGTTATTATACCCTAGATTGAGTTTGAGTGTATATATACGAGCGCGTATTTTTTATTTAATATAAAATGATTTTATATTGTGGAGATTTATTGATTGAGTTGTTTATGTGTTCTGGTCGATCAGTTTGAACCACTGTATCGGTAGGGGTTTATAAACACTCGAATACGATTAACCGACATAGTATGTTTTGAAAAGAGGGTAAATGAAATAATTTTACCCAAATTATATTTTGATATAAACAAAGTATAGATATTTGAAGTATTATAGTATATCGGATGTGTTGGTTGTGATTATAATCAAATAAGATTATAAAATGTGAAATGGTTATGTGAATAGCCAATCAGAATTCATATAAGTGAAATACGTGAAATCAGATGAATTAAATCTGAATTTAAATCAGAATTGGAATTTAAACCCTAGAAGGTTATAAAAGTGTTGTAAATTAATCTAGGTTAAATATATGTGAATTTTAAATCCTGAGAGATTTTAAATTGGTTAAAAGCATTGAAAATGATATTTTGAAATGGATTTCAAAATGGAAGTGTTTAGAAATGATTTTGAAAGTGATATAGTATTGAACTCATTTCGATAGCTGGAAAATAGATTCCGATGATGATCATGACATCATCGGTGTTCATTTTCGAGTTTCAAAGTGACGGGTTACTACCAAACATTTTGTTTTTGAATTGTTTTGAGAAAAAACAAGTTGTTTGATACTCTGAAATGAATATTTTGATTCCTAAAAAGGGTATGTTATTTAAAACTCCCAGAACCAGATTGTTTGAATTGAAAACAAATTTAAATTGAAAGGTATGAAAGCAAATTGAAATTGAATTGAAACCAGTTAAGTGGAAATTGTATTGAAATAGAAGGGTATCAAATAAAATTAGAATGTGGAATAGGAATCTGGAATTATATTGGATTGATATGTTATGAATTTGGAACTGAAAATGGAACTTGAGTTTGAAATAAAATTTGGTTTGGATAGAGAATGATCGGATTTGAGGACAGACGATTGGAGATTGATTAGAATAACATTGGCATACGTTGAATTGGTAACAGATGTAAAGGATACCATGGTATGCCCGGCAAAGAGGTACAAGTTTATATTTATTTGAGTATGAGCTTTTATGAGCCGAATTGGCAAGTCGCTTGGCTGTTTGATTTTCTTTTGGACAGTAGGCCTAGAGAGGCGAGTTGTAGTTATACCGATTGACACGTACAAAGGAGGTGCTGGCGAAATTTTTCGAAAAGTTAAGGTGTTAGAAAATTTTCAGGATTTTTGAAAATTTTCGTTAATTGAAATAAATTAATATTTAGTTGAAATTTTTTGGTTCATTTGAATCGAGAAAAGAAGTAAACAAATAATTTTTAACTAGTTAGTAGGGTTTGTTTTCTACCTTAGCAATTTCGAGGACGAAATTATTTTTAAGGGGGAAAGAATGTAACAACCCATATTTTTATAGTATAATAATTAATTTATTTAATTATTTGAATAGTGAGTCGGAGAATTTAATGGTTATTTAATTTAATAATATTGAATAGTTAATTAATATAAATAATAGAATAATATATTTATTTCCGAAATAGTCGGAGTTAGTGGAATTCACAATATTGTGTGAATTGGATTACTTACAAGATTTAATTCAGTTTAGAATTGAATTATAATAATGAATACATTATTTAAATGATGTTTGAATGTATTAATTATATTATAATTATAATCAAGTTCGAAATTGCATGGCAGTTCATAATTTGGCGATTCGAAGTTTAAACGAATATATAGTATCCGTTTTAAGCCGGATTTCTGTGAAACAAGAAACGTTCGGAGCTGGTGAAGTATATTTTTCTAATCGAAGAGAAAAATCGAGATTTCATCGTGTAGATTGTGAGTTGTGTCCAAATCAAATTTTAGAAAAGTCGCTATGGAATTCCTTTATAAATTATAATGATTTATTTATATTATAAATGGATTTTTAATATAAATTCAATATTGATTTAACCCGGATTTGAAATACAGAGTTACAAAGCCTGATATATTTATTTTGAAGCAATATGATATATATTTTGAATATATACGATAATATTAAATTATTAATATTTAATTTAAATATTTTAAATATATTTAATATTTAAAAGGGTTAATTAAGAGCTTTAAAAATAGCCAGTTTGCAAACGAGCTCCGTTTTCGACGAAACTAATTTTGTTGGATACGGAATATTAAATTATTGCTAGATTTCAATTTCCGTGATTTTTGGGGTCTATGTGTGGCCGTACGAATTTTTAATGTGAAAAACAATCTATATTTTGATGGTTAAAAATACGTTGTGTGATTAAACGGAGTCGAAATTCGACGAAACCAGTTTCGTTGGGTCTGTAATGTCAAACTCTAGATGTATGTCTATTTTCATGATTTTTGGATATTGTACATGATTATAGAAATTCTTATTCAATAATACAAATAGTGGTAGCTAAAAAACAAATAAAATAATGAATAGAAAAATAATATTTTTCCTATAAATAACCCTTAACATAATTCCTAAACCTAATTCTTTGGTTCTCTGGTCAACACAAAACCCGTCGTTGTGTTCTTCATTTTTCCAGTGAAACCGTGAAGTTTAAAAATCAAAATCAAATAAGGGAAAAATCCTAAAATCACAACTATTTTTTCTTTGAATTCCTAAGATCAGGATCTTCACATTGATGCTAGTTTTGTTGGGTGCGATCAGGGGTCGTCGTGTTTCATTTTTGAGCAGTCGACATAGGGCTGAAGTTCGATGGCGCCTGAGTCGGAAATGAGTCGAGAGGATGGTGGCGTGATGCTTAGGAGAATGTGACACTCGTTGTGTGAGATTTTGGAGGAATTCCATGATAATTAGTGTCGATGTCTTCCTCGATGGTGCGTGACTGGAGCTGAAGTTGCGGTGAAAGGCTGGCACGCGAGTTGGATCGTTTGGGGTTAAGAAGGTGGAGATTGCAAAGAGAAGACCATTGGTGAAATCCGTTTGAAGAATCATTGAATATGGAGGGCGATTTAGGAAGGAAAGTTTTGGAAAATGCGGCCATGATGGGTTCCTGAATTGTGGGAGGAAGAGGTACTATTTATTCCAGGTTGTAAGAGTTTTGGGCTGAGTTCGAGTAAGTGGTGAGGCCCAATACCAAAATAGATTTAGTTTAATTAATTTAAATTATCCATTAACTTATAAATGTCGTAACTTTGCCATATGTTATCAAAATTCAACAAAACAATATCCATTGGGATCCTATGGACGAGTGCTACACAATGGAACTGACTGGGAGTGAATTAGAGCTCGTTACAATTTATAGCGAAATAAATTGTCTGATCTGAATCAACAATAGTTTATCGTTATTTAACGATGAACTGCCAAAGTGAGTAAATCTCACCAACTCTATACAGTTTATATTTTTATTAATATAATTTAGTATTGATAAATGATGATAGATTGCTGTGTGTTGATTGCTTGGTTGAATTACTGATTTATTGGTTGAAATTATAGATAACTATATATATAAATCGTTAATCAAATATTGATTCTGTTTATCAGAATATTTCATATTGAAATGAAATCGATGTTATTTATATTGCTTAACATATGTGGATGCAGGGAAATAGGTTGAAGGGATCCAACTGGATTCCTCAATATTATAATACTGTTTGTTTTCATATATTGTGATATATGATGTGATACATAATCTGTGATTGATTATGATGACACTGGTCATGTTATTTGGTATTTTAAATACCATATGAAATACTGGAATGTAAAAAGGAAATGTTCAAAGTGAGTATTGAAAATGAAATATTTATATATGAAATAAATAGGGTATTATAAAAGGTAATATTTGGAAAACAAATATTGGAAAATATAATTAAGGAAATATTTGGGAAATGAATAGAATTATATAAAAGGATTGATATAAGATATATAGAATTATATAAAAGGATTTATATAGAATAAACATAATTATATAAAGGGAACTATAAATGCGGTTTAAATGTTGGAAATGAAATAAGATTGATTAAAGTTAATATTTTGCAAATAAAATATAAATTGGATTTGAGATATTGTTTTTAAATACGAAAAAAACTGTTTTGATTATATAAAGAAATATTATTCACATTCTATGTGAAAAAATAGAAAAAGTAAATATTTTGCAAATAAAATATTATAAAGGAATTTGGGTTTTGAAATAGGAATTTAAATGGAATTACTGGAATTAGAAACTGACTGGAAATTAGTTGAGTTGAATGGCTGTCTGGGTATTGATCTGATGTTGGTTTCGGCCTTCCGGGTTAATACGTAGTGGGTAGTTCTCTTACTAGTTTACAGTTAGAGACTGATATATGTGAGAAGATAGTGATGCGTGAATTAGAAATGGAAACATTTTCCAAAGTTAATAATGTATATTTTCTAAAATTAGAAAATCAGGATTTGATGAATATATGGAAACGAGAAATGGGGAAACGAATAAATGTTGATTGATGATTTATCGATATAATTTCCATCTGGCAATAATATCGTTATTTGCAAACATGTTTTTTGTAATAACCCGGAAATCTGAGCCAGTTTAAAATTTCTATTTTGGCAATTTTAGCGAATTTTGAACATTTAAAATGAAGTATTTTAAATAATAACAACGAGAAAATTTCTTTTGAATATAATTCGAATGTATATATTATATATGTTGCCGTTAGAATATAAATAATTATATATAATTATAAATAGAATTGAAAATGGCGCGGTAGTTCGATAATTCGATTTCAAACTTCAATTGAATGTACCGGGTGCAAAACAGTCCGGATTTTAGTGAAACCAAAAACATTAGGATCTATTTGATAATATCTTTCCAAGAATCCGAAAAATCAAAATTTCATAGCGGGAATCAAAAGATATGTCCAGTTGAAAATTCTGAATAGTCGCTATGGAATTCAGGCCCTTAAAAATAGACATTTTGCAAACGACCTCGGATTTCGACGAAACCACTTTTGTTGGGTCCGTGATGTCAAATTATTGTTAGATTCCAAATTTCATAATTTTTCGAATCAATATGTGAGCGTGGCAAAGGAAAACGCGTTTGACCAGTTTCAGTTGATTTTAATCGACTGGAAAATGGCCATTTTTCCAACGGTCTCGGAATTCGATGAAACTAGTTTTGTTAGGACCGTACCGTATCGTCAATACGAAGCTAGAAAATATTTTTGGGGAATTTTTAGAGTTAGTATGTGACCTCGGTAATTTGAAATGCGCGTTCAAATTCAATATATAGAGTTATATGTTGATTTTGACGAAAACCAATCGAAACAGTCGAATCAGTTTACGTGACATATCTCATTGTGTTCGGAATGGGGGTAAATAGCTAGGGACGACAGTCGTTGGGTCTCGTTTGGTGTTCGGGTTGAATGTCAACTTTTGAAATTAAAATATAATATAAAATTAAAATAAATTAAACCCCCACTCCTCTTTTCTCTCTCCCTGACCATTTCAAGAAAAAAGAAAGAAAGGGCAACGGAAGCCCTAGCCGCCACCCTCATCGTTGCTCCGACGCCCCCTCCGCCTAGCCGACCACCGCAACCTCGCCCTCCACCTCCAGCAGTTTCCACCGCCCTCGTCCCCTCTTCTTCGATTGAACCTACCCCAAAAACGACTCACCCAACCCATCAGTCCGCGCTGGGTCCACCGCCCTCCGACCAAGCCGCAACCCCCCCTCCCCCCCCCCCCCCGCTAGGAAGAACCCTGTAAGTTTTTCTTTATTTTATTTTAGAATTTTCTTTTTTACTTAATTTTTTATGGCCAATAGGAGTGTATTTAAATTCAGATTTTATTGTATGCAAAGCTTCGATTTTTCACAACATAAAGCTTTGATTTTTATATAGTAAAAATTAGATTTTTCTATATTGAATAACGAAGTAAAAATTAGATTTTTCTATATTGAATAACGAAGTAAAAATTTGATTTTTGTATATTGAATAGCATAGGAAAAATTCGATTTTTATATATTGAATAATGATTATAAATATATGATTTTTAAATTGAAAGTGAACAAATAAAAATGTGATTTTTTTTATTTTTAAAGACGTCAGTATATAAAAATGTGATTTTTATATATGTAGTGGCTACGGACAACGAAAGTGACAAAAAGGCGAGGACGATGAAGATTTCTATCAATGAAGAGACGTGGAATTGGGATAGCTATTGTTGAGAATTTCTCACCTTTCAATTTCTGTTTCTAGTTATATATATATAATAGGATGCATACGGTGTTTAGTAGCACCCGACATCCGTCATCCACAGACCATGGATGGCTTGTTTGTTTAATTGTTTGGTTGTGTAGTTGGTTAGATTATTTGGTTTGAATTGAATTGTTTGGTGAAATGAAATTGATTTGATTGATGTGTGAATGGCGTGGGCCTTCACTAGACCGGGGATAAGGCTAGGCCTTGTCCCGTTTCTAGTATCGTGCCGTTATGCCGCCGAAATTTTCTAAAATATGTTAGAGAAATAAAAATATCATTTTTATTTTGTAAATGAACTGAATAAAAATTCATGTGTTAAAATAAAATATTTTATCGTTAAAAATATATTTTTTTAACATGAATGTGAATAAATAAATATTCATTTACAAACCGGATGGTTTGTTTATGTACACCTATTTGAAGGACATTGATTGGGACGATAAATTTTACACATCGCCCAACTGCACAACTAAAATCTGTGTTTGGTTGTTTGAAACCCCACACGGGTGTTGGGATGAAATTTGAAGTTCACTCATCCTGATTGATTAAATATGTCGATCGATTGATTGACAGGCTGTGATAAGCGTTAAATATCTATATTTGATGCTTATACAGTGTAGTGCACTTTGGTTGATGGTTGATTATTTTTCAATGCTATTATATACGTGTGATGTATGAAAATCCATATAAAAAACATTATATGGTGATTGATTGGGCCTCATTCCAATTTGAAAAATAAAGAATAATATAAAATAAAGGTTCATGTGTTGACAGTACTCATCCGTTGAGATTAGTCATGTGTTGAACGAAATATTTTAAAAATAGAAATATTTGAAATAGAAATATTTGAAATAGAAATATTTGAAAAGGAAATATTTGAAAAAGAAATATTTGAAATAGAATATTAGAAAATAGAAATATATGAAGCCGTGTTGATTAGATTGACGCCATTTTGACGCGAACGATATTTATATCGATTATATTCGTTTTGAATTTGAATTGAATTGAATATAAACCAAATTCGAATTGAATTGAATATAAACCAAATTCGAATTGAATTGAATCGAATAGAAAACCAATTTGAATTGAATTGAATAGAAAACCAATTTGAATTGAATCGAATAGAAAACCAATTTGAATTGAATCGAATAGAAAACCAATTTGAATTGAATCGAATATTTTGAAATGAAATTTGAAATTGAATCGAATAGAAAACCAATTTGAATTGAATCGAATAGAAAATCAATTAGAATTGAATCGAATAGAAAACCAATTTGAATTGAATCGAATAGAAAACCAATTTAAATTGAATTGAATAGAAAACGAATTGAATTTGATTTGAATAGAAAACCAATTTGAATTGAATTGAATAGAAAACGTATTGAATTTGATTTGAATAGAAAACGAATTTGAATTGAAATCAAATAGAAATGAAAGTAAAAAGGATTTATAATAGAAAATTCAATTTTGATTTGAATTGAAATGGAAGTTGAAAATGTTTTTGAAACGAATTCAAAACTATTTATAAAATTCGTTTAAATAGTAATCGACGAAATATATTATATATATATTATATATATATAATATAATGGCCTGAATAGAACGCGCCGCGCCGCGACAGTTCGTGAATTTCGACCATTTGTTTCGAACGGACATTACGAGAGATCCGACCGTCGGATTCTCCTAAAACCGGAACCGTTGGGTTCGTATCGAAAAGAGCTTTCTAACGAATATTAGAAATTTAAAGTTTAACGGTTGGATTTGGAGATACGTCCAAATCAAATTTGAAAAAGGTCGCTGTAGGTGCAGTTCGATGGCCGTTGGTGGAAATCGACTGTACGGGCCTTGATAAAATTATTAAAAATAGTAATAATTCATGTAAAATCATAAGAAATGATTTTGGAAAAATTAGGATGAAAAACTCCATATTTGAAAAGATAAAAATAGATTTTTATCGAAATGAACTAGTTTTGAACTAAAATTAAAACCCATTTATTTTTAAATAAATAAATTGGATTTGAAATGGGTTAAACAAAATTGATTTGAGGGTTTATCGTGAAGGGTGTTTTAAATGAAACTTGTTCTTTAACCCGATAAATAAATAAAAAGTGATTTGGGTTTGTCGTGAACTGTGTTTTAAAAAGACATTAGTTCTTTAACCCAGTAAAAGGAGTTTTTAATGAAATCTGCAATTAGATTGAAATGTGAATTGATAATTTAAATTATCAAATTTGGAAAGTAAGCGAGAATGGAGTATCACCAGTTTTTGCTCCAAAGCGATAGTTAAATCTTTAATTAGATTTGAACGTGAAATGGTAATAAATTTTACCAATAACACCCTGGTGTTAGATATGGAGTATTACCAGTTTTGCTTCATGGGATGAATAGGTTGGGATTGGGAAATAAAATAAATAATCACTTCCGTGTGGTTCGCTAATCTCGACTAGTTTGAAAAACCATAATTTGGTTTGAAATGACATCCAAAGGAAGATTAAAGGATAAATTTTAAAGAATTTGTCTTGGATAAAATTAATGGGAACCTTTCCCTAAGAATGTGGAATTTAGAAACTAGCTGTAGGTTAGTTAAGAAGAATGGTTTCCTGGATATTGATCTGATGTTGGTTTCGGCCTTCGGGGTTAATATTTGGGAAATTGTTCTCTTGCTAATTTACGGTTAGTGACTAATGAATTGGAATGAGGCGTATGTTCTGTTTGTGTAACATTTGTTTTTAATATACGCGGGTTGTTCGGAAAGGCCGGGTTTATACCCATTCTGAATAACCGATTCGACGATAAGTCGAAGATGAAGACGGTGGTTGAAGACCGGAAGTCTTCACATCGTTTGGATAATTACTGACGATCCTGATTGGGCTGTATACCCAAGAGGATGGAAATAGCTGGTGGTCGTCCAGGCGTACTTGGAGATCGATGGATATGCGAGGAAAGTGCCTCCGGTTTCGTTCAGACCCAGAATGAACTTGTAAATGGATTGTGTGTCTGACATTGGATTTTATTCTATGTTGATTGATTTCTGTTAAATATATATCTGTTTGGCGGCGGAGAATTTATTCTCTTGCTTAACGCCCTTCTCTGAGACGTACGAGCTTAGAGGTTATATATCGATAGATATCAATCGCATGGCATGAATTGCCTGTGTGGCACGCTGAGTTGCATGGATCAAGGCTTCTGTTGAAAAGCAAAGTCTTGTGGTTGATGATCAAAGCACGGCCTATGTGGCAGCTTTGAGTATAGCGTGGATTCGCGAGCCTCACACCTCGGTATGAGTCAAATACGGGATGAGGACCCAAGGAGTGCACGACGTTTCTTTCTAGCTATGGGTGGTGTCAGTGACCTACCAGCCCTGACATTTATATACTTTTCACCTTTGTGGTTTGGATGCGAGGCGACTCGATTATAGGTCCTATAGGGCCGGGAAACGTGTGTTCAGGAATAATTAATCCTCTAATGTAAGTGAGGACCGGTCTTGGAGGATCCCAAGGTTACCAAGAGTGTGTAGTCCTGAGGCATTTGCTAGAGTGTCTCGAAGCGGAGAGGAGCTTGCCCCTTGCCTCGACTCATGACGGATATCCAATTTCCAATACGTGTATTTCAGTTTTATTTGTAGAGCCTAGTATGGCGACATAGTAGCATGGGATGCTATGCCGTCTATGATTGATATTTATGATTGAAATTGTTTTGACACTATACACTTATTATGGTATCAAATGATTTGTTTTAAACGTACCAAGCATGTTTGGCTATTATAAGGGAAAACCATATCCTCCGGCTTGCGTTGCATTGTGTGATGGGACCTGGGTCTTATAATAGCTTCATTTTTCGAAAAAGTATTGCGTTGTTTATTGATATGCACTGGTATTCTTGGGAGGAAACCCGATCCGTGTTATACGGCGTGGTCCCTTGAATTACTCTCTTTTAAAGTAAAGTTTTAAATAACTATTTTAGTTCTCACACCCGTCACATGACTGACCTGGAGTTTATTGTTTTAACCTAAACTCTGGGTCCCCCTATTTTTCGCACGAGCAGCTAGTAGTTTTGGTTTTGCAGATTTATATTCACAGGATCCTGGTTTACAGCTGGAATGATATCCGAAAAGCTCTGTATCCGTATATCACCTTCAGTTGTGCTTTGTATTATTTTTCCGCTGCTATGTAATTTATTGTAATCTCTGATATTTGTCGAATGTATAATATTCATTTATACTCTGTATATTCTTGTATCTGATGGAATTGTTGTAATAGCAATGAAATGTCCTTCCGTCTGCATTCTATTTTGTCCTGTTCTCAAACTATCAGGGGTTTCGAACGGTCTAGATCGGTTTAACGACTGATTCGGATCGAGCGAAATTCCTTGCCGTCACAATTGGTATCAGAGCTTTGGTTACAGAGCTCGAGAACAAGGCACATTAGAACCATACGAAAGAATTCATTAGATATTGGATTAGTAATATCCAATTAGAATGACTCGTTAGAGATAGGATCAGTAGTATCCTAGAACGAGTGTAAAGAGTATATTTTTCAAATGAAAACAATTTTGTTTTGAAAAATTAAATCATTTTATATGTATTTGAATATTTATTTACTTTGAATTTGGACAATCCAATATATAAAGATTTTGCATATACGCGTCATGAACGTATATTCGAAGTTTTAATATATTAGATAGATATAGAATCACACTCTGGTCGCCCGGACCTGATTCTGATGATTGACGCGTCATCATCAGTAATTATTTTCGTGTTTCGAAGGTGAGATATCTATATATTTCCATTAGACTGGTGTGAGAACCAAAACCAATATAGCTAGAATACATTGTTGTGAATTGGCATCAAAACAAGATTTTCTGTATATATATCAAAATTATGAATCTGAAACTCTAATTCACTAATTGATTGATGTTTGTGTTGTTTGTTTATTTGTTTGATAATTTTTGAACCATTATGCCTAATAGAATCAAATATTGAATTGTATTGAAAACTAGTCGCATTTGCTTGCATATACATGTATTTACATTGAACAGGTCATAGCAAGGAGGCTAGATCAGAGAATAAAATTTGTTTTCCCGACAAATAGGTACATGTTTACTATAATTTACTGTTTTGTTTGGGTGATGATGATTTTATGAGCCTATTGGCTAGCCGCTTGGCTTTTTCTTTTTCTTTTTGAGATCGGAAGGCCTATATGGCCATTTTGGGATTTTCCCGTGGCTCCCGGTGCAGGGGAGGTTATGGAAAAAAAATTCGAAAATTTAGGGTGTTAGCCAAATTTTTGGAGAATTTGAAAATTCTCAGAAACTGAAAAATTGGAGAATGGAAGCCAGATAGAACGTAGAGTTGATTAATCAAACCACTTTCGACTTTGTTCCTTTTCGGGGACGAAAAGTTTTAAGTGGGGGAGATTGTAATAACCCGGAAATCTGAGCCAGTTTAAAATTTCTATTTTGGCAATTTTAGCGAATTTTGAACATTTAAAATGAAGTATTTTAAATAATAACAACGAGAAAATTTCTTTTGAATATAATATGAATGTATATATTATATACGTCGCTGCTAGAATATAAATAATTATATATAATTATAAATAGAATTGAAAATGGCGTGGTAGTTCGATAATTCGATTTCAAACTTCAATTGAACGTACCAGGTGCAAAACAATCCGGATTTTAGTGAAACCAAAAACATTAGGATCTATTTGATAATATCTTTCAATGAATCCGAAAAATCAAAATTTCATAGCGGGAATCAAAAGATATGTCCAGTTGAAAATTCTGAATAGTCGCTATGGAATTCAGGCCCTTAAAAATAGACATTTTGCAAACGACCTCGGATTTCGACGAAACCACTTTTGTTGGGTCTGTGATGTCAAATTATTGTTAGATTCCAAATTTCATAATTTTTGAATCAATATGTGAGCGTGGCAAAGGAAAACGCGTTTGACCAGTTTCAGTTGATTTTAATCGATTGGAAAATGGCCATTTTTCCAACGGTCTCAGAATTCGACGAAACTAGTTTTGTTAGGACCGTATCGTCAATAAGAAGCTAGAAAATATTTTTGGGGAATTTTTAGAGTTAGTATGTGACCTCGGTAATTTGAAATGCGCGTTCAAATTCAATATATAGAGTTATATGTTGATTTTGACGAAAACCGATCGAAACAGTCGAATCAGCTTACGTGACATATCTCATTGTGTTTGGAATGGGGGTAAATAGCTAGGGACGACAGTCGTTGGGTCTCGTTTGGTGTTCGGGTTGAATGTCAACTTTTGAAATTAAAATATAATATAAAATTAAAATAAATTAAACCCCCACTCCTCTTTTCTCTCTCCCCGACCATTTCAAGAGAAAAAAACAAAAATAGAAAGGGCGACGGAAGCCCTAGCCGCCACCCTCGTCGTTGCTCCGACGCCCCCTCCGCCTAGCCGACCACCGCAACCTCGCCCTCCACCTCCAGCAGTTTCCACCGCCCTCGTCCCCTCTTCTTCGATTGAACCTACCCCAAAAACGACGCACCCAACCCACCAGTCCGCGCTGGGTCCACCGCCCTCCGACCAAGCCGCGACCCCTCCCTCCGTCCATCCGTCGCTTGAGACCGACCCCCCTCCCTCGCTAGGAAGAACCCTGTAAGTTTTTCTTTATTTTATTTTAGAATTTTCTTTTTTACTTAATTTTTTTATGGCTAATAGGAGTGTATTTAAATTCAGATTTTATTGTATGCAAAGCTTCGATTTTTCACAACATAAAGCTTTGATTTTTATATAGTAAAAATTAGATTTTTCTATATTGAATAATGAAGTAAAAATTAGATTTTTCTATATTGAATAACGAAGTAAAAATTAGATTTTTCTATATTGAACAACGAAGTAAAAATTAGATTTTTCTATATTGAATAACGAAGTAAAAATTAGATTTTTCTATATTGAATAACGAAGTAAAAATTTGATTTTTGTATATTGAATAGCATAGGAAAAATTCAATTTTTATATATTGAATAGTGATTATAAATATATGATTTTTAAATTGAAAGTGAACAAATAAAAATGTGATTTTTTTATTTTTAAAGACGTTAGTATATAAAAATGTGATTTTTATATATGTAGTGGCTACGGACAACGAAAGTGACAAAAAGGCGAGGACGATGAAGATTTCTTTCAATGAAGAGACGTGGAATTGGGATAGCTATTGGTGAGAATTTCTCACCTTTCAATTTCTTTTTGTAGTTATATATATATATACTAGGATGCAGACGGTGTTTAGTAACACCCGACACCCGTCATCCACAGACCATGGATGGCTTGTTTGTTTAATTGTTTGGTTGTGTAGTTGGTTTGATTATTTGGTTTGAATTGAATTGTTTGGTGAAATGAAATTGATTTGATTGATGTGTGAATGGCGTGGGCCTTCACTAGACCGGGGATAAGGCTAGGCCTTGTCCCGTTTCTAGTATCGTGTCGTTATGCCGCCGAAATTTTCTAAAATATGTTACAGAAATAAAAATATCATTTTTATTTTGTAAATGAACTGAATAAATATTCATGTGTTAAAATAAAATATTTTATCATTAAAAATATAATTTTTAACGTGAATGTGAATAAATAAATATTCATTTACAAACCGGACGGTTTGTTTATGTACACCTATTTGAAGGACATTGATTGGGACGATAAATTTTACACATCGCCCAACTGCACAACTAAAATCTGTGTTTGGTTGTTTGAAACCCCACATGGGTGTTGGGATGAAATTTGAAGTTCACTCATCCTGATTGATTAAATATGTCGATCGATTGATTGACAGGCTGTGATAAGCGTTAGATATCTATATTTGATACTTATACAGTGTAGTGCACTTTGGTTGATGGTTGATTATTTTTCAATGCTATTATATACGTGTGATGTATGAAAATCCATATAAAAAACATTATATGGTGATTGATTGGGCCTCATTCCAATTTGAAAAATAAAGAATAATATAAAATAAAGGTTCATGGGTTGACAGTACTCATCCGTTGAGATTAGTCATGTGTTGAACGAAATATTTTAATAATAAAATTTACATATTTATCATTATAAAATAAAGGTTCATGTGTTGACAGTACTCATCCGTTGAGATTAGTCATGTGTTGAACGAAATATTTTAAAAATAGAAATATTTGAAATAAAAATATTTGAAATAGAAATATTTGAAAAGGAAATATTTGAAAAAGAAATATTTGAAATAGAATATTAGAAAATAGAAATATATGAAGCCGTGTTGATTAGATTGACGCCATTTTGACGCGAACGATATTTATATCGATTATATTTGTTTTGAAATTGAATTGAATTGAATATAAACCAAATTCGAATTGAATTGAATATAAACCAAATTCGAATTGAATTGAATCGAATAGAAAACCAATTTGAATTGAATCGAATAGAAAACCAATTTGAATTGAATCGAATAGAAAACCAATTTGAATTGAATCGAATAGAAAAACAATTTGAATTGAATCGAATAGAAAACCAATTTGAATTGAATCGAATAGAAAACCAATTTGAACTGAATCGAATATTTTGAAATGAAATTTGAAATTGAATCGAATAGAAAACAAATTTGAATTGAATCGAATAGAAAACCAATTTGAATTGAATCGAATAGAAAACCAATTTAAATTGAATTGAATAGAAAACTAATTGAATTTGATTTGAATAGAAAACCAATTTGAATTGAATTGAATAGAAAATGTATTGAATTTGATTTGAATAGAAAACGAATTTGAATTGTAATCAAATAGAAATGAAAGTAAAAAGGATTTATAATAGAAAATTCAATTTTGATTTGAATTGAAATGGAAGATGAAAATCTTTTTGAAACGAATTCAAAACTATTAGTAAAATTCGTTTAAATAGTAATCGACGAAATATATATTATATATATTATATATATAATATAATGGCCTGAATATAACGCGCCGCGCCGCGGTAGTTCGTGAATTTCGACCATTTATTTCGAACGGACATTACGGGAGATCCGACCGTCTGATTCTCCTAAAACTGGAACCGTTGGGTTTGTATCGAAAAGAGCTTTCTAACGAATATTAGAAATTTGAAGTTAAACAGTTGGATTTGGAGATATGTCCAAATCAAATTTGAAAAAGGTCGTTGTAAGTACCGGGCCTTGATAAAATTATTAAAAATAGTAATAATTCGTGTAAAATCATAAGAAATGATTTGGGAAAAATTGGGATGAAAAACTCCATATTTGAAAAGATAAAAATAGATTTTTATCGAAATGAACTAGTTTTGAACTAAAATTAAAACCCGTTTATTTTTAAATAAATAAATTGGATTTGACATGGGTTAAACAAAATTGATTTGAGGGTTTATCGTGAAGGGTGTTTTAAATGACACTTGTTCTTTAACCCGATAAATAAATAAAAAGTGATTTGGGTTTGTCGTGAACTGTGTTTTAAAAAGACATTAGTTCTTTAACCCAGTAAAAGGAGTTTTTAATGAAATCTGCAATTAGATTGAAATGTGAATTGATAATTTAAATTATCCAATTTGGAAAGTAAGCGAGAATGGAGTATCACCATTTTTTGCTCCAAAGCGATAGTTAAATCTTTAATTAGATTTGAACGTGAAATGGTAATAAATTTTACCAATAACACCCTGGTGTTAGATATGGAGTATTACCAGTTTTGCTTCATGGGATGAATAGGTTGGGATTGGGAAATAAAATAAATAATTACTTTGGTGTGGTTCGCTAATCTCGACTAGTTTGAAAAACCATAATTTGGTATGAAATGACATCCAAAGGAAGATTAAAGGATAAATTTTAAAGAATTTATCTTGGATAAAATTAATGGGAACCTTTCCCTAAGAATGTGGAATTTAGAAACTAGCTGTAGGTTAGTTAAGAAGAATGGTTTCCTGGATATTGATCTGATGTTGGTTTCGGCCTTCGGGGTTAATATTTGGGAAATTGTTCTCTTGCTAATTTACGGTTAGTGACTAATGAATTGGAATGAGGCGTATTTTGTGTTTGTGTAACATTTGTTTTTAATATACGCGGGTTGTTCGGAAAGGCCGGGTTTATACCCATTCTGAATAACCGATTCGACGATAAGTCAAAGATGAAGATGGTGCTTTAAGACCAGAAGTCTTCACATCGTTTGGATAATTACTGACGATCCTGATTGGGCTGTACACCCAAGAGGATGGAAATAGTTGGTGGTCGTCCAGGCGTACTTGGAGATCGATGGATATGCGAGGAAAGTGCCTCTGGTTTCGTTCAGACCCAGAACGAACTTGTAAATGGATTGTGTGTCTGACATTGGATTTTATTCTGTGTTGATTGATTTCTGTTAAATATATATCTGTTTGGCGGCGGAGAATTTATTCCCTTGCTTAACGCCCTTCTCCGAGACGTACGAGCTTAGAGGTTATATATCGATAAATATCAATCGCATGGCATGAATTGCCTGTATGGCACGCTGAGTTGCATGGATCAAGGCTTCTGTTGAAAAGCAAAGTCTTGTGGTTGATGATCAAAGCACGGCCTACGTGGCAGCTTTGAGTATAGCGTGGATTCGCGAGCCTCACACCTCGGTATGAGTCAAAAACGGGATGAGGACCCAAGGAGTGCACGACGTTTCTTTCTAGCTATGGGTGGTGTCAGTGACCTACCAGCCCTGACATTTATATACTTTTCACCTTTGTGGTTTGGATGTGAGGCGCCTCGATTATAGGTCCTATAGGGCCGGGAAACGTGTGTTCAGGAATAATTAATCCTCTAACGTAAGTGAGGACCGGTCTTGGAGGATCCCAGGGTTACCCAGAGTGGGTAGTCCTGAGGCATTTGCTAGAGTGTCTCGAAGTGGAGAGGAGCTTGCCCCTTGCCTCGACTCATGACGGAAATCCAATTTCCAATACGTGTATTTCGGTTTTATTTGTAGAGCCTAGTATGGCGACATAGTAGCATGGGATGCTATGCCGTCTATGATTGATATTTATGATTGAAATTGTTTTGACACTATACACTTATTATAGTATCAAATGATTTGTTTTAAATGTACCAAGCATGTTTGGCTATTATAAGGGAAAACCCTATCCTTCGGCTTGCGTTGCATTGTGTGATGGGACCTGGGTCTTATAATAGCTTCATTTTTCGAAAAAGCATTGCGTTGTTTATCTATATGCACTGGTATTCTTGGGAGGAAACCCGTTCCGTGTTATACGGCGTGGTCCCTTGAATTACTCTCTTTTAAAGTAAAGTTTTAAATAACTATTTTAGTTCTCACACCAGTCACATGACTGACCTGGAGTTTATTGTTTTAACCTAAACTCTGGGTGCCCCTATTTTCCGCACGGGTAGCTAGTAGTTTTGGTTTTGCAGATTTATATTCACAGGATCCTGGTTTACAGCTGGAATGATATCCAGAAAGCTCTGTATCCGTATATCACCTTCAGTTGTGCTTTGTATTATTTTTCCGCTGCTATGTAATTTATTGTAATCTCTGATATTTGTCGAATGTATAATATTCATTTATACTCTGTATATTCTCGTATCTGATGGAATTGTTGTAATAGCAATGAAATGTCCTTCCGTCTGCGTTCTATTTTTCCTGTTCTCAAACGATCGGGGGTTTCGAACGGTCTAGATCGGTTTAACGACTGATTCAGATCGAGCGAAATTCCTTGCCGTCACATTTTTCTTTGATAGTTTAATCACCAACTATCAAAGTTTTTGACCATTTTTCCATTGTTAATACGGAGAGACCAGGATCAGATATATTATCAGAAAACCACTCTGTATGACATTAGCATTGCGGATCAAATATGATGAAGATAATTGAAGACGGAATTATGCAAGGGTTGTCCTATTTACAAAATAGTGCCTTCGGTCTGTCCAGTCCCAGGGCGACCTGTATGGAAGAATGTCTGATGGAGTATATTTAATAGATCGCATAAGTGGATCTCTTCAAATGTATTTATGCTTGGTGGCGGAGGAATTCGTTTCTCTTAATTATTTACCCATGATATGTTTGGAGAATTCAATTTTTGATTTAGCGGGTATGATGATGTAACATTCAAAGTGAATGAAGATGTGGTTTGTAAAGGATACATTATAGCCTCTAACCTCACAACCGAGGAATGATATAAAATCGAGTAGGTCGCATGGCTATGTTGTTAGCTGCCAAGTAGGGTGTATTGTCACCTAATCTATAGTTTCATTTACTTATATAATCTATTTCGATGTTGTCCCTTTTAGGAAACGGTTGTTTATCCCAACCGTTGATGATAATACATTCGGTACACTCAAGGGAAATGAGTGACCGGACATATTTATCATGGGTTGCAAGATGTTCTTGTTGAACCGGTGTATTCCTCTCTAGAGATAAACTATCGGAAGGTGGTCACATATCTTGCCAGTTGGAATTCATTAACCAATAAGCGCCCGCAGTTTTTGATTATATATTATGTATGTGGAACGTGAGATGAAAGCATTCCGCTGGATGATTATTATATTGTGATTGATACACACTAATATAATATCCAAAGAGTTTGATATAAAAGATCATTGTTTCTTTCAAAATGATTTGGAAGTTAAATCAAATTGATTTGGATTCTCATAAGGGAAAAACCCGTTCCGTTATACGACGTAGTCTTATGAGATATCGTTTAATTGCTCAAAATGTTTTTAAATTGTTTTACTCACACTAGTCCTATGACTGATCCAGAGTTTATTTTGTTTTGTTTTCCCTAAACTCTTGGGTGCCCAAACTTGCATGGGTAGTCAAGTAGTCAGGATTTTACAGATATACTTGGAGAGCTTGGAGCAGGAGGCTTCAGGATCATATAACTATTGTTTATTCCACTGTGTTGTATGTGTTGTACTCTGATAATGTTACTGTATACATATACTGATTTTATTTCAAAGATATGTTATCTATTATATGTTATTCGTTCCACTGTGAGATTCGTGTTACTCTGATATTGTATGTTCCTCTTCTTCTTCTATTCTAAGTTTCTATCTTTTCTATTCTCACCCTCTATTTTCTTTCATTAACTATCTGGTATTTCTGATGCTTGAATATTCGACATTGAGTTTATGTCGGTTACTCAGGATCCCAAAAACTCCGGTCGTTACACCTACTGCTTCAAGCTTCAAAGCACCACTTTCCTCGGGGAAACAATTGCATTATATTTATTTCACATTCAGGAAGTTCTCGCAGTAGCTGTGAGGGGGTTCGTTGCTTCGAAAAAGGATGATAGCTTCACTTTGAGTAGAGCAAAACCATTTTGTTTCGAGGGCTCAAAAAAGTATTACTCCTTCAATCAGAACAAGACAGTAGTGAGATGCCTTATCAAGAATTAGATCCTGAAGTAAGTTAACTCACATCACCAAATACGCAAATGGATTCGCATTAGGAATGGCTTCGCATCAAGAATGGTTTTGCTTTAGGGATAGCTTTATATCACAATATTTATCATTACACAATGGTTTTTTAGAATCACTTGGATAATATAAACTTCCTTCTGCGATCATCTTAATTCAAAGAAACTCCTTTTTGCCTTGAAGTAGAGCAATGATGTCTCAGGGATAGTGCTTCTAATCCAAAGCCTTCAAAGCCAAGGTCTTTGAAGCAAAAGGCGCCAAAGTCGGGTAGAGCCGCTTCTTAGATGGTAGAATAAAATGAAGCCTTCAAAGTAGAATCCTTCAAGTATCAGGTCTTTGAAGCTAGGATTTTTCAAGTAAAGAGAATTGATGTAGGAGGGGCTCAAACCAGTTCAAAACATTGAAGCAACGCCCGTCTATATGGATCAACACCTGCCTTTTCCAAACAACAACAAAACCTCCACTAAGAAGAAGAAGCTGGATGACATTGAGATTAAGGTTAAAAGAAATAATTCATTTTCTTTATCTTCACTTTCTTTCAATCAAGAAACCCTAAATTAAATTGGGATATTTTGTCAAAATAAATTTATGACTCATATTTGGACTTATATATGAATTTTTTTACAGACATAAGTGACTGTAATGATTGTATCAACATTGCTTATCAATGGACATGAACTATCGTGACTCTTGAACTATTACTACCTTCATATCTCATAATCAAACAATATGACTTTCGAACTGATATGTCTGCCTCGTTGCATACTCATCTATTTTAAAGCTTATCTAAGCAAGTTTGGTTGAACAAGACTAAACTTTTTCAATTAATTTTCTTTGGTGAACTAACTTTTCAAGCATTCTTGTATTTCTTCCTATTAGCCTTGATCCGAAGCACTTTATTAAATCTTCGCTTGTACTTTTGGACTGATTTTACAATTCAGAGAAAATTTCTTGCCTTTTGAGCATTCCCCCAATCTTTGAAGCAAAAGTATGACTTCAAAATTGAATATTGGCTTCAAACCGATTATCTAACTACAAAGCAATGTTTTATCTTCAAGTGTACTTCCTGAATTCGAAGAAATTCTCTAACTTTGAAATGAGCTTTTGGCATCTAATTTGCTTATCTTCTTCGACCCTAACTTCTTACTCGACTTTGTTGTGACTACTAGGTTTGTTATGCCATTTTTTAAGCTATCCATTTTCATGTTAGAAGAAGGTCTAATCCTGCTAACTTATTGAACAGCTTAACCTGCACAAATAGTACTTAGTGGATACCTTACCATGGATACACCATGTTTCTAGCTATGACCCTCTTCCCCAAGAATACTAGTTTGATCAGAGTGGGAATCCTTTGAACAAAAGGTGGTGGCGCTAAGTCAGCAAAAGCATGAATAACCAGTAACTAAGATAGAAATTGTACACATGTAAAATAAAAGAAGAAGAAGATGATTCCTTATGACCCAAAGAAGTGGTGCATTAACCCTTTTCGTCACTGCTCTGAAAATCAATTTAACTATGGTAGTTCTTTTCTAAAATTGAAGAGAGAAATTCCATGATAAAGAGATTAGCTTTCAGCAAGAAATGGAAAGAAAATTCATAAGCTTGCCAAAAATGGAAAGTCATCCGAGATCAACCTTGCAAATGCTTCGTTTTTTATCGAAAGGAAAACCATTGTTGGAGATTCAGTTGCCCGCTAAGAGACAAAAGCATTCTTCCAAATGAGCATTTTCCAATGGATGGCATTCAATGGGATGTTATAAATCGACTTCTTCTGCAACAATATTTATATCCTATTCCTAACTAAATATCATCTCGATTACTGACCTTCTAAGAAGAAATGTCAGCAAAGTGGAAGAAATCACCAAGGAAGCTATTGTTATTTACATCATACAAATGATCATGACACAAATGACTTTCAAGCGCTCCAACATATCATCAATTACTTCCTAAGATAAGGAAAACTTAGTGAGTCCATTAATAGAAAATGAACCGCAATGCTAGTTATCATCAACTACATTAAATTAGGACAAATCATCATTTTTGGTTGAGAATGGAATATTTAATTTTTGGTCGGTTAACCTTGAGTGGGATTTAACCTTGGTTAGTTCACCTTGGGAAAGATTGAGTACTTATTAGCTTAATTTAATAATTTTGCCTTAAACATATCCAATTTTGGTTGGTTTTCCATAAGTAGGATTCAATTTAGGTTTATTTTTCTTGACGAAGCTCAATTGAAGTTAGCTTTGTCTAAATGGAGTGATTGGTTTTTGATCAGTTATCCTTGAACAGGATTTAGCCTTGGCCCTTTCACCGTCTACAAGGTTGAGTTCTAGAAAATTTAACTTGATAAATTATTTTATAGTAGAATTGATTTTAGTCAGTTCACATGAGAAGGATTAATTCTTGGTTGGTTTTACTTGAGCAAGATCAATTGATGGGTTATACCTTAAGTCGATTTGGCCGGTTTTGCCTTGATTAGGTTTGGTTAGTTTAGTCTAGTGACTTTTCCTTAGGAAAATCTAATTGGCTTTACTTTGAGTGGATTGGGTTGGTTAGGATAAGGACTTTTTCTTTAGTAGACCTGTTCTACTTCACCTTGAGTAGGTCTAGTCAGTTCATCAAAACAGCTTGAACTCGAGTAAATCCGATCAGCTTTTCCTTAAGAAGATTAGGTTGGCACTATCAAGAAGATTTTTACCTTGGATGACTAAAAAAATTCACTTAATTTATGCTTGAGATAATTTCTCCAACCTCACTATCAGGTAAGATACTAAATTAGAAGAGAAATAAAATTTCAAATTTAACAGATGAGAATTAGTAAACAAATCTAAGTACAAAGTCCGGTATATCCTCAGCACTTTCGAGATAGTTTTCAACATTTATAATAAATAGCCTTTTACTTGTCTAAGGCGAAGCCTTGGTACATCTAGGCACCTTTAAGAGTGAGGAAACCCACGACATATCTCAAGGTAATGGGCCTTTAATATTGTGCCTCATTGAAGCACCCCCAATGGATAGGCGGAAAGCCCCTTGATCAGTTCATGGTGAAACCCCAATTCTTTCAAAAACATACTAAAGGGAGGAAACCCTTGGGTTATCTCAAGATAATAATCCATCAGTGATGCCATACACCTTACTGGTGCACCTTGTAGCAGACAAGTGGGAAGCCCTTGACTCTATCAAGACGATGCCCTGGCCTGATGAGGCAACTCATAGAGGGAGGCAATCAAACCAGGTAAATGGTTCAGTTTCATTAATTTATCATAACAAATGAAGGATTCTAGTTCATCAATCAATACTCTAGGTAAGAGCTTCTAGCTCATCAATCCATCATACCCGTTAAAAAGGTTTTTGGTTCTTTAATCATCGTACCAGATAAAAAGTTTTGGTTTTATCAAATTTATCATACCAAATAAAGGTTTATGGTTTATCAATCCATCATACCAATTAAAGGTTTTTAGCTCCTCAAGCATAATGCCAGGTAGAGATTTCAAGCTCATCAATCATCATACTAGTTAGAAGTTTCTGGTTTACAAATCCAACCCATTAGATAGAAGTTTTTGGTTCATCAATCTATCAAACTGGATGAAATCATCAAGCAACCAGCTTATCATACCAACAGTTGTAGAAATCAAATATCTTATGCATATAAAGAACTATGACTCTAACTCCTACATCTTTGTTAGAACGAAAAGTGGTATTAACACCAAATGCGATATGAAATCCTCACAAACACAGATTACAAAATGTAGAAAATATTAAATAACAGGGGACACATGGTATTTTTATAGTGGTTTGGCAAAATCCTCGCCTACGTCCACTTCACAGCTTCTTAAATCCTAAGAAGTTACAAGAGCGAGCATTAAAATCCATAAGAACTTGTTATACAAATATACAGTCGAGATTATACACGAAATCCTCGTGTTTACAATGAAAAGAATTGAGAAATAGGAAGTTTAGAACATGAAATCCTCATGTTCTTTTGTGGTGAATATGGCTTTGTTATGTGCGTAATATCCTTGCATTTAATGGAGGAAGTTGTGTAGAGAAGGTGCCAAAATATCCTTGAAAATGCCTTCAATTCATGTACTCATAACCTCTAAGGTGACTCGATTCGAATGAAATGTGTCAACCATCTAGCATGTCGGCAAAATGTAGCGGTGCGAGTAGGGAACGTGTCTTAGTGGCCATGTGGAAACCGACCCATGAATGTAGGAGTGGAGAACGTGTAGCATGCCTAAAGAATAGGGTCATGTTCCATGTAGTTTCTTCAAGTGATATCGGGTCAGATATATGTTGTTCGACCCGAACCAATGATGTTTACAAGAGTGCCAAGTTCTTGTGTGTATACGGGTCGAGTTCGACCCAAATGATTCGACCTGAATGATTCGATCCGAATGATTCGACCTGAATGATTCAATCCGAATGATTCGACCTGAATGGTTCGACATAAATGGTTCAACCCACCTGTTCGAACCGTTATTTTGATGTTTAGTTGAATATGTGAAGTTGCTTTATCTCGAACTAAGTATTTCGACCCAATCCGACCCTTTAAGCAAATGGAATTGATTCTCATCAACACTTTGTCGTTACATCCAAGTGAGTGTCAATCAATGCAAATTTATACTCAAATCCTGAGTAATTCTCCTGATAGAATTCGCGTTGTGACGACCTTACCAAAAGACAGTTCAACATTTTAGATGATTGTTATGAGGAGTTATGAGGGTCTACGCGTGCCCGACTTCTCTCGAATCTGAAAAGACCCTAAAGACATTTCTTCACACATTCATGGAAACAGGCGTAACTTTCAAACTAAGGCCGTTTGGGCCAAACGAAAGTCGTACCTGAAGCTAATTCAGAGGGCAACAAGAGTTATGGTGTAAAACACTGTAATCCTTGTTTAAGGCCTAAAAGAGGTCATCTAATTAGGTTTCTGCCCATTTTTATGCTTACGTCGCGACTTCGATCAAATCACTTTGTGTTTTCTGATGATGTTCTCAATGCTTGAATACGTTACTAACTAGAAACTTGACTTGTGATAGCTTCGAACAAAGAGCGTGTCAACAATCTCTCTACAACTACTTGGTTTGAATTTACGATCCTATCTAATACTAAGAGATGTGGATTCCTAAAACTGTGAGCATCAATCAAATCAAATAGTTATCTCAGGGTCATAATAATTGCTTGAATTCAGATAATTATGATAATCGAAATATCAAAGACAACAAGAAAGGTTCCAAAAGCAATTTCATTTTAAATCAAAATAATTTAACAATATTGCGCAATCATTTCAAAAGACTAGATGGTGGCTCGCTTTCTCAATATCTCTATCTCTAAATCATTAATCTTCTGATGTAATGAAACAACCTCAAAATCCATTATTGTGCCACTGAGCTGGGGAGCATTCATATTAGTCAAATCTTTAGTTTCTTTGTTTCCTAGCCTCAATATTTCTCCTTAAATCTTTGATTATATCTTTAGACTTGTTTAAAATAATCTTTTTAGTACGATAAAAATAGAACCATTTCTAAGCATCTGGATTAACAGAAAAGCAAAGGCTTGAAGTTTTCCTCTTTTTTATATCCTGTATAATGAGCCTTTTCTGTCAGTCTGTTATATCAGGTCTAATAACAACAAGGGTAGAGTTGCCTCTTAATAGAACAAAATGAAAGCACATTATCGGAATAAGGAACCTAATCAATCAACCATGCATTAGAAGTTTCAGAAAGTACACACTTTTACAGAAATTCGCAGTTTTCATCCATTGAGATGATCAAATTTGTTACATAACAACTTGGACTTATAGTTACTAGCGGCATCAAGCCATTTCTCTCTTTCCAATCCTAAAAATCCAAATGTAAAACTAGTAAGCCTAGTTATATCTTTTGTAAATTTTCTAAAAATGTTTTTCTAGCCAAAGAAAGAGTATCGATAGATGAGCTTTTCTATTCAAATTCTCTTTGTAGATTTACATATTTATTCAAAAGTTTCATAGTGTTTGAAGACAATGCGAAGTGCATGTCACATAAAATAAACTAAGAAAGGTTGGAAAATATTATCTATTAAATTTTCAAGCTACATTATTATATATAAAATTATTATTTATTAGGCTTATACAAAACTGATTTCTAATTAAATTCAAACATGAATCTATTTTTATTATATTTAAGCTTTTCTATAGAGAGAATATGGCCTTGAAAGAGGGATAGGTGATCTCTAGGCATATTCCAAGTAGGTCCCACAAAAGGACAATCTCCTTATTCATCCAACTATCTCTTATTGTGACGGCCCGTCCCGCACCAACCGATATTTTCCTGAAATGCGTTGTACCGATGCCCAACCAGCATGGGACGGTTGCCAAAAGAAAAGGAAAGGGGTTTAAAGCTATGAATCAATACAAGGAACCTGTAGCATATCTCACAGTGCATGGAATAAAATATAATAATAACATACTTTGACATAAAACAGGCGAGATGGTGCATAGACTAAAAAACTAAACATCGTAGCAGCGGAAAATCCAAAGACAGCTTATGTTCCACCTCATCATTATTACAAATTTAAAACTGTCTCTAAAGCAAAAGAAAGGAAAGGTACGCTACTAATGCCCAAAGTAGTGACCAGTAGCGACATAGGGAGAATGCATAGAGAATAGTACGTGTAAGCCTCATGCTCGTCTCCGGACAGCTACTCGTGCACAACTAGCTAACCTGTCTCTAGTCTGCCCGTTAAAGAGCACCCAGAGTAATAAGAAGAGACATAAAACACTGGGTCAGACAAAAGTCTGGTATGAGCGATAAACAGCAAAATAGAACAATAATTGGTATACTAAACCATACCTGAACCTGGACCTGCAACCAAAGAGTTAGCACAAAAAGATGCACAGTACTCTAAGGTAACTTTAACACAGGGTGTGAAAATAACGGGGGATGGGTGTGCATGTCATAGTGATGGCAGATAATCAAGCATAGCAACCATCCTCACATCTCTCACTCTGTGCGTAAAGCATACGATATCCACCACTTTGATCACCCTGCATCCTTACTATGACCACTCTGCCCCATGGAGTCATAATGGCTCCACTGCACTGATACATAGTCACTAATCCTTTGCTATGTCCACTCTGCCCCATGGAATCATAATGACTCCACTGCACTGGCTCATAGCCTTGCTACGATCACTCTGCCCCATGGAGTAGTGACTACCCCACTGCATTGATCCGTAGCCTAACATCCATCTCGGTGGTGAATCAAAGTTATGGATGTTGACAACTCCTTAGCACATGTCCCGCACCAAAGCCCAACTCATGAAGTTAACTCGTTGGTTCCCAACTGGATCATGAGTACAAGCTTCCTATTTGGACTACCTTTGCATCTCGGGTTTTTGGTCAACTCCTGATCGGTCTTCTTCTTTCTTCCCTCGGTTCGATTCGGTCATCCCATCGATTCGTGATCGGTTCTCCAGGTCGGCTCGTGACCAAGCTTCATAGTTCGAGCGTGAACTTCCTCCCTCAGTTCGGTCCTACTCATTCGTGGCTTCCGGTTTGGTTTGTGTGCACCCACTGGGTCCGGGTCGGGCTCCTCAATTCGTGATGTCCTCTTAGGAGCATCGGTTCGTGACTTCCACTTCAGATCGGTTCGGGGTATGCGAAGCACGAGCGGTTCAGGGTTAAGCCTCCTGGCCCTAGCAGGCGGTTCTTGATACATCCCGGCGAGCGGGTCTGGGTCGGTTCGAGGGTCAAGAGCAGGTCGGTTCGGGTGGGGCGATCCGATCTGGACCTCTGCATATTTTCCTGCAACTCTTTCAGCGACTATTTTACGCCATATGACTGCGTTTTCGACCATTCTAACTTTTCTTATCAATCACAAAACATACCATATAGTCATAGCAACATGTATAATCAACCACAAACACCAAAACAACAATATGATGTATTAAAATGCATCAAACATACCCAAAACCCATATTTTCCCCTTAATCCCCCTTAATCATGTTTAAGCATACAATTAGCAAAACCAATCCAAATTAGCCCAAATTTCTATCAGAGCCCTAAAATAATATTTTAGAATTTTACAAATTTTTCCAGATTTTTCTGAGTTATAATTTCGCTAATTATCACTAATCACCCCTAATTAACCGTAATTAGTGAAAAACAATGCAAATCACTCACCATAGCCACAAATAAATCTTAGATCTAAAAATATCTCTGATTTGGGTTGAATCTCTATGCCACACAGCAGCTCTATTCCCAATTTGATGCTAATTTGCCTCGATTAGATGTAGATTTGGCTAAAACTTGATTAAATGGTGATTTGGGATGAATTTAGAAAGTGAAGGCCATTGTTAGGGTTAGTGAAATGTTTTAGGCGGCTGAAAAATGAAATAAAAATCGTTTTCTAGCTGTCCTCAGCCTCCCCATAACCCTAATCCCGAAATGGGTTATGGGCCCTCTTACTAATCACCCTAATTAGACCCGGTTAAGCTGTTTTTCACCTTCTAAACATTGTTCCAGCCATATCTCCCAAATGGTGAGTCCTTTTGGCAAATGTGACCACTCTACGGAAAGGTAAACCATCATCCGGATCTAATGGAAGTGGTTTCAGGTCAAAACTCCTTAACAATCAAAAGTTATGGCCGAAACAAGGTCATCCAGGGGCAAAACGGTCAATTAAAAATCGGTAAATATCATAAACATAGGAAATGACCCCAATAGTCGTTCCCCAAAAGTACGCGACCATATGACTTCATATGAAAAAGAAATAAATATTCTACGATCCTCCAATGCGTAGAATGTGGGTCGTTACATTCTCACCCCCTTAAGAAATTTCGCCTCCGAAATTCCTTAACTAAGAAACAAGTAATGGATCCCGCATGCCTACCAACCATTCACAACAATCAAACATACAAAATAACAAACAATTCTATCCTAGCATGCGGAAAACTAAACCGCATTTAGAATCTTACCAGGCAAAGAGTTTAGGATACGTCTTCCTAATGCTCTCCTCTATCTCCCAGGTACAGTCATTCTCATCCCACTGAACTTTGACTAGATCCACCGCTTTCCTTCGAAGTTGCTTCGTATCGTGCTCGACAATAGGAATCGGCTTGTGGTTCCCAACCGCCCCGGGTTCTACTTCGACATCATATCCAACTGATCAGGTGAAATAGTCACATCGGGGTCGTACACGAATTTCCTTAACTGGGAAATATAAAATACGTTGTGAACTCCCGCCATCTTGTTTGGTAATTCAACCTTATACGCAAAATTCACAACTTGTTCAAGAACTGGGAATGGACCAACAAATCTTTGTGCCAACTTTCCTCTCCTACCAATTCGAATAATATTCTTTAATGGAGAGATCTTGACAAATACTAAGTCACCAACGGAGAATTTCAATTCGCTTCTCCTTTTATCAGCATAACTCTTCTACCTATCTTGGGTAGCCTTCATTCGCTATTGAATGATCTTGATCTTGTCTGAGGTTTCTCTTATCACATCTGGCACAAGCACACATTTCTCACTAGTTTCTAACCAACATGACGGTGAGCGTCACGGTCTTCCGTACAATGCTTCAAATGGAGTCATACCAATGCTGGATTGGTAGCTATTATTATATGCAAACTCAAACAAATGCAAATGGTCATCGCATGATCCTCTAAAGTCCAATATACAAGCTCGCAAAAGATCCTCTAATACACGATTCACCCTCTCTGTTTGATCGTCTATTTGAGGATGATACGTGGTACTGAGATATAATTCTGACCCTAGAGCCTCTTGTAAGCTCTTCTAAAACCCACTAGTAAACAACAGGTCTCGGTCACTCACAATGCTTTTAGGTACTCCATGGAATCTCACTATCCATTTCATATACATTTCAGCCAAATTCACTGCTGTTCTATTCGACTTGACGGGTATAAACCTTGCACTCTTGGTCAGTCAGTCCACAATCACCCAATTGCTATCATGGTCCGATCTAGTCCTTGGTAACCCATCAACGAAATCCGCTGAGGCTTGTTCCCATTTCCATTCGGGAATTTCTAATGGTTGCAACAAACCACTAGGTTTCTTTTGCTCAGCTTTAACTAATTGGCAGTTCATACATTTGGATATAAACTTCCCATCGTCTCTTTTCATCCCTTACTAGTAGCAGGTCTACTTCATGTCTCGAAACATTTTGTTACCACCGGGTTGTATAGTCAGTTTTGAGTGATGACATTCTCTAAGTACTTCATCTCTCAATCCATTTACATTGGGCACAACTAGTCTCGCATTCTTTCTAAGCCATCCATCTCGATCAAGCCCATAATTGTTCATCTCCTCACTGTCTATACCCATCTCTAACTTGGAGAATATTTCCAATAAGTTAGGATCGTCTTTCTGACTGGAACCAATCCGCTCAACCAAAGTGGGTCTGATCGTCAAACTTGCTAACATCTCTGGATCCAATTCGCACTTTGGTCTGAAATCATACCGAGGGATATACTCCAGTTGCTTCCATTCAAGAAACATAGCTCCTAAACTGGCATGTCTTCTACTCAATGCATCAGCTACCACATTGCCCTTCCCTCGTGTATATGCGATATCAAAATCATAGGAAGCCAAGAATTCTAACCATCTCTGCTGACGGAGATTTAGATCCTTCTGAGAGAAAAGATACTTTAATGACTTATGATCAGTAAACAACTCGAATCTTTCTCCCAAGAGATAATGTCTCCACATCTTCAACGTGAACACGATCGCTGCCAATTCCAAATCGTGGGTAAGGTATCTTTTCTCATGTGGTTTCAGTTGCCGACTTGCATAAGCTACAACCCTACCTCCTTGCATCAACACAGCACCTAGTCTGGTACCACAGGCATCTGTGTATACTGTCATCTCTTCATTCCCTTTAGGAATGACTAACACTGGCGCACGCGTCAACTTTTCCTTTAGAATATTGAATGCATTTTCACAGCTTTCATTCCAAATGAAAGCTTGATTCTTCTTGGTCAACTGATTTAACGGTGCCGCTATCTTGGAGAAGTCTTTGATAAACTTGTGATAATATCCAGCTAATCCCAAGAAACTTCTTATGTTCGTTGCATTCTTGGGCATAGACCAATCTTGTACCATAGCCACCTTCATATGGTCCACGACAATACCATTCTCTAAAACAACATGGCCCAAGAATCTCACTTCCGTCCTCCAGAAGTGACACTTAGAAAACTTTGCTTTCAATTGGTGTTTTCTCATCACCTCCATCAGTATCCTCAAACGTTCCTTGTGTTCTTCCTCTATCCTCGAATAAACAAGTATATCGTCCACGAACACAAGAACAAACTTATTCAACTAATCTCTGAATACCCTATTCATAAGATCCACAAAATATGTCGGTGCATTGGTTAACCTGAATGGCATGACCAACCACTCATAAAATCCAGATGGAATCTGAAATGTCGTTTTAGCTATACTCTCAGCTTCCACTCTAAGCTAATGAAAACCTGTCGTGAGATCCAACTAGGAGATGAATCTTGTGCCACTCAACTGATCAAACAAACCATCTATCCGCGGTAGAGGATACTTATTCTTCCTCGTCACCTTATTTAACTCGCGGTAGTCCACACACAATCAAAGGGAACCATCTGCCTTGGTAGTAAACACAACTGGTGCTCCCCATTCAGAAACACTTCTTCTGATAAATCCCTTCTTCAAAAGATTGCTCACTTGCACCCCGAGCTCTCGCTGCTCCCTTGGCGCCATACGACGAAGTGGCATCACTATAGGTCTGGCATCTTTCACTAAATCAATACGGAACTCAATCTCTTGGTGTGGTGGAAGTCCGGTCATTTCCTCGAAGATATCCGGATACTGGCCAACAACGGGAATTCCTGCTAACTCGTCCTGTGGGATATCGAGGTAATTTAGAAAACTAGCCATCACCTCATCACTAGGCAGGCCACCAAACACTACCCTCCGCCCATCATCCGCCATAATAATAACCAAAAATCCCTCACAATCTACCACTACCCCATATCTTTGGAGCCAATCGACTCCCAAAATAATGCCAAACCTAGTAAAACCCAAAACAAAGCAATCACAATTAAACATGCATCCATGACTCGATAAAACCAAATTTCAACTAATCATGCTAAGGATAGTCGAACCACCAATCGGGTTTGTCACCGCTAAAGGTCTATCGACTATCTCAGGTTCCAATCCCAACCTATCTACCAGGTCACTAGATATAAAGGAACGGGAAGCCTCGGTATCAAACAGTACTCGAACAGGAACATCGTAAACAGAAAGCATACCTTGAATGACGACATTCTTTCCCTTCTCTACCGCAGTTGGGGCATTCGACGAAGAAGGAACAACATTAATAGCATATGCTTTCACAATCTGCTTTTCTTTAGGGGGTTGCGGGCACTTATCCTTGTGATGTCCCACTTGGCCGCAGTTAAATCACTTCCTATCCGCTGGCTTTGCTCGACATTCTTTAGCATAATGGCTCTTCTTACCACAGCTAAAGCACTCAATATCTTTCTTATTCTTCTTCTTCTGGCCATCCTTGGTCTGATTCTGCTTTCTCTTATTCTGAGAACCATTCTTGCCTCCACTGCTTGCTTGTGGCTTTGGCTCTTCTGCAGATGCAACCTCAGTCTTCGGCCTAGGGTATAGACTCTCTGATCTCAAAGCTTTCCCCACAATCGATTCAAACGTCTCATCGATGTGGTTAATAAGCCTTTCCCCTAAGTATCCATCCAAACCAGTTATAAACTTCTCGTTCTTCTTCTCGGCAGTATCTATAAGGGATAATCCATATTTCGATAAAGTATCGAACTCAGCAATATATTCCGAGACTGCCCTACCATTCTGCTTAAGCTCTAAGAACTTCCTAAACAATTTTTATTTCTGAGCAGCTGGGATAAACTTTTCAATGAATCGGGCCTTAAACTGATCCCATGTAACTTGATCCTCTGGGGTAGATGCCTTATTAGCATTCCACCAATTCATCGCCCGTCCTTGCAGCTGACGGGATGCTAGCTTTCTCTTCATCGCATCCTCGATACCCAAATCTTTGAAGATGCGCTCACAGCTATCAAGCCAATCCTGAACTTCTGTAGTTGATTCCGTTCCGTGGAACGGCTTCCCACCAAGACTAGTGTAGTCTTTACAGAGCTTGACGAAATCGGCCGTAGGCACCTGCACTGCTGCACCACCACCGTTAGCAGCATCAGGAACTGCTCTCTGAACGTCTCTAAACATCTCTCTCATGAAGTCGGTGAACATCGTCCTCATATCAGGAGCATTTCCATTATTGGCTCCTCTACCAGTAGCCCTCGGATATTGGCTCATCATTCAATCTGTAAAGAGAAAATGATTAACCATCTCTTCAGTGGTGCCAGTGCAGTGCGACTCCATCCTTAGATAAACTAATAATATATATATATAGCTTTTGAAAACCAAATTATCACAAATACGCGCTCTCATATATGTACTGTCAGTCCCTGGTGTCTTTCCCTAGGTTAACTACGCAACCTAGAGCTCTAATACCAAATGTGACGGCCCACACCGCACCAGCCGACATTTCCCTTAAATGCGTTGTACTGATGCCCAACCAGCATGGGACGGTTGCCAAAAGAAAATGAAAGGAAAGGGGTTTAAAGCGATGAATCAATACAAGGAACCTGTAGCATATCTCACAGCACATGTAATAAAATATAATAATAACATACTTTGACATAAAACAGGCAAGACAGTGCATAGGCTGAAAATTAAAATCATAGCAGTGGAAAATCCAAATACAGCTTATGTTCCACTTCATCATTATTACAACTTTAAAACTATCTCTAAAGCAAAAGAAAGGAAAGGTACACTACTAATGCCCAAAGTAGTGACCAACAGCGACACAGGGAGAATGTATAGAGAATAGTACGTGTAAGCCTCCAGCTCGTCTCCGGACAGCTACTCGTGCATAACTAGGTAACCTGTCTCTAGTCTGCCCGTTTAAGAGCACCCAGAGTAATAAGAAGAGACATAAAACTCTGGGTTAGACAAAAGTCTGGTATGAGTGATAAGCAGCAAAACAGAACAATAATAGGTATACTAAACCATACCTGAACCTGGACCTGCAAACAAAGAGTTAACACAACAAGATGCACAATACTCTAGGCAACACTAACTGAGACGACCCCATTTCCAGTACAGACGGAGACAAGGGTAATCTTTGGAATATAACACAGAAACAGATAATAGCAGGACAGAAATAAATAAATACACCAGATAATGAACAATAGAATATACTGGATAAAAGTAATCATCAGAGTTACACAGTATACAGGATCTTACTTAGTACAAATACAGTTCAGCTAGACATAAATGTCTACAGCGGAAAACAAACAAAATATGTACAATAGGAGCTGAACAGCATAAAAAGAGATAAATGATAGAATCCATCTTCAGCTCCAACTATCCAGAGAAAGAACCAGCCAAACCTGAATACAAGGCTGCCCGTGTAGAAAAAGGGGCACCCGAGTTTGAAAGTGAAACAAACTATGAGTCAGTCATGGGACTGGTATGAGAAATCTATTCAACATATTTAATATATGGCTAATCACAGGACCATGCCACTTTCGTGGAACGGGTTTACTCCATCGGATTGCCAGTGCTTTTAAAACAAATCTTTCTTTTAAACAACGCAATGCATTTTATAAAAATGAAGCCGTTATAAGACTCAGTTCCCATCACACAATGCAATGCAAACCGGAGGATAGAGTTTTTACCTTATAACGACCAAGATATGCTTGATACGAATAAAACAAAGGCATTTGATATTATTGTTAGTGTTTATATGTTTCAAAACAATTGAATCATAACTATCAATCATAGACGGCATTAATCCCCCATACCACTATGTCGCCATATATAGGTATACAATCAAAATCGCACAGACACGTATTTGGAAATTGGATTTCCGTCATGAACCAAGGCAAAAGATAGTCCTTACCGAATTCGTGACTCTCTAGCCCGAGCCACAGGATCAGAACGCATCAACCCTTTAGATCGTCAGGGCCGGTCCACCGATTTGGATTATTATGCCTGAACAATACGTTTCCCCGCCCTTTGGGGCGTAAACGAGCCAACGAATGACTCCATCGGACCCGGATCGTCCGATCAAACCGAGGCGCCTCGCAACAGCAACAACCACACAGGTGAAAAGTATATAAATGTCAGGGCTGGTAGGTCACTGACACCACCCTAGCTAGAAAGAAACGCATGCCCTCCCTGAGGTCCTTCTCCCATTTCTGGTTCATACCGGGGTGTGAGGCTCACGAATTCACATTATACACAAAACTACGCCACACAGGCGGTGCTTTGATCATCACCACAAGACTTTGCTTTTCAACAGAAGCCCTGATCATTTGCCACTTAGGCATGCCACACTAGCAATTCATGCCATGCGACTAGTGTCCATCGATATACAACCTCTAAGCTCGTACGTTTCAGAGAAGGGCGTTAAGCAAAAGAATAAATTCTCTGCTGCCAAACAGATGTATATTTAATAGAGATCAATCAACACAGAATAAAATCCAATGTCAGACACACAGTCCATTTACAAGTCCGTTCTGGGTCTGAACGAAACCGGAGGCACTTAATACCTCGCAAACCCATCGATCACCACGTACGTCTGGACGATCACCACTCATTATCCATATTTCGGGATGCCTCCCAATCAGGACCTTGGTTACCATCCAAACGAGATGAAGATCTCCGGTCTTCGACCATCGTCGTCATCTTCGATTTATTATCTTCGATTCAGTTATTCAGAATGGGAAAAACCCGGTCTTTCTGAGCAACTCGCGTATATAATAAACAAGTGCAACACTAACATATACACGCATCATTTCAATTCATTAGTCACTAACCGTAAATCAGTAAGAGAACGATTTCCCAAATATTAACCCCGAAGGTCGAAACCAACATCAGATCAACACTCAGGAAACCATTCGACTTAGCCAACCTTCAATTAATTTCTAAATCACATGCATACTATTAATAATATTTTATAACGATTTATCGCTATTTTTATTTATTTTAAAATAGCCAATTTATTCAAAACGACGTTTCGGGCCATAACGTGACCGTGGCGCTGTTTTTCTTCAGATTTGATTTACACATATCTGAAAATCTAACCATTGGATCTTCACAAAATTTACATCATTAGAAAGATCTTTTCAAAACGAATCCAACGGTTCCAGTTTCGGGAAAATCCGACGGTCGGATCTCTCGGTATAATCGTTTGAAGTTTCGATTTCAAAATATGAACTGCAGCATCGTTATTCGATTAAATATAATTATATTTATATATATATAAAAATATAATCGTTTCTGGGCTGTTTTTCTTCAGATTTGAATTAAACATTCCAGACAATCCAACCGTTGGATTTTTACAAAGTTGGTGCCGTTGGAAAGATTTTTCCAAAGCGAACCCAACGGTTGCGATTTCGGGAAAATCCGATGGTCTGATCTTCCGGTATCATCGTTTGAAAACACGGTTTCAAAATACGAACTGCACGGCCACGTTTCATTTTAATTTTATTTATATTTACATAATTATATAATTATAGTTCTTTCAAAAATTCCTGTATTGTTTCCACTTCTAATATTTCACTAACGCCTTTAAATTATGGAAAATTTCGCCATAACCTCCTTTGTACGGGAGGGGCTGGGAAAATTCCCAAATAGCCACACAGGCGTCTCATGTCAAAAAGAAAAAGAAAAAGCCAAGCGGCTAGCCAACAGGCTCATAAAATCATCACCCAACAAAACAGTAAATGTGTACCTATTTGTCGGGCACAAAATTTTATTCCTCTTCTCTAGCCCCTTTGCTATAACCTGTTCAAATAAATATGCATGTACAGATATACAGTTCTTATCAGTTATCATTTTCCATTCAACTTCTTGTTTGATTCCATTTGGTTTAAAAGCATCATTCATTCTAATGTTACATGCATAGGCAAAAATCATATCATTAGCTAATTAAGGAATATTTCAACTCATGCATATTTATTTGAACGAGTGGCTATTTTTTAACTCTTCACATTTCAACAATTCATGTATATAATAAAAATGTGATTTTTATTGTAAAACAATTCATTTCAAAACACTATTATTTTATATAGTTTATATAGGTGATAAAAATAGGATTTTTTATTGTAAAACAATTTATTTCAAAACAGGGTTATTTTATACATTTCATATTGATGTTAAAAATGGGATTTTTATTATAAAACAATTTCTTTCAAAATATAAATACCATTCAACACATGAATTTCAATCCAACGAATGAATATCGATTCAACACATGAAGCTTTTCTATAGTTTATATATATAGATAAAAAATGTGAGTTTTATATTTAAAACACGAATACCATTCAATGCATGAATTTCAATTCAACGAATGAATATCGATTGAACACATGAAGGTTTTCTATTCAACGAATAAATATAGTTTCAGCAAATGAAAATAATTCAAACACATGAACATTATTCAAAATTTCGGCAGCATAACGGCAGGGTAGTTAAAACCGGGACCGTCCCTAGTACGACTCCTCGCTCTACCTTAAAACCTCGCGGTTTTTGACAATGGAGATCATGCATCTAGTTCGCACGCAGGCGGCATGTATATATTTATTTCATTTCCACAAACTAATCCTATGTGGTTTCAACCAAATATTTCTCAACCACAAATGGGTATTTTTCAACCACAATCAATCAATATCAACCACAAACAATCCCAAACAACCATTCGCTATCAATCAATTTTCACACCAATCACAACCAATAAATATCGTCCATGGTTTGTGGACGAGGGGCGTATATATATATATATATATATATATATATATATATTTATATATTAACACACACAGCAATTCACTTCTATTTCAACACATATATAATTTTTACAATGCATATATAACTTATACATCGAACATACAACTTATACAACGCTTATACAAGAGGTGTACAACGCTTATATAACTCATACATCGACTATATAATTTATACATCGTCGTTTTCCATATTGTTTGTAAATTAGAAATCTTACATTGGGTTCCACTCCACCAAAAATAGCAAAAGGCTCAGAAAAATATGCGGTCTCTTCTAAAATATAGAAGACGTCCTCACGGGTACACTGTCTCTTGTTTCACTGAATTTCGACCACATAGCAAAAAGATATGATTTTTCAAAGTTTGCAACACTTTAAAGTGTGAAAATCAGTTGAAAATAAACAAGGTCGTACCTTTCAAAAGTTGTTCAAAACTAGGTATGGATTTATCGCGAAATCCGCTGACCTAGATGACGATCAGAGAGTTGGACGTCGACGAGGGGAGTGAGGCGCGTCCAGGGGTGGTGGTCGGAGATGGTTCGGTGGTCGGAGCGAGGCGGGGCGGCGGGTTGAAGCGTCGAACTTCTCAGGGCTTGTTCTCGTCGATGGGGGCACGAGGCGGAGCGAGACTGGGGTTGATTTGAAGAGGGGCGAAGGGGCTTTCGAGGGAAGGTGGTGGCGCGGCCTGGTTTCGCCTGTGGCGGCCGGAAAACGAGGGGGAAGGGAGGAGCTACAGGCGTCGTTCAATCGCTGGAGCGATGGGGTCTTTTTTGATTTTTTTTAATAATGAATGGAATTTTGTGATTGGTCGATATATATTTAATTTAAAAATAGGGTTTTTCTTAAACGAACTCCTTTTCAAACCCAACGACTGTCGCCCCTAGCTAATTGCCCCCATCCCAGACACAATGCGATATGTTTCGTAGGCCAATTCGACTATTACAGTCAGTTATTCTTCAAATTAAAATATAAAACTTTCAATATTTAATTTGAACGTACATTTCAATTTGCCAGGGCCACAAACTGATTCGAAAAATTCCAGAAAAATAAATCTAGCTATGTTTTGACGATACGGTCCCAACAAAACTAGTTTCGTCGAATTCTGATACTGTTTGCAAAAAGGCCCATTTCTGGTCGATCCAATTTAACTATAATTGATCAAAACACGTTTTCTTTTGCCACGCTCACATACTAGCTTCAAAAATTATGAAATTTGAAACCTAACAATAACTTTACATCTCGGATCCAACAAAAGTGGTTTCGTCGAATTCCGAGGTCGTGTGCAAAATGGCCAATTTTACGGGCTATATAAATTCCATAGCGACCTTTCTGAAAATTCATTCGGCCATAACTTTTGCTTTCCGCTATGAAAATTCGATTTTTCAGATTCGTTAGAAAGGTATTCACTAACAGATTTAAATATTTTTGGTTTCACTAAAATCCGTTTTGTTTTGCACCCGGTACAGTCCGACAAAGTTTGAATTCAATTTTTGAAACTGCAGCGCCATTTCAGGCCTTGTTTATAATGATAATTAATTATATTCGTTTTCAATGGTCGATTCAACTCACTTTTCATCTCTATTATTTAAAATATTTATTTTAAATATTTAAAATCCATTATTTCAGCCAATTTAAAAAAATTTAATTGGTTCAGATTTTCGGGGTCGTTACAATCTCCCCCACTTAAAACTTTTCGTCCTCGAAAAGGAACAAAGTCGAAAGTGGTTTGATAAATCTACAATCACACAACACAACAACCAATCCAATTTTTTCAACTTTTCAAAAATATACTAATCAATTTCTATACTCTTTTTTTTTAAATCATTCAGACTATAGAATTTAAAAGTGCACATCCATGGAAAGAAAATAACAACAGAGTAGAGAATTAAATGGTAATGCAAAGTAGGGTAAATGTACCTTGCACCAGAGTCAATCTTAGATATCTACTCGGCATCTGGGATAGGCTTTCTGAATGCTCTCCTCAGTTTCCCAAGTACAATCTCGCGGATCTCCACTCCATTGCACTTTGACTAAGTGGACCTTCTTGTTCCTCAGCTCTTTGGATTCTTTGTCGATAATCTTTAGCGGCTCTCTTCTCACAGCTAATTCTGGAGTAATTTCAATATCCTGCTGAGCTGCTTCTTCGACGATCAATTCTGGATCATGAACGTGCTTTCGAAGTTGAGATATGTGAAATACATCATGAACTCCAGGCAACCAATCTGGCAATTTAACCCTATAAGCGAGAGTCCCGATCCGTTCCAGAATAGGAAACGGACCAATGAATTTGGGCGCCAACTTTCCAGTTTTACCGAACCGTATTACTCCTCTCATCGGCGATACTTTCAAATATACATAGTCGTCAACAGCAAAGGATATATCTCTTCTTCTTCTATCGGCATAGCTCTTTTGTCGGCTTTGAGCGGCGAGTAATCGCTTCTTAATAAAATCGACTTTGTCGGCAGCTTCTCGAATCATATCGGGACCCAACACGAGTCTATTACCGGGTTCGACCCAACAAGCAGGAGATCGGCACGGTTTACCATACAACGCTTCGAATGGCGACATTGTCAGGCTCGCCTGGTAACTGTTGTTATATGAGAATTCAGCCAAATGCAGATGGTCTTCCCACGACCCACCAAAATCTATAACACAAGCCCGCAATAGATCTTCTAAAATACGATTCACCCTATCAGTCTGACCGTCTGTCTGAGGATGATAAGCGGTGCTCAAATTCAACTTCGTTCCCAGCTCGACTTGAAATGCTTCCCAGAATTTGCTAGTGAATATTGTATCTCTATCACTGACTATACTGAGCGGCACTCCATGTAGTCTAACTATTTCCCTGAAGTATATCTGCGCCAGACTCTGGGCAGTTCTGTTTGATCTGACAGGTATGATATGGGCGGTCTTCGTGAAGCGATCTACGATCACCCAAATATTGTCATTCCCTTTTCTGGTTCTGGGCAGACCATCAATGAAATCTATAGAAATATGTTCCCACTTCCAACCAGGAACTTCTAGTGGTTGTAACAATCCAGCCAATTTCTGTTGGTCGCTCTTGACTAGTTGGCAAGTAGGGCATCGGCTAACATATATTGAAACATCTCTTTTCATAGCCTTCCACCAGAATGTTCGTTTGAGATCGTTATACATTTTGGCCACACCAGGATGGATACTCAGCTTGGAATTGTGACACTCGTCTAACACTTCCCTTTTTAAATCTAGCATGTCAGGAACACAAATCCTTCCTTTCAACCTCAAGGTCTCGTCGTTATCTATTTGGAAACACGAGGGTTCGCCTTTCTGAATCCTTTTAATCATAACCTTAATAAAGTTATCCTCCTTTTGAAGAATAGATATTTTGTCAAACAAGGAAGTCGTGATAATAAAGCTGGCGATCATTACATTCTTTCGGCTCAGCGCATCGGCCACGACATTGGCTTTCCCTGGAGTATATATAATTTCAAAGTCATATGCTGCGAGAAACTCTAGCCAACGTTGCTGCCTCAGATTCAGGTCTTTTTGAGTGAACAGATACTTTAGCGATTGGTGATCTGTAAACAGTTCAAATCTCTCACCCAGAAGATAGTGCCTCCAGATTTTCAAAGCGAACACAATAGCCAATAACTCAAGATCATGGTTTACATAGTTCTTCTTGTGCGGCTTCAGTTGACGGCTAGCATAAGCAATCACTTGACCCCTTTGCATTAACACTGCGCCAAGGCCTTCTCTAGAAGCATCAGTCCAGAGTTTTAAATCCTGGTTGCCATCGATGATGGTTAACACTGGAGCAGTCGTTAGTCTTAACTTTAGCTCTTTAAAAGCCTCTTCACTTTCTGGAGTCCATTTGAATTTAGAGTGCTTCTTTGTAAGCTTCGTTAAATAAATAGATATCTTTGAAAAGTTTTTAACGATCTTCCGATAATAGCTAGCCAATCCGAGAAAGCTATGGACTTCAGTGGGGGTACTGGGTTGTTTCCAATTCTGAATAGCTGTGATTTTTCTTGGATCCACAACAATTCCTTCTTTCGATACGACATGGCCCAGAAATTTCACTTCATCTTGCCAGAATATACATTTGGAAAACTTTGCTTTCAACACATTTCTTCTGAGGATTTCCAGAACCTGTTCCAAATGCTTTTCGTGTTCGGCCTTTGATTTAGAGAAGATTAAAATATCGTCAATGAAGACCAGAACAAATTTATTCAAAACCCCTCTGAACACTCTATTCATCAGATCGACGAAGTAAGCTGGAGCGTTACATAAGCCAAACGGCATTACTAACCACTCGTAGAATAAGTCGGGACCTCTGAATGCTGTCATTGGAACACACTCTTTGGCAATTCGAAGTTGATGGAAGCCTGTAGCTAGGTCCATCCTTGAGAATACTTGTGCGCCATTTAATCGATCCAACAAATCATCTATCCATGGCAATGGATATTTGTTCTTTATTGTTTGTTTGTTCAGATCACGATAATCCACACATAGACGTAGAGTACCGTCAGATTTCGGGACAAAGACCACTGCTGCACCCCAATCAGAGAAACTAGGCCTAATCAGACCCTTCCATACTAGCTGTCGTGTTTGATTGTCTAATTCCTCTTTCTATTTCAAGGAAATTCTTCGAATAGCGTGAACTACCGGCCTTGCATTCAGAATTAAAGCAATTTTGAAATCTATTTCTCTCTGCGGAGGTAAGCGAACAACTTCTTCAAACACATCCGCATAATTTTTGACGACAGGAATGTCTTTGATGAGGTCAGGAATATTCTCTGTGATTTCAGGGACATTTTCTATTTGAGCTGGAGAAACATTCAAAGCTGCCCAGAAGTCTTTTCTATTAGCATTCTGACCTTCACAGGGAATGGTTATATAATCACCTGATTTAATCTTGGCCTTTACGACTCTGTCGGCGCATTTAACTTCAGCTTCATATTTGGTCAACTAGTCTAACCCTAAGATAAGATCAAACTCTTTAAAATTCATGACGACTGCGATGGTAGGAAACCGATAACGAGAAAAAGAAACCGGTACTCCACAAACCCAACTGAGATCAATGGAACCCCCAACCGGATTCTGGACAGTCATTGGTTCATTCAGCTTTTTCAAATTCAAATTCAGTTTCTTAGCTGCATCCTTTGCAATGAAGCTTCGTGACGCGCCTGTGTCAAACAGTACTTTGACTGGAATATCTTTGACAGTAAGTGTGCCTTCTAATACATCTGGCCTTTCCTGAGTAGCTGAGGGTGCTGAAGTTTCTTCCATTTCATTCACTTGTACCATCCCAGGCTTCTTTAAGAGCCAGCAATCCTTTGCCAGATGTCCAATCTGATGGCATTTACTGCAACCCTTTTTTTCTTGAAAATTCTCCTTGGATTTAGATCCACTCTGTATTCATTTCTTGAGAGATCGACCACTTATCGAGAGATGTCCTTGCCTATTGCAGTTAGAGCATACAGTTGTCGCTACTGGCCCCTTCTCAGATTTAGCCCTTTTTCTCTTGGCACTGGGCTTCTTATTGGCCTCAGACCTCGTACTGGCTTCAGGAATATTAGTTTCCGAATCTGCTTTGTCACTAGAATAGACTTCTTCTTCGTCGCTTAACATTCCTTTCTTATGGAGATCTTCATACTGATAAGCCATATAAATCATTTCAGAAAAAGGAAGCTTCACATTCCTCAGTACACTATTCTGATATCTCCTTTGCAGGCCATGAATAAATCTCAGATTTTTTCTCTTTGGATCTTGAATCAGATGAGGAGCAAAGTGAGCAAGTTCGTTGAATTTCTTATGATATTCTGGGATGGTCGTATCACCTTGTATCAAATAAGAAAATTCATCACATAATCGCTCGGTTGCTTCGGGAGGAGTAAATCTTCCTAGGAAAATCTCTTTGAATCTATCCCAGGTGATATCACCTTCTGGATTATCTTTGATGATTGTTTCCCACCATATTAAAGCTTCTCCATTTAGCGCCCAAGATGCTACTAATCTTTTATGGTCGTCTCTCAACTGGAAACGCTCAAATATTCTTTCTGCAGAGCTCACCCAAGCTTGAGTTTGAATAATAGATTCATTGCCCGAGAATTGTGCTCCACCCAGATTTTGATATCTCTTAAATAGAGCCTATAGATCGGGTTCTGCATTTCTCCTATTTCTGACACTCATTTTTCTAGTAGTTCTGCAAACAGCAGATCAAGTGTCAGGTCACAGAAAAGATATTTTAAAATATAGAAACACCTACTTCAATGTAAATGTGTCTATCGAGGTGTAATTTCTTTCTGCTTTACTCATACTAGGATATTACTGATCCTATCTGTATAGAGTTACCCATCCTAGAACACTACTGGTTCTATTTCTGACGAGTTCGTTCAAATGTTATATTCCAGAACTAAGCTTAACCAAAGCTCTGATACCACGTTGAGACGACCCCATTTCCCGTACAGACGGAGACAAGGGTAATCTTTGGAATATAACACAGAAACAGATAATAGCAAGACAGAAATAAATAAATACACCAGATAATGAACAATAGAATATACTGGATAAAAGTAATCATCAAAGTTACACAGTATACAGGATCTTACTTAGTACAAATATAGTTCAGCTAGACATAAATGTCTACAGCGGAAAACAAACAAAATATGTACAATAGGAGCTGAACAGTATAAAAAGAGATAAATGATAGAATCCATCTTCAGCTCCAACTATCCAGAGAAAGAACCAGCCAAACCCGAATACAAGGCTGCCCGTGTAGAAAAAGGGGCACCCGAGTTTGAAAGTGAAACAAACTACAAGTCAGTCATGGGACTGGTATGAGAAATCTATTCAACACATTTAATATATGGCTAATCACAGGACCACGCCACTTTCGTTGAACGGGTTTACTCCATCGGATTGCCAGTGCTTTTAAAACAAATCTTTCTTTTAAACAACGCAATGCATTTTATAAAAATGAAGCCGTTATAAGACTCAGTTCCCATCACACAATGCAACGCAAACCGGAGGATAGAGTTTTTACCTTATAACGGCCAAGATATGCTTGATACGAATAAAACAAAGGCATTTGATATTATTGCTAGTGTTTATATGTTTCAAAAACAATTGAATCATAACTATCAATCATAGACGGCATTAATGCCCCATACCACTATGTCGCCATATATAGGTATACAATCAAAATCGCACAGTCACGTATTTGGAAATTGGATTTCCGTCATGAACCAAGGCAAAAGAAAGTCCTTACCGAATTCGTGACTCTCTAGCCCGAGCCACAGGATTAGAACGCATCAACCCTTTAGATCGTCAGGGCCGGTCCACCGATGTGGATTATTATGCCTGAACAATATGTTTCCCCACCCTTTGGGGCGTAAACGAGCCAACGAATGACTCCATCGGACCCAGATCGTCCGATCAAACCGAGGCGCCTCGCAACAGCAACAACCACACAGGTGAAAAGTATATAAATGTCAGGGCTGGTAGGTCACTGACACCACCCTAGCTAGAAAGAAACGCATGCCCTCCCTGAGGTCCTTCTCCCGTTTCTGATTCATACAGGGGTGTGAGGCTCGCGAATTCACATTATACACAAAGCTACGCCACACAGGCGGTGCTTTGATCATCACCACAAGACTTTGCTTTTCTACAGAAGCCCTGATCATTTGCCACTTAGGCATGCCACACTAGCAATTCATGCCATGCGACTGATGTCCATCGATATACAACCTCTGAGCTCAAACGTTTCAGAGAAGGGCGTTAAGCAAAAGAATAAATTCTCCGCTGCCAAACAGATGTATATTTAATAGAGATCAATCAACACTGAATAAAATCCAATGTCAGACACACAGTCCATTTACAAGTCCGTTCTGGGTCTGAACGAAACCGGAGGCACTTAATACCTCGCAAACCCATCGATCACCACGTACGTCTGGACGATCACCACTCATTATCCATATTTCGGGATGCCTCCCAATCAGGACCTCAGTTACCATCCAAACGAGGTGAAGATCTCCGGTCTTCGACCATCGTCTTCATCTTCGATTTATTATCGTCGATTCAGTTATTCAGAATGGGAAAAACCCGGTCTTTCTGAGCAACTCGCGTATAAAATAAACAAGTGCATCATTAACATATACACGCATCATTTCAATTCATTAGTCATTAACCGTCAATCAGTAAGAGAACGATTTCCCAAATATTAACCCCGAAGGCCGAAACCAACATCAGATCAACACTCAGGAAACATTCGACTTAGCCAACCGTCAGTTAATTTCTAAATCACATCCATATTGTTAATAATATTTTATAACGATTTATCGCTATTTTTATTTATTTTGAAATAGCCAATTTATTCAAAACGACGCTTCGGGCCATAACGCGACCGTGGCACTGTTTTTCTTCAGATTTGATTTACACATATCTGAAAATCTAACCGTTGGATCTTCACAAAATTTACATCATTAGAAAGATCTTTTCAAAACGAATCCAACGGTTCCAGTTTCGGGAAAATCCGACGGTCGGATCTCCCGGTATAATCGTTTGAAGTTTCGATTTCAAAATACGAACTGCAACGCCGTTATTCGATTAAATATAATTATATATATATATATATAAATAAAAATATAATCGTTTCTAGCGCTGTTTTCTTCAGATTTGAATTAAACATTCCAGACAATCCAACCGTTGGATTTTTACAAAGTTGGTGCCGTTGGAAAGATTTTTCCAAAGCGAACCCAACGGTTGCGATTTCGGGAAAATCCGATGGTCGGATCTCCCGGTATCATCATTTGAAAACACGGTTTCAAAATACGAACTGCACAGCCACGTTTCGTTTTAATTTTATTTATATTTATATAATTATATAAATATAGTTCATTCAAAAATTCCTATATTGTTTCCACTTCTAATATTTCACTAACACCTTTAAATTTTGGAAAATTTCGCCATAACCTCCTTTGTACGGGAGGGGCTGGGAAAATTCCCAAATAGCCACACGGGCGTCTCATGTCAAAAAGAAAAAGAAAAAGCCAAGCGGCTAGCCAACAGGCTCATAAAATCATCACCCAACAAAACAGTTAATGAGTACCTATTTGTCGGGCACAAAATTTTATTCCTCTTCTCTAGCCCCTTTTCTATAACCTGTTCAAATAAATATGCATGTACAGATATACAGTTCTTATCACTTATCATTTTCCATTCAACTTCTTGTTTGATTCCATTTGGTTTAAAAGCATCTTCATTCTAATGTTACATGCATAGGCAAAAATCATATCTTTAGCTAATTAAGGAATATTTCAACTCAAGCATATTTATTTGAACGAGTGGCTATTTTTAACTCTTCACATTTCAACAATTCATGTATATAATAAAAATGTGATTTTTATTGTAAAACAATTCATTTCAAAACACTATTATTTTATATTGTTTATATAGGTAATAAAAATAGGATTTTTTATTGTAAAACAATTTATTTCAAAACAGGGTTATTTTATACATTTCATATTGATGTTAAAAATGGGATTTTTATTATAAAACAATTTCTTTCAAAATATGAATACCATTCAACACATGAATTTCAATCCAACGAATGAATATCGATTCAACACATGAAGGTTTTCTATAGTTTTTATATATAGATAAAAAATGTGATTTTTATATTTAAAACACGAATACCATTCAACGCATGAATTTCAATTCAACGAATGAATATCGATTCAACACATGAAGGTTTTCTATTCAATGAATAAATATAGTTTCAGCAAATGAAAATAATTCAAACACATGAACATTATTCAAAATTTCGGCAGCATAACGACAGGGTAGTTAAAACCGGGACCGTCCCTAGTACGGCTCCTCGCTCTACCTTAAAACCTCGCGGTTTTTGACAATGGAGATCATGCATCTAGTTCGCACGCAGGCGGCATGTATATATTTATTTCATTTCCACAAACTAATCCTATGTGGTTTCAACCAAATATTTCTCAACCACAGATGGGTATTTTTCAACCACAATCAATCAATATCAACCACAAACAATCCCAAACAACCATTCGCTATCAATCAATTTTCACACCAATCACAACCAATAAATATCGTTCATGGTTTGTGGACGAGGGGCGTGTGTATATATATATATATATACAACAATTCACTTCTATTTCAACACATATATAATTTTTACAACGCATATATAACTTATACATCGAACATACAACTTATACAATGCTTATACAAGAGGTGTACAACGCTTAAATAACTCATACATCGACTATATAATTTATACATCGTCGTTTTCCATATTGTTTATAAATTAGAAATCTCACATTGGGTTCCACTCCACCAAAAATAGCAGAAGGCTCAGAAAAATATGCGGTGTCTTTTAAAATGTAAAAGACGTCCTCACAGGTCCATTGTCTCTTGTTTCACTGAATTTTAACCACATAGCAAAAAGATATGATTTTTCAAAGTTTGCAACACTTTAAAGTGTGAAAATCAGTTGAAAATAAACAAGGTCGTACCTTTCAAAAGTTGTTCAAATCTAGGTATGGATTTATCGCGAAATTCGCTGACCTAGATGACGATCAGGGAGTTGGACGTCGACGAGGGGAGTGAGGCGCGTCCAGGGGTGGTGGTCGGAGGTGGTTCGGTGGTCGGAGCGAGGCGGGGCGGCGGGTTGAAGCGTCGAACTTCTTAGGGCTTGTTCTCGTCGATGGGGGCACGAGGCGGAGAGAGGCTGGGGTTGATTTGAAGAGGGGCGAAGGGGCTTTCGAGGGAAGGTGGTGGCGCGGCCTGGTTTCGCCTGTGGCGGCCGGAAAACGAGGGGGAAGGGAGGAGCCACAGGCGCCGTTCAATCGCTGGAGCGACGGGGTCTTTTTTGATTTTTTTTTAAATAATGAATGGAATTTTGTGATTGGTCGATATATATTTAATTTAAAAATAGGTTTTTTCTTAAACGAACTCCTTTTCAAACCCAACGACTGTCGCCCCCAGCTAATTGCCCCCATCCCAAACACAATGGGATATGTTTCGTAGGCCAATTCAACTGTTACAGTCTGTTATTCTTCAAATTAAAATATAAAACTTTCAATATTTAATTTGAACGTACATTTCAATTTGCCAGGGCCACAAACTGATTCGAAAAATTCCAGAAAAATAAATCTAGCTATGTTTTGACGATACGGTCCCAACAAAACAAGTTTCGTCGAATTCTGAGACTGTTTGCAAAAAGGCCCATTTCTGGTCGATCCAATTTAACTGTAATTGATCAAAACACGTTTTCTTTTGCCACACTCACATACTAGCTTCAAAAATTATGAAATTTGAAACCTAGCAATAATTCACATCCCGGATCCAACAAAAGTGGTTTCGTCGAATTCCGAGGTCGTATGCAAAATGGCCAATTTCACGGGCTATATAAATTCTATAGCGACCTTTCTGAAAATTCATTCGGCCATAACTTTTGCTTTCCGCCGTGAAAATTCGATTTTTCAGATTCGTTAGTAAGGTATTCACTAATAGATTTAAATATTTTTTGTTTCACTAAAATCCGTTTTGTTTTGCACCCGGTACAGTCCGACAAAGTTTGAATTCAATTTTTGAAACTGCAGCGCCATTTCAGGCCTTGTTTATAATTATAATTAATTATATTCGTTTTGAATGGTCGATTCAACTCACTTTTCATCTCTATTATTTAAAATATTTATTTTAAATATTTAAAATCCATTATTTCAGCCAATTAAAAAAATTTAAATTGGTTCAGATTTTCTGGGTCGTTACACTAACACAGGGTGTGAAAATAACGGGGGAAGGGTTGTGCATGTCATAGTGATGGCAGACGATCAAGCATAGCAACCATCCTCATATCTCTCACTCAGTGCACAAAGCATACGATATCCACAACTTTGATCACCCTGCATCCTTACTATGATCACTCTGCCCCATGGGGTCATAACGGCTCCACTGCACTGATCCATAGTCACTAATCCTTTGCTATGTCCACTCTGCCCCATGGAATCATAATGACTCCACTGCACTGGCTCATAGCCTTGCTACGATCACTCTGCCCCATGGAGTAGTGACTACCCCACTGCACTGATCCATAGCCTAACATCCATCTCGGTGGTGAATCAAAGTTATGGACGTCAGCAACTCCTTAGCACACGTCTCGCAGCAAAGCCCAACTCATGAAGTTAACTTGTTGGTTCGCAACTGGATCCTGAGTACAAGCTTCCTATTTGGACTACCTTTGCATCTCGGGTTTTTTGTCATCACTGAATCGGTCTTCTTCTTTCTTCCCTCGGTTCGGTTCGGTCGTCCCATCGATTCGTGATCGGTTCTCCAGGTCGGCTCGTGACCAAGCTTCACAGTTCGAGCGTGAACTTCCTCCCTCGGTTCGGTCCTACTCATTCGTGGCTTCCGGTTCGGTTCGTGTGCACCCACTGGGTTTGGGTCGGGCTCCTCAATTCGTGATGTCTTCTTTGGAGCATCGGTTCGTGACTTCCACTTTAGATCGGCTCGGGGTATGCGAAGCGTGAGCGGTTCAGGGTCAAGCCTTCTAGCCCTAGCAGGCGGTTCATGATACACCCAGGCGAGCGGGTCTGGGTCAGTTCGGGGGTAAAGAGCGGGTCGGTTCGGGTGGGGCGATCTGATCCGGTCCTCTGCATATTTTCCTGCAACTCTTCCAGCGACTGTTTTACACCATTTGATGGCGTTTTCAACCATCCTAACTTTTTTAATCAATCACTAAGCATACCATACAGTCATAGCAACATGTATAATCAACCACAAACTCCAAAACAACAATATGATGTGTTAAAATACATCAAACATACCTATAACCCATATTTTCCCCTTAATCCCCCTTAATCATGTTTAAGCATACAATTAGCAAAACTTATCCAAATTAGCCTAAATTTCTAAAAGATCCCTAAAATAATATTTTAAAATTTTACAAATTTTTCCAGATTTTTCTGAGTTGTAATTTCACTAATTATCACTAATCACCCCTAATTAACTTTAATTAGTGAAAAACAATGCAAATCATTCACCTTAGCCATAAATTAATCTTAGATATGAAAATATCTCTTATTTAGGTTGAATCTCTATGACACACAGCAGCTCTTGTCCTAATTTAATGCTAATTTGGCTTGATTAGGCTAAAACTTGATTCAATGGTGATTTGGGATGTATTTAGAAAGTGGAGGCCATTGTTAGGGTTAGTGAAATGTTTTAGGCGACTGAAAAATGAAATAAATTTTTTTCCTAACTGTCCTCAGCCTCCCCATAACCCTAATCCCGAAATGGGTTAAGGGCCCTCTTACTTATCACCCTAATTAAGCACGGTTAAGCTGTTTTTCACCTTCTAAACCTTGTTCCAGCCATATCTCCCAAACGTTGAGTCCGTTTGGCTATTGTGACCACTATATGAAAAGGTAAAACATCATCCGGATCTAATGGAAGTGGTTTCAGGTCAAAAATCCTTAGCAATCAAAAGTTATGGCCGAAACAATGTCAGCTATGGGCCAAACGGCCATTAAAAAATAGGCAAAAATCATGAACAGGGGAAACGACCCCAGTAGTCGCTCCCCAAAAGTACGTGACCATACAACTTCACATGAAAAATAAATAAATATTCAACGATCCTCTGATGCGTAGACTGCGGGTCGTCACACATATGGTAGCGCCATAGTAATCAGGCAACACTTAAGTCCTCAAAGCTGAAATCTATCATCTTTCTTTTATAATATTCTTGCTACAGGGATTCCATAAGAACCTTCCGCTTTGTTATTAACATTTAAAAGAATGTCTTTAATTCGTTATTTTCTTTTAAAAGTTAATCTTATGGAAATGATGTTTCTTTAACTAGGAAGTGACTTATTGATCTTTACACTTTCTCAAATTAGAAGCGTAACAATTTAGTTAGTGATATCTTTTGACAATTTATTATATGTCCTAGTGGATTCAGAAAGGATAGTATATGCAAAACATGTCCTATAACTCACAGGGCAAGGACAAAATATAATAGAACATATACAACATGCAATAATAGTGTAGTAACCCGGATTTTCGGCGACTTTGGTTATCGACGTAAGCCCGACGTCGATAACCAAACCATCGAAAAATCCCGGTAATTAATGAAAGAAATTAGAAGGTGAGAATAGATAAGATAGAACTTATAGAATAGAAGAAGAAGAAGAACATCATCATCAGAGTAAACACGAATCTCACAGCGGAACGAATAAAATATAACATAACATATCTTTGAAATAACATCAGTATATGTATACAATAACACTTATCAGAGTACAATACTTACAACAACAGCGGAAATAATAATAGCTATAGAATCCTGAAGCCTCCTGCTCCAAGCTCTCCAAGTGTATCTGTAAAATCCCGACTACTTGACTGCCCGTACAAATTTAGGCACCCAAGAGTTTAGGGAAAACAACAAAATAAACTCCGGGTCAGTCATGGGACTGGTATGAGTAAAACGGTTTAAACAGGCATATAAAGAAGTAAACGATATCTCATAAGACCACACCGCAGAACGGAACGGGTTTTTCCCTTATGAGAATCCAAAATATCTTTATATCAAAAACCTTTTGATATTATAATAATGTCTATGTACAAATAGATATCAACTAGCAGAAACGCTTTCATCTCACGTTCTACATATATAGTATACGATCAAAATCGCAAGCACGTATTGGATAATGGAATTCCAACTATGACAAGGTATGGAACCACCTTTCGCTAGTGTACCTCTAGAGAGGAATACACTGGGTTCAACAAGAACATCTTGCAACCTGGCCACACATGACCGACCACTCATTTCGCTTGAGTGTATCGAATGTATATCACCAACGGTTGGGATCAGTAACCGTTTCCCGAATGGGACAGCATCAACAAAAGATTTTTAGAAATAAATGAAACTCTAGATCAGGTGATTATACACCCTAATAGGTGCGACCTACATAGCCATGCTGCCTGCCCAATTTCTGTCATTTACCGGATGTGAGGCTAGAAGCTGCGCTTTATCATCACAATAGATTTACTTCGAATGTCACATTGTCAGATCCATCGAAAATCACTAATTGACGTCTACAACAATACATTACATGTCAGCTAAAAGAAGTTTCCTTCTCCGCTTCCACTCTTGGTACGGTTGAAGAAATCAATGTACGTGACCTTTCTGGAAATACTCTGTCAGACATCCATCTTCATTCACTTAAAATGTCACATCGTCATACCCGCCAAATCACAAATTGACTTATCAAAAAATAACACGGGTATACAGCTAAGAGAACCGAATTCCACCGCCACCAAACGTGAGTACGTTTGAACAGATCAACTTACGCGATCCATTGGATATACTCTGTCAGACCTTCGTCCATACAAGTTGTCATGGGACTGGACAAACCGAAGGCACTATTCTGTAAACAGGATAGCCCTTGCATTTTACTCCGTCTTCAATTATCTTTGGCATATATGCTTCATGACGCTTATGCCAATACAGAGTGGTTCTTTGGATAATAATCCAACCGGTCTCTCCATATTAACAACGTTAAAATGGTCAAAACTTCGATAGTCTGTGATTTAACCATCAAAGAAAAACAAGTGTGCAAACAACGATATTATTCCCAGATGGAAATTATATCGAATAAACATCATTTAACATTAATCTCTTTAGTTCATTTATTTACTTATCTCATGTTTCCCTATATTCTAAATTCTTATTTTCTTTTATCAGAAAACATTTTTGATTCTCGTTTGGAAAACATTTCCAAAACTCCTTTACGATCAAACCTTACCATTTCTTAGTTAAGAAGGAAGTCACTCAAGTTGGGGTATAATTACCTCTCAGACCTTAACTGAACAACGTTATAACTTCGAAATGGTCAAAGTTTATCTTTTAATCTTTAACAACTTCTTTACGCCTTTCTCGGATTCGATTTGACTAGTCCACTTCTATATTTAAAACATTGGTTATAACGATAACGTTATAATCCCTACTTTCGAATTATCTAATTTTAATTATAACTTCTATTCTGATTAGTGAATAATTAACCTAACACTTATTTATTTATAAATAAATAAATCTCTATTTAAAACACTGGAAAGTATAAGTACTTTCCCGAATTCGATATAATCGAATTTGCCGATTAACTCTCTTCGAGAAATCTCTATCTGATTAACTCTTCTTCGAATAACCTATATTCGATTTACTTCTTCTCGAATAAACGATATTCGATAATCTCTCTTCGAATAACTAATATTCGATAACTCTTCCTTTTCAAATATCTCATATTTAAAAATCTCTCTTTGATTAAACCATAATCGATAACTCCTTGCGATGAAACTAACATCGATAACTCCTTTCGATGAAACTAACATCGATAACTCCTTTCGATGAAACTAACATCGATAACTCCTTTCGATGAAACTAACATCGATAACTTTAACTCGACGAACTTAACTTGACTAACTTAACTTGACTCAACTAGCTCGACTTACTTGGTTCGACCAATTTGATTCGATTAACTAGGATCGACTAACTTGACTAACTTAACTCGACTTACTTGGTTCGACCAATTTGATTCGATTAACTAGGCTCGACTAACTTGACTAACTCTGTCTCAAATAACTATATTTGATTAACTCTAGTTCGTTTTAACTCTAATCGATTAACTCTTACTAATTACTCCAACTGGTTAACTCTAACTGATTAACTCTAACTGGTTAACTCTATTTGACTTACTCGACTTGACTAACCCTTTTCGAATAACATATTCGATTAACTAACTTTCGAATACCATATTCGATTTCTAACTTCGAATACCATATTCGTTTTCTCCTTTTCGAATGTCTATATTCTATTAACTAACTTCGAATGTCTATATTCGATTTACTAACTTCGAATGTCTATATTCGATTTACTTTATTCACTTTATAAAGACTTCCTTTTTAACAACGTTTTATTCATTTGAAAAGATTTACTTTTAAATAACGGTTCTACACTTTAAAAATGATTTCCTTTTTATAACGTTTCCTTTTCAATTCTATTTGTAAATGGTTTACAAATATTTCTTTTTCAAATTTATTCCTGAAATATTCTAACTCCTTAAATTTCCGGGAAAATTCGCCATAACCTCCTTTGTATCGGAAGCATCGGGAAAATCCCCAAACTCGCCACACATGCCTTTCCATTCAAAAAGAAAATGGTTTGAATTTATTTCCTTTTTGAATATCTCCTATTTATAAATATTCCAATTTATAAATATTTCTTATTTATAAATATTTCTATTTATAAATATCTCTTATTTATAAGTATTCCACTTTATAAATATTCGATTTTCAACATCACTTTGAAAATCCCCTTATCAACATTTCGGTATGTTATGGTATTCAATCGTATCAAATCACGACGTTCAATAACGTCCAACCACATATAATCGACAACAGATTATATATCACATTATATAAATCAAAACAGTATTATAAATATTGAGGAACCCAGTTGGGTCCCTCCAACCTGTTTCCCTGCATCCACAGATGTTACACAGTATAATCAACTTCTATTACAGTTCAATACGAATGATTCTGATAAACAGAATCAATATATATATATATATTTTTAACGGTTTATATATATATATATATATATATATATATATATATATATAATTTCAACTAACTGACTAGCAGTTCAATCAATCAACCAACACACAGAAATCAACAGATGATTAACAGTTCTAACAATACATTATAAAAATATAACTGTTCAGAGTTGGTGAGTTTTACTCACATTTGCAGTTCATCGTTAAAGAACGATAAACTGTTTGTTTGATCTGAATCAAACAGTTTATTTCGCCATAAATTCATACGAGCCCCAATCCACTTCCAGTCAGCTTCATATGTTGTTGTTCCCATCCATATGTTTCTAACGGACCGTATTTTTGTCGAGTTCTGATAAATGTATGATCAAGATAGTACAAATACAATGTTATATATCAATTTAATGGTTTTAAATTTAATACTCGAGTTATTAAATCAGCTGGGCTTTTACCATTATAGAGGCCCACTATCCATTCCTTTCAACCCGTATGACCCTGTTCGTAGCTCCAGCAAAACAGTGAGCATTATTTTATCATTCAAAACAAAACAGCAGCCTTCCCTTATGCATTGCCGCATGCACCTAGAACCCAACAATAAACGACACCGTTTCTTCACCAACTTCCTGCTCCTCCATTTACTTACACCTCCTCACGATAAAACCACATCTGAGTTGACCAACATTTTCCCTTCGTGAGCACCATTCTTCTTCCACTCATGACCTTCTGCCGTACCCAACACTTGATTTCCATCCACCCTTATTCCCCTTTAACTCCACTGTTAAAAAGAAAACATAACAACAGTTAAACACTCCACCTCAAGCAACACATCTCAGCGACTTGCGTCACCTCCACACTTGAATTCGAACTCCCTTAAACCCCATCCACACAAATATCGCGCTTCATCTCCCAAAGAAAATCCTCCTTCCAGTATTTAGCAGAACCGAACCTCCTGTTCCGCTCCTCTTCTCATTGTCTTCTTCGAAGCCCGGCAGCGAACTCCACAGCAGAGATCCACCTTCCTCCGACCCATTTGCTTCCTGCGTTCTTGCTCTCGCTGCTGGATCCCGACCTCCCAAATCGTGGATCGAACTCAAGGTTTTGATGTAGAAAGGAAGCTCGAGCCTTGCTGAATTCAAAGATATATAGTTTGGGATTTATAGGATTTTTCTGGAATTGTTTTGATTTTTGAAGTAGCGGTTTTCACGTTTGGTGTTGCTGAAGCATTTGATGGCGGTTGCTACATTGATGGGAGGATTAAGTATTAGGTTAGAATGTTTTGTAAAGGGTATTATATAGGGTCTCTTTTCTTTTGATTTAGAGGATGGCCTCTTTCCACGTTGAACCCAAAAATGTGTCCACTTACTTCCTTTGTTCACCACAAATCCACCCCATTTTGCCTGCACGTCCTCATGTTCACCTAGTCCTTCAAATCCCATGCGCATGTACTGTTACATTTTGGATTGTGTTAAAGTTGTTTTAAGTATATACATCTTGTTTCCAAAATGTTTAGCGTATCCAGTTCAAAAACTCAGTTCCCACACAGCCTGCTATAACAGATATAAATATATCATCGTATCGAGCAATGTGCCAGGGTTCCAAAAATATAAAAATACCGGTAGGTTGACTCATATTGTGAAACCCCAAAATCGTTGATTAAGGGTGCAAAATACTCCAAATAAAAAGTTGCTTATTAAATTAAATAAAAATTACCATAAAATTCTAAAAATTAAATTATCACTACTTCCCAAAAGAACCTTGTCTAAATTCGAACCCGATCTCTAGTTATATCGGATAAACCGATATGGTCGATAAACGATTCTATAGCGACTATTCTAAAATTTGATTTGAAGATAAAACAAAATCTACACGACGAAATCCCGATTTTTTCTCTTCCACTAGAAAGATATACTCCACCAGCTCCACACGTTTCTTGTTTCACAGAAATCCGGCTTAAAACGAATCCTGTACATTCAGTTGAAGTTCGAATTGCCAATTAGCGAACTCCCGCGTCATTTCGAGCTCGATTTTAATTATATTATAATTATACGTTCAAACTGTCATCGATTGAATATATTCGTTATTATATTTCGAATCGAAACTCCACCAAATCTCGTATGCTATTCAATTCACACGATATTGTGAATTTCACTATTTCCGACTATTTCGACATTATAATATATTATTATATTATAATTATTTATTAAATATTCAATATTATTTAATTCACGTTCTCGATATCGATAAATCGATATTTAATAATTAAATAAATTAATTATTCAACAGCTAAAATGCGGGTTACTACAATCTTCCCCCCTTAATAAAATTTCGTCCTCGAAATTGCTAAGCTAGGGGATGACCCTATCTTCTGGGTAAAAATTTATCTGTTTACCTCTTGTCTCCGGTTTCAACTGGACCAATTAATACCGACTAAAATATTAATTTATTCTGACTAACTAAATTTTCAAAAATTTTGAAAATTTTCTAACGCCTTAACTTTTCGAAAAATTTTGCCAGCACCTCTTTTGTACTGGTCAATATCTCAAACTCCAACTCGCCTCTCTGGGCCTTCTTTAACCCAAAAGAAAATCAAACAGCCAAGCGGCTTGCCAATTCGGCTCATAAATCTCATATCCATATATAATATAAACTGGTACCTTTTTGTCGGGAATATCAACTCTATCACTTCCATATGCTATCAACTCAGCATATACCAGTGTTATTTCCATCAAATTCCAATCAGTTCATATCCTCAAAACCAAATCGAATTTCATTCGAACCCGAATATCAAATTCCAAATTATTGAATCATCAACCCAATTTCATAACATATTATTCTCTAATCCAATTCAATTTTATTTAACTCAGTTCAAGTTAATATTTCAATTTATCTCTACTATCTTATTCTATTTAACTTCATAAGTTAAAATTAAATTCCGAAACTTAATTTCCTGGGTCTATTTCAAATCAATTTGAAATTACAATGTCAATTCAAAACCTTTGAATTTCTAAACAACTTGTTTTCTCAAAATAATTCAAAAACAAAACCTTTAATAGTAGTCCGTCACTTAGAACTCGAAAATGAACACTGATGATGTCGCGATTCATCATCAGAATCTATTTTCCAACTATCGAAGTGAGTTCAATACTATATCACCTTCAGTTTGAAAAACGTTTTCAAAATCTCCCAGGAACTTAAAATTTCCTTATTTTAATTCCAATCTGATTTAAATTCAGATTTTTCTTCATTTTATTTCATATACTTTACTTATATGAATTCTGATTAGTCATTTATAATCATTTTACCTTTTTATAATCTTACTCGATTATAATAACAACCAACACAACCAATATACTATATCAAATATATTCGGGTAAAATTATTCCATTTACCCTCTTTCAAAACATACCATGATGGTTCATCGTATTCGAGTGTCTAGTAACCCCCATCGATACAGTGGATCAAACCAATCGACCAGAATTCACAAACAACTCAACCGATAAAACTCCACAATATAAAATCATTTTATATTAAATAACAAATACGTTCACTCGTATATATACACTCAAACTCAGTCTAGGATATTACTAATCCCATCTCTACTGAATCACGCCACAGAGCCAAGGTAATAACTAAACCAATGCTCTGATACCAACTGTAGTAACCCAGATTTTCGACGACTTTGGTTATCGACGTAAGCCCGACGTCGATAACCAAACCATCGAAAAATCCCGGTAATTAATGAAAGAAATTAGAAGGTGAGAATAGATAAGATAGAACTTATAGAATAGAAGAAGAAGAAGAACATCATCATCAGAGTAAACACGAATCTCACAGCGGAACGAATAAAATATAACATAACATATCTTTGAAATAACATCAGTATATGTATACAATAACACTTATCAGAGTACAATACTTACAACAACAGCGGAAATAATAATAGCTATAGAATCCTGAAGCCTCCTGCTCCAAGCTCTCCAAGTGTATCTGTAAAATCCCGACTACTTGACTGCCCGTACAAATTTAGGCACCCGAGAGTTTAGGGAAAACAATAAAATAAACTCCGGGTCAGTCATGGGACTGGTATGAGTAAAACGGTTTAAAAAGGCATATGAACAAGTAAACGATATCTCATAAGACCACGCCGCAGAACGGAACGGGTTTTTCCCTTATGAGAATCCAAAATATCTTTATATCAAAAACCTTTTGATATTATAATAATGTCTATGTACAAATAGATATCAACTAGCAGAAACGCTTTCATCTCACGTTCTACATATATAGTATACGATCAAAATCGCAAGCACGTATTGGATAATGGATTTCCAACTATGACAAGGTATGGAACCACCTTTCGCTAGTGTACCTCTAGAGAGGAATACACTAGGTTCAACAAGAACATCTTGCAACCCGGCCACACATGACCGACCACTCATTTCGCTTGAGTGTATCGAATGTATATCACCAACGGTTGGGATCAGCAACCGTTTCCCGAATGGGACAGCATCAACAATATATTTTTAGAAATAAATGAAACTCTAGATCAGGTGATTATACACCCTAATAGGTGCAACCTACATAGCCATGCTGCCTGCCCGATTTCTGTCATTTACCGGATGTGAGGCTAGAAGCTGCGCTTTATCATCAAAATAGATTTACTTCGAATGCCACATTGTCAGATCCATCGAAAATCACTAATTGACGTCTACAACAATACATTACGTGTCAGCTAAAAGAAGTTTCCTTCTCCGCTTCCACTCTTGGTACGGTTGAAGAAATCAATGTACGTGACCTTTCTGGAAATACTCTGTCAGACATCCATCTTCATTCACTTAAAATGTCACATCGTCATACCCGCCAAATCACAAATTGACTTATCCAAAAATAACACGGGTATACAGCTAAGAGAAACGAATTCCTCCGCCACCAAACGTGAGTACGTTTGAACAGATCAACTTACGCGATCCATTGGATATACTCTGTCAGACCTTCGTCCATACAAGTTGTCCTGGGACTGGACAAACCGAAGGCACTATTCTGTAAACAGGATAGCCCTTGCATTTTACTCCGTCTTCAATTATCTTTGGCATATATGCTTCGCGACGCTTATGCCAATACAGAGTGGTTCTTTGGATAATAATCCAACCGGTCTCTCCATATTAACAACGTTAAAATGGTCAAAACTTCGATAGTCTGTGATTTAACAATCAAAGAAAAACAAGTGTGCAAACAACGATATTATTCCCAGATGGAAATTATATCGAATAAACATCATTTAACATTAATCTCTTTAGTTCATTTATTTACTTATCTCATGTTTCCCTATATTCTAAATTCTTATTTTCTTTTATCAGAAAACATTTCTGATTCTCGTTTGGAAAACATTCCCAAAACTCCTTTACGATCAAACCTTACCATTTCTTAGTTAAGAAGGAAGTCACTCAAGTTGGGGTATAATTACCTCTCAGACCTTAACTGAACAACGTTATAACTTCGAAATGGTCAAAGTTTATCTTTTAATCTTTAACAACTTCTTTACGCCTTTCTCGGATTCGATTTTACTAGTCCACTTCTATATTTAAAACATTGGTTATAACGATAACGTTATAATCCCTACTTTCGAATTATCTAATTTTAATTATAACTTCTATTCTGATTAGTGAATAATTAACCTAACACTTATTTATTTATAAATAAATAAATCTCTATTTAAAACACTGTAAAGTATAAGTACTTTCCCGAATTCGATATAATCGAATTTGCCGATTAACTCTCTTCGAGAAATCTCTATCTGATTAACTCTTCTTCGAATAACCTATATTCGATTTACTTCTTCTCGAATAAACGATATTCGATAATCTCTCTTCGAATAACTAATATTCGATAACTCTTCCTTTTCAAATATCTCATATTTAAAAATCTCTCTTCGATTAAACCATAATCGATAACTCCTTGCGATGAAACTCACATTGATAACTCCTTTCGATGAAACTAACATCGATAACTCCTTTCGATGAAACTAACATCGATAACTCCTTTCGATGAAACTAACATCGATAACTCCTTTCGATGAAACTAACATCGATAACTCCTTTCGATGAAACTAACATCGATAACTTTAACTCGACGAACTTAACTTGACTAACTTAACTTGACTCGACTAGCTCGACTTACTTGGTTCGACCAATTTGATTCGATTAACTAGGCTCGACTTACTTGACTAACTTAACTCGACTTACTTGGTTCGACCAATTTGATTCGATTAACTAGGCTCGGCTAACTTGACTAACTCTGTCTCAAATAACTATATTTGATTAACTCTAGTTCGTTTTAACTCTAATCGATTAACACTTACTAATTACTCCAACTGGTTAACTCTAACTGATTAACTCTAACTGGTTAACTCTATTTGACTAACTCGACTTGACTAACCCTTTTCGAAAAACATATTCGATTAACTAACTTTCGAATACCATATTCGATTTCTAACTTCGAATACCATATTCGTTTTCTCCTTTTCGAATGTCTATATTCTATTAACTAACTTCGAATGTCTATATTCGATTTACTAACTTCGAATGTCTATATTCGATTTACTTTATTCACTTTATAAAGACTTCCTTTTTAACAACGTTTTATTCATTTGAAAAGATTTACTTTTAAATAACGGTTCTACACTTTAAAAATGATTTCCTTTTTATAACGTTTCCTTTTCAATTCTATTTGTAAATGGTTTACAAATATTTCTTTTTCAAATTTATTCCTGAAATATTCTAACTCCTTAAATTTCCGGGAAATTTCGCCATAACCTCCTTTGTATCGGAAGCATCGGGAAAATCCCCAAACTCGCCACACAGGCCTTTCCATTCAAAAAGAAAATGGTTTGAATTTATTTCCTTTTTGAATATCTCCTATTTATAAATATTCCAATTTATAAATATTTCTTATTTATAAATATTTCTATTTATAAATATCTCTTATTTATAAGTATTCCACTTTATAAATATTCGATTTTCAACATCACTTTGAAAATCCCCTTATCAACATTTCGGTATGTTATGGTATTCAATCGTATCAAATCACGACGTTCAATAACGTCCAACCACATATAATCGACAACAGATTATATATCACATTATATAAATCAAAACAGTATTATAAATATTGAGGAACCCAGTTGGGTCCCTCCAACCTGTTTCCCTGCATCCACAGATGTTACACAGTATAATCAACTTCCATTACAGTTCAATACGAATGATTCTGATAAACAGAATCAATATATATATATATATATATTTAACGGTTTATATATATATATATATATATAATTTCAACTAACTGACTAGCAGTTCAATCAATCAACCAACACACAGAAATCAACAGATGATTAACAGTTCTAACAATACATTATAAAAATATAACTGCTCAGAGTTGGTGAGTTTTACTCACATTTGCAGTTCATCGTTAAAGAACGATAAACTGTTTGTTTGATCTGAATCAAACAGTTTATTTCGCCATAAATTCATACGAGCCCCAATCCACTTCCAGTCAGCTTCATATGTTGTTGTTCCCATCCATATGTTTCTAACGGACCGTATTTTTGTCGAGTTCTGATAAATGTATGATCAAGATAGTACAAATACAATGTTATATATCAATTTAATGGTTTTAAATTTAATACTCGAGTTATTAAATCAGCTGGGCTTTTACCATTATAGAGGCCCACTATCCATTCCTTTCAACCCGTATGACCCTGTTCGTAGCTCCAGCAAAACAGTGAGCATTATTTTATCATTCAAAACAAAACAGCAGCCTTCCCTTATGCATTGCCGCATGCACCTAGAACCCAACAATAAACGGCACCGTTTCTTCACCAACTTCCTGCTCCTCCATTTACTTACACCTCCTCACGATAAAACCACATCTGAGTTGACCAACATTTTCCCTTCGTGAGCACCATTCTTCTTCCACTCATGACCTTCTGCCGTACCCAACACTTGATTTCCATCCACCCTTATTCCCCTTTAACTCCACTGTTAAAAAGAAAACATAACAACAGTTAAACACTCCACCTCAAGCAACACATCTCAGCGACTTGCGTCCACCTCCACACTTGAATTCGAACTCCCTTAAACCCCATCCGCACAAATATCGTGCTTCATCTCCCAAAGAAAATCCTCCTTCCAGTATTTAGCAGAACCGAACCTCCTGTTCCGCTCCTCTTCTCATTGTCTTCTTCGAAGCCCGGCAGCGAACTCCACAGCAGAGATCCACCTTCCTCCGACCCATTTGCTTCCTGCGTTCTTGCTCTCGCTGCTGGATCCCGACCTCCCAAATCGTGGATCGAACTCAAGGTTTTGATGTAGAAAGGAAGCTCGAGCCTTGCTGAATTCAAAGATATATAGTTTGGGATTTATAGGATTTTTCTGGAATTGTTTTGATTTTTGAAGTAGCGGTTTTCACGTTTGGTGTTGCTGAAGCATTTGATGGCGGCTGCTACATTGATGGGAGGATTAAGTATTAGGTTAGAATGTTTTGTAAAGGGTATTATATAGGGTCTCTTTTCTTTTGATTTAGAGGATGGCCTCTTTCCACGTTGAACCCAAAAATGTGTCCACTTACTTCCTTTGTTCACCACAAATCCACCCCATTTTGCCTGCATGTCCTCATGTTCACCTAGTCCTTCAAATCCCATGCGCATGTACTGTTACATTTTGGATTGTGTTAAAGTTGTTTTAAGTATATACATCTTGTTTCCAAAATGTTTAGCGTATCCAGTTCAAAAACTCAGTTCCCACACAGCTTGTTATAACAGATATAAATATATCATCGTATCGAGCAATGTGCCAGGGTTCCAAAAATATAAAAATACCGGTAGGTTGACTCATATTGTGAAACCCCAAAATCGTTGATTAAGGGTGCAAAATACTCCAAATAAAAAGTTGCTTATTAAATTAAATAAAAATTACCATAAAATTCTAAAAATTAAATTATCACTACTTCCCAAAAGAACCTTGTCTAAATTCGAACCCGATCTCTAGTTATATCGGATAAACCGATATGGTCGATAAACGATTCTATAGCGACTATTCTAAAATTTGATTTGAAGATAAAACAAAATCTACACGACGAAATCCCGATTTTTTCTCTTCCACTAGAAAGATATACTCCACCAGCTCCACACGTTTCTTGTTTCACAGAAATCCGGCTTAAAACGAATCCTGTACATTCAGTTGAAGTTCGAATTGCCAATTAGCGAACTGCCGCGTCATTTCGAGCTCGATTTTAATTATATTATAATTATACGTTCAAACTGTCATCGATTGAATATATTCGTTATTATATTTCGAATCGAAACTCCACCAAATCTCGTATGCTATTCAATTCACACGATATTGTGAATTTCACTATTTCCGACTATTTCGACATTATAATATATTATTATATTATAATTATTTATTAAATATTCAATATTATTTAATTCACGTTCTCGATATCGATAAATCAATATTTAATAATTAAATAAATTAATTATTCAACAGCTAAAATGCGGGTTACTACAAATAGTGAAGCAGAATTGAGCAGAATCTTAAAATTTTCATGTCATCATGAAATATCTATACAAACTTGGAATACATCATAACAGTCTGTACAAAATACCTCACTATAGGTCACTCAGAGAATACATTAAACAGCGGGAAACAACATATAGTAGATAGTAGGAAATAATACGCCAGCCTCATGTTCGTCGTCTCTCAGCATCATCGTCCTCATCAAGATCTATCACCAGTCAACTACTACTCAGTCTGCCCATTCATCACATGAATGAACAACCAAAGGTAGTAAGAGGAAAAATAAAACCTTGAGTCAGACAACAGTCTTATTAAGTGATAAAACAACTATCTAACATCATCAATAAAGTATATGAGAAATAGGTAAATCAATCAACTAATCACCCAACACATCAGATAAGAATCCAACTCGTATCCTCCACATCTGACAATGATAGCCTTTGCAAGAAACAATCGATACATTCATGGCAACCAGTTATCAAGCATGGACCATCCTAATCGAACTAGACATTTCCCAAGCACAAGCCCCGAAGGCCTAAACCAACATCAAACAAACACTTAAGCGATATCTTCTTTGATGTCGGACAATCTACACAAGATGATACAAGCAAAACAATCACCATCCATGACTCACTCTATCACCACCAATCTTGCCTTGAAACCATCGTTAATCGTATGACTGACCGAGCTTGCCATCTTCCAAAGGCAGATGGTAACCCCAGTTCTAGCAAAACTCCATACGCCATCGTAACTCATATGTTTGCCTTCCCAGAAGACAACTGGGCGCATCGTGACTGCCCAGGGTACTCGACTAGTCCAACTAGTCTTTTAGGCATCCCTATTACACCCAGCTTTGAGCTTACTAGAACCTAAGATAATAATAATCTCTCAGCCTTCAATATCTCTAGCCATCCAACCTGGTGACTATTCATAAGCTCAAGCGACTTTTTGAGCAACCATTATCCACAAGCTCACAACTTTGAGTCGTCTTTGCATTTGTTGCATTACGACAATCAACGAACACTTCAAAACACTTCAAACATTCCATCTTGAATTCATGTCGAAGCTGCAATCATCATCGAACCAAAAACATACATCATTCGGTCGATATTCAATTCACGGTGTTTCACTCTTCTGCTATGAATTTTTAAACCATAGCGTTTAAATCCCATTCTACATCGTTTGTAAGACACTATCGTATCTCCTTTCCTACACATCATGGATCGGCCTGCCCGATCCATCAGATCCACCTCCAAAACTCGATCAATCCATCAACTAACACATGCCCGATTCACGCACGAGAACTGACCGATCCATGCTTTTCTTGCATGTTTCTCAAATGCTGTATAATAAACCCGCCTGATCCATCAAAATGACCGATCCATCCAGGCTACCGATTCATCTGAAAAAGCTTTCCCGATCTATGGTCTTTAACGCAACCTGATCCATCCAAGAACGTGCTCGATCCATGCCCAGGCCACAACACTTCTGTAACGACCCGCATTCTAGGCATCGAAGGATCGTAGTATATTTATTTCTTTTACATTCGAAGTCATAGCGGCTAGTCCGATTCGTTCCCGTTGCCCCGGGCTCCTTTATGGTCTTGAGCGGGCCCACTGAAAATGCCCACTGAGCAGGGTATGGAAATCCGATGGTAGATAGGTTTATTGGACTAGATGAGCAGCCAACTCCGATTGGTCATGTAACTTTGGGAGACGACTATTGGGGTCATTTCCCATGTTCATGATTTTTCCCGATTTTTAAATGACCGTTTTGCCCCTATCTGATCTTGTTTTGACCATAACTTTTGACTAAAAAGGAATTTTGTCCTAAAACCACTTCCATTGGATTCGGATGATGGTTTACCTTTCCGTAGAGTGGTCACATTAGCCAAATGGACTCGCCATTTGGGAGATATGGCTGAAAAAAGTTTCAGATGATGAAAAACAGCTTAATTGGGCTTAACCGAGTGATTAACAGCTAGGCCCAAAGGGGAATTTCGAGATTAGGAGTTTAAAAGGGCTGTTAGGGTTTATAGAATACCTTTTTCTCATTTTTCAACCGTTACTATTCATCCCTCTCAACCTAGCCATGGCCTCCAACATCTAAAACACCTTCTAATCATCGTTTAATCAAGTATTTGCCTAATCTACATCAAATTGAGGCGGATTAGCATAGAGATCGAGATAGAGCTGTTGTGTTACCTTGGGAATAGCGCCAAAACAGAAGACATTTCAGATTTAGTATTTTATTTGTGGCCAAGGTGAGTGATTTGCACAGTTTCTCACTAATTACGGTTAATTAGGGGTAAATTAGTGTTGATTAGCGAATCTGTACATTAATAAATTCTGAAAAAATATTTATAAAATTCGAAATGATGTTTTAGACCTCTGTTAGAAGTTTGGGTTAATTTGGTTAAGTTTTGCTAATCATATCATTAGATTTGCTTAAACATGCTTAAGGGAAAATATAGGGTTCTGGCTATGTTTGATCCGTTTTAACCTATCAAATTGTTGTTTTGGTGTTTCTGGTCAGTTCTATATGTTGCTATGACTGTGTGGTATGCTTTGTGATTGATTAGAAAAGTTAAAATGGTCGAAAACGTTGTCATATGGCGTAAAACAGTCGTTGGAAGAACTGCAGGAAATTGGCCAGCAACCGGATCGGATCGCCCTTTCCGAACCCGACCCGGTCGTGACACCATCTTCACGAGCCGCCGCGAGTATGCATCCACGACCGATCCGATGAAGGGAGCTCGACCCGATCCGCCAGAAGACCTCCGACCCGAACAACTTATGCGTCCTCGATCCGACCCGGAGTGGAGAGGAAGACTCGAGCTGCTTGCACCACGAACAGAGACCACGATCCGATGGGATGACCAAGACCGACCCGATGGAAGGAGCACGACCCGATCCAACCCGAAGGGGCTTGTCACGAACTGAGATGTTGAGCACGAACTTAGGATGCACCGAACCGAACCAAACTGAAGATAGAAGGAAGGACTGAACCGATCCGGAGAAGACCAAACCCGAGATGCAAAGGTAGTCCGAATGAGAAGTTTATACTCTGGATCTAGTTGGGGACCAATGAGTTAACTTCATGATTCGACTTTTCTGCGGGACGTGTGCTAAGGGGTTGTCGATGTCTATGACTTTGGATCACTATGTATGAGAGGTACGGGGACGGATTAAGGGCCACAGTGGCCTAGGTACGACTAGTCGGCTATAGACCAATGAAGTGGAGTCATTTGAAAGGGTTTGGTCATGTTCCATGGGATAAGCTTGGTGGTAGCAGTAGTTGTACAAGTCGAACTCCGTCATTACCTTGATGGGTCTAGTGATCAAAGTGGTGGATAGCGTATGCTTTACGCACTGAGTGAGAGATGTGAGGATGGTTGCTATGTTTGGTTGCTTGCCTTCATTATGACATGCACACTCCTCCCCCGTTATCTTTACACCATTCGTTTAGTGGCACCTTAGAGTATTGTACGGTATGTAGTGCTAACTCTTTGGTTGCAGGTCCAGGTTCAGGTATGGTTTAGTATAACTGTTATTGTTCTGGTTTGCTGCTTATCGCTCATACCAGACTTTTTGTCTGACCCAGAGTTTTATGTCTCTTCTTATTACTCTGGGTGCTCTCACGAGCAGACTTGAGACAGGTTAGCTGGTAATGCACGAGTACCTGTACCGGAGACGAGCATGAGGCTTCCACGTATGATATATAGATATTCTCCCTGTGTTGTTGTTGGTCACTACTTTGGGCATTAGTAGTGTACCCTTCCTTTCTTTTACTTTAGAGACAGTTTTAAAGTTGTAATAATGATGATGTGGAACATAAGCTGTATTTGGATTTTCCGCTGCTATGATGTTTAGTTTTCAGCTTATGCACTGTCTCGCCTGTTTTATGTCAAGTATGTTGTTATTTTATATTTTCCTATGCGCTGTGAGACATTCTACAGGTTTTCAATTAGTTCATTCCCTTCTTTCCTTTCTTTGGCGACCGTTCCGTGCTAGTCGGGCATGTGTACAACGCACTTTCGGAGGAAATACCGGCTGGTGCGGGGCGGGCCGTCACAACTTCTGAAACGCTGTTCAATACCGTCAGCTATCCATAAGCTTGTATATGGTTCGAACTATGGAAAAACATGCATTGATCTATATTTTCAATTTCCGATCTACCCTTTTCTTGCACTCCAACCCACGCAACAGTCGATCTACCAAAAATGTTGCCCGTTCCAAGTTTTAATGCCCAAACCAAATACACTCGATCCAAATCATCAAATCCAAACAAATATTCAATATCACCATCGAACAATGATCAATCAAACATTCGTACACCAATTATCAATACAGAATTCACCAATCATGATAAAACAACAAAATGAATCCAACAAATGGATCTAACTTGTATAAACATAGAAGTACCACATGAATTCACCGTTATAAATTGCTAGATTAGATCCTAAGGTTATTCAACTTGAAATCATGGAAATAAGATCTAACAACCCATATATGTGATTGAATCTGCATTAGGGATGCTATCACTCACCAAAATTTCAAATTAGCTTGAAAACAAAGACCTACAAATCCGGATAGCGAAGAACGATCTCCAAATCAACCAATTTGATGTGATCTACCTTTCTTCGATGTTGATCGTTAATCTTTTAATCTAGATCTAAGAAATAAATGGTGGAGAGATGTATTTTATTGGAGTAAGGAGAAACTCAAACCCAACCAAATGAGAAATGAAGAAAGTAAACCATTCTCCTTGTCTCTACCTCCCTATTTATAGCCATTTAACCAGCCCACTATTGATTAGTTAACCTGTCAAGAAATTGTGTAGCACTAAAGAAATGATTTTTCCCAAACCACTGAACCAAATCTATAATGTGATCACTCAACGGAATTGGAAACATCATTTTCTTTCCAATGAAATTGATCTCGGCACCTAATTCGATCCCGGTCAAAATTTATGCCCTGTACAAAACTGACAAAGGCAAAATGGTCGTAAATAAAATTGATAAAAAATATGGACATGTCACACATCCCCATAACCAACATATCAAAATATGAGAATGATCCTACAATAAGGGAATTAAATAAAAATATTTTACAATCTTCCAATACGTAAAATGCAGGTCGTTACATTTCGTTTCAAATACGGATTCAAATCTACAGTTGGATTTAATTCTGGTCTAAATTTCTTAAAAAATAACTAATGAATATTGACAAACCTAAGGAGGAAAATTGATGAATCAATAATTTTCTCATTCCCACTATCCTAACCTTTTCAGAGGAATACGACGGTAGCAAGTCAAAAATAACCATGTGATTATCTCCTCTTTCTTATACATCTTGGGTTTTGAAGCGGCCTTCGTCAGACTCGTCTCCCATTATCCCTAAGTTTATCACCTAAGCCGTAACCACCGTGGCAGCCATCATGACCATCATTGTCAACATCATCACCATTATTCCTGCAATGGAGACCTTGGAAGACATCCTCTCCGTTATAATCAGATCAAGAGCTTCATCAATTGAATGATCCTCTGTAATTAGTAATTCCCCTTTATCAGGGGTCGTGGCCATCATTGCCCTAAATTTTCTCTTTTGTAAGTCATTATAGTTATATGTTGGGAAGTCCATACCGAAAAAAAATTCATGTTGCCCTGATAAGTGGTGAGCAATGCTTCTCAAATGATTAAGTATGGCCTTCAAGAAAACATACACTTTCTTTTAGCATTGTTTATGATGAATATCGATTAAGACAAAAGGCCCTTTATGCTTTTCAACTTGTGTTTGAGAGTATCATTATCATGAGTTAACTTAGCAACCAAAGAATCTGAGCTAGACAACTTTGTAGATAAAAGTTTCACTTGTCCTTCTAAAGCTTGGTTGGCTTTTCTCTCGTTTTCAAGTAAAAATACAAGATTGTAAGTAGTTTCCAAATCCTATTCTTCATAGCCTTTTTGCTAGCTATTTGTTTCTCATTATCCCTTTTAGATATAGCCAAATTAATGGTTTGGGCATTCAAATCAATGACCCTCTCTTCAAATCCATTATTATCAGCAACTAGCTCAAACGTATTGTGACTAGATTCAAAATAATCTTTACAGCCTACATGAACTCACATGTGGCAAACCAGATCAAGTAAAAGTATTTAAATTTGAGAAAACATAAAAAGTTGAAATTTATCACAAAGATGAAACGACCCGAACTTCCCCGGTCTCCGTGGAGAAGAGAAAGAACGAATTGTTTTGAGAACACGACAAAATAGAACGCAGACGGGAGAACATTTCATTGTATATTACAACAATTTATCAGATTACAAGAATATACAGAGTATGAATAAATATACATTACACAGAAATATCAGAGATTTAAATTACATTTAAATCAATTACAGCGGAAAATAATACAATACACAACTAAAAGAGATATACGGATACAAAGCTTTCCGGATATCATTTCAGCTGTAAACCAGGATCCTATGAATATAAATCTGCAAAACCAAAACTACTAGCTGCCCGTGTCAAAATAGGGGCACCCAGAGTTTAGGTTAAAACAATAAACTCCAGGTCAGTCATGGGACTGGTGTGAGAACTAAAACAGTTATTTATCTTTATTTTAAAGTTAGGTAAATCGAGGGACCACGCCGTATAACATGGAACGGGTTTCCTCCCAAGAATACCAGTGCATAAAACGAACAGCGCAATGCTAAATAGAGAAAAATGAAGCTGTTATAAGACCCAGGTCCTATCACACAATGCAACGCAAGCCAGGGGATAGGGTTTTCCCTTATAACAGCCAAAGAATGCTTGATACGTTTTAAAACAAATCATTTAATACTATTATCAGTGTATGGTGTATAAAAAAATCTTCGAATCATAAGTATCAATCATAGGCGGCATGGGTACCATATATCATGTCAGCATACTAGTTCTACAATTAAAACCGCAAAATCACGTATTTGGAAATTGGATTTCCGTCTATGAACCGAGGCAAAAGATAGTCCTTAACCGATTCGAGACGCTCTAGCCCGTGTCTCAGGAACAGCCGCAATTGCCCCTTGGATCGTCAGGGCCGGCCCACCGATGTGGATTATAATGCCTGAACACTACGTTTCTCCGCCCTTTGGGGCGTAAATGAGCCAACGAATGACTCCATCGGACCCGGGTCGTCCGATCAAACCGAGGCGCCTCGCAACAGCAACAACTACACAGGTGAAAATAATATAAATGTCAGGGCTGGTAGGTCACTGACACCACCCTAGCTAGAAAGAAAACGCATGTCCCCCCTGAGGTCCGTCTCCCGTTTTTGGTTCACCACCGGGGTGTGAGGCTCGCGAATTCACGTTACACAAAGCTGTGCCACACAGGCTGTGCTTTGATCATCACCACAAGACTTTACTTTTCAACAGAAGCCTTGATCATTTGCCACTTAGGCATGCCACACAGGCAATTCACTCTATGCATTTGATATCCATCAGTATATAACCCCTGAGCTCGTATGTCTCGGAGAAGGGCGTTAAGCAAGAGAATAAATTCTCCGCCGCCAAACAGATATATATTTAATAGAGATCAATCACACAGACTAAAATCCAATGTCAGACACACAGTCCATTTACAAGTCCGTTCTGGGTCTGAACGAAACCGGAGGCACCTAGTACCCTGCATATCCATCGATCTCCAAGTACGTCTGGATGATCACCAACTGTTTCCATCTTCTTGGGTGTACATCCCAATCAAGATCATCAGTAATCACCCAAACAACGTGAAGACCTCTGGTCTTCGACCATCGTCTTCATCTTCGACTTATCGTCGTATCAGTTATTCAGAATGGGATAAACCCGGTCTTTCCGAATAACTCGCGTATATTTTAAATAAGTGTTACACAAACACAACTTACGCCTCATTCCAATTCATCAGTCACTAACCGTAAATTAACCAGAGAATAATTCCCCAAATATTAACCCCGAAGGCCGAAACCAACATCAGATCAATATCCAGAAAACCATTCTGCTTAGCTAACCGACAGTTAGTTTCTAAATTTCACATTCATAGGGAAAGGTTCCCATTAATTTTATCAAAGATAAATCCTTCAAATTTATTCTTTAATCTATTTTTTTGAATATCAATTCAAACTAGTCGGGATTAACGAACTTTACCGAAGTAATCATATGTTTTAATTTCCCATTCCCAACCTATTCATCCCATGAAGTAAAATTGGTAATACTTCATATCTAACACTACGGTGTTATCGGTAAATTCAATTACCATTTCACGTTCAAATCTAATTAAAGATTTAACTATCGCCTAGAGCAAAACTGGTGATACTCCATTCTCGATCATTTCAATCTAATTAAAGATTCATTAAAACTCCACTTAGTTTTAATCTGTGACTGGGTTAAAGAATCAGTGTCATTTAAAACACGGTTCACGATAAACCCAAAATCACATCACAATTCAATCAGTCCCTAACCGTAAATTAGCAAGTGAACAATTCCCTAAGTATTAACCCCGAAGGCCGAAACCAACATCAGATCAATACCTCTGAAACCATTCAACTTAACTAATCTCCAGTTAGTTTCTGATTTTCTTAACTCCTTTAGGTCTAAGAACAGTATTATTGAAGATACCGTTCACGACAACCCAAAATCACATTCTATTAATTATCGGGTTAAATAATGAGTGTTATTTAAAACACCATTCACGATAAACCCAAGAATCAATTCGAATTCAATTCTAATTAAATATTATCTAATTGGCACCCTTCATTAAATCTAAATAAAAAGATTTAATCTTTTCTCAACTGGGCTTAAGAACAATGTTAATGAAGACACGATTCACGACATACCCAAATCACATTCTATTAATTATCGGGTTAAAGAACAAGTGTTATTTAAAACGCCATTCACGATAAACCCAAGAATCAATTCGAATTCAATTCCAATTAAATATTATCTAATTGGTACCCTTCATTAAATCTAAATAAAAAGATTTAATCTTTTCTCAACTGGGCTTAAGAACAGTGTTAATGAAGACACCATTCATGACATACCCAAATCACATTTGATATTAAATACAAGGCTCTGAATAGAAAATATATCGGATTATATTCAATATCAAATTCTACGACCAACAAATATCGTATTTGAAATAACGATATATATATCTATATCTTTCAAATATCCATAACAACATCTGTATAATCACGAAATCCAACATCGAAATATTCCGAAGACAATTTCGATTCAAATCCATTCCAATGCAATCACTGGAAATTCTGGTTATTTTCAAAACCATTTCAAATTCAATTTATTTATTTAAAAATAAATAGAATTATAATTCTAGTTCAAAACTAGTTCATTTCGATAAAAATCTATTTTTATCTTTTCAAATATGGAGTTTTCCATCCCAAATCTTTACAAATCATTTCTTATGATTTCACACAAATTATTACTATTTTTAATAATTTTATCAAGGCCTGTACAGTCGATTTCCATCAACGGCCATCGAACTGCACTTACATCGACCTTTTTCAAATTTGATTTGGACATAATTCCAAATCCATCCATTAGATTTCTAATTTCTAATATTCGTTAGAAAGCTCTTTTCGATACGAACCCAACGGTTTCGGTTTCAGGAGAATCCGAAGGTCGGATCTCCCGCAATATCCGTTCGAAGTCAATGGTCGAAATTCGCGAACTGCCGCGGCGCGGCGCGTTCTATTCAGGCCATTATATTATATATATATAATATATATTATATATACTTCGTCGATTTCAATTCAAAACGTGCTTTATAAATCGTTTTAAATTCATTTTCAAAACGGTTTCAACTTCATATTAAATTTCAAATCAAAATTGAATATTCCAATATAAATTCGTTTTAAATTCATTTCAAATTGATTTCAATTCAATTTCGATTTTAATTCGATTTGAATTCATTTTCTTTTCAATTCAATTCAATTCGAATCCGTTTTAAATTCAATTCGAATTCGTTTTATATTCAATTCAATTCGAATTCATTTCTATTCAATTTCAATTCGAATTTCAATTCTTTTCAAATTATCAGATTTAGAAATCATTTTCGATATTCATTATAAAATGAATGAAATCGATATAAATATCGTTCACGTCAAAATGGCGTCAATCTAATCAACACGGCTTCATATATTTCTATTTTCAAATATTCTGTTTCAAATATTTCTATTCAAATATTTCTTTTTCAAATATTTCTATTCAAATATTTCTTTTTCAAATATTTCTATTCAAATATTTCTTTTTCAAATATTTCTATTCAAATATTTCTTTTTCAAATATTTCTATTAAAATATTTCTTTTTCAAATATTTCTATTCAAAACTGGAATGAAGCCCAATCAATTACCATATAATGTTAATTATATGGGTTTTCTACAACACATGTATATTATAACAACGATGAATAATCAACTATCATCCAAAGTGCATCCTACACTATATAAGCATCAAATATAAATATTTAACGCTCATAACAGTCTGTCAATCAATCGATCGACATACAACTAACTATTGGGATTAGTGTATGTCATATATCATCCCAATACCCATGCGGGGTTTCAAACAATCAAACACAGACTTTATTTGTGCAGTTGGGCGATGTGTAAAATTTATTGTCCCAATCAATATCAGTCAAATGTGTGCATATAAACAAATCGTCCTATCTGTTTATTTTTATTTCGTTTCATATACACGTTAAAAATTCTATTTTTAACTATAAAATATTTTCCACTATATAAATATTTTATTTCGTTTCACATCACATCACACAATCAACTACACATCAAAATCAAACAACCAAGCATACAAGCCGTCCATGGTCTGTGGACGATGGGTGTCGGGTGCTACTAAACACCGTCTGCATCCTAGTATATATTTATAACTAGAAAAAAAAATTAAAAGGTGAGAAGTTGTCACCGATCGCTATCCCAACTCCACGACACTTCATTTGTAGAAATCTTCACTGTTTTCGCCTTTTGTCAATTTTCACTGCCCGTATTCTCTACATATTTAAAAATCACATTTTTACTTTGCTATTCAATATATAAAAATTGAATTTTTACTTCGCTATTCAATATATAAAAATCGACTTTTTACTTAGTTGCCATGTATATAAAAATCCCATTTTTATAATCACCCTATATGGATAAAAATTCTATTTTTACATCGCTACTATATAGACAAAAATTATATTTTTACAACGCTACTATATAGACAAAAATTATATTTTTACAACGCTACTATATAGATAAAGATTTCGCCTTTTCAAATATAAAGATTTCGCCTTTTCAAATATAAAGATTTCGCCTTTTCAAATTTCAAAAATCTAATCTTTTCTATTTTAAAAATCTAATCTTTTCTATTTTAAAAATCTAATCTTTTCACCTCTAATAATCATATGATAAAAATCAAAACTTTATGGCTTAAAGATCTAAACTTTTCGCTATTAAAAACCCCAATCTTATCACATTGAAAAATCTAATAATATATGCTAATATATATACATGTAAACTGATTTATACATATGTTTTCAGACTTTTTTTATTCAGTTACAAAGTTAATCAAGCTAATTACATAACAAATAAATAAATACATAAGGGTAGAACTCACTGTGGAAGGCGTAGGAGGACGGGGAAGGCTCGGCAGGTCGAAGGCGGCGCCACATTGGCCGGAGCAGCGAAGAAATGGGTTTTTCGGGGCTTTAACAAATTAAAAATCGAGTTTTTAATAGGGAAGGAGGGTCCACGGGGTTTGGATTGGGCTGAGGTGGTGCGGGAAGGGTTGCTGAGGTGGCAGGGGGCGGCGCCGGTCGGGGTTTGGCCGGTGGTGGCTGGATTAGGTTCGATTTGGGGCTAGGTTTCGCTGTGGAGCTGGAGGGGGTACGATTGGGTCGTGGTGGCCAGGGGAGGCGCGTTGGAAGCGGCATAGGTGGTGGAGTGGGGTCGCGATGGTGGCGGTTGGTCGTAGTGGGGCTGGCGGCGAGATGAATGGGAGCGACGGAATTTAATTGGAGGGCTCGGTTTTTCTCCTGAACGATATAAAGGGGCTGGGGAGTATAAGTGTGAATATATATTTATTTTATTATTATTTTATTCAATAAAGGTTGCTTTCCCATCCGATCTCCAATCGAGGCCCAATGACCGTCGCCCCTAGCGTAATACCCCATTCCAAACACAATGGGATATGTTTCACAAGCCAATTCAGCTGTTACGATCGGTTTTCGTCAAAATCAAAATACAATTCTTTATATTTTGAATTTGAACGCGCATTTCAATTTACCGGGGTCACATACTAACTCGAAAAATTCTAGAAAAATATTTTCTAGCTTCGTATTGGCGATACGGTCCTAACAAAACTAGTTTCGTCGAATTCCGAGACCGTTGGAAAAATGGCCATTTTCCAGTCTATTAAAATCAACTAAAACTGGTCAAACGCGTTTTCCTTTGCCACGCTCACATATTGATTCGAAAAATTATGAAATTTGGAATCTAGAAATAACTTGACATCACGGACCCAACAAAAGTGGTTTCGTCGAAATCCGAGGTCGTTTGCAAAATGTTTATTTTTAAGGGCCTGAATTCCACAGCGACTATTCAGAATTTTCAACTGGACATATCTTTTGATTCCCGCTATGAAATTTCAATCTTTCAGATTCGTTGGAAAGATTTTCACAAATAGCTTCCATTATTTTTGATTTCACTAAATTCCGGATTGTTTTGCACCCGGTACGTTCAATTGAAGTTTGAAATCGAATTATCGAACTACCGCGCCATTTTTTATTCTATTTATAATTATATATAATTATTTATATTCTAACGACGACGTATATAATATATACGTTCAAATTCCATTCAAAATAAATTTCTCGTCGATATTATTTAAAATATTCTATTCTAAATGTTCAAAATTCGCTAAAATTGCCAAAATAAAATTTTTAAACTGGCCCAGATTTTCAGGTTATTACAATCTCCCCCACTTAAAACTTTTCATCCCCTAAAAGGAACAAAGTTGAAAGTGATTTGATCAATCAACTCTACGTTCGATCTGGCTTCCATTCTCCAACTTTTCAGTTTCTGAGAATTTTCAAATTCTTCAAAAATTTGGCTAACACCCTAAATTTTCGAAAAATTTCGCCATAACCTCCCCTGCACCGGGAGCCACGGGAAAATCCCGAAATTGCCATATAGGCCTTCTGATCTCAAAAAGAAAAAGCCAAGCGGCTAGCCAATAGGCTCGTAAAATCATCATCACCCAAACAAAACAGTAAATTATATAGTAAACATGTACCTATTTGTTGGGCAAACAAATTTTATCCTCTGCTCTAGCCTCCTTGCTATGACCTGTTCAATGTAAGTACAAGTATATGCAAGCAAATGCGATAAATTTTCAATAAAACTCACTTTTTGGTACAATTTGACTAAATGGTTTAAATTTTAATTAATCAACCAATAATCAAACAACACAATCAGCAATCAATTAGTGAATCATCATTTGAAATTCATAACTTTGATATATAGTCAAAAATCAGATTTTTGATGCCAAATCACAACAATAGGCCCTATCTAATTTTGGTTCTCACACCAGTCAATAGGAAATGTATAGAAATCTCACTTTCGTCACTCGAATATAAACACTGATAATGAGGCCTCATCATCAGAATCATCTCCGGGCGACTAGAGTGTGATTCTATATCTATCCAATATATTAAAATTTCGAACACACGTTTGCAAGACGTATATGCAAAATCTCTATATACTGGACTGTCCTAATCAATACAAATAAATAATCAAATATGAATAATTGATTTAAATTTCAAAACAAAATTTGTTTCATTTTAAAAAAAAAAAATTATACTCTTCACACTCGTTCTAGGATACTACTGATCCTATCTCTAACGAGTCATTCTAATTGGATATTACTAATCCAATGTCTGATGAATTCTTTCGTATGGTTCTAATGTGTCTTGTTCTCGAGCTCTGTAAACCAAAGCTCTGATACCACGATGAAACGACCCGAACTTCCCCGGTCTCCGTAGAGAAGAGAAAGAACGAATTGTTTTGAGAACACGACAAAATAGAACGCAGACGGGAGAACATTTCATTGTACATTACAACAATTCATCAGATTACAAGAATATACAGAGTATGAATAAATATACATTACACAGAAATATCAGAGATTTAAATTACATTTCAATAAATTACAGCGGAAAATAATACAATACGCAACTAGAAGAGATATACGGATACAAAGCTTTCCGGATATCATTCCAGCTGTAAACCAGGATCCTGTGAATATAAATCTGCAAAACCAAAACTACTAGCTGCCCGTGTCAAAACAGGGGCACCCAGAGTTTAGGTTAAAACAATAAACTCCAGGTCAGTCATGGGACTGGTGTGAGAACTAAAACAGTTATTTATCTTTATTTTAAAGTTAGGTAAATCGAGGGACCACGTCGTATAACACGGAATGGGTTTCCTCTCAAGAATACCAGTGCATAAAACGAACAGCACAATGCTAAATAGAGAAAAATGAAGCTGTTATAAGACCCAGGTCCTATCACACAATGCAACGCAAGCCGGGGGATAGGGTTTTCCCTTATAACAGCCAAAGAATGCTTGATACGTTTTAAAACAAATCATTTGATACTATTATCAGTGTATGGTGTATAAAACAATCTTCGAATCATAAGTATCAATCATAGGTGGAATAGTTACCATATATCATGTCGCCATACTAGTTCTACAATTAAAACCGCAAAATCACGTATTTGGAAATTGGATTTCCGTCTATGAACCAAGGCAAAAGATAGTCCTCAACCGATTCGAGACGCTCTAGCCCGTGTCTCAGGAACAACCGCAACTGCCCCTTGGATCGTCAGGGCCGGTCCACCGATGTGGATTATAATGCCTGAACACTACGTTTCTCCGCCCTTTGAGGCGTAAATGAGCCAACGAATGACTCCATCGGACCCGGATCATCCGATCAAACCGAGGCGCCTCGCAACAGCAACAACTACACAGGTGAAAATAATATAAATGTCAGGGCTGGTAGGTCACTGACACCACCCTAGCTAGAAAGAAAATGCATGTCCCCCCTGAGGTCCGTCTCCCGTTTTTGGTTCACCACCGGGGTGTGAGGCTCGCGAATTCACGTTACACAAAGTTGTGCCACACAGGCTGTGCTTTGATCATCACCACAAGACTTTGCTTTTCAACAGAAGCCTTGATCATTTGCCATTTAGGCATGCCACACAGGCAATTCACTCTATGCGTTTGATATCCATCAGTATATAACCCCTGAGCTCGTACGTCTCAGAGAAGGGCGTTAAGTAAGAGAATAAATTCTCCGCTGCCAAACAGATATATATTTAATAGAGATCAATCACACAGACTAAAATCCAATGTCAGACACACAGTCCATTTACAAGTCCGTTCTGGGTCTGAACGAAACCGGAGGCACCTAGTACCCCGCATATCCATCGATCTCCAAGTATGTCTGGACGATCACCAACTGTTTCCATCTTCTTGGGTGTACATCCCAATCAAGATCATCAGTAATCACCCAAACAACGTGAAGACCTCCGGTCTTCGACCATCGTCTTCATCTTCGACTTATCGTCGTATCAGTTATTCAGAATGGGATAAACCCGGTCTTTCCGAATAACTCGCGTATATTTTAAATAAGTGTTACACAAACACAACTTATGCCTCATTCCAATTCATCAGTCACTAACCGTAAATTAACCAGAGAATAATTCCCCAAATATTAACCCCGAAGGCCGAAACCAACATCAGATCAATATCCAGAAAACCATTCTGCTTAGCTAACCGACAATTAGTTTCTAAATTTCACATTCATAGGGAAAGGTTCCCATTAATTTTATCAAAGATAAATCCTTCAAATTTATTCTTTAATCTATTTTTTTGAATATCAATTCAAACTAGTCTGGATTAACGAACTTTACCGAAGAAATCATTTGTTTTAATTTCCCAATCCCAACCTATTCATCCCATGAAGTAAAACTGGTAATACTTCATATCTAACACTACGGTGTTATCGGTAAATTAAATTACCATTTCACGTTCAAATCTAATTAAAGATTTAACTATCGCCTGGAGCAAAACTGGTGATACTCCATTCTCGATCGTTTCAATCTAATTAAAGATTCATTAAAACTCCACTTAGTTTTAATCTGTGACTGGGTTAAAGAATCAGTGTCATTTAAAACACGGTTCACGATAAACCCAAAATCACATCACAATTCAATCAGTCCCTAACCGTAAATTAGCAAGTGAACAATTCCCTAAGTATTAACCCCGAAGGCCGAAACCAACATCAGATCAATACCTCTGAAACCATTCAACTTAACTAATCTCTAGTTAGTTTCTGATTTTCTTAACTCCTTTAGGTCTAAGAACAGTATTATTGAAGATACCGTTCACGACAACCCAAAATCACATTCTATTAATTATCGGGTTAAAGAATGAGTGTTATTTAAAACACCATTCACGATAAACCCAAGAATCAATTCGAATTCAATTCCAATTAAATATTATCTAATTGGTACACTTCATTAAATCAAAATAAAAAGATTTAATCTTTTCTCAACTGGGCTTAAGAACAATGTTAATGAAGACACCATTCACGACATACCCAAATCACATTCTATTAATTATCGGGTTAAAGAACGAGTGTTATTTAAAACACCATTCACGATAAACCTAAGAATCAATTCGAATTCAATTCCAATTAAATATTATCTAATTGGTACACTTCATTAAATCTAAATAAAAAGATTTAATCTTTTCTCAACTGGGCTTAAGAACAGTGTTAATGAAGACACCATTCACGACATACCCAAATCACATTTGATATTAAATACAAGGCTCTGAATAGAAAATATATCGGCTTATATTCAATATCAAATTCTACAACCAACAAATATCGTATTTGAAATAGCGATATATATATCTATATCTTTCAAATTTCCATAACAACATCTGTATAATCACGAAATCCAACATCGAAATATTCTGAAGACAAATTCGATTCAAATCCATTCCAATGCAATCATTGGAAATTCTGGTTATTTTCAAAACCATTTCAAATTCAATTTATTTATTTAAAAATAAATAGAATTATAATTCTAGTTCAAAACTAGTTCATTTCGATAAAAATCTATTTTTATCTTTTCAAATATGGAGTTTTTCATACCAAATCTTCACAAATCATTTCTTATGATTTTACACAAATTATTACTATTTTTAATAATTTTATCAAGGCCTGTACAGTCGATTTCCATCAACGGCTATCAAACTGCACTTACAGCGACCTTTTTCAAATTTGATTTGGACATAATTCCAAATCCAACCATTAGATTTCTAATTTCTAATATTCGTTAGAAATCTCTTTTCGATACGAACCCAACGGTTCTAGTTTCAGGAGAATCCGACGGTCGGATCTCCCGCAATATCCGTTCGAAGTCAATGGTCGAAATTCGCGAACTGCAGCGGCGCGGCGCGTTCTATTCGGGCCATTATATTATATATATATAATATATACTTCGTCGATTTCAATTCAAAACGTGCTTTATAAATCGTTTTAAATTCATTTTCAAAACGGTTTCAACTTCATATTCAATTTCAAATCAAAATTGAATATTCCAATATAAATTCGTTTTAAATTCGTTTCAAATTGATTTCAATTCAATTTCGATTTGAATTCATTTTCTTTTCAATTCTATTCAATTCGAATCCGTTTTAAATTCAATTCAATTCGAATTCATTTTATATTCAATTCAATTCGAATTCATATCTATTCAATTTCAATTCGAATTTCAATTCTTTTCAAATTATCAGATTTTGAAATCATTTTCGATATTCATTATGAAATGAATGGAATCGATATAAATATCGTTCACGTCAAAATGGCGTCAATCTAATCAACACGGCTTCATATATTTCTATTTTCAAATATTCTATTTCAAATATTTCTATTCAAATATTTCTTTTTCAAATATTTCTATTCAAATATTTCTTTTTCAAATATTTCTATTAAAATATTTCGTTTTCAAATATTTCTATTCAAATATTTCTTTTTCAAATATTTCTATTCAAAACTGGAATGAAGCCCAATCAATTACCATATAATGTTAATTATATGGGTTTTCTACAACACATGTATACTATAACAACGATGAATAATCAACCATCATCCAAAGTGCATTCTACACTGTATAAGCATCAAATATAAATATTTAACGCTCATAACAGTCTGTCAATCAATCGATCCACATACAACTAACTATTGGGATTAGTGTATGTCATATATCATCCCAATACCCGTGTGGGGTTTCAAACAATCAAACACAGATTTATTTGTGCAGTTGGGCGATGTGTAAAATTTATCGTCCCAATCAATATCAGTCAAATGTGTGTGTATAAACAAATCGTCCGATCTGTTTATTTTTATTTCATTTCATATACACGTTAAAAATTCTATTTTTAACTATAAAATATTTTCCCCTATATAAATATTTTATTTCGTTTCACATCACATCACACAATCAACTACACATCAAAATCAAACAACCAAGCATACAAGCCGTCCATGGTCTGTGGACGACGGGTGTCGGGTGCTACTAAACACCGTCTGCATCCTAGTTTATATTTATAACTAAAAAAATAAAATTAAAAGGTGAGAAGTTCTCACCGATAGCTATCCCAACTCCACGACACTTCATTTGTAGAAATCTTCGCTGTTTTCGCCTTTGTCAATTTTCACTGCCCGTATTCTCTACATATTTAAAAATCACATTTTTACTTTGCTATTCAATATATAAAAATCGAATTTTTACTTCGCTATTCAATATATAAAAATCGAATTTTTACTTAGTTGCCACGTATATAAAAATCCCATTTTTATAATCACCCTATATGGATAAAAATTCTATTTTTACATCACTACTATATAGACAAAAATTATATTTTTACAACGCTACTATGTAGACAAAAATTATATTTTTACAACGCTACTATATAGATAAAGATTTCGCCTTTTCAAATATAAAGATTTCGCCTTTTCAAATATAAAGATTTCGCCTTTTCAAATTTCAAAAATCTAATCTTTTCTATTTTAAAAATCTAATCTTTTCTATTTTAAAAATCTAATCTTTTCACCTCTAATAATCATATGATAAAAATCAAAACTTTATGGCTTAAAGATCTAAACTTTCCGCTATTAAAAACCCCAATCTTATCACATAGAAAAATCTAATCCTATATGCTAATATATATACATGTAAACTGATTTATACATATGTTTTTAGACTTTTTTTATTCAGTTACAAAATTAATCAAACTAATTACATAACAAATAAATAAATACATAAGGGTAGAACTCACTGTGGAAGGCGTAGGAGGACGGGGAAGGCTCGGCAGGTCGAAGGCGGCGCCACATTGGCCGGAGCAGCGAAGAAATGGTGTTTTTGGGGCTTTAACAAATTAAAAATCGGGTTTTTTAATAGGGAAGGAGGGTCCACGGGGTCTGGATTTGGCTGAGGTGGTGCAGGAAGGGTTGCTGAGGTGGCGGGGGCGGCGCCGGTCGGGGTTTGGCCGGTGGTGGCTGGATTAGGTTCGATTTGGGGCTAGGTTTCGTTGTGGAGCTGGAGGGGGTGCGATTGGGTCGTGGTGGCCAGGGGAGGCGCGTTGGAAGCGGCGTAGGTGGGGGAGTGGTGTCGGCGGTTGGTCGGAGTGGGGCTGGCGGCGGGATGAATGGGAGCGATGGAATTTAATTGGAGGGCTCGGTTTTTCTCCTGAACGATATAAAGGGACTGAGGGGTATAAGTGTGAATATATATTTATTTTATTATTATTTTATTCAATAAAGGTTTCTTTCCCATCCGATCTCCAATCTGTTGGATCTAGATTAACCCTAGAGGGGGGGGTGAATAGGGTTTATCACAGTTTTTAACTGAATTAAAATTCTAATAATAAATAGATCACAGAAAATAGCAGAAACAGAAATGCAAAAATTAATCACACACAGATATACCCAGCTTCGGCAAAACCCTGCCTACTGCTGCATTCCTAAGATTTCTACTAGGTGATAGAACAAATCCCGCATACAAGACCATGTACACTCGCAAACCCTGCTCCTATTCTAACCCTATGCTCAAAATCCTAGACTGAACGATATCCCCTCGATCAGATTTCCCGTATTACAAACCCGTAACACGTAACCCAGATTTTACAGACTCTGTCAACTATTAGTCAACACCCTGACTGATTCCCTAGAATTTTACAAACTTCTAGAAACTGTTCGTTTAACGGTTTTACAAAAACAAATTAAAATACAACAAAAAAAAATAAACAAGAAAAACCCTATAATAAAAACAATTTAATTTCCCCTTTTAAATATAAGCTTGGCTTAGCCAAGTGAAACATAGGTCGGCCTCCTCCTATTCTTTAGCCTGATGCTTTTCTCTTTTGCTCTGGAGATTAAAAAAAATGGCGGCGCTGAAAATTGGGGATTAGGGTTTCTCAATCTTCAAATCACAGTCTTGAATTGCTGGAAAGATTGATTCACATTGTTTGTCTCTTTGCTTGGCGATTTGGAGAGTTTGCGATCGAAAAAGAATGTGAGTATCTTCAATTTGATTTTTTTTGGATTTTTTTTTGTTGTTGCTTGTTTCGATCTGCATTGCCAGTGATAATAGGTGTGTATAAATAGGGTAATTCGATCCCTAATTCACTCTGATTTCGTATGAATGACTCGATCTGATTTTATTGCTTTCCCTCTTTTGGCTGGTTCCTTGATCGTTGCCTGCGTGATTTTGGCTTTGAAAAGCATGTGAAAATTGTTGCCTTTTGTTCTCCATGAAATGATACTGTCGAGATTCAAAAGCAAGAAACAAAAAAATGTTTTCCCTGCGTGATATTTCTCACCAAAAACTGATTTGCCATTTCTGGAATCCCATGCACTGAATTGTTTTTCAAAAAATGTTTCTTGCCTTTACAACACTCTGTGTGTAGCACCCCGCCTCCGCTAGGGTCACTCGCAAAGGAATGCACTAGCTTTAGAGGGTCATTATTGGTAAACATGCACAGAAATATCACAAGACAGAACATATAAAATAGTGGAAGTAAAATCGAACTTTCATAAACATCAATGATTAAGGTCTAAAGCCTTTTACATCAGAGTACATCAAAACCTGTCTTGCAGTAGTAAAGAAGCATAAAGACTTTTTCATAAATTATTCCCCAAGTAAAAACAATAAAGTAGCCATAGCCAAGAAAAGTCCAAGCCATCCATGATGACCTTCATGCAGAAGAAGTCCGAACTAAACAACAGTATTTCCTCCCTGTAACCTGGGGGGAAACGGAAGAAAAGAGGCGAAACAAAAACGGGTCAGTCAAAAAGACTGAGTAAGCCCTATCTACTACTAGCATAAAAACTAGTAAAGTTAACTGTCATGAGAAACTGAGATGAACATAAGCATGATGACAAGATAGATAAGCTAAATCAAAATAACAGGATGAACTGCTGAACTCAGACAAACTAAGGTGTCATGATAAATTACGATGTCAAGATAAAACAAGGTATCCCATCGTCAAGTTCCTGTCAAGTATAATATCCCCAAGATAGCTATTACGTATAACGTCCCATGATATCTATCCTGTATTTTAGCTCTGCACCTACCGTACTAGTATCCCCACCGTGTCATGTGTTAACCAAGAATGATCCTCACTCAAAAGTCGTGTGATGGTCCATGTCAACCTAATATATCGCCTATATAGGTTACTCAACTCGTATATTTTATTCCATGTAAATGTTCAGTCCCTTGCCGTAGACCATACGGGCTTTCCCATGAGATTCTATATTACTTTAACATAGTTCCATGATTCTTAAGATCGGTTTGGACTGTTACCCTTAACCTAGCTAGGGTCTTCCAACATGAATTATCGTTTGTACAACTAGGACTTATGCTACCTAGGGCTACTAGGGATTATGCTTACCTATTGCACGTTTTCGTATCTCGGTTTGGGTTCAACCACCTAGGGCCACTAGGGATTACGCTAACCGTCAACCGCGCCCTTTTTCCCACACATATATCGTGAATCGTTTTTCCATGACTGTATGCACATGTATCACATCGTGCCATCCGAGTCCTGTCACAGGGCAAATCAAGATGTACAGGACTCGGTCGGGAGCTTTAGATTTATCTGCCGATGCAGATGCTAAGGTCTGTTTTTCCTATACGTGGCTATGGTCCCACGAGACCACTCCCTCAACTAGTGAAAGACAAGACAGGATAAATCCTGTATGAGAACACAACACTGGCCAACCCACATCCAAGCCTTACCGCAACCATAATTAGATAGCAATTATGGTCTTTTGGGTGTTCTCTGCCTTTCCGTACGTACACGCTTGACCAAAGATGGTAGGTAGCCTGATGAAATGCTATCTAGGGTACGATCGTGTATCGTCGACTATCCCCAATCCATCCCCGTCTTTAGGTCGCTCGCATAGCAACCAAGGCATACTCTTGGTTCATCTAACGCAGACCTTAACCTCTCATGAGCCTAGTATAATCACCTGGCAGCTCATAGAGGGATACCATGAATACCCTCACGTTCCCCGAAGCCGCTGCTTCGTTACCCAGTTCACTGGAGCCTTTATCCAAATCAGATACTTGCTCCTACTCGTATACTTAAACGATGACCTACCGTATTAGGTTACTCATCTATCTATGAACTGGTCTAAATTTCCTTGACTAAGAATCATTACTTAGTTATTCTTCAACTAAGGTTTACCACTTAGCCTTATTCCCGTTATCCTTGTTAACTACGGTTATCCACCTAATCCTCAGAACTAGGGTTTACATAATGGATTAAGTGTCACTTAAGTTCATGACTTAACCCGTCTACAAATCATGTCAAAATTGGCTAAGTATCCAAGTTCAAGACTTAACCCTACAAACCATGCTCAAGTTGGTTAAGTATATTAAGCAATTCACGACTTAACCTCGTCCAATTATCATTCTAGATTGGTTAAGTATATATTAACTTGACCCTATCAATTTACTTAGTCAAATCGGTCAAGTGTATTCAAGCGATTCGTGACTTAGCCTTATCATGCTTTCACATTATATTGGTTAAGTATTGGTTAACTTAACCACAATAAATTAACGAGTTAGATTGGTTAAGTATAAGTCACTTAACCACATCTATTCATCATGTTAGATTAGTTAAGTGCTTAACTTAACCCCATTAAACTGCCAAGTGGGATTAATTAAGTCTAGGCTAACTTAACCCCATCTGATTACCATGTTTAGATTAGTTGAGTCTAATCTTAACCCCATCCATTAACTGTATTCTTCGGTTAAGTGTCATTAAGGAAACTTACTTAACCTTACCAAATTATCGTGTTGGATTGATTAAGTGTTGGTTAACTTAACCCCGTCCACTAGTCGTATAAAAATGGTTAAGTGTCATTAGGCAAATCAAATTACTTAACCTACCCAACCTTTTCATGTTTTGTTAAGTATCATTAGCCTAATCAAATTACTTAACCCATTTGTCCATGTCATATTTGATTAAGAGTCATTAATCAAATTAACTTAACCCTATCATGTGGCATTAATTACTTAATGCACCTTAACCTCTCACATTAGACTTTGTTGTGGTTACTAGTTAAGCCGGTCGGTTCCGGGTAGCTTTACACCACAACTTGGTCTAACCTCGGGTTCAAGCACAACATGACCAACTTCTCACATTGGGTCCTATTGTTTGCAACTACTAGTTAGGCCGGTCGGTTCCGGGTAGTTTTACGTTGCAAACTCAACCCAACCTCGAGTTGGCCACACTTATATTATCTAAGTGTCATGTCCATTATGTTTCCAACACATATTACAAGTTTTCAAGCAATTGGGTAGACCTAACTTAATAGGTAAATTCCCAATGGGTAGACCTAACTTAATAGGTAAATTCCCAAGCTTATGTTTTCAAGCATACTTACATGTCAACTTCCATGTTATATTTCAAGTCATGTTTTCAAGTATAAACACATGTCATATTTAACGTTACATGTTGTCATGTTTATACCCATTTACCCAAATCATGTTCACGTCATTATGTTTTCCCATAATGTGACCCCAACGCTTTTAAACTCGCATAATGGATTCAAAGAAGGAACTTGTCAAAGGCATGACAAAAGGGGGTATAAAGCCACTAGTTGAACATGGTGGCAAATGAGACATAATGTGTTCATTAACTTGCATGTTACATTCTTAAGCCTCAAAAACATGCATAATGTTCAAACTTGGCAAATAAGCGAATCATGATGATAAATGACATAGAAAGATGGCTAGAAGTTCGCATATGACATTACATGCAAGCTATCATAAGGGGTATGATAGTTCTCATGTTGCCAAAATGCAACATTTAACATAAAGGCCAAAGCTTTATGACCACAAGATCAAGATGAAGACTTCATAAACTTGCATGACATGATAGCATGTATTATACTCAATGATCAAACCCAAACTTGCACATGAACATTTAACTTCGTAGTTAATATCTAAGAGTAGGAAAAGGGCTTACATTGCTATGAAGGCACAAAAGATATGACAAAGCCCTTATGCAATCAACTAGACCCAAATTGCAAGCTCTAACATAAAAATCCTTGAGCCAAAATGATCAAAACCCTTGCTTTATGATGCAAATATATAAACTTGGCTTGAATGCAAGCTAATGACACTCATACAAGCTTGAAAACACTTGTATGCATGGAAAATCTCTCATAGAAACAATTTAGAAATTTTATGAAGAGAGTGGAGGCCATGAGAGGTAAAATTTTGCCATAGTTTAGTTGCATGAATGAATAATGATGATTTAGGGTTAGGTTAGGGTCTTATTTATAGACTAGGCAAGTGTTTTAGGCCATAGGATTAAACCCTAGTTGCAATCTCAGCCCTTAAAACCGAATCTGGCCCCCAAACTCAACACAAACCCAAAATGGTGCACCAGGCAGAACTGCCCGGCTGGACCAAGTCGACAGCCAAGTCGACAGGGCTGTCGACTTGGGTCCAACCAAGTCGACTCCCAAGTCGACAAGGCTGTCGACTTGGGTGCTCTGGCGGGAATTTTCCCGCCTTGCCCAAACTGGCCCAAATTTCCAAATTCAAACTTGAATTTGAAATCTGTTTTTACTTTGAAATTTTCTGAAAACTTCGTCGGATCATAACTTGGTCATACGGACTCCGATTTTCGAAAACTCGGACTCTATTTCGCGTATTTTTCCGAGAGGAACGCAATGGCACAGCCCTTTTCACTTGATTCAGAATTTATAATTAAATTCTGCCTTGATTCTCGTCTTAACACGTTATCGAAAAATACGGGTTGTTACACTGTGCAAAAACTGGATCAATCTTGTATGCTTGAAAAACAGGAAAGAAATAAGTGATTCCTTTGCAGATCACATTGATTTCATTCTTGTAAAAAAAATGTTCCTTGCTTGAACGAATTCATTTCTGGAAAACAATATTATCTTGCTTAAAAAGAAATTTCTTGCATGATTATATGCTGTCATGTATGCCCTCCATTAATTCTTGTTCATGTAGAAAAATATTTTCTTGCCAAATTTAATTCTTTGCAGAAAATTACTTGCTCAAATTTGGAATGCTTTAAAACTTGCCAAACATTGTTTCCTTGCGAGATTACTAAATGAATCTTTCCCCAAATTGGTCACGTGCATTTCAAAAAATGGTTTGGTCATAAACTGGAAAGAGATATTCAATGAATTTCCAAATTTGATGAATTTAATGTTTTCCAAAAATCTTTCTCTTAGAATAAAGAAATGAATGTTAAGATTAAAACAGGAAACAACAAATTTGTTTCCAATAGCTCCTTGCTTGATTTCTGGAAAACATATTAAGTTTGCCAATTTTTTTTTTTTACTCGAGATTGATTTGTGCTAATCTGAAATTAACACTAAGCACTTGCCAACATTGTAAAAAAAACTTGGAAACAATTTGTGTCCTTCAAAAACAGATTTGTTGCCAAGTTTTAATTTTGCTTAGTCACCACTATATTGCCATTAGTTGCTGCCATGTTTGTCAAAATATATATTTGCATGTGTGTCTCCAAAACACATTCATGTGTGCTGGCCTAATCTGCACCATTGTGTACTTGCCTGGGTTAACTTGAATATGACTTTACTTGTACCTTCTATGATTTGTGGTCATGCAATGGCTTGTACATGTCATGCATATTCATTTGTTGTCTTGAGCACTTCAGCTTCATTTACTTCACATTTGTAAGAAGCTGCTTGTACACTTTGTAAATTGAACCACTAGCTTGATTCTTTTTGTACTCATGAAACATGTGACCATCTGAACTATGCTGAACCTTTGGCTTGACCATTTCTATGTTGAGCTCGCTTTGCTGATAAAAAAAATTAAATAAATGTTGAAGCTTGTTGCACCATGTTTGAACTTTGAGCTGTTTTGATCTTTCACTTGAATGTTTGCTGTGGCACTGAGTCGAGTTGGTCCTCACGGCTGCTCCTCAGTTGCTCCCTACATTCTGATTGGCGAGGCAGTGCACACGTGTATATTCATGCACGTGTGTACATGCAGCCATCAGACGAGTTTTCCTGTCCCTGTACTATATATATACAAATTGACTAGACACAGATGAATCAGATCAAGTCATGAAAAATGATGAGAAACACACCAAAATTCTGAGGCAAATAAATTTTAAAAATAAAAATTTATATTCGCATGTGTACAGTTTTATTTCTATTGCAGTGTGTGTGTTACTGTTTTATGTGACAGGTGAGCAGATGGTGACTGGACTGGTTGGAAGCTGTGAAAACTGGACTGACATAAGATAAAGAATACAAAGATAAAGAATGCAGAGTGTATATGAGTCAGTGAATGTATAAAAGTTTGTACAAATGAGTGTGTGAGTAAATCTGTAGTGAAGAGCAGTGTATAAGGAAAAAAATGTGAAAAAGTATTGAAATACCGTGTGTGCAAATAGTGGAGTTTTAAATTTGTACTGTTTAAATGTTGAAATAAAATATTATATTTAAATAAAATACTGTTTGAATTTCTAATTCTTGTGCAATAGTATTCATTTAAATATTAATATTATATTTCTGTTCTGAGATGTAGATATGAAACAGTATAGTAACAAACACATTTAAAATAATATACACTTGTTTGTTATCATCAAACAAAAATCATATAATTTTGTATACAACACCGTTATATACAACAATCTCCCCCTTTTGATGATGACAAACAAATGTTAAGATTTTGAATATAATAAATGTGTTTTCAGTAAACAACAAAAACTCCCCCTATTTGAAAGCACCCCCTAGAACAGAGACTCCCCCTATAACTGTGCATGAGTGAAATGAATAATAATGAATTTTCAAAATTAAAAATATTTATAAAATATTCACTCATAAATTTCATAAATTTTCAAAAATTAAAAATATTTATAAAATATTCACTCATAAATCAAAATCTCAACCCAATCTCCCCCTTTTGTTATCATCAAAAGGATATAGAATTTAAAATATAGATGAAAAATGACTAAAAAAATGTAATTTCAGCATAAGAGGAAGAACAGTTATAAATCTCAATCAGTCAAACAAAAATCATAATATTCTGAGAACAGGTGGCATATTTCACATTGTAGAAAATGACGGATTTACGATGAATTTTATATAAAATGGAGAGAGTTAAAAAAAATGATTTTCAATTATTTTCCAATAAGATTTTTTATAAAAATAAAGCACAAAACCAGTGATGGATTTGGACTATAGTTAATAATTCAATTTAAGTGACCAAATCGAATAATCTCAAATCTCAATATATATCAATCAACAAATCATAATACGTCATAAGATTTCAACACATTTCACAAATTAGAAAGATGGATTGATAGGCTGGTTTTTTAAACACCAAGGAGAATTTCATATTAATTTTAATTTATAGCACATTATTTCCTTTTTCTTTTTATTTTATTTAAGGGCACACTGACCAAGCATAACTAGAGCTTGGATTTTTAAATGAGGTCAGTCGCAGCTTAAATTATAAGTGTCTCATAACCATGCATAACCAGAGCTTGGATTTTTAAATGAGATTAGAGACACACTTATGTATTTATTATATATGTTTATTGTTTTCAGCTTCAAAAGAAAAACTCCTCGGTATGTAAAACCAATATGAATGATAGAAAAGTGGTAGGTACAGAAATGGACTTGTGAAATAAATTTCTAATCTAATTATATTATGAAATATGCTCGACTGTACTGGGATTATTGAAAATTTTCAATTATCACTAATTCTGAATAATAATAACGTAGTCCAATTTCTATCACAAGTATTACATTGTTTATTCAAGATGATTTTAAAAAAAAATTAAACTCCCCACATTAATATAAAAAAACATGATGGATGGCAGAATAACGGTAGATAAAGAAGGTGGTCCTGAAATAATCGCCAATTCAAAGATATTATAATAAATGTTCAACCATCATGAAAATCTAAATACATTATCCTCTTGTTGTGAAACATACTGCAGTCACAATTCATCACAATTTCAAAATCTAATAATAATTTTGATGAATTATAAATACAGCTCAATTTGGGTATTGATTTCAATTTCTGAATGAATAAAAAGTAAATAATTTAAAATTGAAAATCAATTACAAGAGAAATATGAAGAGCTATACAGGACAAGAGGAGTTAAAATATATAAAACAACACTTCTGATACCAATTGGTGTCTCTATTAATGAGGATTAAAACAAGATACTGGAGACAAACAAGAATATCATAGACAAAAGAATTATAAGTACAAAGCTCAAGCAGACAAGATAACAGGTTACGCACATGTATCAAAGCAGCAAACAGATGATTCCAAAACAACCATTTTTCAAAACAGTATCAGAACTGCACAAAGAATCGGTTTCAAAGCAGACTTGTAAAATAGATGGTCAGAAAAAATGATTCATGATCCAAGATTAAAAAATATTGTTTATTTTAAATCATTTGAAGGAATATGAAAATATCAGAATTTAATGAATCAATCACACCAGATTATAAATTTTTGATTCTAGATATGTGTGTGATTCAGTAAATCAATAATTTAAAATGATTTTAAACAAACAAATGTTTAAATCAAATAACCATGAAATAATAGAGAGATTTAAGACCATTTTTTCAAAGATTTTTTCAAAATTATTTCTGACATGCACAAGGAATTTTTCAGAATATTTACATCAAGTTTGAAGACATATTCATGATCCCAAAAAAAAAATTATTTATTTGAAATCGCTAGAATGGATGTTGATCATGAGATACAATGAATCAATCACATAGAATTAATAATTTCAGATCTGAGAGGTGTGTGAGATTCAACATATCAGAAATTTCAAATGATCTCAAATAAACAAAGATCTAAACCAGATGATCATGAATAACAGTGAATATCAAGGTATAAGCAATGATTCAAGACAGATCAAAAATATCCAAGCCAATCTGAAAATCAATGAAATTATCACGACCGAGGAGTAGCAGTGTGCTGTAATGAGTATAATATTTCAAACTTTTCTAAAATGAATTAGAAGAAACTCAAAACAGCAGTGGTGTGTGAAACTTCATCAAATTTTCAGATCTTCAAGAATTTAGAATTCTAATTAACAGTGTTCAAGATATTACAAGAATACATCAGCGCTGTTATGAATTCAGCAATTAGAAAATAAACTTCAAAACAATTGCAGATATTTACAAATTTAAATTCAAGATCTGGAAATGATTAAAACGTTAGAGTTTCATACAAATGAAGTGAATTTCCATAAGATATGAATTCTACAATTGGAAGTTTTAGAAAGCACAATTTTTTTTTTTTTTACAATGATATGACAGTGACAAACCAAACAGACAAAGAAAGATAAACAGATGAGATAAAGAAAATAAACAGAAGGGGTAGAAGGAGGAATACACAAAGAAAAAGAAAAATATTTACAAAGGTTGAGTTTAGAGGTTATACCTGAAATTGACGTGAGTAAATAAATCTCTAGCTCAACAAGCTTGGCCAAGGAACTCTGAAAGATACAAAAAATATACAACAGCTTGAAAACATCCTCTTTTCACCACAACAGTTCCTCAGCCATCCTTTGGTACCTATGAATTTATAGAATCGAGTGGTCTAACAAAATTAGTAAAACCACTCACAGTTGTGTTCACAGCTTTAGGTACCCAAACTTGTTTATATAACAATCCATCAGAATTTACCAAAGTACCTTTAGGGACCCAAATCTGTTTGAAATTAAATGAATTCACTGTATTTCTTTTTGGGGCCTGGAATGATTTAAATGGATTGTTATCAAACAAATTCACATCACGTTTATGATTTAAAAATCCTTTGAATTTATCAGAGTTCAAATTATCAAGTTGATTATTTTGAAAGAAGTTTGAAGGAATTTTCAAATCATTTGAATTTTGTTTTTCAAAAACATTAATTTTCCCAAAGCCAAGACCACATTTATTTCCAACAGAAACTTGGTTTTGCAACAGCATATTCAACGATTTTTCCCCATTAGAAAATTTATCCAAAGTTGATTCTAATCATTGAATTTTGGATTTTAGATCGCAATTTTCTTTTATTAAATTTGAGCAATTATTTATAGCGATCTTCTGTTCAGCATTGGACTATTTCAAAACCAAATTTTCAGTTTCAAGTAAATTTATTTTGGCTTGGGACTCAGCAATCTCAGACTCAAACTTAGTTTGCTTTTCAAATTCGGATTTTTCAAAATCTTTGAATTTTTCAATCTCCTTTTCAAAATCTTTCAAAATTGACTCACTTTTCAGCAAACTTTCTTTTACAAAAATTTTATGTTTGGAATTAATACTATCCAACTCTTTTTGCAAAGCGTTATTTTTATGAATTAGCTCACCTTCGTGATTTTTCAAAATAAAAAATTCATTTTCAAACTTTCTAGAATTTTCATTAAGTTGAGCTAAACCAGTTTTCAAATTAAAGCAATTCTTGCACTCAGAGTTTTCAATTTTTAATTTCAACATATTGTTATTGTAGGTTAACTCAGAATTTTCAGATTTCAAAGACTTGTTTTTCCGTTTGAGACGATCAACAGTTCTTGTTAAATTATTACAAAGAGATACCAAATCTTCATATGATAAGTCCCCATCGTCTGAATCGACATGAATAGCTCCAGTTAAGCTCCGATCTGAATCTGAGTTGACAGTTGAGGGTTTTGAGAAGTTGTTGTCATTTCCATATCTTGTATTGAGAGCTGTCCAGATTTCCTGCGCAGTCAAACAATGGGAGATAAGACTGTATCGATCATCATCAAGATGTGAATATAAAATATGCGTAGCACGATTATTAAAACATATATCTATCATATCAAATCCATTAACAATAACATCCCAACATTTAAAATTGATAGATTTCAAATAGGATTCCATTTCGGATTTCCAAATCAAAAAATCTGTACCATTAAAAATAGTTGGAATACGACTGGACTGACTCTCTAAGAACTGACAACTAGGATTACCCATGTCTCTAGAGTTAAAAATACCTGCTCTGATACCACTTGTTGGATCTAGATTAACCCTAGAGGGGGTGAATAGGGTTTATCATAGTTTTAACTGAATTAAAATTCTAATAATAAATAGATCACAGAAAATAGCAGAAACAGAAATGCAGGAAATAAATCACACACAGATATACCCAGCTTCGGCAAAACCCTGCCTACTGGTGCATTCCTAAGATTTCTACTAGGTTATAGAACAGATCCTGCATACAAGACCATGTACACTCGCAAACCCTGCTCCTATTCTAACCCTATGCTCAAAATCCTAGACTGAACGATATCCCCTCGATCAGATTTCCCGTATTACAAACCCGTAACACGTAACCCAGATTTTACAGACTCTGTCAACTGTCAGTCAACACCCTGACTGATTCCCTAGAATTTTACAGACTTCTAGAAACTGTTCGTTTGACGGTTTTACAAAAACAAATTAAAATACAACAAAAAAAAATAAACAAGAAAAACCCTATAATAAAATCAATTTAATTTCCCCTTTTAAATATAAGCTTGGCTTAGCCAAGTGAAACATAGGCCGGCCTCCTCCTATTCTTTAGCCTGATGCTTTTCTCTTTTGCTTTGGAGATTAAAAAAAATGGCGGCGCTGAAAATTGGGGATTAGGGTTTCTCAATCTTCAAATCACAGTCTTGAATTGCTGGAAAGATTGATTCACTGATGCTCAAACTCGTTTGTCTCTTTGCTTGGCGATTTGGAGAGTTTGCGATCGAAAAAGAATGTGAGTATCTTCAAATTGATTTTTTTTTTTTGATTTTTTTTGTTGTTGCTTGTTTCGATCTGCATTGCCAGTGATGATAGGTGTGTATAAATAGGGTAATTCGATCCCTAATTCACTCTGATTTCGTATGAATGACTCGATCTGATTTTATTGCTTTCCCTCTTTTGGCTGGTTCCTTGATTGTTGCCTGCGTGATTTTGGCTTTGAAAACCATGTGAAAATTGTTGCCTTTTGTTCTCCTTGAAATGATACTGTCAAGATTCAAAAGCAGGAAACAAAAAAAATGTTTTCCCTGCGTGATATTTCTTACCAAAAACTGATTTGCCATTTCTGGAATACCATGCACTGAATTGTTTTTCAAAAAATGTTTCTTGCCTTTACAACACTTTGTGCAAAAACTGGATCAATCTTGTATGCTTGAAAAACAGGAAAGAAATAAGTGATTCCTTTGCAGATCACATTGATTTCATTCTTGTAAAAAAAATGTTCCTTGCTTGAACGAATTCATTTCTGGAAAACAATATTATCTTGCCTAAAAAGAAATTTCTTGCATGATTATATGCTGTCATGTATGCCCTCCATTAATTCTTGTTCATGTAGAAAAACATTTTCTTGCCAAATTTAATTCTTTGTAGAAAATTGTTTGCTCAAATTTGGAGTGCTTTAAAACTTGCCAAACATTGTTTCCTTGCGAGATTACTAAATGAATCTTTCCCCAAATTGGTCACGTGCATTTCAAAAAATGGTTTGGTCATAAACTGGAAAGAGATATTCAATGAATTTCCAAATTTGATGAATTTAAGGTTTTCCAAAAATCTTTTTCTTAGAATAAAGAAATGAATGTTAAGATTAAAACAGGAAACAACAAATTTGTTTCCAATAGCTCCTTGCTTGATTTCTGGAAAACGTATTAAGTTTGCCAATTTTTTTTTTACTCGAGATTGATTTGTGCTAATCTGAAATTAACACTAAGCACATGCCAACATTGTAAAAAAAACTTAGAAACAATTTGTGTCCTTCAAAAACATATTTGTTGCCAAGTTTTAATTTTTCTTAGTCACCACTATATTGCCATTAGTTGCTGCCATGTTTGTCAAAATATATATTTGCATGTGTGTCTCCAAAACACATTCATGTGTGCTGGCCTGATCTGCACCATTGTGTACTTGCCTGGGTTAACCTGAATATGACTTTACTTGTACCTTCTATGATTTGTGGTCATGCAATGGCTTGTACATGTCATGCATATTCATTTGTTGTCTTGAGCACTTCAGTTTCATTTACTTCACATTTGTAAGAAGCTGCTTGTACACTTTGTAAATTGAACCACTAGCTTGATTCTTTTTGTACTCATGAAACATGTGACCATCTGAACTATGCTGAACCTTTGGCTTGACAATTTCTATGTCGAGCTCGCTTTGCTGATAAAAAAAATAAATGTTGAAGCTTGTTGCACCATGTTTGAACTTTGAGCTGTTTTGATCTTTCACTTGAATGTTTGCTGTGGCACTGAGTCAAGTTGTTCCTCGCGGCTACTCCTCAGTTGCTCCCTACATTCTGATTGGCGAGGCAGTGCACACGTGTATATTCATGCACGTGTGTACATGCAGCCATCAGACGAGTTTTCCTGTCCCTGTACTATATATATACAAATTGACTAGACACAGATGAATCAGATCAAGTCATGAAAAATGATGAGAAACACACCAAAATTCTAAGGAAAATAAATTTTAAAAATAAAAATTTATATTCGCATGTGTACAGTTTTATTTCTATTGCAGTGTGTGTGTTTCTGTTTTATGTGACAGGTGAGCAGATGGTGACTGGACTGGCTGGAAGCTGTGAAAACTGGACTGACATAAGATAAAGAATACAAAGATAAAGAATGCAGAGTGTATATGAGTCAGTGAATGTATAAAAGTTTGTACAAATGAGTGTGTGAGTAAATCTGTAGTGAAGAGCAGTGTATGAGGAAAAAAATGTGAAAAAGTATTGAAATACCGTGTGTTGTGCAAATAGTGGAGTTATAAATTTGTACTGTTTAAATGTTGAAATAAAATATTATATTTAAATAAAATACTGTTTGAATTTCTAATTCTTGTGCAATAGTATTCATTTAAATATTAATATTATATTTCTGTTCTGAGATGTAGATATGAAACATTATAGTAACAAACACATTTAAAATAATATACACTTGTTTGTTATCATCAAACAAAAATCATATAATTTTGTATACAACACCGTTATATACAATACAATCGAGGCCCAATGACCGTCGCCCCTAGCGTAATACCCCATTCCGAACACAATGGGATATTTTTCGCAAGCCAATTCGGCTATTACGATCGGTTTTCATCAAAATCAAAATATAATTCTTTATATTTTGAATTTGAACGCGCATTTCAATTTACCGGGGTCACATACTAACTCGAAAAATTCCAACAAAATATTTTCTTGCTTTGTATTGGCGATACGGTCCTAACAAAACTAGTTTCATCGAATTTCGAGACCATTGGAAAAATGGCCATTTTCCAGTCGATTAAAATCAACTGAAACAGGTCAAACGTGTTTTCCTTTGCCCCGCTCACATATTGATTCGAAAAATTATGAAATTTTGAATCTAGCAATAACTTGACATCACGGACCCAACAAAAGTGGTTTCGTCGAAATCTGAGGTCGTTTGCAAAATGTCTATTTTTAAGGGCCTGAATTCCACAGCGACTATTCAGAATTTTCAACTGGGCATATCTTTTGATTCCCGCTATGAAATTTCAATCTTTCAGATTCGTTGGAAAGATATTCACAAATAGCTTCCATTATTTTTGGTTTCACTAAAATCCGGATTGTTTTGCACTCGGTACGTTCAATTAAAGTTTGAAATCGAATTATCGAACTACCGCGCCATTTTCAATTCTATTTATAATTATATATAATTATTTATATTCTAACGACGACGTATATAACATATAAGTTCAAATTCGATTCAAAATAAATTTCTCGTCGATATTATTTAAAATAATCTATTCTAAATGTTCAAAATTCGCTAAAATTGCCAAAATAAAAATTTTAAACTGGCCCAGATATTCGGGTTATTACAAAAGAGGTGTTTCAGAACTGCAAATCATTAATTAGGAACTGTACGAAGAAAACAAGTTAGAGTTGGAGTGGAAAAAGAACGAGATTGCATTATATAATTAGTTATATCCTTAAACATTTTGACCAATGTATGTTCTGAGGACTTAGTTTGGCAGATTAGAAGCCTTAGTTGCTTACACCTTTAGTTTTAGTCGAGAAGTGAACCAAAAGAAGATATCCATGGAGGAGACTCATATTCTTGCACAATAGCTTTGTAATGACCCGAAAATCCCCGCCCTTTGAATCGACCATAAACCACACAGGTCTGATCCAAAAGTTGGAAATCCTCGAATGCACTAACTTTGGGCATACAACACATCAGAACAAATAACAGAATACTTTTATTACATCATAATAATGCAACATCAGAGTACAGAATGCTAGAGTACATCGAATATAATAATACAATAGCGGAAGATAATTTACAATAAATTTGATACAATGTAGCGGAACAATTAAACTAACACAGCGGAAGACTATCAATGCTCTAGACATTGCTTTAAGCTTTGATCCAGAATCCTGCTCAATATATCTGCAAAATAAGCTACTCGACTGCCCGTGTGGAAAGAGAGCACCCGAGTTTGCAAAGTGAAACAAACTACGAGTCAATCGTGGCACTGGTACGAAAAATCTTTCCTAACTTATCTAACAATATGGTTAATCACAGGACCATGCCGCTAACGCGGAACGGGTTTACTCCATTGGATTGCCAGTGCATATATTAACTAAATTTTTATTCTAAACAACGTAATGCTTTTTAGAAAAATGAAATCATTATAAGACTCAAGTCCCATCACACAATGCAACACAAACCGGAGGATAGAGTTTTACCTTATAATGATCAAATATGCTTGACACGTAAAAAATATATTTTAGTGTTATTATTAGTGTCTAATCAGTTTTAAAATACTTCAAAGTAAATGTATCAATCCTAGACGGCATAGTACCCTATCCTACTATGTCGCCATACATAGGTTTACAATCAAAACTGTAATGTCATATTGGAAATTGGGTTTCATCATGAGTCAAGGCTAGGGACGATCTCCTTACTGATTCAAGATACTCTAGCAAATGTCTCAGGATCCCCCGTAGTGAAACCTTGGATCCTGCAGGGCCGGTCCACAAATATACCTTAGTGGATTAGTTATACCGGAACACGTTTCCCGGTCCTATTGAACCTATAATTTGGTCACTATCGACCAATAAACCCAAGGCCTCATAATCCATCACCCACATAAGTAAAATGCCAGGGCTTGCAAAACCCTGATACCACTTCTAGCTAGAAAGAAACGTGTGCACTCCCTGCATTCCCTTGTCCCGTTTCTGACTATTACCGGGGTTTGAAGCTTGCAAAGTAATGTTATACACAATGCTACGCCTAAACAGACTGTGCTTTGATAATCAACCACAAGGCTCTGCTTTTTAACAAAATCCTCGATCATTTGCATCTTGGCATGCCACATTGATAATTCATGTCATGCGATCAATAACTATCAATATATAACCTCTGAGCTCATGCGTCTCAGAAAAGGGTGTTAAGCAAGAGAATAAATTCTCCAACACTAGACAGATATATATTAAATAGAGATCAATTTACATGGAATGAAATCAGATACACATCCATTTACAAGTCCATTCTGGGTTTGAACGAAACCAGAGACACCTTGTTACTCGTCTCGTATGTCCAATACGAAAGTGAGGTGCTCGCTTATCCGAACAATCAACAAGTACATCCGGACAACTACCGCTTTAACCCTTTACTGGGAGCTACCCAATGTCGGGCATCAGTAGTAATCCATCCGATGTGAAGATCGTCAGTCTTCAATCACCATCTTCAATATGTTTGATTTAAATCATCGTATAATTATTTGAAATGAGATTGAACTCGGTCTTTTCAAATAATTCTCGCATATATATAATTTAAACCATTTCATATCGTTAATATTATTTTACAATGATTTATCGCTATTTTTATTTATATAAAAATAGACCAATTTAATTTAACGACGCTTCAGGTCGATAGGCGGCCCTAGCGTTGTTTTTATCAAAATTTGATTTACACATTTCTCGGAATCTAACCATTGGATTTTAACAAAATTTATATCATTGGAAAGATCTTCCAAAAGCGGTCCTAATGGTTCCAGTTTTGGGAAAATCCAACGGTCGGATCTTTCAGTATAATCATTTAAAATTACGATTCGGAAATGCGAACTACCGCGCGCGATTCGTTTAATTTTATTTATATATAAAAAATTATATATAAATATAAACCATTCGACGATTTCACTAATGTGTTTAACACGCCAAATAAAACAATATTTTTATTGGCATAACACATCTAAATGTTCATAATGTCAAATAAGTAATTATTTTGTTTACATTCATTTCTACATGTTTTCTAATGGCAAACAAGTATGTATTTTAGTCACATGACATTTTTGCTAATGACAAATAAAAAGACAATTTTTATTTGCATTACTTGCATGCAATTTCTATTTTTAATTTTAACGAATAAAAAGAAATATTTTATTTGTATATATAGTTTCAATGTATAACATAACATATAAAATGCCTCTTTACTTTGTACACAAATTTTAATGTATAATTTGACAATAAAAATGTCACTTTGATTTGCATACAAATTCTATTGTATAATTTAACAATAAAAATGTCACTTTAATTTACATACAAATTTTATTGTATAATTTTATGATAAAAATGTCACTTTAATTTACATACAAATTCTATTTCAACAAAATGCATAAAAAGTGATACATTCATTTTTGTTGACAATTCTATTTCAATAAAATGATTAAAAGTGGTAATTTCATTTTGTTAACAATTCTAGTTTAACAAAATGAATAAAAAGTGAAAATTCCATTTTGTTAACAAATCTAGTTTAACAAAATTAATAAAAAGTGATAATTCCATTTTGTTAAAAATTCTAGTTTAACAAAATGAATAAAAAGTGATAATTCCATTTTGTTAACAATTATAGTTTAACAAAATGAATAAAAATGGTTTTTTCATTTTGTTGACAATTCTAGTTTAACTAAATGAATAAAAAGTGATAATTCCATTTTGTTAACAATTCTAGCATAACAAAATGAATAAAAAGTGATAATTCCATTTTGTTAACAATTCTTGTTTAACAAAATGAGTAAAAATTGTCTTTTCATTTTGTTGACAATTCTATTTCAACAAAATTAATATTTTTTCTCAAACACAAATATATTTAACAAAAATGTTATTTTAGTCTTACTACCATCATATTATGACAAAATGTAAATTTTTGTTTCAACTATTATATTTTGACAAAAATATATATTTTTTCTTCAACTAATCTTTTTGACAAAAATGTATATTTTTGTTTCAGCTAATCCTTTTTGACAAAAATTTATATTTTTGTTTCAACTAATCTTTCTGACAAAAATGTATATTTTTGTTTCAACTAATCTTTTTTGACAAAAATGAATATTTTTATTTCAACCAATTTTTGACAAAAATGTATATTTTCGTTTCAACTAATCTTTTTGACAAAAACGTATATTTTTGTTTCAACTAATCTTTTTGACAAAAATGTAATTGACAAAAATGAATATTTTTGATTCAACTAATCTTTTTTGACAAAAATGAATATTTTGATTCAACTAAACTATTTTGACAAAAATGAATATTTTGGTTCAACTAAACTATTTTGACAAAAAATAATATTTTTGTTCAACTAAACTATTTTTACAAAAATGAATATTTTTGTTCAACTAAACTATTTTTACAAAAATGAATATTTTGTTTCAACTAAACTATTTTGACAAAAATGAATATTTTGTTTCAAATAAACTATTTTGACAAAAATGAATATTTTTGTTCAACTAAACTATTTTGACAAAAATGAATATTTTGAAACTATTTTGACAAAAATGAATATTTTGTATTTCGACAAAAATGAATATTTTGGTTCAACTAAACTATTTTGACAAAATGAATATTTTGGCTCAACTAAACTATTTGACAAAAATGTATATTTTTGTTTCAACTAAACTATTTGACAAATATGTATATTTTTGTTTCAACTAAACTATTTGACAAAAATGTATATTTTTGTTTCAACTAAACTATTTGACAAAAATGCATATTTTTGTTTCAACTAAACTATTTGACAAAAATGTATATTTTTATTTCAACTAATATGTTTTGACAAAAATGTATCTTTTTATTCCAATAATTATATTTTGACAAAAATGATAATTTTAATCCAATTAATCTAATTTGACAAAAATGATAATTTTTATTTAACTCAATTCTAATTAACAAAAATGTTAATTTTTTATTCAACTAAACAAAAATGATAATTTTTGTTTCAACTCAATTCTAATTAACAAAAGTGTTAATTTTTTGTAATAACCCGTAAATCTGAGCCAATTTAAAATTTTTATTTTGGCAATTTTGATGAATTTTGAATATTTAAAATGAATTATTTTAAATAATGACGACGAGAAATTTATTTTGAATAGAATTAGAACGTATATATTTATATACGTCGTCGTTAGAATATAAATATTTATTTATATATATATAAAAGGAATTGAAAATGGCGTGGTAGTTCGATAATTCGATTTCAAATTTCAAATGAACGTACTGGGTGCAACTGGATTTTAGTAAAACAAAAAAATATTTGAATCTATTTGAGAATATCTTTCCAACGAATCCAAAAAATCAAAATTTCATAGCGGGAATCAAAAGATATGCCCAGTTGAAAATTCAGAATAGTCGCTATGGAATTCTGGCCATTAAAAATAGCCATTTTGCAAACGACCTTAGTTTTCAATGAAACCACTTTTGTTGGATCCGTGATGTCAAGTTATTGCTAGATTTCAAAATTCGTAATTTTCTGAATCAATATGTGAGCATGGCAAAGGAAAACGCGTTTGACCAGTTTTAGTTGATTTTAATCGACTGGAAAATGGCCACTTTTCAAACGGTCTCAGAATTTGACGAAATTAGCTTTGTTAGGACCGTATCGTCAATACGAAGCTAGAAAATATTTTTTGGGAATTTTTAGAGTTAGTATGTGGCCCCGATAAATTGAAATGTGCGTTCAAAATCAATGTATAGATCTATATATTGATTTTGGCGAAAACTGATCGAAACGATCGAATCAGCTTACGACACATATCCCATTGTGTTCGGAATGGGGGTAATTAGCTAGGAATGACAGTTGGTGGGTTTGATTTCGAGTTGAAAATAAAAAGTTACTTTTGGAAATTAAAATATAATTAAATTATATATATATATATATATATATATATTTCAATAACCCCCCTTATCTCCATTCGAAGTCAACCCCGTTCAAAATCAGAAACCCCCCCCCCTATCGTGCTCAATCGCCAGTCCTCCCCGTCCAGTGCCACCACGGGCGTCGTAGCCCCGCCCACGCCGTCGCCACCCCCCTCTTCTTTTCTCTGCACCTTCCTCCCCTCTATACTCCTCCAATCGAGGCGTCGACGCCCTGAAGGCCCCCCCCCCACAACGCAACCCTAGCCGCCTCAGGCCAAGACAAGCCATCGCCGACCACCTGCACCCACTTCCAACCCTCCTTCTTCCGCTACCTCGCCCCTCTCTTCGTTCATTCGCCAAATCCGTACCCCTCCCTTTTGCCCAAATTTCCATACCGCAACCCACTCGACGAATGTGAGCCTCCGCTGCCACAAGCAACCACCTGCACCTCTTCTTCAACCTCCAACGTTCGAAAATCAGTGAGTTTTACTTTTATTTTATTCATTTATGGAATAAAGACGGATCTTTCTTATGTATAAAGTGATATGAAAATAAAAGAAGTGATTTCTATAGTATAGAGATGAAAAAAATATAATTTTTATAATTTTAGAATAACAAAAATATGATTTTTATTATATGTAGAGATTAGAGATATGATTTTTATATAATAGAGAATATAAAAATACAATTTTTATATTATATAGATAGTAAAGATTTGATCTTTATTATATGAACACCGTTATAAAAATTGATTTTTTATCTATATAGTAGCGATGTAAAAATAGAATTTTTATCTATATAGTAGCAATATATAAACGTAATTTTTTATATGTACAGCAACAATATAAAAATGTGATTTTTATATGTGTGGTGGCTACGGACAATGAAATTGACAAAAGGCGAGCACAACGAAGATTTCTACGTATGAAGAGTCATGGCATTTGGTTTACCTAGTCGGTGAGAACTCCTCACTTTTATCTTTATTTCTAGTTTGAAATATATTCTAGGACGCAGACTGTGCTTAGCAGCACCCGACACCCATCGTCCACAGACCATGGATGACTTGTTTGTTTGATTGCTGTGTTGTGAAATTTGATTGTGTGATGTGAAATAAAATAAAATATTTTATAGTGGAAAATATTTTATAGTTAAAAATATTATTTTTAACGTGTATATAAAATAAATATTTATAAACAAATCAAACAATTTGATTATATACATTGATTTGACTGATATTGATTGGGACGATAAATTTCACACATCACCCAACTGCACAGATAAAATGAGTGTTTGTTGATTTGAAACCCCACACAGGTATTGGGATGATATTTGACGTACACTAATCCCGATTGTTTAGTTGTATGTCAATCGATGGGTTGACAGACTGTGTAAGCGTTAATTATTTATATTTAATGCTTATGCAGTTGTGTGGTGCACTTTGGATGATGGTTGATTATTTATCGTTGCTGTTATGTACATGTGTTGTAGAAAATCCATATAATTAACATTATATGGTAATTGATTGGGCCTCATTCCAATATTGAAAATAAATTCATGTGTTGAATTGAAAATAAATTCATGTGTTGAATTGAAAATAAATTCATGTGTTGAATTGAAAGTAAATTCATGTGTTGAATAGAAAATAAATTCATGTGTTAAATGGAGTAAATATTCATTTGTTCAATAGAATAACGAAGATTGAAATATATAAAAGTCGTGTTGATTAGAATGACGTCATTTTGACGTGAACGATATTTATATCGTTTTTATTCATTTTTATAATGAATATAGAAAAGAAAGTGATTTCAAAATATATTTTTTTGAAAATATTATCATTTGTGTATCGATGATGTGGAATATTCAATTTTGATTAGAAATTGAATATGAAGTTGAAATCGTTTTAAAAACGAATTTAAAACGATTTATAAAATACGTTTTAAAAGGAAATCGATGAAATATATATAATATATATTATATATATAATGGCCAGAATAGAACGCGCCGCGCTGCGGCAGTTCGCGAATTTCGACCATTGAATTCGTATGGATATTACGGGAGATCCGACCGTCGGATTCTCCTAAAACCGGAACCGTTGGGTTCGTATCGAAAAGAGCTTTCTAACGAATATTAGAAATTAGAAATCTAATAGATGGATTTGGAATTATGTCCAAATCAAATTTGGAAAAGGTCGCTGCGATGGCCGTTGATGGAAATCGACTGTACGGGCCTTGATAAAATTATTAAAAATAGTAATAATTTGTGTAAAATCATAAGAAATGATTTGTGAAGAACTGGGATGAAAAATTCCATATTAGAAAAGATAAAAATTGATTTTTATCGAAATGAACTAGTTTTGAACTAGAATTATAATTCTATTTATTTTTAAAATAAATAAAGTGGATTTGAAATGGTTTTAAAAGTAACCAGAATTTCCAATAAGTGAATTGGAATGGATTTGAATCGAAATTGTCTTTGGAATACTTCGATGTTGGGTTTGTGACGAAACAAATATTGTTATGGGAATTTGAAAGATATATTAATATTGTTATTTCCAATACGATATTTGTTGGTCGTAGAATTTGTATTGAATATAAGCCGATATATTTTCTATTCAGAGCCTTGTATTTAATATCAAATGTGATTTGGGTTTGCCGTGAATGGTGTCTTCATTAACACTGTCCTTAAACCCAGTTGAGAAAAAGATTAAATCTTTTTATTTAGATTTAATGAAGTGTACCAATGAAATGGTATTTAAATGGAATTGAATTGAAATTGATTTTGGGTTTATCGTGAACCGTGTTTTAGATGACATTGGTTCTTTAACCCAGTTAAAGATTAAAACTAAGTGGAGTTTTAATGAATCTTTAATTAGATTGAAATGATCGAGAATGCGCGATAGTTAAATCTTTAACTAGATTTGAACGTGAAATGGTAATTAACTTTACCGATAACACCGTGGTGTTAGAGATGGTGTATTACCAGTTTTTCTCCTTGGGATGAATAGGTTGGGATTGGGAAATAAAATAGATAATTACTTCGGTGTGGTTCGCTAATCCCGACTAGTTTGATTTGATATTCAAAGGAAGATTAAAGAATAAATTTAAAAGAATTTATCTTTGATAAAATTAATGGGAACCTTTCCTAAGAATGTGAAATTTAGAAACAAACTGTAGGTTAGCTAAGAAGAATGGTTTCCTGGGTATTGATCTAATGTTGGTTTCGGCCTTCGGGGTTAATATTTGGGGAATTGTTCCCTTACTAATTTACAGTTAGTGACTGATGAATTGGAATGAGGCGTATGTTGTGTTTGTGTAACGTTGGTTTATTATATATGCGAGTTATTCAAAAAGACTGGGTTTATCCCATTCTGAATAACTGATTCGACGCGATGTCGATGATGAAGATGGTGGTCAAAGACCGGAGGTCTTCACATCGTTAAGGTGATTACTGATGATATTTATTGGGTTGTACACCCAAGAGGAGGGAATCAGTTGGTGATCGTCCAGATGTACTTGGAGATCGATGGATATGCGAGGTACAAGGTGCCTCCGGTTTCGTTCAGACCCAGAACGAACTTGTAAATGGACTGTGTGTCTGACATTGGATTTTAGTCTGTGTGATTGATTTCTGTTAAATATATATCTGTTTGGCGGCGGAGAATTTATTCTCTTGCTTAATGCCCTTCTCTGAGACGTACGAGCTCAGGGGTTATATATTGATGGATATCAATCGCATGGAGTGAACTGCCTGTGTGGCATGCCTAAGTGGCAATTGATCAAGGCTTCTGTTGAAAAGCGAAGTCTTGTGGTTGATGATCAAAGCACGGCCTGTGTGGCATAGCTTTGTGTAGCGTTGATTCGCGAGCCTCACATCCCAGTTGTGAACCAGAAAAGGGAGAGGACACCAGGGAGGATATGCGTTTCTTTCTATCTTGAGGTGGTGTCAGTGATTAAACTGGCTGACATTTATATTATTATCACCTGTGTGGTTATTGTTGTTGCGAGGCGCCTCGGTTTGATCGAACGATCCGGGTCCGATAGAGTCATTCGTTGGCTCATTTACGGCCCAAAGGGCTGAGAAACGTAGTGTTCATGCATAATAATCCACATTGGTGGACCGGCCCTGACGATCCAAGGCTTGCCTGCGCGCTTGCCTGAGACATGGTAGGCTAGATTGTCTCGCCTCGGTAGAGGACGATCCCTGGCCTTGGTTCACAGAAGGAAATCCAATTTCCAAATAGTGACTTTATGGTTTTGATTGTAGAGCCTAGTATGGCGACATAGTGGGATGGGGCACTCATGCCGTCTATGATTGATACTTATGATTGAAATTGTTTTGACACTATACACTTATAGTAATAAATGATTTGTTTTTAGCGTATCAAGCATTCTTTGGCTATTATAAGGTAAAAACCCTATCCTCCGGCTTGCGTTGCATTGTGTGGTGGTTCCTGGGTCTTATAATAGCTTCATTTTTCTTTATTTAGCATTGTGCTATTATTTTATGCACTGGTATTCTTGGGAGGAAACCCGTTCCGTGTTATATGGCGTGGTCCCTTGATTTACCCAACTTTAAAATAAAGATTAATAACTGTTTTAGTTCTCACACCAGTCACATGACTGATCTGGAGTTTATTGTTTTAACCTAAACTCTGGGTGCCCTTATTTTAACACGGGCAGCTAGTAGTTTTGGTTTTGCAGATTTATATTCACAGGGTCCTGATTTACAGCTGAAATGATATCCGGAATGCTCTGTATCCGTATATCTCCTTCAGTTGTGTTTTGTATTATTTTCCGCTGCTATGTAATTGATTGTAATCTCTGATATTTTCTATTGTGTTATATTTGTTTATACTCTATATATTTTTGTATTCTGATGGAATTGTTGTAATTAACAATGAAATGTTCTTCTGTTTGCGCTCTTTTGTGTGTTGCTTCTCGAAGTATCCGCTCTTTCCTTCACGGGGAAGTTACGGGTCTTCACATTTTTGATTCAACTAATCTAACAAACAAAAATGATAATTTTTGTTCAACTCAATTCTAATTAACAAAAAATGTTAATTATGGATTCAACTAATTTAATAAACAAAAATGATTATTTTTGTTTAACTCAATTCTAATTAACAAAAATGATAATTTTTATTTAACTAAATTCTAATTAACAAAAATGTTAATTATTGTTTAACAAAATTCAAATTAACAAAAATGCTAATTATTGTTTAACTAAATTCTAATTAACAAAAATGTTAATTATTGTTTCAACTATTATATTTTGTCAAAAATGACAATTTTATTTCAATAATTCTAAATTGACAAAATTGACAAACTTAATCCAATAATTCTAGTTTGTCACAATGACAATTTTAATCCAACTCTTTTTATTTTTCAACAAAAATTGGTATTTTGTTTCCAATAATTTCATTCAACACAAACACCATCAAATCAGTGGATCTACATAACAACATCAGTTCTAAATCAAATCATGTATCATACAAATAGAATTTAACAGCTTAGGAGTAATACCACAATCATGATTAAGTAATTTTAATTATAAAAATAAGTAGAATTTCTTACATCGAAATCAATAATAATTTTTATTTCAAAATTAAAGATCTTACAACAACTTTTCTACATCGCATACATAATTTTATCACACACACAATTTTTTACATCGCATTAATATTTTATCGCATTTACAACTTCATAACATGAATATTTTATCGCATTCACAACTTCATAGCATGAATATTTTATCGCATTCACAACTTCAAAACATGAATATTTTGCCGCATACATATATTTTATAAACAATATTCAACAATCAATGAACAAGCAATTAATTTTTAATAGAGCCCTTCAATAGATGAGTTTAGATTTCTCACCTTCGTTTCTCACTCCGTCAAATCTTTATGAGAAGGAATGTGACCTTTTCGGCTCCACGATCCACATACGACACCCAAATCACTCCAAATCGGTTTTATTACGAAGCTCTCATCGATACGGTTCCCATGCATCTTGTTTCACTTTTTTTATTTCTTTCTCTATTCTCTCTTCTTTCTCTAGATGCTCACAAAATTTCATGGCATAACTCCTTACGGTTTGGGAGATATAAATTATTTAATTTTGAGGGGCTTTCCTGCAGATTTTCGAGAGAGAGAGAGAGAAAGAGGGCTGCTGTTAATTTTTTTTTTTTTTTGAGGAAGAAGTAAAAATGAGGATTTGTGGAGAGGAAAATGTAACGAACCGGGAAAAGACGGCCTTGATTATCCGATATACAACACATATCGAACATCAAGGGTCGACAATTACCGAATAGTTAATGAAAGAATTTAGAGGGTGAGGATAGATAAGATAGAAAATTAGAATAGAAGAAGAAAAAGAAGAACACAACATCAGAGTAACACGAATCTCACAGCGGAACAAATAAAATATAATATATCACATAACTTGAAATCAAAAGCAGTATATGCATACAATACCATTATCAGAGTACAACCCTTGCATCACAGCGGAAATAAACAATAGCTATATAAGTCCTGAAGCCTCCTGCTCCAAGCTCTCCAAGTCTATTTGTAAAATCCTGACTACTTGACTGCCCGTACAAATTTGGGCACCCAAGAGTTTAGGGAAAACAAAACAAAATAAAACTCTGGGTCAGTCATGGGACTGGTGTGAGTAAACTCAAATCATTTGGTTTAACTTTTCAAAATCCTTTTCAAAAGAAAAGATAATCGTAAGACCAATCCACACATAAATACGGATGGTTTTTACCTTACAATAACCCAAAACACTTTGGAAATCATATATTATCTGATATTATAATAATGTCTAATCACAAGTAATTAAAATCTAGTAGAACGCTTGCATCTCACGCTCTACATATATAGTATACAAATCAAACTCACGGGCACTTATTGGAGATTGGATTCTGACTTTGACAAGGTATGGGACCACCTGCCGATAGTGTATCTCTAGAGGCGAATACACTGGGTTCAACAAGAACATCTTGCACCCCGGCCCTCACATGACCGACCACTCATTTCGCTTGAGTGTATCGAATATATATCACCAACGGTTGGGATCAGCAACCGTCTCCCGAATGGGGCAGCATCGATAGATTTAAGAAGCAATTGGAATTTCTCTAGATAGGTGATTATACATCCTAATGGGTGCGACCCACATAGCCATGCTGCCAGCCCGATTTTTTTCATTTCCCGGTTGATGAGGCTAGAGGCCACACTTATATCTGACAGATCATTCACTTTGAATGCCACATCATCATACTCGCCAAATCACAAATTGATTTCCCCAAAAACACCACGGGTATAAAGCTAAGAGAAACGAATTCCTCGGCCACCAAACGTAAGTATGTTTGAAGAGATCAACTTACGTGATCTATTGAATATACTCTGTCAGGCATTCTTCCATACACGTTTGTCCTGGGACTGGACAAACCGAAGGCACTATTCTGTAAACAGGATAGCCCTTGCACTTTACTCCATCTTCAATATATTCAGCATACTTGATTCGCAACGCTTAGGCCAATACGGAGTGGTTCTGTGGATAATAATCCAACCGGTCTCTCCATATTAACAACGTAAAATGGTCAAAAACTTTGATAGTCGGTGATTTAACTATCAAATGAAAACATGTCTGTGTGCAAACAACGATATTATTTCCAGATGGAAATTCTATCGATCAATCATCAATCATCATTAATTCTTAAATTAAATTATCATAAATTTATTCTTTTCCTTATTCCTGTTTCCCTATGTTTCTTATTTACTATATTTAGAAAATATACGTTATTAACAATGGAAAACATTTCCACTTCTTGTTTTCTATATTAGAAAATATCCTGATCTTATTTGGAAAACATTTCCAAAATTCCTTCATTGGGTTTAAACAGATGTTTGAATAAACATCGCTATGTCAACACAGACCATTATGCTCATTAACTAAATTCACTTAACCACTTTTCACTATCGAACTTATCCACTTCTTAGTTAAAACTGAAGTCAATCAAGTTGGGGTATAATTACCTCTCAGACCTTAACTGAACAACATTTCTAACTTCGAAACAGACAAAGTTCACCTTTTTACACTTTCAACCACTTACTTACGTAACTCTCGGATTCTATTTACGAATCCACTTCCTTTACGGAAGTCATTTGATTATAATAATGGTGTTATAATCCCCTGCGTCCGAAATATAATAACTTTAATATGACTTTTTCTTTCTAGCTCAAATAAATACACGAACAACTAATTTATCAACTCCTATTCGGTTAACTATAATCTATAACCCTTATTCTATTAACTTTTACTGGATTAACTCTTATTTGGATAACTCGGTTTGATTAACTCATCTTGATTAACTCAACTCGACCAACTTACTTGATCAGCTCAACTTGACTAACTTAACTTAATTAACTCGACTTATTTAACTCAACTTATTTAACTTAATTTGACTAACTATTATCGAATAACTAATATTCGATTAACTTATATTCGACTAACTATGTCTGTTTTTAACTTCATTTTGAATAGCTAATATTTGATTTAACTTCATTCGCTTGACTCTAGATCGCAGCGATCACAATGGTTACGCCTGATTCCCTCAGGAAACATCCGACCACCTTAGGCTATCTGCAGCCCTGCGAATTTCGCTAGCAGTCGTGCTAAATGGCAATTTATACTGAATAACTGCTTCTTTTTAACTCTATCTCGAATAACTAAGGTCGATCAACTCTAATTGAATAACTACTATTCAATTTAACCCTTATTCGGTTACTATATTCGAATAACTCTAGTCTGATTTGATTCAAACCGCTTAACTCTAACTGATTTACTCTACTGGTTAATTCTAACTAACTAACTCTAACTGTTTGACTCTAACAGCTTAACTCCAACGGTTTAATTCTAATAGATTAACTCCAACTGTTAGACTCTAATAGTTTAACTCTAACAGTTTAACTCTAATGGTTTAACTCTAACTGTTTAACTTTAACGGTTTAACTCTAACTGACTAACTTTTTTGATTAACTCTAATGGTTTAACTCTAACTGTTTAACTCTGACAGTTTAACTTTGGTTGATTAACTCTTTTGAATTAACCCCTTTGAATTTTCTCTTTTGAATAATTCCATTTGAATAACTCCTTTTGAATAACTCTTTTGAATAACACTTTTTTAATAACTCTTTTGAATAATACTTTTTTCTATTTGTTTACTTAACAAATAACTATTCCTTTTTTACTTCTATTTATTTAACAAATAATTATTACTTTTAGCTTTTCCATTTATTCTCTACATAAATATCTCTTTTAACTTTCCTTTATTTCCTAAATGAATATTCGCTTTTCAATTCCATTTGTAATCGTTTTACAAATGATTCCCTTTTGATTTCTATTTGTAAAGGTTTCACAAATAGCTACTTTTTCCCTATTCTATTTGATTTGCAAATATTTTCCTTTACATTTGTTTTACAAATGTATTTCCTCTATGTTTGTTTTTCTTTTCACACCTTCTCCTTTATATTTGATTTCATAAATATTTTCCTTTACTCAATTTCTTTGATTCTATAATTATTTTTGTGAAAACCCGTAACTTCCCCGTAAAGGAAAGCGCGGATAGTTCGAGAAAAAGCCACAAAAGAACGCATACAAAAGAACATTTCATCGTATATCACAACAATGCATCAGATTACAAGAATATACAGAGTATAAACAAATAGATATTACACAGAAATATCAGAGATTTAAATTACATTTAAATACATCGCAGCGGAAAATAATACAATACACAACTAGAAGAGATATACAGATACAAAGCTTTCCGGATATCATTCCAGCTGTAAACCAGGATCCTGTGAATATAAATCTGCAAAACCAAAACTACTAGCTGCCCGTGTCAAAATAGGGGCACACAGAGTTTAGGTCAAAACAATAAACTCCAGGTCAGTCATGTGACTGGTGTGAGAACTAAGAACAGTTGTTAATCTTTATTTTTAAAGTTAGGTAAATCAAGGGACCACGCCGTATAACACGGAACGGGTTTCCTCCCAAGAATACCAGTGCATAAAACAACAGCGCAATGCTAAATAAAGAAAAATGAAGCTGTTATAAGACCCAGGTCCTATCACACAGTGCAACGCAAGCCGGGGGATAGGGTTTTCCCTTATAATAGCCAAAGAATGCTTGATACGTTTTAAAACAAATCATTTGATACTATTATCAGTGCATAGTGTATAAAACACTTCAAATCATAAGTATCAATCATAGGCGGCATGGGTACCATATATCATGTCGCCATACTAGTTCTACAAATAAAACCGCAGGATCACGTATTTGGAAATTGGATTTCCATCTATGAACCGAGGCAAAAGATAGTCCTCAACCGATTCGAGACTGTCTAGCCCGAGCCTCAGGACCCAGACTCAGGTGGGCCCTTGGATCCTCAGGGCCAGTCCACCGATGTGGATTAAACTTAAACCCTGAACATGCGTTTCCCCGCCCTATGGGGCGTAGGTGAGCCAACTAAATGACTCCATCGGTTCGAGAACGACCGATCAATCTGAGGCGCCTCGCAACAGCAACAACCACATAAGTCAAACTCGTCAGGGCGTGTAAAACCACCGACGCCACTTCTAGCTAGAAAGAAACGCATGCCCTCCCTGACGTCCTCTCCCGTTTTTGGTTCATACCGGGTGTGAAACTCGCGAAGCAAACGTTACACAAAGCTATGCCACAAAGGCCTTGCTTTGATCATCACCACAAGACTTTGCTTTTCAATAGAAGCCTCGATCAATTGCCACTTAGGCATGCCACACAGGCAATTCACTCCATGCGTTTGATATCCATCGATATATAACCCCTGAGCTCGTACGTCTCAGAGAAGGGCGTTAAGCAAGAGAATAAATTCTCCGCCGCCAAACAGATATATATTTAATAGAGATCAATCACACGGACTAAAATCCAATGTCAGACACACAGTCCATTTACAAGTCCGTTCTGGGGCTGAACGAAACCGGAGGCACCTAGTACCCCGCATATCCATCGATCTCCAAGTACGTCTGGACGATCACCAACTGTTTCCATCTTCTTGGGTGTACAGCCCAATCAAGATCATCAGTAATCACCCAAACGACATGAAGACTTCTGGTCTTCGACCACCGTCTTCATCTTCGACTTATCGTCGTATCAGTTATTCAGAATGGGATAAAACCGGTCTTTCCAAATAACTCGCGTATATTTTAAATAAGTGTTACACAAACACAACATACGCCTCATTTCAATTCATCAGTCACTAACCGTAAATTAATCAAGAGAATAATTCCCCAAATATTAACCCCGAAGGCCGAAACCAACATCAGATCAATATCCAGAAAACCATTCTGCTTAGCTAACCGACAGTTAGTTTCTAAATTTTACATTCATAGCCATTAATTTTATCCAAGATAAATTTCTTGAATTTATTCTTTAATCTATTTTTGAATATCAATTCAAACTAGTCGGGATTAGCGAACCTTACCGAAGTAATCATTTGTTTTAATTTCCCAATCCCAACCTATTCATCCCATGAAGTAAAACTGGTAGTACTTCATATCTAACACCACGGTGTTATCGGTAAATTCAATTACCATTTCACGTTCAAATCTAAGTAAAGATTTAACTATCGCCTGGAGCAAAACTGGTGATACTCCATTCTCGGTCATTTCAATCTAATTAAAGATTCATTAAAACTCCACTTAGTTTTAATCGTTAACTGGGTTAAAGAATCAGTGTCATTTGAAACACGGTTCACGATAAACCCAAAATCACGTTCCATTAATTATCGGGTTAAAGAATGAGTGTTATTTAATACGCTGTTCACGATAAACCCAAAAATCAATATCATTTCTATTCCAATTAAATATTATTTAATTGGTACACTCATTAAATCTAAATAAAAAGATTTAATCTTTTCTCAACTGGGTTCAAGAACAGTGTTAATGAAGACACCATTCACGACAAACCCAAATCACATTTGATATTAAACACAAGGCTCTAAATAGAAAATATACCGGCTTATATTCAATATCAAATTCTACGACTAACAAATATCGTATTGGAAATAACGATATATATATATATCTTTCAAATTCCCATAACCATATCTGTATCATCACGAAATCCAACATCGAAATAATCCAAAGACAATTTCGATTCAAATCCATTCCAATATAATTATTGAAAATTCTGGTTATTTTTCAAAGCCATCTCTAATCCAGTTTATTTATTTTACAAATAAATAGAATTATAATTCTAGTTCAAAACTAGTTCATTTCGATAAAAATCTATTTTTATCTTTTCAAATATGGAGTTTTTCATCTCAATTCTTTCTAAATCATTTCTTATGATTTTACACAAATTATTACTATTTTTAATAATTTTATCAAGGCCTGTACAGTCGATTTCCATCAACGGCCATCGAACTGCACTTACAGCGACCTTTTTCGAATTTGATTTGGACGTATCTCCAAATCCAACTGTTAGATTTCAAATTTCTAATATTCGTTAGAAAGAACTTTTCGATACGAACCCAACGGTTCCGGTTTTAGGAGAATCCGACGGTCGGATCTCCCGTAATGTCCGTTTGAAATAAATGGTCGAAATTCACGAACTGCCGCGGCGCGGCGCGTTCTATTCAGGCCATTATATTATATATATATATATATATAATATATAATATATATTTCGTCGATTTCTATTTAAAACGAATTATATAAATAGTTTTAAATTCGTTTCAAAAGCAATTTCAACTTCCATTTCAATTCAAATCAAAACTGAATTATTCTTTATAAATTCGTTTTAAAATTCATTTCTATTCAATTCAAATCTCAATTCAATTTGAATTCATTTCAATTCGCTTTCAATTCGCTTTGAATTCGTTTTCAATTCATTTCGAAATCGTTTTCAATTCAATTCATTTCGAAATCGTTTTATATTCAATTCATTTCGAAATCGTTTTATATTCAATTCATTTCGAAATCGTTTTATATTCAATTCATTTCGAAATCGTTTTATATTCAATTCATTTCGAAATCGTTTTCAATTCAATTCATTTCGAAATCGTTTTCAATTCAATTCATTTCGAAATCGTTTTCAATTCAATTCATTCCGAAATCGTTTTCAGTTCAATTCATTTCGAAATCGTTTTCAGTTCAATTCATTTCGAAATCGTTTTCAGTTCAATTCATTTCGAAATCGTTTTAAAATCGATATAAATATCGTTCACGTCAAAATGGCGTCAATCTAATCATCACGGCTTCATATATTTCTTTATTCTATTCAACAAATGAATATTTATTTTTGTCAACACCCGACTAATCTCAACGAATGAGTACTGTCCACGTGTGACTATTTTTGTTAATTTATTTCGTTCAACACATGACTAATCTCAACGGATGAGTACAGTCAACACATGAACTTTTATTTTATATTGATAAGGATGTAAATTTTATTATTAAATATTTCGTTCAACACATGACTAATCTCAACGGATGAGTACAGTCAACACATGAACCTTTATTTTATAATATTCTTTATTTTTCAAATTGGAATGAGGCCCAATCAATTACCATATAAAGTTAATTATATGGATTTTCATACAACACATGTATAATAGCATTGAAAAATAATCAACCATCAACCAAAGTGCACTACACTGTACAAGCATCAAATATAGATATCTAATGCTTATAACAGCATGTCAATCAATCGATCGACATTTTTAATCAATCAGGATGAGTGAACTTCAAATTTCACCCCAACACCCGTGTGGGGTTTCAAATCAACAAACATTTATTTTTATTTGTGCAGTTGGGCGATGTGTAAAATTTATCGTCCCAATCAATGTCCTTCAAATAGGTGTACATAAACAAACCGTCCGGTTTGTAAATGAATATTTTATTTATTCACATTCACTATATTCATATTCACGTTAAAATTATATTTTTAACGATAAAACATTTTATTTTAACATATGAATTTCTATTTAGTTCATTCTTTAAATAAAATGATATTTTTATTTTTCTAACTTATTTTAGAAAATTTCGGCGGCATAACGGCACGATACTAGAAACGGGACAAGGCCTAGCCTAATCCCCGGTCTAGTGAAGGCCCACACCATTCACACATCAATCAAATCCATTCATTTCACCAAACAATTCAATTTCAATCAAATAATCTAACTAATTTTTGCAATCAAACAAACAAGTCCATGGTCTGTGGACGATTGTGTCGGGTGCTACTAAGCACCGTCTGCATCCTAGTATATATATATAACTAGAAAAAAAGAAATTGAAAGGTGAGAAATTCTCACAGATAGATATCCAATCATCTTGACTCTTCCTTTAGAGAAATCTTCATCGTTATCGCTTCTTTGTCAACTTTCTTCGCCCGAAGCCACTACATATATAAAAATCGAATTTTTACTTCTATGTTCAATATATAAAAATCATATTTTTACTTCGATGTTCAATATATAAAAATCATATTTTTACTTCGATGTTCAATATATAAAAATCATATTTTTACATCTATGTTCAAAATATAAAAATCATATTTTTACATCTTCTACTTATATAAAGATCGAATTTTTATTATCATAACTATATAAAAATTATCGTCTTTCTACAAATAAAAATTTCATCTTTTCTCATTTTAAAGATCAAGCCTTCTCTTCATGAAAAATCAATTCTTTATAAATGCATGCCATTCATATCTTTGTTTATAGCTATTTATATAATAAAAGAATACATTTTCTTCAATGTTTTATATTTTAAAATCGCATCTTTATTGTTAAAAATCTGATTTTTAATATCCTAAAACTAATTTCATTTAAATAACAAAAATCACCAACTAAATCAAGTAATAAAACTTACCATTCACTGCCGGAGGAGGTTCCACGTCGGAGTTGGGTGTGGGGGAGTTACTCGCAGTCGGGTCAGTGGGTATTAGGGCGCCAGAGGTGGAGTGGATGGTCGGCAGTCGAGGCGGAGGCCAGGGAGGAAGGAGGATAGGTGCGGCAGGGGGTCGATTGGGGGGGGGGGCTTCGTCTTGGATCGAACTGGGGGGGTGGGTAGCTGCTGCGTTGAGGAGGAGGGAGGTTCGGCGCGGGTAGGGGAATAGGTGCGGTGGTAGGTGAACGGCGGCGGGCGGAGGTCGGGCGCTAGGGTTCGAGATCGAGCGGCTTCTTTTTTTTTATTTCCTGAAATGAATCGAACGGGGGGGGGGCCTGGGTAGTTAAGGGAAGAAAGAGTTTTTATTTATTTAATTATTTTATTTTCTAAAAAGTTGACTTTTACATACGACCTCTAAACGAGGTCCACCGCCTGTCGTCCATAGCGTTTTACCCCCATTCCGAACCCCATGAGATATGTATCGCAAGCTGATTCGATAATTACAATCAGTTTCCGTCAAAATTTAAATTTAAATCATTATATTGAATTTCAAACGTACATTTCACATTACCGGGGCCACATACTAACTAGAAAGATTCCCGAAAAATATTTCTAGCTTCGTATTGACGATACGGTCCTAATAAAACTAGTTTCGTCGAATTCTGAGACCGTTAGAAAAATGGCCATTTTCAAGTCGATTAAAATCAACTGAAACTGGTCAAACGCGTTTTCCTTTGCCACGCTCACATATTGATTCAGAAAATTATGAAATTTGGAATCTATCAATAACCTGGCATCACGGACCCAACAAAACTGGTTTCGTCGAAATCCGAGGTCATTTGCAAAATGGCTATTTTTAAGGGCCTGAATTCCATAGCGACTATTCAGAATTTTCAACCGGACATATCTTTTGATCCCCGCTATGAAATTTCGATCTTTCGGATTCGTTGGAAAGATACTCTCAATTAGATCCCATTATTTTTGGTTTCACTAAAATCCGGAATATTTTGCACCCGGTACATTCAATTGAAGTTTGAAGTCAAATTATCGAACTACCGTGCCATTTTTAATTCTATTTATAATTATATATAAATATTTATATTCTAACGACGACGTATATAATATATACATTCGAATTATACTCAAAATAAATTTCTCGTCGATATTATTTAAAATAATTCATTTTAAATAATCAAAATTCGCTAAAATTGCCAAAATAAAAAATTTTAAACTGGCCCAGATTTTCGGGTTGTTACAATTTTCCTCTATGAAACTCTTTTCCTTTTATACATAAAATATATTGATTTTATATAAATAATTTATTTTCAAAATATACTTTGAAAATTCCTTTTCACTTCCCGTTATCATTTATGGTATAAAAATACCAAATCAAAAGGTTTGATCATCATCCAAAGACATGGGTTCAACGACAGATGATATAACACATCATATAACAGAATATATGAAAAACGGTAAATAAATGTTGAGGAATCCAGTTGGATCCCTCCGACCTGTTTCCCTGCATCCACAGATGTTTCACAATATAATTCACATCAATTTCATTTCAATATGAGGTATTCTGATAAACAGAATCAACATCGGTTAACGATATATATATATAACTATATCGGTATTTTCAACCAACTGACTAGCAGTTTAACCAAACAATCAATACTCAGCAATTCAATCAATATTTATCAATTCTAAAAATACTTTATAAAAATATAAAGTGTTCAGAGTTAGTGAGATTTACTCACCTTGGACGGTTTATCGTTGAATAACGATAATCGGTCATTGATTTGGTTCAGACGTTAAATTTCACTATAAATCCAAACGAGCTCCAATCCACTTGCGGTCAGTTCCATTGAGTAGTGCTCGTCCATACGATCCCAACGGATCCTGTTTCGTTAAATTTCGTCAATGTATGCAAAAGTTATGCTATTTACAATATTTACCTAATTTAAATGAATATATATTTAATTAAATTAATTAAATTATTATTATCTTAATTAATTTCTAATTGCGTTATTAGCCAAATTACCTTCCCTGCCCTTCTAAAAAATCCTACTTTCCCATCTCTAGCCATATCCAAAAATTTTTTAAAATTGAAAAACCATTTTAATATTAATTAAATTTAATTTTCAAATAAAATATTTAAAAATATTCATTTAATTATAACTTAAAAATTTTAACCCGGATCAAAAATCTGCTTCCACTCATTTTAAAGTATTTTTCGATAAGAATCCAACGGTTCTTGTTTCGTGAAAATCCGACTTGTTTTGAAAAAGTTATAAGCTTTTAAAGTTTATGGTTAAAAATTACGAAAATGTCCCTGGTCTGTTTTAATTCAAATTAGATTTTAAATTTAAATTTAAATTAATCATCCCATCCATCGGATCAGTTAGGGATAGTCAGGGAGAGCAGGAAACTATATTTTCCAAACTCAAGCCTTAGACACTATCCTCTCTGTCACCCTTAGAATGTTCTGATATTTATTTTTACAAATTCTATTTTAATTATAATATAAATATATATATATATTACACAAATAAATAAATAAATAAATATTATTTAAAAACTTACCCCGTGAAGCCTAAGCCTCTGCCTAAGAGTCCCTAGCTCCCCGTTTTGCCCTCCTTTCTCCCTTCCTTCCCTTTTCCCTATTTCCCAATATTTTATTATTATTTCTGCCATTGCTAAAGCTTGAAAAAGGAGGAGGAGAAGTGAGTTTTAAATGAAAGGGGGGGGCTATTTATAACCGAAGGAGTCACATGGATTGCTGAGGTGGCGCGAATCCAACGGTCGAAAATGGATGGCTAGGATTAATCCTTAAATTAATTAAATTATAAATAAATTTAATAATTTATGAATAGTAAAGTGTGTTTTCTCAACCCTATTCGGACGTTAATTTGATTTACTTATTGATACCTTATCCGAAATCTTTTTCAACCATGTTGTTCAATTTTTCTTGCTCTTCAATACTATATAAAAATATATCAATTTTGAATTTGTTTGAACTTTCAAATAATTTAAATTCAAATTCAAAATAGTGTTTTGTGTTAGTTTCAACACCTTCCGGTCTCATGTTGGAGTATCAAACGATATTGGTTTTCAGAAATTCTTCCACCATCTGGTCCGGTTTTTAACGTACTTCAATCCTATGTATTCAAATCAAAAATCGGAGTTCGTTTAGATTTTCAAATAATTTATTTAAATTTTGTTTCCTTAATAACTTTCTATATCCGATATAGGATTTTCCCAGATTTCATATATAGCTAATATCCTATGTTTAGAATTTTTCTGGATAGGTCTCAGGTTCCAGTTTTGCCGTTAGCATTAGCAAATTCCAATTACCGTCAAAATTTAGTTCAAATTTTGGCCTTTTATTTTTTTCTTTTCCACATACGGATGCCATTTTTGACGTAACTTGGTTGGTTACCTAATTTCATCATTTCGGATTTAATGAAACTAATTTCATCGAAATCCGAGTTCGTTAGCTACTACATCCTTTGTAAACATACTATTTTAAATTAAAAATTTATCCTTTTATACTGTCGGTTCACATTATATTGCAGATCCACTAAATTTCTACCATTTCGGAATAAAATAAAATATTCAAAATTATTGAAATTAAACCATTTAGAATTCCAAAATAATAATAAAAAACATTTTTAAATAATAACTAAATGGTCAAAAAATCTGGGCCGTTACATTCTTTCCCCCTTAAAATAATTTCGTCCTCGAAATTGCTAAGGTAGAAAAATGAACTTTATAACTAGGTTAAAATTATTTGGTTACTCTGATTTCACTAAACCAATCTATTCTAATTAATTTATTAATTTATTTCTATAAACGAAAATTTTCAAAAATTCTGAAAATTTTCTAACACTCGAAATTTCTGAAAAATTTCGCCAGCACCTCCTTTGTACTGGCCAATAGCTCAAACTCCAACTCGCCTCCCTAGGCCTTCTTCAACCCAAAAGAAAATCAAACAGCCAAGTGACTTGCCAAACAGGCTCATAAATCTCATCAAACTCATATGAATATGAATGTGTACCTTTTTTGTCGGGCATCCAACTCTGCTATCAATTTAGCATATACCACTATCATCCCAATCAAACTCCCAATCACTTTTATCTTCAACACGACCATCCGCTTATAACCAAGCCAAATTTCAGTCAAACTGCAATTCCAATCTCAATTCAAATTTCTTGCTCGACCATCCATTTCTATCCCAGATTATCTCTAATCTAGTCCAATTCTACTTGATACCATTCTATTTCAATTCAACTCAATTTCCACTGAACTGCCTTCAATTCAATTTCAAATTTGCTTTCACAAATTTCTATTTAATTTGTGTTTATTTCAATAATCTGTACCTGGGAGTTTCAAATAGCTTTGCCTTTTCCAAAAATCAAATATCCCTTTGGAATATCAAAACAACTCGGTTTCTCAAAACAATTCAAAAACAAAATCTTTGGTAGTAATCCGTCACTTACAAACTCGAAAATGAGCACCGATGATGTCCGGATCAACATCGGAATTTATTTTCCAGCTATCGAAGTGAGTTCAATACTATAGCACTTTCAAAACCCATTTTTAAACATTTTCATTTTGAAATTCATTTCAAAATATCCCTTTTCAATGCTTGTAACAAATTTGAAATCTCCCAGGATTTTAAAATTCACATATATTCAATTTAATTCCATTTACAACGCTTATTCAAATTTTAGCAATTTTAATTCCAATTCTGAACTTAAATTCAGATTTAATTCATCTGATTTCATATATTTCACTTATATGAGTTTTGATTTGTTATTTACATAACCATTTCACATTTTATAATCTTATTCGATTATAATCACAACCAACACATTCAATATACTATAATAATTTCAAATATCTATACTTCGCTTATATCAAAATATAATTTGGGTAAAATTATTTCATTTACCCTTTTTTCAAAACATATCGTGTCGACCCATCGTATTCAAGTGTTTATAAACTCCTATCGATACAGTGGATCAAACTGATCGACTAAAACTCATAAACGACTCAACCAATAAATCTCCACGGTATAAAATCATTTTATATAAAATAAAAAATACGTTCACTCTTATATATACACTCAAACTCAGTCTAGGGCATTACTAACCCCATCTCTACTGAGTCACGCCACAGAGCCAAGGTAAATCACCTAACCTTCAGCTCTGATACCAACTATAACGACCCAGGAAAAGACGACCTTGATTATCCGATATACAACACATATCGAACATCAAGGGTCGACAATTACCGAATAGTTAATGAAAGAATTTAGAGGGTGAGGATAGATAAGATAGAAAATTAGAATAGAAGAAGAAAAAGAAGAACACAACATCAGAGTAACACGAATCTCACAGCGGAACGAATAAAATATAATATATCACATAACTTGAAATCAAAAGCAGTATATGCATACAATACCATTATCAGAGTACAACCCTTGCATCACAGCGGAAATAAACAATAGCTATATAAGTCCTGAAGCCTCCTGCTCCAAGCTCTCCAAGTCTATCTGTAAAATCCTGACTACTTGACTGCCCGTACAAATTTGGGCACCCAAGAGTTTAGGGAAAACAAAACAAAATAAAACTATGGGTCAGTCATAGGACTGGTGTGAGTAAACTCAAATCATTTGGTTTAACTTTTCAAAATCCTTTTCAAAAGAAAAGATAATCATAAGACCAATCCACACATAAATACGGATGGTTTTTACCGTACGATAACCCAAAACACTTTGGAAATCATGTATTATCTGATATTATAATAATGTCTAATCACAAGTAATTAAAATCTAGTAGAACGCTTGCATCTCACGCTCTACATGTATAGTATACAAATCAAACTCGCGGGCACTTATTGGAGATTGGATTCCGACTTTGATAAGGTATGGGACCACCTGCCGATAGTGTATCTCTAGAGGCGAATACACTGGGTTCAATAAGAACATCTTGCAACCCGGCCCTCACATGACCGACCACTCATTTCGCTTGAGTGTATCGAATATATATCACCAACGGTTGGGATCAGCAACCGTCTCCCGAATGGGACAGCATCGATAGATTTAAGAAGCAATTGGAATTTCTCTAGATAGGTGATTATACATCCTAATGGGTGCGACATACATAGCCATGCTGCCAGCCCGATTTTTGTCATTTCCCGGTTGATGAGGCTAGAGGCCACGCTTATATCTGACAGATCATTCACTTTGAATGTCACATTGTCATACTCGCCAAATCACAAATTGATTTCCCCAAAAACACCACGGGTATAAAGCTAAGAGAAACGAATTCCTCGGCCACCAAACGTAAGTATGTTTGAAGAGATCAACTTACGTAATCTATCGAATATACTCTGTCAGGCGTTCTTCCATACACGTTTGTCCTGGGACTGGACAAACCGAAGGCACTATTCTGTAAACAGGATAGCCCTTGCACTTTACTCCGTCTTCAATATATTCAGCATACTTGATTCGCAACGCTTATGCCAATATGGAGTGGTTCTGTGGATAATAATCTAACCGGTCTCTCCATATTAACAACGTAAAATGGTCAAAAACTTTGATAGTCTGTGATTTAACTATCAAATGAAAACATGTCTGTGTGCAAACAACGATATTATTTCCAGATGGAAATTCTATCGATCAATCATCAATCATCATTAATTCTTAAATTAAATTATCATAAATTTATTCTTTTCCTTATTCCTGTTTCCCTATATTTCTTATTTACTATATTTAGAAAATATACGTTATTAACAATGGAAAACATTTCCACTTCTTGTTTTCTATATTAGAAAATATCCTGATCTTATTTGGAAAACATTTCCAAAATTCCTTCAATGGGTTTAAACAGATGTTTGAATAAACATCGCTATGTCAACACAGACCATTATGCTCATTAATTAAATTCACTTAACCACTTTTCATTATCGAACTTATCCACTTCTTAGCTAAAACTGAAGTCAATCAAGTTGGGGTATAATTACCTCTCAGACCTTAACTGAACAACATTTCTAACTTCGAAACAGACAAAGTTCACCTTTTTACACTTTCAACCACTTACTTACGTAACTCTCGGATTCTATTTACGAATCCACTTCCTTTACGGAAGTCATTTGATTATAATAATGGTGTTATAATCCCCTGCGTCCGAAATATAATAACTTTAATATGACTTTTTCTTTCTAGCTCAAATAAATACACGAACAACTAATTTATCAACTCCTATTCGGTTAACTATAATCTATAACCCTTATTCTATTAACTTTTACTGGATTAACTCTTATTTGGATAACTCGGTTTGATTAACTCATCTTGATTAACTCAACTCGACCAACTTACTTGATCAGCTCAACTTGACTAACTTAACTTAATTAACTCGACTTATTTAACTCAACTTATTTAACTTAATTTGACTAACTATTATCGAATAACTAATATTCGATTAACTTATATTCGACTAACTATGTCTGTTTTTAACTTCATTTTGAATAGCTAATATTTGATTTAACTTCATTCGCTTGACTCTAGATCGCAGCGATCACAATGGTTACGCCTGATTCCCTTAGGAAACATCCGACCACCTTAGGCTATCTGCAGCCCTGCGAATTTCGCTAGCAGTCGTGCTAAATGGCAATTTATACTGAATAACTACTTCTTTTTAACTCTATCTCGAATAACTAAGGTCGATCAACTCTAATTGAATAACTACTATTCAATTTAACCCTTATTCGGTTACTATATTCGAATAACTCTAGTCCGATTTGATTCAAACCGCTTAACTCTAACTGATTTACTCTACTGGTTAATTCTAACTAACTAACTCTAACTGTTTGACTCTAACAGCTTAACTCCAACGGTTTAATTCTAATAGATTAACTCCAACTGTTAGACTCTAATAGTTTAACTCTAACAGTTTAACTCTAATGGTTTAACTCTAACTGTTTAACTTTAACGGTTTAACTCTAACTGACTAACTTTTTTGATTAACTCTAATGGTTTAACTCTAACTGTTTAACTCTGACAGTTTAACTTTGGTTGATTAACTCTTTTGAATTAACCCCTTTGAATTTTCTCTTTTGAATAATTCCATTTGAATAACTCCTTTTGAATAACTCTTTTGAATAACACTTTTTGAATAACTCTTTTGAATAATACTTTTTTCTATTTGTTTACTTAACAAATAACTATTCCTTTTTTACTTCTATTTATTTAACAAATAATTATTACTTTTAGCTTTTCCATTTATTCTCTACATAAATATCTCTTTTAACTTTCCTTTATTTCCTAAATGAATATTCGCTTTTCAATTCCATTTGTAATCGTTTTACAAATGATTCCCTTTTGATTTCTATTTGTAAAGGTTTCACAAATAGCTACTTTTTCCCTATTCTATTTGATTTGCAAATATTTTCCTTTACATTTGTTTTACAAATGTATTTCCTCTATGTTTGTTTTTCTTTTCACACCTTCTCCTTTATATTTGATTTCACAAATATTTTCCTTTACTCAATTTCTTTGATTCTATAATTATTTTCCTCCATGAAACTCTTTTCCTTTTATACATAAAATCTATTGATTTTATATAAATAATTTATTTTCAAAATATACTTTGAAAATTCCTTTTCACTTCCCGTTATCATTTATGGTATAAAAATACCAAATCAAAAGGTTTGATCATCATCCAAACACACGGGTTCAACGACAGATGATATAACACATCATATAACAGAATATATGAAAAACGGTAAATAAATGTTGAGGAATCCAGTTGGATCCCTCCGACCTGTTTCCCTGCATCCACAGATGTTACACAATATAATTCACATCAATTTCATTTCAATATGAGGTATTCTGATAAACAGAATCAACATCGGTTAACGATATATATATATATAACTATATCGGTATTTTCAACCAACTGACTAGCAGTTTAACCAAACAATCAATACTCAGCAATTCAATCAATATTTATCAATTCTAAAAATACTTTATAAAAATATAAAGTGTTCAGAGTTAGTGAGATTTACTCACCTTGGACGGTTTATCGTTGAATAACGATAATCGGTCATTGATTTGGTTCAGACGTTAAATTTCACTATAAATCCAAACGAGCTCCAATCCACTTGCGGTCAGTTCCATTGCGTAGTGCTCGTCCATACGATCCCAACGGATCCTGTTTCGTTAAATTTCGTCAATGTATGCAAAAGTTATGCTATTTACAATATTTACCTAATTTAAATGAATATATATTTAATTAAATTAATTAAATTATTTTTATCTTAATTAATTTCTAATTGCGTTATTAGCCAAATTACCTTCCCTGCCCTTCTAAAAAATCCTACTTTCCCATCTTTAGCCATATCCAATTTTTTTTTAAAATTGAAAAACCATTTTAATATTAATTAAATTTAATTTTCAAATAAAATATTTAAAAATATTCATTTAATTATAACTTAAAAATTTTAACCCGGATCAAAAATCTGCTTCCACTCATTTTAAAGTATTTTTCGATAAGAATCCAACGGTTCTTGTTTCGTGAAAATCCGACTTGTTTTGAAAAAGTTATAAGCTTTTAAAGTTTATGGTTAAAAATTACGAAAATGCCCCTGGTCTGTTTTAAATTCAAATTAAATTCAAATTAGATTTTAAATTTAAATTAGTCATCCCATCCGTCGGATCAGTTAGGGATAGCCAGGGAGAGCAGGAAACTATATTTTCCAAACTCAAGCCTTAGACACTATCCTCTCTGTCACCCTTAGAATGTTCTGATATTTATTTTTACAAATTCTATTTTAATTATAATATAAATATATATATATATATTACACAAATAAATAAATAAATAAATATTATTTAAAAACTTACCCCGTGAAGCCTAAGCCTCTGCCTAAGAGTCCCTAACTCCCCGTCTTGCCCTCATTTCTCCCTTCCTTCCCTTTTCCCTATTTCCCAATATTTTATTATTATTTCTGCCATTGCCAATGCTTGAAAGAGGAGGAGGAGGAGTGAGTTTAAAATGAAAGGGGGGGTTATTTATAGCCGAAGGAGTCACATGGATTGCTGAGGTGGCGCGAATCCAACGGTCGAAAATGGATGGCTAGGATTAATCCTTAAATTAATTAAATTATAAATAAATTTAATAATTTATGAATAGTAAAGTGTGTTTTCTCAACCCTATTCGGACGTTAATTTGATTTACTTATCGATACCTTATCCGAAATCTTTTTCAACCATGTTGTTCAATTTTTCTTGCTCTTCAATACTATATAAAAATATATCAATTTTGAATTTGTTTGAACTTTCAAATAATTTAAATTCAAATTCAAAATAGTGTTTTGTGTTAGTTTCAACACCTTCCGGTCTCATGTTGGAGTATCAAACGATAACGGTTTTCAGAAATTCTTCCACCATCTGGTCCGGTTTTTAACGTACTTCAATCCCATGTATTCAAATAAAAAATCGGAGTTCGTTTAGATTTTCAAATAATTTATTTAAATTTTTTTTCCTTAATAACTTTCTATATCCGATATAGGATTTTCCCAGATTTCATATATAGCTAATATCCTATGTTTAGAATTTTCCTGGAGAGGTCTCAGGTTCCAGTTTTGCCGTTAGCATTAGCAAATTCCAATTACCGTCAAAATTTAGTTCAAATTTTGGCCTTTTATTTTTTCTTTTCCACATACGGATGCCATTTTTGACGTAACTTGGTTGGTTACCTAATTTCATCATTTCGGATTTAATGAAACTGATTTCATCGAAATTCGAGTTCGTTAGCTACTACATCCTTTGTAAACGTACTATTTTAAATTAAAAATTAAAAATTTATCCTTTTATACTGTCAGTTCACATTATATTGCAGATCCACTAAATTTCTACCATTTCGGAATAAAATAAAATATTCAAAATTATTGAAATTAAACCATTTAGAATTCCAAAATAATAAAAAAAAACATTTTTAAATAATAACTAAATGGTCAAAAAATCTGGGCCGTTACAGAAAAGATATTATATAGTGGAGGGTTTTAATTCTTTCCCTTTTTGACTTTTCTATGACATGTCCATTTTATTTATATATACGAAAAGCTGCTGATGTATAAATATATAGGAAGAAAACAAAACGAAACTGACATAATCTATATTAAATTTCCTTGGGACCATGCGTGTTTTGGAAAGAATTGAATGGTTTGTATAAAAAGGGCAAGAGGCCAATAGCAATGAAATGTTTAATTTTTGAGAACGCTCAAGGAAAGAAATGATATTAATTAATGAATGTTAAACCTTAAATGGTAAACATTAATTGTGAATTAAAAGAAAAAAATATAGATATTAAATTCACACGGTTTTTGGCAACAATTCAAATAATGGGACAAATATAATGTATTGCTTATATAAATATGCATTACATTTTTAGTTTAATGATTCCGTTTGTACATCAAAATTTCGTTAACTTTATCACAATTAATACCGTAATAAATTTAGATTTTATCAGTTTATTCAAAAAAAATATTACTGTTCATATCAAAAAATTCAACTTGTAAATTAAAAATTAATTTCAAACATTTATTTTTCTTCTTATCAAGTTGCATGATAAGTATTAAATTCATTTCTAAATTTATGACGGTGCAACTCTTTCCATAATATTCATTTTTAAACAACGAAGAAATTTTAATGCTAAATATTCAAATCGGTTAGTAATGCAAATCACATTTGTTTATTAATTTATGAAATGGTTCACATCTATTGTTCAAGAATTGAAAAAATCTCAAATATAACTATTTATTTTACATTGCGTATTAATTTAATTTATATTTTAAATCTCAAAATGAATATCATAAATTGATTTATACAGTCAAATCAAAATTAACTATTTTGAATATTCGTTCATGCAATTTATTCATAAACAGTTCAATTGTTATAAATCACCATTTATCTAATTACAAATTGTTTATTAGAAATAAAATTGAAATCATTCATTAATAACATCATAAAATTTATAAAAAACATTTAATTTTTAAATGGAATTTTTAAAATCTGACGCATTTTCTAACAAAATTTCCTTAAAATAAACTTTTAAATTGGTTTTGATTTCCCAGGTTGTTACAATCTTCCCCACTTAAAATCTTTTTATCCTCGAAAAGGAACGGAGCTGAAAGTTGTTTAATTAACCAACTCAACTTTCATTCTTTTATTGGTTTCAGTAATCTTATTAGTTGAACTAATAATCACACAACACTATAATCAATCAATTAGTTGATTAGCTTTTCAAATATATATAACTTTTATATTCAAAAATCATATTTTCTAAGACTGGATTATATATATTATCGCAAATACTTTATATAAACTTGTCACTCTCAACTCATTCTAGGGCATTTCTAACCCCATCTCGAACGAGTTTTCTCATTCTAGGATACTGCTGATCCTATCTTTAATGAGTATTCTTTCGTAGGACATTACTAACCCTACCTCTGATGAGTCTTTTGTTCAGTTCTAACGAGTTGTACCCCAAATATTTGGATTAACCAAAGCTCTGATACCACATGTAATGACCCAAAAATCCCCGCCCTTTGAATCGACTATAAACCACATTGGTCTGGTCCAAAAGTTGGAAATCCTCGAATGCACTAACTTTGGGCATACAACACATTAGAACAAATAACAGAAGACTTTTATTACATCATAATAATGCAACATTAGAGTACAAAATGTCAGAGTACATCGAATATAATTATACAACTGCGGTAGATAATTTACAATAAATTTGATACAATGCAGCGGAACAATTAAACTAACATAGCGGAAGACTATCAATGCTCTGGACACCGCTTTAAGCTTCGATCCAGAATCCTGCTCAATATATCTGCAAAATAAGCAACTCGACTGCCCGTGTGGAAAGAGGGAACCTGAGTTTGCAAAGTAAAACAAACTATAAGTCAGTCGTGGGACTGGTATGAGAATCTTTCCTAACTTGTTTAGCAATATGGCTAATCACAGGACCACGCCGCTAACGTGGAACGTGTTTACTCCATTGGATTGCAAGTGCATAAATTAAGTAAATTTTTATTCAAAACAACGCAATGCTTTTTACAAAAATGAAATCATTATAAGACTCAAGTTCCATCACACAATGCAACACAAACAGGAGGATAGAGTTTTACCTTATAATGATCAAACATGCTTGATACATAAAAATAATAATATTTTAATGTTATTATTAGTGTCTAATCAATTTTAAAATAATTCAAAGTAAATGTATCAATCCTAGACGGCATAGTACCACATCCTACTATGTCGCCATATATAGGTTTACAATCAAAACTGTAATGTCGTATTGGAAATTGGGTTTCCATCATGAGTCAAGGCTAGGGACGATCTCCTTACCGATTCGAGACACTCGAGCAAATGTCTCAGGATCCCCCGCAGTGAATCCTTAGATCCTGCAGGGTCGGTCCACAAATATACCTTAGTGGATTAGATATGCCAGAACACACGTTTCCTGTAATATAGAACCTACAATTTGGTCACTATCGACCTATAAATCCGAGGCCTCGTAATCCGTCATCCACATAAGTAAAATGTCAGGGCTTGCAAAACCCTGATACCACTTCTAGCTAGAAAGAAACATGTGCACTCCTTGCGTTCCCTTGTCCCGTTTCTGACTCTTACCGGGGTGAGAGGCTCGCGAAGTAACGCTATACACAAAGCTATGTCTAAACATGTTGTGTTTTGATAATCAACCACAAGGCTTTGTTTTTCAACAAAAGCCTCGATCATTTGCATCTTGGCATGCCACATTGACAATTCATGCCATGCGATCAATAACTATCAATATAACCTCTAAGCTCATGCATCTCGGAGAAGGGTGTTAAGAAAGAGAATAAATTCTCCGCCACCAGACAGATATGTATTAAATAGAGATCAATTTACATGGAATGAAATCCAACGCCAGACAAACATCCATCTACAAGTCCGTTCTGGGTCTAAACGAAACCGGAGACACCTTATTCCTCGTCCTGTATGTCCAATACGAAAGAGAGGTGTTCGCTTATCTAGACAATCAACAAGTACGTCCGGACAAGTACCACTTTAACCCTTTACTGGGAGCTACCCAATGTCAGGCATCAGTAGTCATCCATTCGATGTGAAGATCGCCGGTCTTCAATCACCGTCTTCAATATCTTCGATTTAAATCGTTGTATAATTATTTGAAATGAGATTGAACTCGATCTTTTCAAATAATTCTCGCATATATATAATTTAAACCATTTCATATCGTTAATATTATTTTACAATGATTTATCACTATTTTTATTTATATAAAAATAGCCCAATTTAATTTTAACGACACTTCGGGTCAATAGGCGGCCATAGCGCTGTTTTTATCAAAATTTGATTTACGCATTTCTCGGAATCTAACCGTTGGATTTTAACAACATTTATATCGTTGGAATGATCTTCCCAAAGCGGTCCTAACGGTTCCGGTTTTGGGAAAATCCGACGGTCGGATCTTTTGGTGTAATCATTTATAATTACGATTCCGAAACACGAACTACCGTGCGCGATTCATTTAATTTTAATTTATATTTATATATACAAAATTATAAATAAGTATAAACCATTCGACGATTCCACTAACGTGTTTAACACGCCAAATAAAAGAATGTTTTTATTGGCATAATACATCTAAATGTTCAAAATGTCAAATAAGTATGTATTTTGTTTTCATTCATTTCTACATGTTTTCTAATGGCAAACAAGTATGTATTTTATTCACATGACATTTTTGCTAATGACAAAAAAAAGACAATTTTTATTTACTTTACTTGTATGCGATTTCTATTTTTAATTTTAACAAATAAAAATAAATATTTTATTTGTATATATAGTTTCAATGTATAACATAACATATAAAATTCCTCTTTACTTTGTACACAAATTCTAATGTATAATTGACAATAAAAATGTCATTTTGATTTGCATACAAATTTTATTGTATAATTTTACAATAAAAATGCCACTTTAATTTACATATAAATTCTATTGTATAATTTTACAATAAAAATGTCACTTTAATTTACATACAAATTGTATTGTATAATTTTACAATAAAAATCTCACTCTAATTTACATACAAATTCTATTGTATAATTTTGCAATAAAAATGTCACTTATTACATAAAAATTCTATTGTATAATTTTACAATAAAAATGTCACTTTAATTTACATACAAATTCTATTTCAACAAAATGCATAAAAAGTGATACATTCATTTTTGTTGATAATTCTATTTCAACAAAATGATTAAAAGTTGTAATTTCATTTTGTTAACAATTCTTGTTTAACAAAATGAATAAAAAGTGATAATTCCATTTTGTTAATAATTCTAGTTTAACAAAATGAATAAAAAGTGATCATTCCATTTTGTTAACAATTCTAGTTTAACAAAATGAATAAAAAGTGATAATTTCATTTTGTTGAAAATTCTAATTTAACAAAATGAATAAAAATGGTTTTTTATTTTGTTTACAATTCTAGTTTAACAAAATGAATAAAAAGTGATAATTTCATTTTGTTAACAATTCTAGTTTAACAAAATGAATAAAAAGTGATAATTCCATTTTATTAACAATTCTAATTTAACAAAATGAGTATAAATGGTCTTTTCATTTTGTTGACAATTCAATTTTGACAAAAATGTATATTTTTGTTTCAACTAATCTTTTTGACAAAAAATGTATATTTTTATTTCAACTAATCCTTTTTGACAAAAATGTATATTTTTGTTTCAACTAATCTTTTTGACAAAAATGTATATTTTTGTTTCAACTAATCTTTTTTGACAAAAATGAATATTTTTGTTTCAACCTATCTTTTTAGCAAAAATGGATATTTTTGTTTCAACTAATCATTTTGACAAAAATGAATATTTTTGTTTCAACTAATCTTTTTTGAAAAAAATGAATATTTTGATTCAACTAAACTATTTTGACAAAAATGAATATTTTGATTCAAATAAACTATTTTGACAAAAATGAATATTTTGGTTCAACTAAAATATTTTGACAAAAATGAATATTTTGGTTTAACTAAACTATTTTGACAAAAATGAATATTTTTGTTCAACTAAACTATTTTGACAAAAATGAATATTTTGGTTCAACTAAACTATTTTGACAAAAATGAATATTTTTTGTTTAACTAAACTATTTGACAAAAATGTATATTTTTGTTTCAACTAAACTATTTGACAAAAATGTATATTTTTATTTCAACTAAACTATTTGACAAAAATATATATTTTTGTTTCAACTAAACTATTTGACAAAAATGTATATTTTTGTTTCAACTAAACTATTTGACAAAAATGGATATTTTTGTTTCAACTAAACAATTTGACAAAAATGCATATTTTTGTTTTAACTAAACTACTTGACAAAAATGTATATTTTCATTTCAACTAATATGTTTTGACAAAAATGTATCTTTTTATTCCAATAATTATATTTTGATAAAAATGATAATTTTAATCCAATTATTCAAATTTGAAAAAAATGATAATTTTTGTTTAACTCAATTCTAATTAACAAAAATGTTAGTTTTTGATTCAACTAAACAAAAATGATAATTTTTAATTTTTTATTCAACTAATCTAACAAACAAAAATGATAATTTTTGTTTAACTCAATTTTAATTAACAAAAATGTTAATTATTAATTAAAATAATTTAATAAACAAAAATGATAATTTTTGTTTAACTCAATTCTAATTAACAAAAATGATAATTTTTGTTTAACTAAATTCTAATTAACAAAATTGTTAATTATGGTTTAACTAAATTCTAATTGACAAAAATGTTAATTATTGTTTAACTAAATTCTAATTAACAAAAATGTTAATTATTATTTAACTAAATTCTAATTAACAAAAATGTTAATTATTGTTTCAACTATTATATTTTGTCAAAAATGACAATTTTATTTCAACAATTCTAAATTGACAAAATTGACAAACTTAATACAATAATTCTAATTTGTCACAATGACAATTTTAATCCAACTCTTTTTCTTTGTCAACAAAAATTGGTATTTTTGTTTCCAACAATTTCAATCAACACAATCACCATCAAATCAATGGATCTACATAACAACATCAGTTCTAGATCAAGTCACGTATCATACAAATAGAATTTAACAGCTTAGGGGCAATATCACAATCATGATTAAGTAATTTTAATTATAAAAAAAGTAGAAATTTTCACATCGAAATCAGTAATAATTATTATTTTAAAATTAAAGATCTTACAACAACTTTCTACATCGCATACATAAATTTATCACACACGCAATTTTCTACATCGCATTAATATTTTATCGCATTTACAACTTCATAGCATGAATATTTTATTGCATTCACAACTTCATAGCATAAATATTTTATCGCATTCACAACATCATAACATGTATTTTAATCGCATACATATATTTTATAAACAATATTCAACAACGAATGAACAAGCAATTAATTTTTAATAGAGCCCTTCAATAAGTGAGTTTAGATTTCTCACCTTGGTTTCTCACTCCATCAAATCTTTATGTGAAGCAATGTGACCTTTTCGGCTCCACAGTCCACATACGACACCCAAATCACTCCAAATCAGTTTTATTACGATGCTCTTATCAATACAGTTCCAATGCATCTTGTTTCGCTTCTCTAATTTCTTCCTCTAATCTTTCTTCTTTCTCTAGATGCTCACAAAATTTCATGGCCTAACTCCTTACGGTTTGGGAGATATAAATTATTTAATTTTGAGGGGCTTTCCTGCAGATTTTCGAGAGAGAGAGGGAGGGAGAGAGAGAAAGAGGGCTACTGTTATTTATTTATTTATTTTTGAGGAAAAAAATAGGATTTGTGGAGAGCAAAGGATATTATATAGTGAAGGGTTTTAATTCTTTCCCTTTTTTATTTTTCTATGACATGTCCATTTTATTTATATATACGAAAAGCTGCTGATGTATAAATATATAGGAAGAAAACAAAAGGAACTGACATAGTTTATATTAATTTTCCTTGGGACCATGCGTGTTTTGGAAAGAATTGAATGGTTTGTATAAAAAGGGTAAGAGGCCAATAGCAATCAATGGTTTAATTTTTGAGAACGCTCAAGGAAAGAAATGATATTAATGAATGAATGTTAAACCTTAAATGGTGAACATTAAATGTAAATTAAAAGAAAAAATATAGATATTAAATTCACATAGTTTTTGGCAACAATTCAAATAATGGGACGAAAATAATGCATTGCTTATATGAATATGCATTATATTTTTAGTTTAATGACACCGTTTGTACATCAAAATTTAATTAACTTTATCACAATTAATACCGTAATAAATTTAGATTTTAACGGTTTATTCAAAACAAAATTTGTTACTATTAATATTAAAAATTTCAACTTGTAAAAATTGATTTCAAACGTATATTTTTCTTCTTATCAAGTTGCATGATAAGTATTAAATTCATTCTAAATTTAAGATGGTACAAATCTTTCCATAATATTCATTTTTAAACAACGAAGAAATTTTAACGCTAAGTATTCAAATTGGTTAGTAATGCAAATCACGTTTGTTTATGTAACGACCCGGAAAATCTGAACCAATTTAAAATTTTTAAATTGGCTATTTTAGTGGATTTAAAATATTTAAAATAAATATTTTAAATAATAACGATGAAAAGTAAGTTTGAATCGACATTGAAAATGAATATAATTATTTCTGACTATAAATAAGGCCTGAAATGGCGCGGTAGTTTCAAAATTTGAATTCAAACTTTGACTGACTGTACCGGGTGCAAAACAAAACGGATTTGAGTGAATCCAAAAATATTTAAATCTGTTAGTGAATATCTTTCTAACAAATCTAAAAAATCGAAGTTTCATAGCAGGAAGCAAAAGTTATGGCCAAACGAATTTTCTGAAAGGTCGCTATGGAGTTTATATAGCCCGTGAAAATGGCCATTTTGCAAACGACCTCGGAATTCGACGAAACCTCTTTTGTTGGATCCGAGATGTTAAACTATTGCTAAGTTTCAAATTTCATAATTTTTGAAGCTAGTATGTGAGCGTGGCAAAGGAAAATGTGTTTGGTCGATTTCTATTAAATTGGGTCGACCAGAAAATGATCATTTTGCAAACGACCTCGGAATTTGACGAAACCACTTTTGTCGGATCCGGGATGTCACATTATTGCTAGGTTTCAAATTTCATAATTTTTGAAATCAATATGTGAGCGTGGCAAAGGAAAACGTGTTTTGGTCAATTATAGTTAAATTGGATCGACCAGAAATGGGCCATTTTTCAAATGTTCTCAGAATTCGACGAAACTAGTTTTGTTGGGACCGTATCGTCAAAACATAGCTAGATTTACTTTTCGGGAATTTTTAGAATCAATATGTGGCCCCGGCAAATTTAAATGTACGTTCAAATTAAATATTGAATGTTTTATATTTTAATTTGAAGGAAAACTGACTGAAATAGTCGAATGGGCCTACGAAACATATCCCATTGTGTTCGGAATGGGGGTAGAACGCTAGGGATGACAGTCGTTGAGTTTGGATTGGTGTTCGGGTGGAACAGGGGGTATTTTTGGATTTTTAAAATATATAAATAAAAAAAATCATTGGTCAATAAAACTTTCTCTCTCCCCGACTCCAGCTCGCGAATGACGGAAACGTTTCCCCTCCTTCTCCCTTCTTTTTCTCATAATCCACTCAACAAAAACCCATGGTACTTTGGAGAATTTCGTAGTACTCTACACGATCTTCGAATCCATACCATCCTCAGATTTTTTCGTGGGGTATTGAGCTCGAATCGAGCTCGAGAAGATCCCACCTTTGGAGCGCCGCCGTGAGCAGGAGGAGCCATCGAAGTGGGGCCCCCCACATCGATCTGAGCGCCGTTCCAAGGCATAGAGGGTGGCGCCGATCGATCTCGTCCAAATGCTGCGGATTTCGAGTTATTGTCAAACCAAGTTTCGAACCGGGAAGAAAGGTGTACGGTTGTTTTTATTTTAAACTATTTAATAGCAGTTTAAAGCGCTACGGTTTTTGATTTCACTGTAAAAGTCATATCTTTTTTGTTTCTTGATGAAATTCAGTGAAACAAGAGATAGTGAACTCGTGTGGACGTCTTCTACCTTCTATAAGAGACCGCATATTTTTCTGAGCTTTCTGCTATTTTTGGTGGAGTGGAACCCAATGTGAGATTTCTAAATTATAAACGATATGGAAAACAACGATGCATAAATTATATAGTCGATGTATGAGTTATATAAGTGTTGTACACCTCTTATATAAGCGTTGTATAAGTTGTACGTTCGATATATAAGTTATATATGCGTTGTAAAAATTATATATGTGTTGAAATAGAAGTGAAATGCTTATATATATATAAGCCCCTCGTCCATAAACCATGGGCCATATTTATTGGTTGTGATTGGTGTGAAAATTGGTTGATTACGAATGGTTGATAAGAATTGTTTGTGGTTGAAATTGATTGATTGTGGTTGAAAAATACCCATTTGTGGTTGAGAAATATTTGGTTGAAATCACATAGGATTAGTTTGTGGAAATAAAAAAAATATACATGCCGCCTGCGTGCGAACTAGATGCATGAAATCCCCATTGTCAAAAGCTGTGAGGCTTTAAGGTAGAGCGAGGAGCCGTACTAGGGACGGCCCTGGTTTTAACTACCCTGCCGTTATGCTGCCGAAATTTTCTGAAATATTCATGTGTTAGAATTATTTTCATTTGTTGATACCCCCAACGACTGTCGTCCCTAGCGTTTTACCCTCATTTCGAACACAATGGGATATATTTCGTAGGCCCATTCGACTGTTTCAGTCAGTTTTCCTTCAAATTAAAAAATAAAACATTCAATATTTAATTTGAACGTACATTTAAATTTGCCGCGGCCACATATTGATTCTAAAAATTCCCGGAAAGTAAATCTAGCTATGTTTTGACGATACGGTCCCAACAAAACTAGTTTCGTCGAATTCAGAGAACGTTTGAAAAATGGCCCATTTCTGTTCGATCCAATTTAACTATAATTGACCAAAACACGTTTTCCTTTGCCACGCTCACATATTGATTTCAAAAATTATGAAATTTTAAACCTAGCAATAATTTGACATCTCGGATCCAACAAAAGTGGTTTCGTCGAATTCCGAAGTCGTTTGTAAAATGGTCATTTTCTGGTCGACCCAATTTAACAAAAATCGACCAAACACATTTTCCTTTGCCACGCTCACATACTAGCTTCAAAAATTATGAAATTTGAAAGTTAGCAATAGTTTAACATCCTGGATCCAACAAAAGTGGTTTCGTCGAATTCCGAGGTCGTTTGCAAAATGGCCATTTTCACGGGCTATATAAACTCCATAGCGACCTTTCAGAAAATTCGTTTGGCCCTAACTTTTGCTTCCTGCTATGAAACTTCGATTTTTCAGATTCGTTAGAAATATATTCACTAACAGATTTAAATAATTTTGGATTCACTCAAATCCGTTTTGTTTTGCACCCGGTACAATCAGTCAAAGTTTGAATTCAATTTTTGAAACTACCGCGCCATTTCAGGCCTTGTTTATAATTAGAAATAATTATATTCATTTTCGATGTCGATTCAAACTTACATTTCATCGTTATTATTTAAAATATTTATTTTAAATATTTTAGATCCACTAAAATAGCCAATTTAAAAATTTTAAATTGGTTCAGATTTTCCGGGTCGTTACAATCTCCCCCACTTAAAACTTTTCATCACCGAAAAGGAACAAAGTCGAAAGTGGTTTGATTAATCAACTCTACTTCCAATCTGGCTTCCATTCTCCAACTTTTCAGTTTATGAGAATTTTCAAATTCTTCAAAAATTTGGCTAACACCCAGAATTTTCGAAAAATTTCGCCATAACCTCCTTTGTACGGGGAGGGGTTTGGAAATTTATTGGGCCGTATTATGTACCCAATAAATCCTATAAAGCACACACATATTTATATTGATATATTCTGGTGTTTACAGGGGAGCATGTATAGATAATAACTCCAGAGAATAAATTCTCGTCACCCTATCAAAGCCTGAGGGAGTGTGTATTTTTAATTGCTCCAGAGAATAAATTCTCGTCACCTCGTCCTGTGTGGGAAATAAATAACCCATGTGTAATGACCCGAAAATCCGGTCCAATTTGAGCTGACCAAAAACGCAAGTCCAACCCCAAATTGCACTGGAAATTCAAGAAATTAATAGAAAGAAGATAGAGGGTGAGGATAGATAAGATAGAACTAAGAGAAAAGAAGAAGAAGAAGAACACAATATCAGAGTAACACGAATCTCACAACGGAACAAACAACATATAATAGATAACATATCCTTGAAATTAAATCAGTATACGTTTACAATAACATTATCAGAGTACACACTTACAACACAGCAGAAATAACTATAACTATATAATCCTGAAGCCTCCTGCTCCAAACTCTTCCAGTATATCTGTAAATTCCTGACTACTTGACTGCCCGTACAAAATTGGGCACCCAAGAGTTTAGGGAAAACAACAAAATAAACTCCGGGTCAGTCATGGGACTGGTATGAGTAAAACAATTTAAAACAGTTTGAGCAATGCAACGATATCTCATCAGACCACGCTGTATAACGGAACGGGTTTTTCCCTTATGAGAATCCAAAATATCTTTATATCAAAACTCATTGATATTATAATAATGTCTATCAACCACAATATATTAATCATCTAGCAGAAACGCTTTCATCTCACGTTTTACATATATAGTATACAATCAAAACCGCAAGCACGTATTGGGTGATGGATTTCCAACTATGACAAGGTATAGAACCACCTTCCGATCAGTGTACTCTAGGAACGATACACTAGAGTTCAACAAGAACATCTTGCAACTCAGCCACACATGATCGACCACTCATTTCGCTTGAGTGTATCGAATGTACATCACCAACAGTTGGGATCAGCAACCGTTCCCGTATACATATATATATGGGACAGCATTGATAGATTAAAGAAGCAAATGAATATTCTCTAGATAGGTGATTATACACCCTACTTCGGTGCGACCGACTTTGCCATGCTGCCTGCCCGATTTCTGTCATTTATCGGATGTGAGGCTAGAAGCTACGCTTATCTTTTACATGCCACATCTTCATTCACTTTGAATGTCACATCGTCATTCCTGCCAAATCACAAATTGATTTCCCCAAAAATACCACGGGTATGCAGCTAAGAGAAACGAATTCCTCCACCACCAAACGTGAATACGTTTGAAGAGATCAACTTATGCGATCTATTAGATATACTCTGTCAGACATTTTTCCATACAGGTCGTCCTAGGACTGGACAACCCGAAGGCACTATTCTGTAAACAGGATAGCCTTTGCATAACTCTGTCTTCAATTATCTTTGGCATATATGATTCGCAACGCTTATGCCAATACAGAATGGTTCTTTGGATAATAATCCAACCGGTCTCTCCATATTAATAATGTTAAAATGGTCAAAACTTTGATAGTCTGTGATTGAACTATTAAAGAAAAACACATGTGCAAACAACGATATTATTTCCAGATGGAAATTATATCGATCAATCATCATGTATATCTATACATATTTCCTTATTTTCTATATTTAGAAAATATTCGTTATCAACGTTGGAAAACATTTTCATTGTTTATTTACGTATCACTATCCTTTCTACAACTATCAGTCTGTGACTGTAAACTAGTAGGAGAACAATTCTCTAAGTATAAACCCCGAAGTCCGAAACAAACATCAGATCGATACTCAGAAAACCATTCAATTTACTAATCTCTAGTCAGTTTCTAATTTTGTTTAACTCTATTTCGAATAACTCTAATTGTTTAACTCCTATTCAAATAACTAATATTGAATTTAACTCTATTCGCTTGACACTAGATCGCAGTGATCACAATGGTTACGCCTGATTCCCTCAGGAAACATCCGACCACCATAGGCTATCTGCAGCCCTGCGAATTACGCTAGCAGTCGTGCAAAATGGTAACTTATCCTGAATAACTATGTTTGACTAACTTCTTCGAATAAACTATATTTGATTAACTTCTTTTTTTGATAACTCTATTTGATAACTCTAATCGACTAACTCTTTCCTATCTCGTTAATTTCCTTTTTCCTTTTATCCTATTTATTTTCTAAATAAATGTTCCTTTTACAATTCCATTTATTTTCTAAATAAATATTCTCCTTTATAATATCCTATGATTTTATAAATGCTTTATTTTCAAATTATTTCCTTTTATAAAATTGGTTGATTTTATAAAATTCCTTTATTTCAAAATACACTGAAATATCCCTTTTTACATCCCAGGGTCTTTTATGATATTTAAAATAGCAAACCACAATGATCGATATCATTCAAATATACCAAATCAACAACATATTTTATAGCACAACATATATCACAATTCATAAAAACGGTAAATTAAATGTTGAGGAATCCAGTCGGATCCCTCCAACCTATCTCCCTGCATCCACAGATGTTACACAGTAAAATATACATCAACTTCATTTCAATATGAAATGTTCTGATAAACAACATCAACATATATTTAACGGTTTATATATATATATATATATATATATAATTTCAACAAACTGACTAGCAGTTCAATCAACCAAATCAACACACAACAGTCAACAGATGATTAACAGTTCTAAAAATATGTTATAAAAATAGAACTGTTCAGAGTTGGTGAGTTTTACTCACATTATGCGTTAACCGTTAAATAACGATTTGCGTTAGTTGATTCTGATCAGACAATTTATTTTGCCATAAATTATAACGAGCTCCGATGGGCTTCTAGTCAGTTCCATCGTGTAGTGTCCGTCCATACAATCCTAACGCAACTTACGGTTCGTCAATCTGATATCGTATGGTCGAGTTATCACATCGACAAGTTAATACATCTTTAAATAATTTAAACTTGGATTGGAAATTTAAAATGGGCCTTAACCTTTATATTTGTTCGGCCCACTAGACCCAACGAAAGCCCACCCTCACAACCCTTCTTCCTCCTGGTGATACACGCCGCAACACATGCCTTCCATGCCATTACCGCGATTTCACCTTCCCTGTTCTCGATCTCTGCTCCACTAAAACCAGTACGGACTTCACCATTATCACCCCCTTCCCGAGCTCTCCCATCTCCACACCATAACTTCCAACTCGCAGCACCCAAGGGAAAACCGACATCCCTCATTTCCAGTCGCAACAGTAGGAGTACCGAACCTTTTTGACCCCAATCCTCTTCAAAATTTCACACCACGTGCAGATTCAACCCCTCATCCCAAATACGATATCCACTTCGCGACTAAATGCTTCACGCCTTCGATTTCTGGAACCCTAGGTTTACTGTAAAATTTTCCTGTGATAAAAACACTCGTCGAACACCACGAAACACACACGAGAATGATGCTCTTCTTGCAAGGATCACATATGTATATGAATTTTGATTTGTAGGATTTTATTTCGATTGTTTTGATTTTATGAAGCTGTAGGATTTTCGTTTAGAAGAATGAAAAAATGGAGGCGCGATATTGTTGACTACAGAAGGAGGAATTAGGTTTAGGAAGGTTCCACTATTTATAGAAGGATAAAATATCTAGATATTATGTTAGGATATTTTCTTATATTATTTTATATTCGCTTTTACCCTTCTAAAAATCCGTGTGACCACACACGATATTCAAAAAACACGAAACTGGACATGTAGCTAGAGTTCGACATTACGGTCCCGACGAAACTGGTTTCGTCGAATTCTGACTCTGTATGCTCACACAGCGTATTTATAACCGTCGAAATAATGACTATTTTTCACTCTAAAAATCCGTATGGCCACACACTGACTCTAAAAATCACGGAACTGGAGATCTAACAACTATTTGACATTGCGGATCCAACAAAAGTACTTTCGTCGAATTCCGACTTCGTTTGCAAAACTGACTATTTTTAACGCTTTGAATGACCCATTTAAATATATAAATATATTTAAATATAATTAAATTAAATATAAATAAATTTATATTGTCGTATATATTCACAGTGGAATACCATACAGCTCCAAGGTAATTATATGTTCGATATTCCAAGTCCAGGTTGAAACGAATTTCAATTTAAATTGAAATTCCCTTTTTTAACGTACATAAAGCGTTGCAAATTATAAAAGAATTCCACAGCGACTTTTTCTGAAATTTGATTTGGACGTAAATCAAAATCTGACCGACGAAATCCATATTTTTCTCTTCCACTAGATAGATATACTCCACTAGCTCCACACGTTTCTTGTTTCACAGAAATCCGATTTAAAACGAATCCTGTATATTCAGTTGAAGTTCAAATCGTCGAATAGTGAACTGCCGCGCTATTTCAAGCTCTATTTTAATTATATTATAATTCTACGTTCAAACTGACGTCGATTGAATATATTCATCAATATAATTCAACTCTAAGCTGAATTAAATCTTAGGGATGACCCAGTTCACAGAATATTGTGATTTCTAATATTTTTGATTATTGATGAATTAAATATATTATTCTATTAATTAATTTAATTAAATATTCCATATTATTTAATTAAACGACGATTAAATTCACTATATCACTATTTATATAATTAAATAAATTAATTATAATACCTCTGACAATGTGGGTCATTACATTCTTTCCCACTTAAAATAATTTCGTCCTCGAAATTGCTAAGTTAGAGGACGACCCTATCTATTTGAATTCCTACGATTTGTTTACCCCTTATTTCTGATTTCAACTGAACCAATTAATATCGACTAAAATATTTTTTTCATTCCGACTAACTAAAATTTTCAAAAATTCTGAAAATTTTCTAACACTTTAAATTTTTGGAAAATTTCGCCATAACGTCCTTTGTACAGCCCTATCGGTAAAACCACAACTCACCTCTCTAGGCCTTCTCCAACCCAAAAGAAAATCAAACAGCCAAACGGCTTGCCAATTCTGCTCATGAATCACCAAACTCATATGAAATATAAACTTGTAACTTTTTGTCGAGCATATCAACTTTATCACTTCCATCTGCTGTTAATTCAGCATATACCAATGTTATCCTAACCAAATTCCAATCTGTTTTTACCCACAAATCCAACCATTCGCTTATACCTAAGTCGAATTCGATTTCAAATCGATGCCATTACCAATTTAAATTCTTTACTTACCAGTCCAATATAATTCCAGATTATCTCTTATCAAGTCTAATTCTACTTGACACTAATCTATTTCAAATGATTTTCACTTACTGGCTTTTAATTCAATCTCAATTCTATTGGATTTTACAAATATTACTTTAATTTGTTTAAATTCAAACAACTTTTTCTTCCTAGAAGTTTTTAAACAGTTTACCTCTTTCAAAAATCAATTTTTCCTTCTTGAAATTCAACACAACTTTTTTTCCCAAAACAAATTCAAAAAAATCCTTGGTAGTAATCCGTCACTTAGCAACTTGAAAATGAGCACTGATGATGTCGCGATTCATCATCAGGGTTATTTCCCAGTTATCAAAGTGAGTTCAATAATATATCACTTTCAAAACCATTTCTAAACACTTCTATTTTGAAATCAGTTCAAAATATCTTATGCAATGCTTTAAATAATTTAAAATCTCCCAGGATCTTAAAATTTCCTTATACTTAATCCAGATTCATTTATAAACACTTTTCCAATTTCTGGGATTTTAATTCCAATTAATTCTGATTTAAATTCAGTTTTAATTCATTTCTATTCCATATATTTCACTTATATGAATTCTGATTGGTTATATATAACCATTTCACTTTATAATCTTACTCGATTATAATTACAACCAATATATCTAATATATATTTACTCTATATCAGAATATACTCTGGATAAACTTATTTTAATTTACCCTCTTTACAAAACATATCGTGTCGACCCATCGTATTCGAGTGTTTACAAACTCCTACCGATACATTGGATCAAACCGACCGATCAGAACCCATAAACAACTCAACCAATGAATCCCCATAATATAAAACCATTTTATATCAAGTAACAAATACGTTCACTCGTATATATATACTCAACTCAATCTAGGGTATTACTAACCCCATCTCTACTGAGTCACGCCACAGACCCAAGGTAATTCTTAACTTAAGCTCCGATACCAACTGTAATGACCTGAAAATCCGGTCCAATTTGAGCTGACCAAAAACACAAGTCCAACCCCAAATTGCACTGGAGATTCAAGAAATTAATAGAAAGAAGATAGAGGGTAAGGATAGATAAGATAGAACTAATAGAAAAGAAGAAGAAGAACACAATATCAGAGTAACACGAATCTCACAGCGGAACGAACAACATATAATAGATAACATATCCTTGAAATAAAATCAGTATATGTTTACAATAACATTATCAAAGTACACACTTACAACACAACGGAAATAACTATAGCTATATAATCCTGAAGCCTCCTGCTCCAAACTCTTCCAGTATATCTGTAAATTCCTGACTACTTGACTGCCCGTATAAAATTGGGCACCCAAGAGTTTAGGGAAAACAACAAAATAAACTCCGGGTCAGTCATGGGACTGGTATGAGTAAAACAGTTTAAAACAGTTTGAGCAATGCAACGATATCTCATAAGACCATGCCGTATAACGGAACGGGTTTTTCCCTTATGTGAATCCAAAATATCTTTATATCAAAACTCATTGATATTATAAATGTCTATCAACTACAATATATTAATCATCTAGCAGAAACGCTTTCATCTCACGTTTTACATATATAGTATACAATCAAAACCGCAAGCACGTATTAGGTAATGGATTTCCAACTATGACAAGGTATGGAACCACCTTCCGATCAGTGTACTCTAGGAACGATACACTAGAGTTCAACAAGAACATCTTGCAACTCAGCCACATATGACCGACCACTCATTTCGCTTGAGTGTATCGAATGTACATCACCAACGGTTGGGATCAGCAACTGTTCCGGTATATATATATGGGACAACGTTGATAGATTAAAGAAGCAAATGAATATTCTCTAGATAGGTGATTATACACCCTACTTCGGTGCGACCGACTTAGCCATGCCGCCTGCCCGATTTCTGTCATTTACCGGATGTGAGGCTAGAAGCTACGCTTATCTTTTACATGCCACATCTTCATTTACTTTGAATGTCACATCGTCATACCCGCCAAATCACAAATTGATTTTCCCAAAAATACCACAGGTATACAACTAAGAGAAACGAATTCCTCCGCCACCAAATGTGAATACGTTTGAAGAGATCAACTTTCGCGATGTATTAGATATACTCTATCAGACATTTTTCCATACAGGTCGTCCTAGGACTGGACAACCCGAAGGCACTATTATGTAAACAGGATAGCCCTTGCATAACTCGGTCTTCAATTATCTTTGGCATATATGATTCGCAACGCTTATGCCAATACGGAGTGGTTCTTTGGATAATAATCCAACCGGTCTCTCGATATTAACAACGTTAAAATGGTCAAAACTTTGATAGTCTGTGATTTAACTATTAAAGAAAAACACGTGTGCAAACAACAAAATTATTTCCAAATGGAAATTATATCGATCAATCATCATGTATATCTATACATATTTCCTTATTTTCTATATTTAGAAAATATTCGTTATCAACGTTGGAAAACATTTTCATTGTTTATTTACGTATCACTATCCTTTCTACAACTATCAGTCTGTGACTGCAAACTAGTAGGAGAACAATTCTCTAAGTATAAACCCCGAAGGCCGAAACCAACATCAGATCGGTACTCAGAAAACCATTCAATTTACTAATCTCTAGTCAGTTTCTAATTTGGTTTAACTCTATTTCGATTAACTCTAATTGAATACTCTAATTGTTTAACTCCTATTCAAATAACTAATATTGAATTTAACTCCATTCGCTTGACTCTAGATCGCAGCGATCACAATGGTTACGCCTGATTCCCTCAGGAAACATCCGACCGCCGTAGGCTATCTGTAGCCCTGCGAATTACGCTAGTAGTCGTGCAAAATGGTAACTTATCCTGAATAACTATGTTTGACTAACTTCTTCGAATAAACTATATTTGTCTAACTTCTTTATTTGATAACTCTATTTGATAACTCTAATCGACTAACTCTTTCCTATCTCGTTAATTTCCTTTTTCCATTTATCCTATTTATTTTCTAAATAAATGTTCCTTTTACAATTCCATTTATTTTCTAAATAAATATTCTCCTTTATAATATCCTATGATTTTATAAATGCTTTATTTTCAAATTATTTCCTTTTATAAAATCAGTTGATTTTATAAAATTCCTTTATTTCAAAATACACTGAAATATCTCTTTTCACATCCCAGGGTCTTTTATGATATTTAAAATAGCAAACCACAATGATCAATATCATTCAAATATACCAAATCAACAACAGATTTTATAGAACAACATATATCACAATATATGAAAACGGTAAATTAAATGTTGAGGAATCCAGTCGGATCCCTCCAACCTATCTCCCTACATCCACAGATGTTACACAGTAAAATATACATCAATTTCATTTCAATATGAAATGTTCCGATAAACAACATCAACATATATTTAACGGTTTATATATATATATATATATATATAATTTCAACTAACTGACTAGCAGTTCAATCAACCAAATCAACACACAACAGTCAACAGATGATTAACAGTTCTAAAAATACGTTATAAAAATAGAACTGTTCAGAGTTGGTGAGTTTTACTCACATTACGCGTTAACCGTTAAATAACGATTTGCGTTAGTTGATTCTGATCAGACAATTTATTTCACCATAAATTGTAACTAGCTCCGATGGACTTCCAGTTAGTTCCATCGTGTAGTGTCCGTCTAAACGATCCCAACGGAACTCACGGTTCGTCAATCTGATATCGTATGGTCAAGTTATCACATCGACAAGTTAATACATCTTTAAATAATTTAAACTTGGATTGGAAATTTAAAACGGGCCTTAACCTTTATATTTGTTCGACCCACTAAACCCAACAAAAGCCCACCCTCACAACCCTTCTTCCTCCTGGTGATACACGCCGCGACACAAACCTTCCATGCCATTACCGCGATTTCACCTTCCCTATTTTCGATCTCTGCTCCACTAAAACCAGTACGGACTTCACCATTATCACCCCCTTCCCGAGCTCTCCTATATCCACACCATAACTTCCAACTCGCAGCACCCAAGGGAAAACCGACGTCCCTCATTTCCAGTTGCAACAGTAGGAGTACCGAACCTTTTTGACCCCAATCCTCTTCAAAATTTCGCACCATGTGCGGTTCAACCCCTTATCTCCAATACGATATCCACTTCGCGACTAAATGCTTCACGCCTTCGATTTCTAGAACCCTAGGTTTACTGTAAAATTTTCCAACGATAAAAACACTCGTCGAACACCACGAGACACACACGAGAATGATATTCTTCTTGCAAGGATCACATATGTATATGAATTTTGATTTGTAGGATTTTATTTCGATTGTTTTGATTTTATGAAGCTGTAGGAATTTCGTTTGGAAGAATGAAAAAATGGAGGCGCGATATTGTTGACTACAGAAGGAGGAATTAGGTTTAGGAAGGTTCCACTATTTATAGAAGGATAAAATATCTAGATATTATGTTAGGATATTTTTCTTATATTATTTTATATTCGCTTTTACCCTTCTAAAAATCCGTGTGATCACACACGATATTCAAAAAACACGAAACTAGACATGTAGCTAGAGTTCGACATTACGGTCCCGACGAAACTGGTTTCGTCGAATTCTGACTCTGTATGCTCACACAGCGTATTTATAACCGTCGAAATACTGACTATTTTTCACTCTAAAAATCCGTATGGCCACACACTAACTCTAAAAATCACGGAACTGGAGATCTAACAACTATTTGACATTGTGGATCCAACAAAAGTAGTTTCGTCGAATTCCGACTTCGTTTGCAAAACTGGCTATTTTTAACGCTCTGAACGACCCATTTAAATATATAAATATAATTAAATTAAATATAAATAAATTTATATTGTCGTATATATTCATAGTGGAATACCATACAGCTCCAAGGTAATTATATGTTCGATATTCCAAGTCCAGGTTGAAACGAATTTCAATTTATATTGAAATTCCCTTTTTTAACGTATATAAAGCATTGCAAATTATAAAGGAATTCCACAGCGACTTTTTCTGAAATTTGATTTGGACTTAAATCAAAATCTAACCGACGAAATCCAGATTTTTCTCTTCCACTAGAAAGATATACTCCACCAGCTCCACACGTTTCTTATTTCACAGAAGTCCGATTTAAAACGAATCCTGTATATTCAGTTGAAGTTCAAATCGCCGAATAGTGAACTGCCGTGCTATTTCAAGCTCTATTTTAATTATATTATAATTCTACATTCAAACTGACGTCGATTGAATATATTCATCAATATAATTCAACTCTAAGCTGAATTAAATCTTAGGGATGACCCAGTTCACAGAATATTGTGATTTCTAATATTTTTGATTATTGCTGAATTAAATATATTATTCTATTAATTAATTCAATTAAATATTCCATATTATTTAATTAAACGACGATTAAATTCCCTATATCACTATTTATATAATTAAATAAATTAATTATAATACCTCTGACAATGCGGGTCATTACACCATGTGACGTATCTACTAACTAGAGAGACGTGATTATTGTCAACTCCAGACCCGTGTGGGGTTTTTATTAATCTGACAATTTATCGTTACAATTTTATATGGTCATATCAGTCATCAGTTCAACCTGTAAAATAAAGTCATCGCCATACAAGCCTCTCGCTCGTATGGTAAATCTTCCACCTCGTCACACAAGCTCCAAATGCTTATGTGGTATATGATGAAGTATGCCTATCTTCCAGAAGTATGCCATGTAGTGTTGTTCAAAATTAATTGTTACTATTCTATGGCGACATTTATTATTACACACAGAACAACCAGCACTTCGCATCCAATGGCATTCACAGGAGTTGATATAATAATATTTCGCATCCAACTCAATAAGATTTACTTATTTGTCGGGCACGCAAATAAAATCTTTACTCACCAGCTAATCCATTTACCTGTTGAAACATATATAATGCACATGTATATATATCTATCTATTTTTAAATCAGTTAAATGTGCGATTTAATCGAATAAATTCTACCATTCATTCTCTTATTAATTAAATTAACTATCATTCCAATAATTTAATTAATCAAATTCACAATCACACAACACAAACAACAATCAAATTTATCTTTAACTTTTCAAAAATGTACTAATAAATTCATATACTCTTTTAAAATCATTCAGGCTATAGAATTAAAGGTGCACATCCATGGAAAGAAAATAACAACAGAGTAGAGAACTAAATGGTAATGCAAAGTATGGAAAATGTACCTTGCACCGGAGTCAATCAGAGATATCCACTCGGCACTTAGGTTAGGCTTTCTGAATGCTCTCCTCAGTTTCCCAAGTACAATCTCTCGGATCTCCACTCCATTGCACTTTTACTAAGTGAACCTTCTTGTTCCTTAGTTCTTTGGTTTCTTTGCCAATGATCTTTAACGGCTCTCTTCTCACAGCTAACTCTAGAGTAATTTCAATATCCTGCTGTGTGGCCTCTTCCACAACCAAGTCTGGGTCATGAACATGCTTTCGAAGTTGAGATATGTGAAATACATCATGCACTCCCGGCAACCAATCAGGCAATTGAACCCTATAAGCGAGAGTTCCAATCCGTTCAAGAATAGGAAATGGACCAATGAATTTGGGCGCCAACTTCCCAGTTTTACCGACCCGGATAACTCCTCTCATCGGCGATACTTTCAAATATACATAGTTGCCAACAGCAAATGATATATCTCTTCTTCTCTTATCGGCATAGCTCTTCTGTCGGCTTTGAGCGGCGAGTAATCGTTTCTTAACGAAATCGACTTTGTCGGCAGCTTCTCGGATCATATCAGGTCCCAATACAAATCTATTACCGGGTTCGACCCAACAAGCAGGAGATCGGCACGGTCTACCATACAATGTTTCGAATGGTGACATTGTCAGGCTCGCCTGGTAGCTGTTGTTATATGAGAACTCTACCAAATGTAAATGGTCTTCCCATGATCCACCGAAATCGAGAACACAAGCCCGCAATAAATCTTCTAGTACACGATTCATCCTCTCAGTTTGACCATCTGTCTGAGGATGATAGGCGGTGCTTAGATTCAGCTTTGTTCTCAGTTCTACTTGAAATGCCTCCCATAATTTGCTAGTAAATATTGGATCTCTATCACTAACTATACTGATCGGCACTCCATGTAGTCTAACAATTTCCTTGAAGTATATCTGTGCCAGACTCTGAGCAGCTCGGTTTGATCTGACAGGTATGAAATGGGCGGTCTTCATGAAGTGATCTACGATCACCCAAATACTGTCATTCCCTTTTCTGGTTCTATGCAAACCATCTATGAAGTCCATGGAAATATGTTCCCACTTCCAACCTGGGACGTCCAGCGGTTGCAACAATCCAGCAAGTTTCTGTTGGTCGCTTTTGACTAGTTAGCATGTAGGGCATCGGCTAACATATATTGAAACGTCTCTTTTCATAGCCTTCCACCAGAATGTTCGCTTGAGATCGTTATACATTTTGGTCACACCGAGATGGATACTCAGCTTGGACTTGTGACACTCGTCTAACACTTCCCTTTTTAGCTCTGGGATATCGGGAACACAAATCCTTCCTCTCAACCTCAGGTTTCCATCGTTATCTATTTGAAAACACGAGGGTTCGCCTTTCTGAATCCTTTTGATCATATCCTTAATAAAATTATCATCCTTTTGAAGAATAGATATTTTGTCAATCAAGGATGTCGTAATAATAAAGCTGGCGATCATTACATTCTTTCGACTTAACGCATCGGCCACGACATTGGCTTTCCCTGGAGTGTATAAAATCTCAAAATCGTATGCTACAAGGAACTCTAGCCAACGTTGCTGCCTCAGATTCAAGTCTTTCTAGGTGAACAGATACTTTAACGACTGATGGTCTGTAAACAGTTCGAATTTCTCACCCAGAAGATAGTGTCTCCAGATTTTCAAAGCGAATACGATAGCCAACAACTCAAGATCATGAGTGACGTAGTTCTTTTCATGTGGCTTCAGCTGATAGCTAGCATAAGCAACAACTTGACCTCTTTGCATTAATACTGCGCCAAGGCCTTCTCTAGAGGCATCTGTCTAGACTTTTAAGTCCTGATTGCCGTTGAATATCGTTAACACTGGAGCCGTTGTTAATCTTAACTTTAGCTCTTCAAAATCCTCCTCACATTCTGGAGTCCACTTGAATCTTTAGTACTTCTTTGTAAGCTTCGTTAAGTGACTAGATATCTTCGAAAAATCTTTAACGAACTTCTGGTAATAACTAGCCAATCCGAGAAAACTGCGGACTTCGGTAGGAGTACTAGGCTGTTTCCAGTTTTGAATATCTGTGATTTTACTTGGATCCACAGCAATTCCCTCTTTCGATACGACGTGGCCAAGAAACTTCACTTCGTCTTGCCAGAATATACATTTGGACAGTTTAGCTTTCAATACATTCCTTCTCAGAATTTCCAGAACTTGTTCCAAATGTTTTTCATGTTCGGCCTTTGATTTAGAGAAGATTAGAATATCGTCAATAAAAACCAGAACAAACTTATTCACGACTCCTCTGAACACTCGACTCATCAAATCGACGAAGTATGCTGGAGCGTTACATAAGCCGAACGGCATTACTAACCACTCATAGAATAAGTCTGGACGTCTGAATGCTGTCATAGGAACACACTCTTCGGCAATACGAAGCTGATGGAAACCTGTAGCTAGGTCCATCCTTGAAAATACTTGTGCTCCATTCAGGCGATTCAATAAATCATCAATTCGCGGCAATGGATATTTATTCTTTATTGTCTGCTTGTTCAAATCACGATAATCCACACATAGTCTCAGAGTACCGTCAGATTTTGGGACAAACACCACTACTGCTCCCCAATCAGAGAAACTAGGCCTGATCAGACCCTTCCATACGAGCTGTCGTGTTTGATTGTCTAGTTCCTCTTTCTCCTTTAGGGTAATCCTCCGAATGGCATGCACTACGGGCCTTGCATTCGGAATTAAAGCGATCTTGAAATCAATTTCTCTCTGTGGAGGTAGACAAACGACTTCCTCGAACACATCTGCATAACCCTTTACGACAGGAATATCCTTGATGAGGTCGGGAATATTCTCTGTGACTAAAGGGATATTTTCTATTTGAGCAGGAGAAATATCCAAAGCTGCCCAGAAGTCTTTTCTATTTGAATTCGGACCTTCGCATGGTATGGTTATATAATTCCCTGATTGGGCCTTTGCCTTAACTACTCTCTCAGCGCATCTAACCTCTGCCTCATATTTGGTTAACCAATCCAATCCCAAAATAATATCGAATTCAGTAAAATTCATGACAATAGAGATAGTAGGGAACTTATAACAGGAAAAAGAGACAGGCACCGCAAAGATCCAGCAAAGATCGAGAGAACTTCCAACCGGATTATGAACAGTGATGGGCTCTTTGAGCTTCTTCAAATTCAAATCTAGCTTCTTAACTGCATTCTTTGCAATAAAGCTTCGCGACGCGCTTGTATCAAACAGTACTTTAACTGGAATATTTTTGACATTAAGCGTGCCTTCTAAAACATCAGACCTTCCCTGACTATCTGAGGGTGCTGAGGTTTCTGCCACTTCATTTACCTGAGCCTCCTTGGTTGCCTTTAACAGCCGGCAATCCTGCTTTACATGGCCAAACCGATGGCAAATGCTGCATTCTCTGGTCTCTTAAAACTTCTTATTAGACTTAGATCCTTCCTTTCTTTGTTTCTTCAGAGATCTGCAACTTATTGACAAATGTCCTTGCATATTGCAGTTAGAGCATGTGGCAGTCGTTACTGGTTCTTTCTCAGATTTGGCCCTTTTTCGATTGACTTTAGGCTTCTTACTGACCTCAGACATCGTACTGGCCTCAGGACGATCAGTTTCAGACTCATTCTTGTTACTAGAACTGACTTCTTCTTTGTCGCGCAACATACCTTTCTTATGGAGATCTTCATACTGATAAGCCATATAAATCATTTCTGAAAAAGGAAGCTTCACATGCCCCATTACTTTATTCTGCTATTTTCTTTGCAAGCCATGAATAAACCTCAGATACTTTCTCTTCGTATTTTGAATTAGATGAGGAGCAAAGTAAGAAAGTTCACTGAATTTCTTATGATATTCTGGAATGGTCATATCTCCTTGTATCAGATAAGAGAATTCATCACATAACTGCTCTGTCGCTTCTGGAGGAGTAAATCTTTCCAGGAAAATCACTTTGAATCTATCCCAGGTGATATCATCTTCTGGATTATCCTTAATAATCGAATCCCACCAGAACAAGGCTTCGTCTTTGAGTGCCCAGGATGCCAGTAATCTTTTCTGGTCATCCCTCAGCTTTAAACTGTCAAAGATCTTCTTAGCAGAACGAATCCAAGCTTGTGTTTTCATAATTGATTCTTCGCCCGAGAACGGTATTCCACCCATATTTCGATACTTAATTAATAGGGCCTCAATATCTGGTTCTGCATTCCTTCGGATTCTGACACTCATTTTCTAGTACTTCTGCAAACAGTAGATCAAGTGTCAGGTCAACAGAAAAAATATTTCAAAATATAGATACAAATACTTGAATGGAAATGTGTCTATCGGGGTGTTATCTCATTCTGCTATACTCATACTAGGATATTACTGATCCTATCTGTAATGAGTTACCCGTCCTAGAACACTACTGGTTCTATTTCTGACGAGTTCGTTAATATGTTATATTCCAGCACTAAGCTTAACCAAAGCTCTGATACCACGTTGTGACGACCCCAAAACCCATACTGCGGTGTTAAGGGTAATCTTTGGAATATAACACATAAACAGATAATAGCAGAATAGAAATAAATAAATACACCAGATAATACACAATAGAATATACTGGATAAACGTAATCATCAGAGTTACACAGTATACAGGATCATACTTAGTTCAAATATAGTTCAGCTATACATAAATGTCTACAGCGGAAAACAAACATAATATGTACAATAGGAGCTGAACAGCATAAAAAGAGATAAATGATAGAATCCATCTTCAGCTCCATCTATCCAGAAAGAGCCTGCTAATACCTAAATACAAGGCTGCCCATGTAGAAAAAGGGGCACCCGAGTTTGCAAGTGAAACAAACTACGAGTCAGTCATGGGACTGGTATGAGAAATCTGCTCAACACATTTAAAATATGGCTAATCACAGGACCACGCCACTTTCGTGGAACGGGTTTACTCCATCGGATTGCCAGTACTTTAAAACAAATCATTCTTTTAAACATCGCAATTCTTTTTATAAAAATGAAGCCATTATAAGACTCAATTCCCATCACACAATGCAACGCAAACCGGAGGATAGAGTTTTACCTTATAATGGCCAAAATATGCTTGATACGAATAAAACAAAAGCATTTGATATTATTACTAGTGTTTATATGTTTCAAAAAACAATTTCAAATCATAAATATCAATCATAGACGACATTAATGCCCCATACCACTATGTTGCCATATATAGGTATACAATCAAAACCGCACAGTCACGTATTTGGAAATTGGATTTCCGTCATGAACCAAGGCAAAAGATAGTCCTTACCGACTTCGAGACTCTCTAGCCCAAGCCTCCGGAACAGCTGCAACTGCCCCTTGGAGCGACAGGGCCGGCCCACACAGAGTGGATTATAGTGCCTGAACAATACGTTTCCCCGCCCTTTGGGGCGTAAATGAGCCAACGAACGATTCCATTAGTCCCGGATCGACCGATTGAACCGAGGTGCCTCGCAACAGCAACAACCACATAGGTGAAAATAATATAAATGTCAGTCAGTTTAAGCACCGACACCACCTCTAACTAGAAATAAATGCATGTCCTCCTTGAGGTCCTCTCACGTTTCTGGTTCATACCGGGGTGTGAGGTTCGCGAATTCATGTTATACACAAAGCTACGCCACACAGGCGGTGCTTAGATCATCAACCACAAGACTTTGCTATTCAACAGAAGCCCTGATCACTGCATCTTAGCATGCCACATAGGCAATTCACGCCATGTAACTGATGGCTATCAATCACACAGAATGAATTCCAATGTCAGACACACATTCCATTTGCAAGTTCGTTCTGGGTCTAAACGAAACCGGAGGCACTATATACCTCGCAAACCCATCGATCTCCACGTACGTTTGGACGATCACCACTCATTATCTATATTTCGAGATGCCTTCCAATCAGGACATCAGTTACCATCCAAACGAGGTGAAGATCTCTGGTCTTCGACCACCGTCTTCATCTTCGATTACTTATCGTCGATCCAGTTATTCAAAATGGGATAAACCCGGTCTTTTTGAGCAACTCGCGTATATAATAAACAAGTGTAACACAAACACACATACGCCTTATTCCAATTCATTAGTCACTAACCGTAAATCAGTAAGAGAACGATTTCCCAAATATTAACCCCGAAGGCTGAAACTAACATCAGATCAAAACCCAGGAAACCATTCGACTTAGCTAATGTTTAGTTAGTTTCTGAGTTTCACATTCCATATCGTTTATAATATTTTATAACGATTTATCGCTATTTTTATTTATTTTAAAATAGCCAATTTATTCAAACGACGCTTCGGGCCATAACGCGGCTGTGGCGCTGTTTTTCTTTAGATTTGATTTACACATATCTGAAAATCTAACCATTGGATCTTCACAAAATTTATATCATTAGAAAGATCTTTTCAAAACGAATCCAAAGGTTCCATTTTTGGGAAAATCCGACGGTCGGATCTCCCGGTACAATTGTTTGAAGTTTCAATTTCAAAATACGAACTGCAGCGTCGTTATTCGATTTAATTTAATTATATTTATATATATATATATAATCGATTCTGGTGCTGTTTTTCTTTAGATTTGAATTAAACATTCCAGACATTCCAACCGTTGGATCTTTACAAAGTTGGTGTCATTGGAAAGATTTTGCCAAAGCGAACCCAACGGTTTCGATTTCAGGAAAATCCGATGGTCGGATCTCCCGCACTAATCGTTTGAAACCACGGTTTCAAAACACGAACCGCGGCTTCGTTATTCGTTATATTTTAATTATATATATATATAATCGATTCTTCGATTGCAAAACTATATTCTTTTCACATCTATGATAAAAATGATATTTTTATCTAACTGTCTTCTGTTTCAACACTTCACTATTTTTAACAATTCATGTATATAGTAAAAATGTGATTTTTAATGTAAAACAATTTATTTCAAAACACGACTATTTTATATAGTTCATATAGATGATAAAAATAGGATTTTTATTATAAAACAATTTATTTTAAAACACGAATACCATTCAACACATGAATTTCTATTCAACGAATGAATTTCTATTCAACGAATGAATTTCTATTCAACACATGAACGGTTTTCTATAGTTTGTATATATATAGTAAAAATGTGATTTTTATTGCAAAACAATTTATTTCAAAACATTACTATTCTATATAGTTCATATACATGATAAAAATAGGATTTTTATTATAAAACAATTTATTTTAAAACACGAATACCATTCAACACATGAATTTCTATTCAACGAATGAATTTCTATTCAACACATGAACGGTTTTCTATAGTTTGTATATGTATAGTAAAAATGTGATTTTTATTGCCAATTTATTTCAAAACATTACTATTCTATATAGTTCATATACATGATAAAAATAGGATTTTTATTATAAGTCAATTTATTTCAAACACGAATACCATTCAACACATGAATTTCTATTCAACGAATGAATTTCTATTCATCACATGAATGGTTTCAACATATGAAAATAATTTCAACAAATGAAAATAATTCTAACACATGAATATTTCAAAAAAAATTGGCAACATAACGGTAGGGTAGTTAAAACCGGGGCCATCCCTAGTACGGCTCCTCGCTCTACTTTAAGCCTCGCAGCTTTTGACAATGGGGATTTCATGCATCTAGTTCGCACGCAGGCAGCATGTTTTTTTTTATTTCCACAAACTAATCCTATGTGGTTTCAACCAAATATTTCTCAACCACAAATGGGTATTTTTCAACCATAATCAATCGATTTCAACCACAAACAATTCTAATCAACCATTCGTAATCAACCAATTTTCACACCAATCACAACCAGTAAATATCGTCCATGGTTTGTGGACGAGGGGCGTATATATATATATATATATATAAGCATTTCACTTCTATTTCAACACATATATAATTTTTTCAACGCATATATAACTTCTATATCGAACGTACAACTTATACAACGCTTATACAAGAGGTGTACAATGCTTATATAACTCATACATCGACTATATAATTTGTACATCGTTGTTTTCCATTTCGTTTATGATTTCGAAATCTCACATTGGGTTCCACTCCACCAAAAATAGAAGAAGGCTCAAAAAAATATGTGGTCTCTTCTAGAAGGTAGAAGACGTCCACACGAGTCCACTATCTCTTGTTTCACTGAATTTCGTCAAGAAACGAAAAAGATATGATTTTTACAGTGAAATCAAAAACCGTAGTGCTTTGAACTGCTATTAAATAGTTTAAAATAAAAAAAGTCGTATACCTTTCTTCCCGGTTCGAAACTAGGTTTGACAATAACTCGAAATCCGCAGCACATGGACGAGATCGGTCGGCGCCACCCTCTAGGCCTTGGAACGGCGCTCAGATCGATGTAGGGGGGCCCCACTTCGACGTCTCCTCCTTCTCATGGCGGTGCTCCAAAGGTGGGATCTTCTCGAGCTCGATTCGAGCTCAATACCCCACGAAAAGATCTGAGGTTGGTATGGATTCGAAGATCGTGTTGAGTACTACGAAATTCTCCAAAGTACCATGGGTTTTTGTTGAGTGGATTGTGAGAAAAAGAAGAGAGAAGGAGGGGAAACGTTTCCGTCGTTCGCGAGCTGGAGTCGGGGAGAGAGAAAGTTTTATTGACCAATGAATTATTATTTTTATTTATATATTTTAAAAATCCAAAATACCCCTTGTTCCACCCGAACACCAATCCAAACCCAACGATCGTCGTCCCTAGCGTTTTACCCCCATTCCGAACACAAGGGGATATGTTTCGTAGGCCCATTCGACTGTTTCAGTCGGTTTTCCTTCAAATTAAAATATAAAACATTCAATATTTAATTTGAACGTACATTTAAATTTGTCGGGGCCACATATTGATTCTAAAAATTCCCGAAAAGTAAATCTAGCTATGTTTTTACGATATGGTCCCAACAAAACTAGTTTCGTCGAATTCTAAGAACGCTCACATATTGATTTCAATTTAACTGTAATTGACCAAAACATGTTTTCCTTTGCCCCGCTCACATATTGATTTCAAAAATTATGAAATTTGAAACCTAGCAATAATTTGACATCCCGGATCCAACAAAAGTGGTTTCGTCGAATTCCGAGGTCGTTTGCAAAATGGTCATTTTCTGGTCGACCCAATTTAATAGAAATCGACCAAATACATTTTCCTTTGCCACGCTCACATACTAGCTTCAAAAATTATGAAATTTGAAACTTAGCAATAGTTTAACATCCCGGATCCAACAAAAGTGATTTCGTCGAATTCCGAGGTCGTTTGCAAAATGGCCATTTTCACAGGCTATATAAACTCCATAGCGACCTTTCAGAAAATTGGTTTGGCCATAACTTTTGCTTCCTGCTATGAAACTTCGATTTTTCAGATTCGTTAGAAAGATATTCACTAACAGATTTAAATATTTTTGGATTCACTCAAATCTGTTTTTTTTTTCACTCGGTACAGTCAGTCAAAGTTTGAATTCAATTTTTGAAACTACCGCGCCATTTCAGGCCTTGTTTATAATTAGAAATAATTATATTCATTTTCAATGTCGATTCAAACTTACTTTTCATCGTTATTATTTAAAATATTTATTTTAAATACTTTAAATCCACTAAAATAGCTAATTTAAAAATTTTAAATTGGTTCAGATTTTCCGGGTCGTTACAGTTTATAAATTTATGAAATGGTTCGCACCCATTGTTCAAGAATTGACAAAATCTCAAATATAAATATTTATTTTACATTGCATCTTAATTAAATTTATATTTTAAATTTCAAAATGAATATCATAAATTGATTTATACAGTCAAATCAAAATTAACTATTTTGAGAATTCATTCATACAATTTATTCATAAATAGTTCATTTGTTATAAATCATCATTTATCTAATTACAAATTGTTTATTAGAAATAAAATTGAAATCATTCATTAATAACATCATAAAATTTATAAAAATCATTTAAATTTAAAATGGAATTTTTAAATTTTGACGCATTTTCTAACAAAATTTCCTTAAAATAAATTATTTTAAATTGGTTCTGATTTTCCGGATTGTTACAAGCTTATTCATGAGGTGGAGAAATAGCTGTATTATACTTTGAGTTGAATGGCTAGGAGTAAGGGGGATATCTATTTGAATTTTCAATGGTCTTTGCTTTAAAAAAAATTGATCTCTTTGGAAAAGGAGGAATACCATAAGTTGAATCAGCTGCTCTTTTGTTGATCTCAGAAGAAGCATAGGCATCTTCCAAGAAATCACCAGTTCGAGCACCGAATAAATTGGGGGTTCAAAATCCTTTGGACCTTGCCCAATAAGAAGATCAGTACCAATCTTTTTATCTTTTGAAGAACAATAAGTTCCAACGATGGTACCTAAATTAAATAAATAAAGATCATATAAGTACCCGTTCAAGAACAAATCATATGTATCAAAAAGAGAGTTTAGTTACTTGAAGAAATGCCGGCCCTAGGCCAAAAAAAATTTGGGGGCCCCAAATCTACATGTAGAATCAAAAGACAAGGGAGGAAGGTCAGCAATATTCATAGTGTCCACGCTGGGAATTGAACTCGGGTTGCAAGAAAGCAGGTGAGAAGCTATTACCACTGAACCATTGCAACTGTGTAATTAAATTTAGCATGCAGATTCCACTTTTACATTTAAAAATCAAAAAGCTTGACGCCCCCTATCTCCTTCTCTTCCTCCTCCTCCCCGACCTGAGGCCCTAGGCCACCGCCTAGGTGGCCTATGCCTAGGGTCGGCCCTGACTGAAAGACTAACCTTAGAAAATAACGTATGAACGAAAGATCTTTGTTGGGAATAAGAATAAGTTCTCCATTAAGGTCTTTGATAATGGAGATCACATTAATAATTTACTCTCGGCAGAAATGATGCCATATTACAAATTTTGGCATGTGTGAGAAGAGAAGTCCTTGGCACCACTGCGGTGGCTCGCTTAACTAAATAATCAGTAAATTTCTTCTCGTCAGAGCTAAAAGACTTTAAGAAGATGTTAAATGAATATATATATTATCAGTATAATAGGTAACAAGTTTTATAACACATACTAGTGATGAAACTTACAAGAAGCAACAAATACTCCTATGAGCTTAGAGTACAATCTTATGAAGAAATCTTTATACCGTCTCTTTTCTTTATAAATTGGATTGCAGATGATGTTGCTCAGATGCAGGTTAAGTCAGTAAACAATGTAATCATGTTTCTCACTATTCTTGTAAGGTTATGCAGTTGCTATGTAATGAAGCATTTTGACATTAAGAGATTCAAAGATTATTTCCCAAGAAAGCATTTCTAAGTAAGAAAAATAGGTATAAGTGTTGGGAAGCGGAAAAATGTGGGAAATGCTTAAATATTCCAAATATTTCTGAATAAAGAAAGGAAAATGAAGGTGTCCACCATGCAAGATAGTGATAGGAGTAGAAACAAAGTAGCCCCTCGACAATAAAAAGATTATATCATTAGGTCCAGCCAGAATAGTTTTAAATCCAGATATCAGAGTCAGTTGGGAATGAAGTTTACTGCATCTAGGGAACTAATCCCAAATCATGAAGAATGATCTTTCTTGCTGCCTTTGAATCGCTACAGACCTAAACTAGTTTTCTTAAGAAACTTTCTCTTTAATTTCCTTGGGGATTCCATTCTCTTCCCAAATAATATCATTTTGAACATTAGAAGTTATAGAGTAATGGTAAAATTTTGAAAGTAACTCAGAAAGTTAAAGGTTAGTTTATTAAAAAGTTAATGTAACGTTCCATGTTATTATGAATCATTGGGTCAACTCAGGAATAAACTTTTATCGAACTGGCCCAATGAAGCAAAACACATGGATATTTTGAAAGAAAGATTCCAAAGCTTTGTTCTTCGTTTTAAAGGGGACAAGATTCATTAGTTATAAGTAATAAAACAAATTTATCAAAGCCATATATACCCAAATTCAAGGAATACAAAACAAATGCAATGGCTTCAATAAAGGGGATAAATGTGCTGAATTTAAGGGACTTTTTGTTGCAGTAAAGTGAATTACATTTTGAATCATTTGGAGCTTGGAGCGAAGGATAAAATTAGAGACACACGAAGCCAGTGTTTCACATTAAGTGTGTATGCGCATCAACCCTACAAGGATTCAGGTCACAATGTCTTCAAAGCCAAGGTTTCGAATTACTCCTTGTGCTTCGAAACCATCTTAAATTTAAAGTGCAAATCCGTTGAAATAATTGCTTTGAATTCTTCTTCTTTGCGCTTCAAGTTCATCTTAGATTCAAAGCGTAAATTCTTTGAAAACCAAAGCTTTGAATTATTATTTATTATGTTTGAAGTTATCTAGAGTTCGAAGCATGAAACTTTCAAAGCCAAAACTTCAAATGATTCTCTTTGTGCTTTGAATCATCCTTCTTTATGCTTTGAATTCATCTTAAATTTGAAAGGATGTCTTCCAAAGCCAAAGATTTGAATTGTTTTTCTTTATGCTTCGAAACCTCGAAGTTTGAAGAACACAAACTTGGAAGCTAATACTTGGAATCATTCTTCTTCACACTTCAAAACCATCCAGAGTTTGAAGTATAAAGCTTCCAAACATAATGCTTCAGGTAACTCTTTTTGTGGTTCGAATCACCAAGAATTGTAGTTTTCAAAGCACAAAGCCTTGACTTGTGAATTTTTGAAGCAAGTGCTTTGATCCAATTAGTCCAAAAATTGATGACAAGGACTAAAAATTAATTTGATTTTTAAAGAAAATCCTTCAAAATTATTATTTACTTTTCCAATCATATTTTTAGCTAAAATAATTAACTAGATCTCTGATTCTTCTCAGACAATCGATTGAGCCCAAGTATCTTACATCAAAAATAGGATTTTAAGATACCAAAAGAAAAACTGCTGGTGATGAATTAAACAATTATCGGTCAATTTCTGAAAGAAGAATTAATATGAACCACAAGAAATAATGTCTTAGATGGGAGAAAATTTAAGAGAAAGGTTTCAAACCCAAATCCTAATTCGGAGGTTTGAGGAATGAATGGGTTTAGGAAAGCTCGACATTTTCTCTTTTATGTGTTCTAATGGAGCAAGTAGAAAAGGATGAGCATGAAACTTGCAAAAGAATTTAGGCAAATGAAGAAGAGCAACTGCTCATTCAAATGTACGGCTCAGATGTGTCAATCCAAAATGGACAGACGTGATGAAAGGGCAGCTGGAACTGACTTAAAGTTGGTCCTTTCATCATACTAGGGGCTAGTTTATGTCATAATCCAATTTTCTTCGAAATGTTTGCATGATCAGAAAAAGGGCTTCACGACATAGAAAATGGCTTCATTTCAATCAAAGATCCAATTCTCTTTGAGAGGCTTAAAGGAATGTCGAATGTAACGACACGGATTTTTCCCGGACCTAATCGATCGCAAAATCGACCAAGACCGTTCAAAACTCGCATACGTTAACTTTGGGAATACAATACATCAGAACAATAAAAACAGACTTTTATAAACATAATAATGTTACATCAGAGTACAGAATATCAGAGTACATCGAAATAAAATACAGCGGAAGATAGATTACAATGAATTAATACACAGCGGAAGACTATAAATACTCTGGACACAGCTTTAAGCTTCAATCCAGGATCCTGCTAAAAGAATAGATATCTGCAAAACAAGCTACTCGACTGCCTGTGTGGAAAAATATGGGCACCCGAGTTTGCCAGTGAAACAAACTACAGGTCAGTCATGGGACTGGTATGAGAAATCTTAACTAAACTAATCTATTGATAAGGCTAATCACAAGACCACGCCACTAACACGGAACGGGTTTACTCCATTGGATTGCCAGTGCATAAGTAAAGTAAATCGTTCAAATAACGCTATGATTTTTAGAAAATGAAACCATTATAAGACCCAAGTCCCATCACACAATGCAACGCAAACCGGAGGAGAGGGTTTTACCTTATAATGGTCAAAAGATGCTTGATACGGTAAAACGGATTTAGTATTAGTGTGTATATATTCTAATAAAAACATTTCAATCATAATGTATTAATCATAGACGGCATGGGTACCATATATCATGTTGCCATACTAGTTCTACATTCAAAACCGCAAGGTCGTATTGGAAACTGGATTTACATCATGAGACGAGGCAAGGGCAAGCTCCTTTCCGATTCGAGACACTCTAGCAAATGCCTCAGGATCCCCCGCAGTGAACCCTTGGATCCGGTAGGGCCGGTCCCCGCCTATCGGCAGTGGATTGGTTATGCCTGAACACACGTTTCCCGGTTCCTTTGAACCTATAATATGACCACTATCGGCCTATAAAAATTCGAGGCGCCTCAAAATCCATCATCCACATAAGTAAAATGCCGGGCCGTGTTAAGGCACTGACACTACCACTAGCTAGAAAGAAACGTGTGCACTCCCTACGGTCCATATCTCATTTTTGACTCATACCGGGGTGTGAGGCTCGCGAAGTCACGATATACACAAAGCTATGCCGTAATAGGCTATGCTTTGATCATCCCACAAGGCCCTGCTTTTCAACAAAAGGCTTGATCATTTGCATCTTGGTGTGCCACATTGACAACTCACGCCATGCGATCAATCACTATTAATATATACCAGGGTGTTAAGTGGAGAATAAATCCTTCACCACCAAACAGACATACATTAACAGAAATCGATTTAATTCACATGGAACGAAATCCAATGTCATACACGCATCCATTTACTATCTTATGCTCTGGGTCTAAGCGAAAACCAAATCTGAACAATCAACAATAGTCCGGACGACCACCACTGAAGCCCCTTCAAGGTAGCTACACCCATCAAGGGTCTCTGTAGCAACACATCCATCCGATGTGAAGATCGTCGGTCTTCAACCACCGTCTTCATCTTCGAATCTTCATCGTCGTAGTAATTATTTGGAATGGGTTAAACCTGGTCTTCCCGAATAAATCACGTATTTTATAATGAAAAATCAAGTACTATAAAAACACATTCAATGCCACATTCCAATTCAGAATATTCTTCTAATAAAATATTCGTATTATTCTATCAAAGATAAATCCTTTAAGTTTATTCTTAAATCTTTTCTTTTAAAGATTTATTAAAAACTCCAATTTGGTTTTAAATATCAAAATCATTATTTAATGATTATTTAATTTTAAGAAATTAATCTTATCCTTATTTGAGTTAAAGAACTAATGTCATTTAAAACATTGTTCACGATAAACTCAAATTCATCTCCCATTAAATAGGGGATTTTCATAGAAACCAGACCAATGTATAATCGATATGAATTTCTGTATCCGGCTATTAATATAAATGAAATAATGGCAAAGCCTTTTAAATTCCATATACATTAACGGCCTTCTTTTACAGAATCTCATCTCGAATATTATTAAATCAAAATCCATTCAATCCCAATTTAATATATTAAATTGAAAAACTTAATCTTGGAAAATATTACATTTTAAATCTTAATAAAAGATTCATAAATCCCAAATTATATTTCACTGCCAACTGGGTTAAAGAACAAGTGTCGTTTAAAACACTGTTCACGATAAATCCAATTTACATTTCATTTTATTCCAATTATCAAATATGATTGAAACTCTAAAAATCTTAATTAAAAGAATTATTCTTTTCTCAACTGGGGTTAAGAACAGTGTTATTTAAGACACCATTCACGACAAGCCAAAAATCCAATTTATTCTATTTAATTCCAAGTAAATATTAACTTATCGGAAAACTTTATTAAATCTTAATTATAAGATTTGTTCTAGTTAATAACTAGTTCATATCGATAAAATATATTTTTATCTCTTCACTATTGGAAATTTTCATCTAAATTCCTTTTAAATCATTTATTTTGATTTTTCATAATATTTCCATATTTTTAATAATTTTATTTTCGCTCGTACAGTCGGTTTCCAATAACGGCCACCGAACTGCATCCATAGCGACCTTTTCTAAATTTGATTTGGACAAAATTCCAAATCCAACCATTAGATTTTAAAACTCTTATATTCGTTGAAAAGCTCTTTTCGATACGAACCCAACGGTTCCGGTTTTAGGAGAATCCGACGGTCGGATCTCCCGTTACGTCGATTTAAAGTTAATGGTCGAAATTCGCGAACGGTCGCTGCGCGGCGCGTTCTATTCAGACCATTAAATATATTTATATATATATAAGATATATTATATCGTCGATTTATATTTAAAACGTACTTTATAAAATATTTATAAATTCGCCTTAAAACAGTTTTAACTTTATTTCAATTTAAAGTCTAAATTGAATGTTTTATTTTCTTATCATATTTAAAAATATTAATATTTCTAAAATATTATGTTTAGAAATCACTTCTTTTTAATATTCATTTTAAAATGAATACATTAAATCGGTAAACACGTTTGGTTTAAAACGGCGTTTCTATTAAAAATAGATTAAACAGGCTAATTCAATTTCTTATTCATTTGTATTTTATACTGGGCCAGACCTCCTACATTAAGCCTGTGACTTATGGATGTTGGATATGCCGGTTGGTTCCGGGCAGACTCATCCCATAAGTTGGGCTTAACCTCGTGTCATGACCCGTTTCGTATTTTCAACTCAACCCTTTTCATTGTGACTATTTAACCCATATAAATAAATAAAAAGATCAAAACCATTATTTGATTTCCTTTAACTGAATATTGTATTAAAATATTCTTTTAATTCAAAATTGGAATGGGACCCAACAATTACCATATAATTTAATTATATGGATTTCAAACACCGCAATGTATTCTACACTAATGATAAAAATCATTAATAACATCCAAACGTCCAAAGTGAATATTAATATTGTATAAGCGTCAAATAAATAACGCTTAAAACTAATCACAAGGGAGATGCGTGAATATCATCCCAAGACCCGTGTGGGGTTTTCAACCAACACATAACATATAACAAATAATTAAATAAATTATTTGTGCACTTGGGCGATGTGTAAAAATTATCGTCCCAATCAACATAAACAATTCAGGAAACTTGTTAATGGCAGTGTAGCATATTTTTGAATTCCAACATAAATGTTTATTTCTAACATAAATGTTCTTTTAATTCTAACATAAATGTCGTTCTTTGAATGCTAACATAAATGATATTTTTATTCTAATTAACTATTCTTAACAAAATGACATATTAATACAACATTTTATAACTTAAAAGGCATTTTTAATCAAATGCAACATTTTAAAATAAAAATGTGACTTTTCTATGTACTCTAACATTACATTTAAAATGTGAAATTTTAAATGTAAACATGTTTTTATTTAAAACATGACTTTTTCTATATTCTGTTCATGACATTTAAAATATGAGTTTTAAATGAAAATATGTTTTTACCTAACATCTTTTTATTTAAATGACATGTTAATTCTAACCTTAAATAAATGACTAGATTATTTCTAGATAATCACTTTTAACGAAAGCAATGTTTTAATTCTAACTAAGCATTTTGATAAAAGTGTTGTTTTATTCTAATACTAACGTTTATGACAAAAAAAATGTTCTTTTCATATATTGCATTAAACTAGAGTTTTTAATGTTACCATGTTTTACATTTTAAAACATGAACAAATTTTGTTAAACCATTCATTATATTAAAATATACGTTTTAATGTAAACATGTTTCATAAGTTTAAAACATGGACAATTTATATTACGCCATTCATTACATTAAAATATACTTTTTAATGTAAACATGTTTTATAAGTTTAAAACATGGAGAATTTATATTATTCTACCCTTTTTGTTAAATGACATAATGAAACCTAGTCTCTTTATTTCATTCTTTATATTGTAAAACAAGTGACGACAAAAAGACATTCTTTTTTTTTAATCCATTTTATGGTAACAAATGACAATAAAAATACATGTTTTATAATGATCCTTTTACGTTGAAATATGAATTCCAATGTGAAAATAATTTAACATGACAATGATTCTTTTTAATGTCTTATTAACATTAAAAATGTAAAATTAATATGTGCACATTTTTATTTAGAAATGATCATCTTATTAAAAATAAAGTTTAGTGTAAAAACATGTTTCATCTCATAACATGTACAATTTTTTAAATCTATTCATTACACTGAAAATAAAGTTTTTGTAATGATGTTTCCTATGACAAAATTTGTTTACCTTCATAACATTAAAATGTGAATTTAATGTGAAACGTGTTTTCCTAATATGAACAAATTCTTATGTACATTCTTAACATTAAAATATAATTTAACTTGAAACTTGTTTTCTAAATGCGAACAAATATTTATGTACATTCAATACATTAAAATATAATTTTGATGTAAAACTTATTTTCTAAACACGATTATATGTTTATGTATATTCAATACATTAAAATATAATTTTTAATGTAAAACAAGTTTTCTAACACGAACTATTTTATTAACATACTTCACATTTAAATGTGGTTTCCAATGTATTCATGTTTTACTATTTAAAACATAAACAAATTTATTCATAACACTAAAATATATTTCCACCACAATCACAATTCATTTTCATTATTATAACCAAAATCGAACATACCAAAATTTCAATTCAAGCCACACCACAACACAACCAACATTTCAATAAAGATATACAACATCACGTGTATTTTATGAAATAAATATAAATTTCACATTTCAGTAAATAATTAATTTGAATCATAAAATAGAAATCTCACAAATAGCTTTCCATTCAGATCAGTTCAGATTGGAATTTCCCTCAAATCATGATTTGCTCCATATCAGTTCTGGACTGTTTCATAGCGAAGCCCTTGTCCATACGAGTTCAACGAACTTTGTTTCATTCGATTTCGTTTCTGTTTGAAGAAGTTATTGTATTATAAACATTTGATTTCAAAAAAAATGAAATAATTAAATAATTAGTTAAGGATTAATTGCATTAGTTAAGGGACTTAACCCCTTTTCTTCTTCGTTCCTTTCTGTTGTACATTGAAACCCATATCGACCGCCAACTCCTCACTTGCGCACGCCGTACGAGGCATCATACCTCGATCCGAGACCACCACACTGACCACCATTGAGCCACCATCCATCGCCCAGAAGGACCCCCAGCTCACACCTCACCACCGCCCAGAAATCCGCCCCCAATGCGCCGCCTTTCCACCCAATTCCGGCCACCAGAAACTCCCATCGTCGATCATCACCGTTGGTTAGCAAGATCTCGAAGTGTTCTTCAATTTGTGGTTAGCGATTTGTTTTAATTCAAGACATTTAGGGAAAAAATAAGGGATTAAGTTCGGAGGAGTTCGGCCATTGATTCATAAGGAAGGCGGCTGGAAGAAGGTGTTTAGGGTTTCGTATTCTATACCGTATATATTCCTTAGGTTATATATATATATTAAATAATATTTAATTTAATGGTTGTTTATCTTATCTTTTCTTTCTTGTATTTAAAAAAGGATAAAATATGGCATATTTATTTTATTCTGGAAAGATAGTCTTAACTCATGCGATTGATTTTATTGGTGCAAACATTGATTACCTTTTTATGTTCAGCGTACCTCTCTTAATATTAATGTTTCCCTTACAAGTTCATTATTTTCTAAATTTAAACCATTCTTTTCTTTTGCCCAATATTCATTTAGGCCGTTAGTGTTTTCCATATAAGACTTGTATCCATTTAAAACAATCTGTTTAATTTACCTAACGTTTCCATTCATCTTTTATTCTCACGTATATTCACAGTTGATTATTCTCTCAAAATTTCTTTCTAATTTTATTCCTTCCCTAATCCTCGCAAGCTTCATATTAAAACAGTTTTTTTTTCCTTTTTTTAATATAATCGTTTGCAAAAGAGAGATATCAAAAGAAACAAAAGGACATGAAAAAAAAGCATGCAACATGTATTATTATTGTTGTCCTTATGTTTCTGATAAGGAAGTGATGATTCAATACTTAATGCATAAATGGAATTCAAAGTATTTCATTTGATGTTGAAATAGGTCAGTTAAGTGCTTAGAGATTTTAGACATACCTTTAGCTAACGTTTCCAATTCTGTAAGAAAATGTAATAAATGAACTTTTAGCGTTAATGTTGTCTCGCTTTTGTCATTTGAAAATATTTCTATTGATGCCTGTAATATTACTCGAATTCTTCTTTTTATATTTTAGCGAAAGGCGTACTACGTGTAAGCAACGTTGTTCGTTTTAAATTCTAATATTATGAAATAAATTATATTAATGTGAACGAAGCAGCGCACGTTTCTTATTTCACAATTATAGAAGAATTTCATATCTAATTACAAATAATTGTTTATTAGAAACAAATTTGAAATCATTCATTAATCATAAAATTTATATACAAAGTCATTCAATAGTAAAAAATTGAAAATTTTTAAATTCTGACGCATTTTCCATTAAAATTTGTTAAAATAAAAAATTTAAATTGGTCCTGATTTTCCGGGTTGTTACAATCTCCCCCACTAAAAAACATTTTCGTCCTCGAAAAGGAACGAAGCTAAAAGTTGTTTAATTAGCTAACTTAATTAAATTTTTATTTATTGGTTTCAATAATTTTATTAGTTAATCCAATAATCAAACATCACAACCAGCAATCAATTAGATGATTAACCTTTCGAATATATATAACTTTTACATATATAGTCAAAAATCATATTTTTAGTGCAAATCACAACAATGTGTTCTAACTAAGTTTTGGTTCTCATACCAGTCGATTGGAAATATATAGATCTCCCACTCCGAACTCGAACATAAACACTGATGATGATGCCTCATCATCAGAATCGTCTCCGGGCTATTAGAGTGTGACTCTATATCTATCTAATATATTGGAGCTTCTTATACACGCTTGCAAGGCGTATATTAAAATCTCTATATACTCTGTTGTCCAAATCGAAAATATAATAATATCTTAAATACGTATTTTAAGATAAATTTTCAAAACTAAATTTATTACCGCTTTTATTTATTTTTAAAAAAAAATCACTCTTCGGACTCATTCTAGGATACTACTGATCCCATCTCTAATGAGTATTCTTATTGGATATTACTAATCCAATCCCTGATGAGTCTTTGTTCAGTTCTAACGAGTTGTACCCCAAAGATTTGAGCTAACCAGAGCTCTGATACCAACTGTAACGACACAGATTTTGCCCGGACCTAATCGATCGCAAAATCGACCAAGAACGTTCAAAACTCGCATACGTTAACTTTGGGAATACAATACATCAGAACAATAACAACAGACTTTTATAAACATAAAAATGTTACATTAGAGTACAGAATATCAGAGTACATCGAAATAAAATACAGCGGAAGATAGATTACAATGAATTAATACACAGCGGAAGACTATAAATGCTCTGGACACAGCTTTAAGCTTCCATCCAGGATCCTGCTAAAAGAATAGATATCTGCAAAACAAGCTACTCGACTACCTATGTGGAAAAATATGGGCACCCGAGTTTGCCAGTGAAACAAACTACATCTCATTCATGGGACTGGTATGAGAAATCTTAACTAAACTAATCTAATGATAAGGCTAGTCACAGGACCACGCCGCTAACACGGAACGGGTTTACTCCATTGGATTGCCAGTGCATAAGTAAAGTAAATCGTTCATATAACGCTATGCTTTTTAGAAAATGAAACCATTATAAGACCCATGTCCCATCACACAATGCAACGCAAACCGGAGGAGAGGGTTTTACCTTATAATGGTCAAAAGATGCTTGATACGGTAAAACGGATTTAGTACTAGTGTGTATATATTCTTATAAAAACATTTCAATCATAATGTATTAATCATAGATGGCATGGATACCATATATCATGTCACCATACTAGTTTTACATTCAAAACCGCAAGGTCGTATTGGAAATTTGATTTCCATCATGAGTCGAGGCTAGGGGCAAGCTCCTCTCCGATTCGAGACACTCTAGCAAATGCCTCAGGATCTGCCGCAGTGAACCCTTGGATCCGGTAGGGCCGGTCCCCGCCTATCGGCAGTGGATTGGTTATGCCTGAACACACGTTTCCCGGTTCCTTTGAACCTATAATATGACCTCTATCTGCCTATAAAAATTCGAGGCACCTCAAAATCCATCATCCACATAAGTAAAATGTCGGGCTGTGTTAAAGCACTGACACTACCACTAGCTAGAAAGAAACGTGTTCACTCCCTACGGTCCATATCCCGTTTTTGACTCATACCGGGGTGTGAGGCTCGCGAAGTCACGATATACACAAAGCTATGCCGTAATAGGCTATGCTTTGATCATCCCACAAGGCCCTGTTTTTCAACAAAAGCCTTGATCATTTGCATCTTGGCGTGCCACATTGACAACTCACGTCATGCGATCAATCACTATTAATATATACCAGGTGTTAAGTGGAGAATAAACCCTCCACCACCAAACAGACATACATTAACAGAAATCGATTTAATTCACATGGAACGAAATCCAATGTCAGACACGCATCCATTTACTAGCTTATGCTCTGGTTCTGAGCGAAAACCAAATCTGAACAATCAACAATAGTCCGGACGGCCACCACTGAAGCCCCTTCAAGGTAGCTACTCCCATCAAAGGTCTCAGTAGCAACACATCCATCCGATGTGAAGATCGTCGGTCTTCAACCACTGTCTTCATCTTCGACTCTTCATCGTCGTAGTAATTATTCGGAGTGGGTTAAACCCGGTCTTCCCGAATAACTCACGTATTTTATAATGAAAAATCAAGTACTATAAAAACACATCCAACGCCACATTCCAATTCAGAATATTCTTCTAATAAAATATTCGTATTATTCAATCAAAGATAAATCCTTTAAGTTTATTCTTAAATCTTTTCTTTTAAAGATTTATTAAAAACTCCAATTTGGTTTTAAATACCAAAATCATTATTTAATGATTATTTAATTTTAAGAAATTAATCTTAACCTTATTTGAGTTAAAGAACTAATGTCATTTAAAACATTGTTCACGATAAACTTAAATTCATCTCCCATTAAATAGGGGATTTTCATAGAAACCAGACCAATGTATAATCGATATGAATTTCTGTATCGGGCTATTAATATAAATGGAATAACGGCAAAGCCTTTTAAATTCCATATATATTAACGGCCTTCTTTTACAGAAGCTCATCTCGAATATTATTAAATCAAAATCCATTCAATCCCAATTTAATATATTAAATTGGAAAACTTTACTCTTGGAAAATACTCCATTTTAAATCTTAATAAAAGATTCATAAATCTCAAATTATATTTCACTGCCAACTGGGTTAAAGAACAAGTGTCGTTTAAAACACTGTTCACGATAAATCCAATTTACATTTCATTTTATTCCAATTAACAAATATGATTGAAACTCTAAAAATCTTAATTAAAAGATTTATTCTTTTCTCAACTGGGGTTAAGAACAGTGTTATTTAAGACACCATTCACGACAAGCCAAAAATCCAATTTATTCTATTTAATTCCAAGTAAATATTAACTTATTGGAAAACTTTATTAAATCTTAATTTTAAGATTTGTTCTAGTTAATAACTAGTTCATATCGATAAAATATATTTTTATCTCTCCACTATTGGAAATTTTCATCTAAATTCCTTTTAAATCATTTATTATGATTTTTCATAATATTTCCATATTTTTAATAATTTTATTTTCGCTCGTATAGTCGGTTTCCAATAACGGCCACCGAACTGAATCCATAGCGACCTTTTCAAAATTTGATTTGGACATAATTCCAAATCAAACCGTTAGATTTTAAAACTCTTATATTCATTTAAAAGCTCTTTTCGATACGAACCCAACGGTTCTGGTTTTCGGAGAATCCAACGGTCGGAATGTCCATTTAAAGTTAATGGTCGAAATTCGCGAACGGTCGCTGCGCGGCGCATTCTATTCAGGCCATTAAATATATATATATATAAGATATATTATATCGTCGATTTCTATTTAAAACGTACTTTATAAAATATTTATAAATTCGCCTTAAAACAGTTTTAACTTTATTTCAATTTAAAGTCTAAATTGAATGTTTTATTTTCTTATCATATTTAAAAATATTAATATTTCTAAAATATTAAGCTTACAAATCACTTCTTTTTAATATTCATTTTAAAATGAATACATTAAATTGGTAAACACGTTTGGTTTAAAACGGTGTTTCTATTTAAAACAGATTAAATAGGCCAATTCAATTTCTTATTCATTTGTATTTTATACTGGGCCAGACCTCTCACATTAAGCCTGTGACTTATGGATGCTGGATATGCCGGTTGGTTCCAGGCAGACTCATCCCATAAGTTGTGCTTAACCTCGTGTCATGACCCGTTTCGTATTTTCAACTCAACCCTTTCCATTGTGACTATTTAACCCATATAAATAAAAAAAAGATCAAAACCATTATTTGATTTCCTTTAACTGAATATTGTATTAAAATATTCTTTTAATTCAAAATTGGAATGGGACCCAACAATTACCATATAATTTATTTATATGGATTTCAAACACCGCAATCTATTCTACACTAATGATAAAAATCATTAATAACATCCAAACATCCAAAGTGAATATTAATACTGTATAAGCGTCAAATAAATAACGCTTAATACTAATCACAAGGGAGATGCGTGAATATCATCCCAAGACCCGTGTGGGGTTTTCAACCAACACATAACATATAACAAATAAATAAATAAATTATTTGTGCACTTGGGCGATGTGTAAAAATTATCGTCCCAATCAACATAAACAAGTCAGGAAACTTGTTAATGGCAGTGTAGCATATTTTTGAATTCCAACATAAATGTTTATTTCTAACATAAATGTTCTTTTAATTCTAACATAAATGTCGTTCTTTGAATGCTAACATAAATGATATTTTTATTCTAATTAACTATTCTTAACAAAATGACATATTAATACAACATTTTATAACTTAAAAGGCATTTTTAATCAAATGCAACATTTTAAAATAAAAATGTGACTTTTCTATGTACTCTAACATTACATTTAAAATGTGAAATTTTAAATGTAAACATGTTTTTATTTAAAACATGACTTTTTCTATATTCTGTTCATGACATTTAAAATATGAGTTTTAAATGAAAACATGTTTTTACCTAACATCTTTTTATTTAAATGACATGTTAATTCTAACCTTAAACAAATGACTAGTTTATTTCTAGATAAACACTTTTAACGAAAGTGATGTTTTAATTCTAACTAAGCATTTTGACAAAAGTGTTCTTTTATTCTAATACTAACGTTTATGACAAAAAAATGTTCTTTTCATATATTGCATTAAACTAGAGTTTTTAATGTTACCATGTTTTACATTTTAAAACATGAACAAATTTTGTTAAACCATTCATTATATTAAAATATACGTTTTAATGTAAACATGTTTCATAAGTTTAAAACATGGACAATTTATATTATGCCATTCATTACATTAAAATATACTTTTTAATGTAAACATGTTTTATAAGTTTAAAACATGGAGAATTTATATTATTCTACCCTTTTTGTTAAATGACATAATGAAAACTAGTCTCTTTATTTCATTCTTTATATTGTAAAACAAGTGACGATAAAAAGACATTCTTTTTGTTTTAATCCATTTTATGGTAAAAAATGACAATAAAAATACATGTTTTATAATGATCCTTTTACGTTGAAATATGAATTCCAATGTGAAAATAATTTAACATGACAATGATTCTTTTTAATGTCTTATTAACATTAAAAATGTAAATTTAATATGTGCACATTTTTATTTAGAAATGATCATCTTATTAAAAATAAAGTTTAGTGTAAAAACATGTTTCATCTCATAACATGTACAATTTTGTAAATCTATTCATTACACTGAAAATAAAGTTTTTGTAATGATGTTTCCTATGACAAAATTTGTTTACCTTCATAACATTAAAATGTGAATTTAATGTGAAACGTGTTTTCCTAATATGAATAAATTCTTATGTACATTCTTAACATTAAAATATAATTTAACGTGAAACTTGTTTTCTGAATGCGAACAAATATTTATGTACATTCAATACATTAAAATATAATTATAATGTAAAACTTATTTTCTAAACATGAACAAATGTTTATGTATATTCAATACATTAAAATATAATTTTTAATGTAAAACAAGTTTTCTAACACGAACTATTTTATTAACATACTTCACATTTAAATGTGGTTTCCAATGTATTCATGTTTTACTATTTAAAACATAAAAAATTTTATTTATAACACTAAAATATATTTCCACCACAATCATAATTCATTTTCATTATTATAACCAAAATCGAACATACCAAAATTTCAATTCAAGCCACACCACAACACAACCGACATTTCAATAAAGATATACAACATCACGTGAACTTTATGAAATAAATAAAAATTTCACATTTCAGTAAATAATTAATTTGAATCATAAAATAGAAATCTCACAAATAGCTTTCCATTCAGATCAGTTCAGATTGGAATTTCCCTCAAATCATGATTTGCTCCATTTCAGTTCTGGATTGTTTCATAGCGAAGCCCTTGTCCATACGAGTTCAACGAACTTTGTTTCATTCGATTTCGTTTCTGTTTGAAGAAGTTATTGTATTATAAACATTTGATTTCAAAAAAAATGAAATAATTAAATAATTAATTAAGGATTAATTGCATTTGTTAAGGGACTTAACCCCTTTTCTTCTTCGTTCCTTTCTGTTGTACATTGAAACCCATATCGACTGCCAATTCCTCACTTGCGCACGCCGTACGAGACATCAGACCTCGATCCGAGACCACCACACTGACCACCATCGAGCCACCATCCATCGCCCAGAAGGACCCCCAGCTCGCACCTCACCACCGCCCAGAAATCCGCCCCCAATGCGCCGCCTTTCCACTCAATTTCGGCCACCAGAAACCCACATCGTCGATCATCACCGTTTGTTAGCAAGATCTCGAAGTGTTCTTCAATTTGTGGTTAGAGATTTGTTTTAATTCAAGAAATTTAGGGAAAAAATAAGGGATTAAGTTCGGAGGAGTTCGGCCATTGATTCATAAGGAATGCGGCTGGAAGAAGGTGTTTAGGGTTTCGTATTCTATACCGTATATATACCTTAGGTTATATATATATTAAATAATATTTAATTTAATGGGTGTTTATCTTATCTTTTCTTTCTTGTATTTAAAAAAGGATAAAATATGGCATATTTATTATATTCTGGAAAGATAGTCTTAATTCATGCGATTGATTTTATTGGTGCAAACATTGATTACCTTTTTATATTCAACGTACCTCTCTTAATATTAATGTTTCCCTTACATGTTCATTATTTTCTAAATTTAAACCATTCTTTTCTTTTGCCCAATATTCATTTATGCCATTAGTGTTTTCCATATAAGACTTGTATCCATTTATAACAATCTATTTAATTTACCTAACGTTTCCATGCATCTTTTATTCTCACGTATATTCACAGTTGATTATTCTCTCAAAATTTCTTTCTAATTTTTGTCCTTCCCTAATCCTCGCAAGCTTCATACTAAAACAGTTTTTTTTTTTATTTTTTTAATATAATCGTTTGCAAAAGAGAGATATCAAAAGAAACAAAAGGACATGAAAAAAAAACGCATGCAACATGTATTATTATTGTTGTCCTTATATTTCTAATAAGGAAGTGATGATTCAATACTTAATGCATAAATGGAATACAAAGTATTTCATTTGATGTGGAAATAGGTCAGTTAAGTGCTTAGAGATTTTAGACATACCTTTAGCTAACGTTTCCAATTCTGTAAGAAAATGTAATAAATGAACTTTTAGCGTTAATGTTGTCTCACTTTTGTCATTTTAAAATATTTCTATTGATGCCTGTAGTATTACTAGAATTCTTCTTTTTATATTTTAGCGAATGCATACTGCGTATAAGCAGCGTTGTTCGTTTTAAATTCTAATATTATGAAATAAATTATATTAATGTGAACGAAGCAGCGCACGTTTCTTATTTCACAATTATAGAAGAATTTCATATCTAATTACAAATAATTGTTTATTAGAAACAAATTTGAAATCATTCATTAATCATAAAATTTATATACAAAGTCATTCAATAGTAAAAAAAATGAAAATTTTAAATTCTGACGCATTTTCCATTAAAATTTGTTAAAATAAAAATTTTAAATTGGTCCTGATTTTCCGGGTTGTTACATCGAAGATTTTGTTCAACTATCGAAACACTTGCTTCGAAGTACTCTGCTTTGCATTTCAAAGTGCCTCACTCATCAGGGAAACAAACACATTTTTTTCACACTCAAGAAATACTTGAAGCAGCTGTGGGGACTTCGTTCCTTCGAAATAAGAGGATAGTTTCACTTCGACTAGATAAAAATCATTTCTCTTCGGGTGGTTTAAAGAAAGGATTATTCCTTCGGTAAGATAAGGTAGTAGAGTGGTGCCTCATTATGAAATTTGGGCTCCAAGCAAGTCGCTTTGCATTACCAAGTTTTCAAATGGCTTCATACCAGGAAAGGATTCGCATTAGGTTTGGTTTCACATCAGGGGCTTCGCGTTGCAATATTAGTCATCAGACAATGGCTTTTCCGAACCACTTGGATAAGGCTCCTACATCAATCGTCTTATATTGGAAGCAAACCTTTTTTCTTCTAAGCAAAGAAAAGTTGCCTCAAAGATTGGTATTCAAAGCCAAAGCCTTCAAAGGCAAGGTTTTTGAAGCAAAAGGTTCCAAACTAGGGTAGAGCCACTTCCGCTAGCTATAGTAATATAAAGCTTTAAGCGTTCAAAATCGAGGTCTTCAAAGTTAAGGTCTTTAAAGCATAGATAATCGAAATAGGATAGACTTGAAGCTAATCAAAACATCAAATAAACACTCACCTATTTGAAGCAACACCTGCATATTCGAAACAACATCAAATAGGCAGGATGGCACTAAGATTGTTGCTAAAAAAATTATTCCCTCAATCCTCGCATTATTTTAATTAAGAGATCATAAAACAAATTAAGAATACTCTACCAGATCAATTAAGGACACGTATTGGGAAAACACATGATTTTTTTTTACTGATATTACATATTGTATTTAACTGTAATGATTGTACTAACCTTGCATGTTAGTGAACATGAATTCTTGAACTTTCGTTATCTACATACTTAGACAATATTACTTTCAAACTGATTACGCCAACCTCGTTGCATATTTATTTGCTTCGAAATCTTTCAAAGTAAGTTTCACTGAACAAAATCATTCTGTTTTGATCAGATTTTTGTGTTGATCTTACTGTATTTCAAGTTATTTCTTGTTATTGCTTTGATTCAAAGCTCTTTATTAAGGCTTTGCTTGGACTTTTGAACTATCTTTACAATCTCAAGGCAAAGTCTTAGTTTCGAGCATTCTCCCCGACTTCAAAACAAATTTGTGGCTTCGAACATGAATGTTAGCTTCTAGCTGACTACCTAACTTCATAGTTAACTTTTAGCTTCAAATATTCTTCTTGACATCAAAGAAAGTCTCTAGTTTCGAATTTGCTTATTTGGTTCAAGTCATTCTTGAGACTTCCCACTTGTCTTTGATATGAGTATCTAGGGTGTTAGACCCTTTTATGAACTAATAATATATATATATATATATATAATGTATTTGCCATTAGCAACCTAATAAAGGATCGAAATGATAATTCAAAATGAATTATTAATTAACATGATCAATTTTATCAACATTGAAAAGAGGATTAAAGGGATACAAATTCATTTTTAATATCAAGATTAAATGTTCATTATCATGCATGATCATGCAACATAATAAGTAATTTTAACCATCTACTGCATCCTTAATAAGAATGCTCCAGTATAAGTTGAAATCCTTAAAAGATCAAAAGGCATGGACTGCATCTGAAGTATTGTAGTATCGAAGTTAGTTCAAAATATTCAGGGAGTAAAAAAAAATAAAGATATTAAATAAAGGGGTGGTTGTTCTTGAAGAAACAATAAAGGGTGCTCTAGAAGGGACCTATAACATGATTATCAAATAACAATAGAAGTGGTTTAGGCAGCTGAAACATGATTAATGTTGAGATATCAATATATCATGTATAGAATTTATAAGAAATGTCACTGAATATAAAATTGTTAAGAATAAATCACTTATATTTACAAATGGGTTAAAGATCCTGGATTGGAGAATAAGGTGATTAACCATCATGAAATTCTACTAAATAAAAATGTGATCCTATAGTCCGTAATATACAATTAGAAAGATACATATACATACATACATACAAACATATGTATGTACGTACATATAGACATACACATACAGTTGTCTACAATATTAGAGCACATATAGTTGTCAACAGTATGTTAAATGCCTAATGCACAATAATTTTAGAAATAATCAATCTGAAATAATGAAAACATTCAAAACACTTTAAATATCCTATGGGTATAAATATTGATTTAATCACACTAATTGATGCAAGTGTGCTAGTTCCTGAAAAATGTATTTTTTTTAAAGAATGCAACGAATAAAAAGTGTAGACTGCAATTTTCATTTTAGTATTATTATGATAAATTTTTTGAATAATTCATGATGAGTGGATTACTTCTCATTTTTAATTACCACAGTGAAACTCTTAAAATATTCATTGAGATGTAGTTACAATGACATAACTGTAATAAATCACTAAAATGGTTTTTTTTAAGCTATTATTGACGTTTAATTTTGGTCAATCCCATGCCACCACCCAATTCGTATGTCAATTATATTACGCTCGTAGCGATCAATCATAGATCAATCGTAGAGCAGCCACAAAGAAATCACATATTGCATTAAATTAAGTGAACGTACAATTTTTATAGTGTTTCGGCAAATCATGCCTACATCCACTTGTAGCGATCGATTGATTATACTATTAATTACAAGTACAATGCAATTTGTTCTTGAGAAAATAGAGTAAGATAGTTGTAATTAATCTCCAGCAGTGTCCTTGCGTATTAGAGTTCCAAGGTGGATAAGGGATCCCTCATAATTGCCTACAAATGGTCTATTTATAGCTGCAAGAGATATGTGCTCGTCCTAAAATATTGAAGAAAAAAGTTGATCTTAAACTAGTTGGGTTCCTTGGGGATCGGTATGGCTCCTACTTCTGGATCGATAAGACTCCCACTCGCGGATCGATATAACACCCCAGACTTAACCGAATTTCCACATTTCTACTTCATGCTCCCAATACATCCCAAAACTCTTATACTTCCCTTGTACACAAATCTTAAATCTTCGATCTTCCATTTTGTGTTGATTACAAGTATAGTCAATTGATATATGAAAGTAGAGAGAGAAGGTTGAAGTTGTCTCCAAGTTTCAGGAGAGTTCGCATGTGGAGAAGAGAAGATCCTTTTCTAACTGCTTATGGAGGTGTATTTACTGATATCAGAATAAGCTGGACCAACTGGAAATAGAACATAAGGGCCCACTAAGGGGGTATGACCCAGCCCACAAAATGGGACCAGGGTCGCACCACTTTTATGGACTAGTACGGGTCCATCAATGTGGATCATTGTTGATCCACATGGGTATACACCAAATAGCATATGGTATGTGCCTTTTTCAGCTATCTTTCACCACCGATTGACGGTTTGTCATTCTAATATTTAATATTAAAATATGGTAAAAATAATAAAATGCTCTTGGATTCTGAAGTTCTGAGCATCGATATCTATTTGAATCCTCAATGTGGATCGGTAGCAATCCATATGTATTGCACCAAATGGAGTGTGATCTAATTATAGTTGTCATTTTTGTTAGCTTTCTTCTCCAACTGATGGTTCGTCATTCTTGCATTTTGAACTCACATTATGGCCAAACTACTGAATAACTCTCGAATTCTGAAGTTTTGAGTATCGATACTAATCCGAACACTCTATTTGGATTAGTACCTGTAACACCCCACATCCGTTAGTGTCACTCACAAAGGGAATGCACTAAGTTTTGTGGAGCATTTAGGGTAAAAGATGCAGATAAATTACAAGACAGGCACAAATTACAACAGCGGAAAATAAAACTTTGCTTTATTGATAGAATAGTTTGTACAACGATTTCTTTATAATATCAGAGTATCATCTGTCTTACAAAATAAAGAAGCATAAAACAACATTTATATTCCCCAATGTAGCAAGAGCCAGCCATAACATCTGAAAAGAGAATCCAAGCAAAACTTCGACAAATCTTCAAGCTGGGAAAGAGTGACAATCCAACTTAACCTGAGCTATACTATTCCCTTCTTTACAACCTTGGGGGGGGGACAGAAGAATAGAAGACGAAAGAAAAACAGAGTCAGACATAAAGCCTGAGTAAGTTCAGTAACTTCTAGCATGTGAACATGGAAAAACAAAACGACATGAATTAACTGAATACAAGATAACACCATGATGATATGATCAGCAAGATTAGACAAGATTAACATAAGATATGCTAAGATAAGATTAACTGGATATGCTCTAATACTTTCGCCGCTTCGCTATTTCCTTGTTATACTGATTTCTATATCTCTTGTAACGACCCAGATTTTTGAATAATTTATTTTAAATATTTTATATTGTTTTAAATATTTAGTTGATAATATAAATGATATTTTATAATTGAATTATCAATATAATATGGTTATTCTAATTATACGTTCAGATTTAAATTTTAGATTTTTTTTATTCAGTTCAAAATAATGTTACAGTGTTGAAAAGTCAGTGGATACGTTAAAATAGCGGTTCAGATTTACGGGTTAAAGACCACAAGATATTTTAATTTAAAATTCAAATTATAATATTTTTTTTAGTGTTTCATCAGCCGACCTAAGTACATACTCGCACCATCCTATACTTTCGTTTCGCAGACCTATACAATTCTCGAGCACAATATTCTGTTCTCTAGCTTCTTAACAAAGGCAGACAGGATTTAATGGCTTTAGGTACTGGATGTTCCTTCTCGCGCCTATAAAACAAGGTTAAGGCTTCGCTATTTTTTTCATTTTGAATCCCATCTTCAATCCTTACTTCCGTTCCTTTTCCCCAATTCAAAATTTAATACAAATCAATCCACCGATTAAAGAAAAAAAAAAGGGAAACAAGAAATTCAATTCAAATCGGAAATCGCGAGTCCACCGAGGGCTTGAGCATCGTGACTTAGTCAAAAGGGTTTTTCATTTGATTTATGGAGCTCGCGAGTGGTTTTGGGGGGGTCGACGTTCATCACGAAGGGGGTTTGAAGGTTGGCGAGTTGATCGAAGATGGGAGCGCTGGCCTCGAAGTCATGTACTGTGGAGTACGAAGGTCAGCGCGACGTTGGAAGATGAGATTGAATGCGCAATGGGAAAGTGTTTGCGTTAAGGAATAGATTGAGGAGTTCGACAGTGAAAGGTTTGGTGGAGTTCAACGATGCGAGGTGTAGTCGTCTTCTTCGAGGCTCCAGGTCAAAATCGAGTTCGTGAAGCAAGACAGACGGTTGTTCTTTGGTGAGGAGTTATGGCGGTGGGTTCGCCAGTGAAAGATTGGAGTACGGCTGTTCTTGGTGGCGTCGTGGGTGAGCTGGAGGTCGACGCTGACCTTGGGAGGTGTGGTGGTGTGATCAAAGAGGCGGACCGATATGGTTGGTTTAAAGCAGAATTAGAAAAAGGTAATTTAATCTTTATTTCGATAGTAATAAGTGTCATATTAAAATATATAATTTATTAAGTAGTTAATTGATTGAAATAATGAAGTCAAACAAAAACTGAAATTTAATTTCTAAACTAATTTAGTAAGCTGTTTAAAATAAATAGAAATTAGCATTTTAATTAGTTAACTATGGTATAACCAGGTAATTAAAATTTATCATCTTGTTATACAAGGTTTATTTATGAGATTATTCGAGTTGGGTTCGTAGCTGGGATTCTAGAAGTGGTTTGGAATTTGTCAGAGTCAGCTGTGAATTTATGAAAATCTAGACTTTGAATATCCGGCAAAAAGGAAAATCCCCGGTGAGTAAATCTCACTCACCTTTTATTTATAATTATTTTTATTTCATTAAAAATAATTGTCTGTTGCTTGTGTGAATGCTTTCTGCTTATTTTATATATATTAGTTATTTAGGCTATTATATATATATATTGGGTTGATTGATTGGTTGGATTCCCGCAGTCTCATTAGCGGATGCCCGCAGTTTCATAGCGGATGATTACCCTATACGCCCCACGCTATGATTAGTGGATGACCTTCTATACCGCGATATTCTGCCACGAAGCAGAATGGGTATTATTTATGTGCTAACATCTGTGGATGCAGGGAAACAGGTTGGAGGAATCCAACTGGATTCCTCAAAAACATATTATCTGTTGTTTATTTGTTTGCATATATATTGTTATATATGATGTGTTAGAAAAATAAATAATTCGTTGCTTTGTGTGTTTAAATATCACTGGGCTAAAATATCATGAAAGGATAGTGGAGATTTAAAAAGGAAAAATTCTATTTTTAAATAGAATTTGAATTTTAAACGGAAATAAAATTATAAACTTGGTTTGAAAAATAAAGCAAGTAGTTTCTTTATAAGCGAAGGTTATAAATAGTTCTTTTATAACGATGTTATAAATGAAGTGAAAAGAATTATCATTTGATAATTCAGAAATAGAGATACAAGTGTGAAATTGGAATTTGAAGTGAAATTTCAAAATAGGATGTGAAAGGAAATTTTTAAATATATAACTCAAATGAAATTTGAGTAATAACATTTGAATTTTAAAAGGGAGTTAAATATTTGAATTTTAAAAGGGGATTGAATATAAGAAATTCAAATAAGAAGTTCAAATAGAATTTGAATAGGCAAGATTAGAATGAAAAATAGAATTTGAATTCAAGGAATTTAATTATAAATTGAATTCGAAGGAATTCGAATAAAGAAAATTCAAATATAGATTTGAATGTAGAATTTCAAAATAGAATTTGAAATATAGAATTTCAAAGGAAGAATTGAAATATGAAATTTAACTAGAGATTTGAAATGAAATTCAAATGTGAAATTTGAATAGAGATTTGAATAAAAATTCAAGTATTGAATTTGAACATGGGATTGAATATAGAAATTCAAATAGAGATTTGAATATCGAATTTGAAAATAGAATTTGAAATAAACTTTGAAATTAGGATTTCAAAGTAAGAAGTGGAATAGGATTTCAAAATAGGAAATCCAAATAAATTTTGAAATGGAATTTGAATTTTAAAGAAGTTCAAATGGATTTGAAATAAGGAAAATTCAAATGGATTTAAATAATGGGTTTAATAAAGAGGATTTAAATATAAGCATTTAAATAGAATTCAAATGGTGTTAAATATAAATTCAAACAAAACTCAAATGGAGTTTAAACAGAAGAAATTTGAATAAGAGGAATTTGAAACAGGGTATTTGAATTCAAAGGAAGCAAAATGTGGCACTTGAAGTTCAAAGTAAAAATGAGTTTTGAATATTTGAAGTTCAATAGATTAAAAATGGAATTTTGAATTCAATAGTTGAAATAGAATTTGAATTATAATTGAATTGGGATTTGAATATAGATTTCAAATATAAATGAAATAGAAGATCAGAAATATCTGTTGAGTTGGGAAAAATGGTTTGATATATATATTTAAAATATATCAGAACAGAGTTGAATTTATATAAACGAAGTTTAAAAGTTTTATATATATAAATATAATTAAAACGAACTCGCCGCAGCGCTGCAGTTCGTAAATTAGCGATTCGAACTTCAATCGAATATACAGGACTCAATTGAAGTCAAAATTCTTTGAAACAAGAAACGTCAGGACCGATGTGATAATAGTTTTCTAATGAAAGAGAAAAATCTGAATTTCGTCGTATAGATTTTGAGATATGTCAAAATCAAATTTTCAGAAAAACAGCGCCAAAATCATTTTAAACCCATAACGGTTTATTTAATGATATCAAAGGATTTTAAGCGAATAAAATCCGAATTTCTAATTAGAAAATTTCAGATTTGAGTTATAAAATATATGTGAACTCAGGTGGAGTAATGGATTGATTTTTGAAACAGAAATCAGATTTTTTTTGATTTATTGAATAGAATTAACTAAATTGAATGGAAATTAGTTAATGAGTTTTCGAATGGATATGGGGGTTTAAATAAATGAATTCGATTTGAAAATTTATATTCGAAATCAAACAGAGAACTAGAATTGAAATTGAAATTCAATTTGGTTAGGAACGAGTTAAATATTTTGTTGAACATGTTATGTTCAAACAAAGAAGTGAAATAGGCAAAATGGCTGATTTAAAGAATAAGCGGGCGAAACTGAATTCAAACGATTAGATAGTGTTGAATTGAATTGAAAACAGGTGAACAGGTGTTAAACAGATATGGGATGAAGTATATGAAGATTTTTATTTATGTGCCCGACAAAAGGTACATGTTTAAATTCATATTATGCGCCGTATCGGCAAGCCGCTTGGCTTTTCCTTTTTCTTTTTGATTGAGGAAGATACCGGGAAGCTATTTGCAATTTCCCGATGCTCCCGATACAGGGGAGGTTATGGCGAATTTTTCCGGGAATTTAAGGAGTTAGAATATTTTTAAGAAATTTGACAATTAGAAATCTATATATCGATATATATAGAATTCGATAAGGAAACGAAATCAAAAATAGCGTAAAGGGCCAAGATTGATTATTGAAAATATTTGGTTAACAAATATTGATAGAGGAAATGGAGAAGAGATTTAATTAATGAAATATTAATTAAAGAGCCCAGTGATTTGTTTGATATGTTGAATGAACACTTGTTTTTATTCGATAGTTAAATCACAGACTATCGAAGTTTTGACCATCGTTGTCAATATGGAGAGACCGGTTGGATTATTATCCGAAGAACCACTCCGTATCGGCATAAGCGTTGCGAACCAAGTATGCTGAATATATTGAAGACGGAGTAAAGTGCAAGGGCTTTTCTATTTATAGAAATAGTGCCTTCGGTTTCGTTCAATCCCAGAACGAACGTAAATGGACGAATGTCTGACAGAGTATTTCCAATGATCAAATGGGTTGATCTGTATGAATATATATGGTTGCAACGGATTTATCCCTTAGCATAATATCCAGAATATTTGTGCAAACTCAACTAGTGATTAACGGATCTGACAATGTGGCATTCAAAGTGATTGTGTTATCAATGAATGGTAAGTATGCGTAGCCTCAGACCTCAACAACCGGGAAAGGACAAAAATCGGGCAGGCAGCATGGCTATGTGGGTCGCACCCATTAGGGTGTATAATCACCTATCTAGAGAAATTCCTTTTGTTTCTAAATCTATCGATTCTGCCCATTCGGGAAACGGTGGTTTGAGTCCAACCGTTGGTGATATACATTCGATACACTCAAGCGAAATGAGTGGTCGGTCATGTGTGGGCCGGGTTGCAAGATGTTCTTGTTGAACCCAGGTGTATTCCTCTCTAGAGATACATCATCGGAAGGTGGTTCCATACCTTGTCATGTTGGAAATCCAATCTCCAATAAGCGCCATGCGGTTTTTGATTTTATAATATATGTGGAGCGTGAGATGCAAGCGTTCTGCTATTTGGTTATTTACTTGATGTAGACATTATTATAATATCATTGGATTTGATATCAAAGTGTTTTGGGTTATAGTAAGGTAAAAACCGTCCGTGTTTATGTGTGGGCTGGTCTTACTATTATCTTTTCTTTCGAAAAGAGTTTTGAAAGTTAAACAAGTGGTTGGAGTTTACTCACACCAGTCCCATGACTGACCCAGAGTTTGTTTTGTTTTGTTTTTCCTAAACTCTTGGGTGCCCAAATTTGTACGGGCAGTCAAGTGTTTCAGGCTTTTACAGATACACTTGGAGGAGCTTGAAGCAGAAGGCTTCAACGTTAGTTATTTAGAGTTACTTCCGCTGAATCCAATGTTATGTGTACTCTGATGATGGTATGTATATATGTACAAAACAGATTGTATTTCAAAGCTTATGTTATATAATATATTTTATTCGTTCCGCTGTGAGTTTGTGATCTTCGTTTTTCTTCTATTCTAAGTTTTCTATCTTATCTATTCTCACCCTCTATCTTCTTTCTATTAATGGTTCGTATTTCTGTGTTATTTGGGTTGGACGTGTGTTGTATTTAGTCAACTCAGATAGCACGGATTTGCGGGTCGTTACAGTTGGTATCAGAGCTTAGGTTGAGTGAATACCTAGGCTTGTGTCGCATGTGCTCATTAGAGATAGGGTCAGTAGCACCCTAGAATGAGTTGAGTGTATATACGAGAGCGCGTATTTGTATGTTGATATAAAAATTGTTTTATATTGTGTTGGCTTGTCTGTTGAGTAATTTATGAATTCTGGTCGAATCGTGGGACGCCACGACGTCGATAGGAGTTTGTAAACACTTAGACAGAAGAATCGACATAATATTGTTTTAAAGTGGGTAGATGAAATAATTTTACCCAAAATTCTATTTTGATATAGAAAGAATAATTTTCTAGAATTATTATATGGATGTGTTGGATGTTGACTTTATAATCAAATGAGATTATAAATTTAGAATGGTTATTTATAACCAGAGTAGAATTTGTATAGGAATTAAATATACAAATGAGATGAATTAGAATAAAATTCAAACCAGAATTGAGAATTTAAAATCCTGGGAAGTTGAGAAATATTTTTCAAAGTATATTAAAATAATATAGATTTGTTTTAAAGGATTTGAAAGAAAATCATGGATTTTGAAATAATAAAGCACTGAACTCACTTCAGTGGCTGGGAAATTATTCTGATGATGATTGCAACATCATCAGTGTTCATTTCCGAGTTTCTAAGTGATGAATTGCTACCTTAGAAAAAAAAAATTTTGGATGGAAATTTGTTTGAAAGAAAACAAGTGGTTTGAAAATTCAAATGTTTCGAATTTGAAATAAATATATGTATATATTTAAGTGATTTCAAAAGAATTTGAAATGAAAACCCAGGGATTTGAATTCTGGAATTTAAAATTTAACCGAAGCAAGTTAAATGGGTCGAAGTGAATCAATTGACTAGAATCAATTTGGATAAATTGGGGTGGAACCAATATGAATAGAATATGAGTTGGATGTGAATAACTTAATTGCAAATCATTCAGAGTTAAATGAATGAAAACGTATATAGTGTGTGGTATTCAATACGAATGAGAAACCAAATGTTTTGGTAAAACTAAATTGTTGAAATATGCGGAGTTGAGTTTCAACATAAGTGAGATTTTGAAAAGAATGGATTTGTACCCTTTTTCCTACCTTAGCAATTTCGAGGACGAAATTATTTTAAGGGGGGAAGAATGTAACGACCCAGATTTTTGAATAATTTATTTTAAATATTTTATATTGTTTTAAATATTTAGTTGATAATATAAATGATATTTTATAATTGAATTATCAATATAATATGGTTATTCTAATTATACGTTCAGATTTAAATTTTAGATTTTTTTTATTCAGTTCAAAATAATGTTACAGTGTTGAAAAGTCAGTGGATACGTTAAAATAGCGGTTCAGATTTACGGGTTAAAGACCACAAGATATTTTAATTTAAAATTCAAATTATAATATTTTTTTTAGTGTTTCATCAGCCGACCTAAGTACATACTCGCACCATCCTATACTTTCGTTTCGCAGACCTATACAATTCTCGAGCACAATATTCTGTTCTCTAGCTTCTTAACAAAGGCAGACAGGATTTAATGGCTTTAGGTACTGGATGTTCCTTCTCGCGCCTATAAAACAAGGTTAAGGCTTCGCTATTTTTTTCATTTTGAATCCCATCTTCAATCCTTACTTCCGTTCCTTTTCCCCAATTCAAAATTTAATACAAATCAATCCACCGATTAAAGAAAAAAAAAAGGGAAACAAGAAATTCAATTCAAATCGGAAATCGCGAGTCCACCGAGGGCTTGAGCATCGTGACTTAGTCAAAAGGGTTTTTCATTTGATTTATGGAGCTCGCGAGTGGTTTTGGGGGGTCGACGTTCATCACGAAGGGGGTTTGAAGGTTGGCGAGTTGATCGAAGATGGGAGCGCTGGCCTCGAAGTCATGTACTGTGGAGTACGAAGGTCAGCGCGACGTTGGAAGATGAGATTGAATGCGCAATGGGAAAGTGTTTGCGTTAAGGAATAGATTGAGGAGTTCGACAGTGAAAGGTTTGGTGGAGTTCAACGATGCGAGGTGTAGTCGTCTTCTTCGAGGCTCCAGGTCAAAATCGAGTTCGTGAAGCAAGACAGACGGTTGTTCTTTGGTGAGGAGTTATGGCGGTGGGTTCGCCAGTGAAAGATTGGAGTACGGCTGTTCTTGGTGGCGTCGTGGGTGAGCTGGAGGTCGACGCTGACCTTGGGAGGTGTGGTGGTGTGATCAAAGAGGCGGACCGATATGGTTGGTTTAAAGCAGAATTAGAAAAAGGTAATTTAATCTTTATTTCGATAGTAATAAGTGTCATATTAAAATATATAATTTATTAAGTAGTTAATTGATTGAAATAATGAAGTCAAACAAAAACTGAAATTTAATTTCTAAACTAATTTAGTAAGCTGTTTAAAATAAATAGAAATTAGCATTTTAATTAGTTAACTATGGTATAACCAGGTAATTAAAATTTATCATCTTGTTATACAAGGTTTATTTATGAGATTATTCGAGTTGGGTTCGTAGCTGGGATTCTAGAAGTGGTTTGGAATTTGTCAGAGTCAGCTGTGAATTTATGAAAATCTAGACTTTGAATATCCGGCAAAAAGGAAAATCCCCGGTGAGTAAATCTCACTCACCTTTTATTTATAATTATTTTTATTTCATTAAAAATAATTGTCTGTTGCTTGTGTGAATGCTTTCTGCTTATTTTATATATATTAGTTATTTAGGCTATTATATATATATATTGGATTGATTGATTGGTTGGATTCCCGCAGTCTCATTAGCGGATGCCCGCAGTTTCATAGCGGATGATTACCCTATACGCCCCACGCTATGATTAGTGGATGACCTTCTATACCGCGATATTCTGCCACGAAGCAGAATGGGTATTATTTATGTGCTAACATCTGTGGATGCAGGGAAACAGGTTGGAGGAATCCAACTGGATTCCTCAAAAACATATTATCTGTTGTTTATTTGTTTGCATATATATTGTTATATATGATGTGTTAGAAAAATAAATAATTCGTTGCTTTGTGTGTTTAAATATCACTGGGCTAAAATATCATGAAAGGATAGTGGAGATTTAAAAAGGAAAAATTCTATTTTTAAATAGAATTTGAATTTTAAACGGAAATAAAATTATAAACTTGGTTTGAAAAATAAAGCAAGTAGTTTCTTTATAAGCGAAGGTTATAAATAGTTCTTTTATAACGATGTTATAAATGAAGTGAAAAGAATTATCATTTGATAATTCAGAAATAGAGATACAAGTGTGAAATTGGAATTTGAAGTGAAATTTCAAAATAGGATGTGAAAGGAAATTTTTAAATATATAACTCAAATGAAATTTGAGTAATAACATTTGAATTTTAAAAGGGAGTTAAATATTTGAATTTTAAAAGGGGATTGAATATAAGAAATTCAAATAAGAAGTTCAAATAGAATTTGAATAGGCAAGATTAGAATGAAAAATAGAATTTGAATTCAAGGAATTTAATTATAAATTGAATTCGAAGGAATTCGAATAAAGAAAATTCAAATATAGATTTGAATGTAGAATTTCAAAATAGAATTTGAAATATAGAATTTCAAAGGAAGAATTGAAATATGAAATTTAACTAGAGATTTGAAATGAAATTCAAATGTGAAATTTGAATAGAGATTTGAATAAAAATTCAAGTATTGAATTTGAACATGGGATTGAATATAGAAATTCAAATAGAGATTTGAATATCGAATTTGAAAATAGAATTTGAAATAAACTTTGAAATTAGGATTTCAAAGTAAGAAGTGGAATAGGATTTCAAAATAGGAAATCCAAATAAATTTTGAAATGGAATTTGAATTTTAAAGAAGTTCAAATGGATTTGAAATAAGGAAAATTCAAATGGATTTAAATAATGGGTTTAATAAAGAGGATTTAAATATAAGCATTTAAATAGAATTCAAATGGTGTTAAATATAAATTCAAACAAAACTCAAATGGAGTTTAAACAGAAGAAATTTGAATAAGAGGAATTTGAAACAGGGTATTTGAATTCAAAGGAAGCAAAATGTGGCACTTGAAGTTCAAAGTAAAAATGAGTTTTGAATATTTGAAGTTCAATAGATTAAAAATGGAATTTTGAATTCAATAGTTGAAATAGAATTTGAATTATAATTGAATTGGGATTTGAATATAGATTTCAAATATAAATGAAATAGAAGATCAGAAATATCTGTTGAGTTGGGAAAAATGGTTTGATATATATATTTAAAATATATCAGAACAGAGTTGAATTTATATAAACGAAGTTTAAAAGTTTTATATATATAAATATAATTAAAACGAACTCGCCGCAGCGCTGCAGTTCGTAAATTAGCGATTCGAACTTCAATCGAATATACAGGACTCAATTGAAGTCAAAATTCTTTGAAACAAGAAACGTCAGGACCGATGTGATAATAGTTTTCTAATGAAAGAGAAAAATCTGAATTTCGTCGTATAGATTTTGAGATATGTCAAAATCAAATTTTCAGAAAAACAGCGCCAAAATCATTTTAAACCCATAACGGTTTATTTAATGATATCAAAGGATTTTAAGCGAATAAAATCCGAATTTCTAATTAGAAAATTTCAGATTTGAGTTATAAAATATATGTGAACTCAGGTGGAGTAATGGATTGATTTTTGAAACAGAAATCAGATTTTTTTTGATTTATTGAATAGAATTAACTAAATTGAATGGAAATTAGTTAATGAGTTTTCGAATGGATATGGGGGTTTAAATAAATGAATTCGATTTGAAAATTTATATTCGAAATCAAACAGAGAACTAGAATTGAAATTGAAATTCAATTTGGTTAGGAACGAGTTAAATATTTTGTTGAACATGTTATGTTCAAACAAAGAAGTGAAATAGGCAAAATGGCTGATTTAAAGAATAAGCGGGCGAAACTGAATTCAAACGATTAGATAGTGTTGAATTGAATTGAAAACAGGTGAACAGGTGTTAAACAGATATGGGATGAAGTATATGAAGATTTTTATTTATGTGCCCGACAAAAGGTACATGTTTAAATTCATATTATGCGCCGTATCGGCAAGCCGCTTGGCTTTTCCTTTTTCTTTTTGATTGAGGAAGATACCGGGAAGCTATTTGCAATTTCCCGATGCTCCCGATACAGGGGAGGTTATGGCGAATTTTTCCGGGAATTTAAGGAGTTAGAATATTTTTAAGAAATTTGACAATTAGAAATCTATATATCGATATATATAGAATTCGATAAGGAAACGAAATCAAAAATAGCGTAAAGGGCCAAGATTGATTATTGAAAATATTTGGTTAACAAATATTGATAGAGGAAATGGAGAAGAGATTTAATTAATGAAATATTAATTAAAGAGCCCAGTGATTTGTTTGATATGTTGAATGAACACTTGTTTTTATTCGATAGTTAAATCACAGACTATCGAAGTTTTGACCATCGTTGTCAATATGGAGAGACCGGTTGGATTATTATCCGAAGAACCACTCCGTATCGGCATAAGCGTTGCGAACCAAGTATGCTGAATATATTGAAGACGGAGTAAAGTGCAAGGGCTTTTCTATTTATAGAAATAGTGCCTTCGGTTTCGTTCAATCCCAGAACGAACGTAAATGGACGAATGTCTGACAGAGTATTTCCAATGATCAAATGGGTTGATCTGTATGAATATATATGGTTGCAACGGATTTATCCCTTAGCATAATATCCAGAATATTTGTGCAAACTCAACTAGTGATTAACGGATCTGACAATGTGGCATTCAAAGTGATTGTGTTATCAATGAATGGTAAGTATGCGTAGCCTCAGACCTCAACAACCGGGAAAGGACAAAAATCGGGCAGGCAGCATGGCTATGTGGGTCGCACCCATTAGGGTGTATAATCACCTATCTAGAGAAATTCCTTTTGTTTCTAAATCTATCGATTCTGCCCATTCGGGAAACGGTGGTTTGAGTCCAACCGTTGGTGATATACATTCGATACACTCAAGCGAAATGAGTGGTCGGTCATGTGTGGGCCGGGTTGCAAGATGTTCTTGTTGAACCCAGGTGTATTCCTCTCTAGAGATACATCATCGGAAGGTGGTTCCATACCTTGTCATGTTGGAAATCCAATCTCCAATAAGCGCCATGCGGTTTTTGATTTTATAATATATGTGGAGCGTGAGATGCAAGCGTTCTGCTATTTGGTTATTTACTTGATGTAGACATTATTATAATATCATTGGATTTGATATCAAAGTGTTTTGGGTTATAGTAAGGTAAAAACCGTCCGTGTTTATGTGTGGGCTGGTCTTACTATTATCTTTTCTTTCGAAAAGAGTTTTGAAAGTTAAACAAGTGGTTGGAGTTTACTCACACCAGTCCCATGACTGACCCAGAGTTTGTTTTGTTTTGTTTTTCCTAAACTCTTGGGTGCCCAAATTTGTACGGGCAGTCAAGTGTTTCAGGCTTTTACAGATACACTTGGAGGAGCTTGAAGCAGAAGGCTTCAACGTTAGTTATTTAGAGTTACTTCCGCTGAATCCAATGTTATGTGTACTCTGATGATGGTATGTATATATGTACAAAACAGATTGTATTTCAAAGCTTATGTTATATAATATATTTTATTCGTTCCGCTGTGAGTTTGTGATCTTCGTTTTTCTTCTATTCTAAGTTTTCTATCTTATCTATTCTCACCCTCTATCTTCTTTCTATTAATGGTTCGTATTTCTGTGTTATTTGGGTTGGACGTGTGTTGTATTTAGTCAACTCAGATAGCACGGATTTGCGGGTCGTTTCATCTCTGCACCACCTAACCAGTGTCCCAACTAGTAACGATAACGTGATCCCAATCCCTGTAGTTTCCATTGCCTTCAGGCATACATTTATTATTTATTACCTAGATCTAATCTAGGGTTTTCTATCAAGTGCTTTCTAGATTCAACTAGAGTTTACGCTATCTGCTGAACGCTTCTCGGATTCAGGGTTTATGCCACCTAGTCTAACTAGGGATTATGCTACCTATCGAACGATGCCCCCAAGTCTAGGACACACTACCTAGAGTGGTATACGTTCCTAGACTTCCCCACGCATGTATCGCGAATCATTATCGCTTGTCTAGATGCACATGTCCTGTAATGCGGCCCGAGTCCTGTGGCAGGGCAAATCAAGAAACACAGAACTCGGTCGGGAGCTTTCAGATATCTGCCGATGCAGATCCTAAGGTCTGTTTTTATTCCAGTGGCTATGGATCCACTTGACCCCTCCCTCAACTAATGAAAGGCACACCTTGAAAAATGAGAACTATACGCAGGCCCCCTATGCCCCCACTAACCTATGGCCATCCTCACCCATAACTAGATAGTAAGTATATGGTCTTTTGGAGTTCTCCGCCTTTCCTCTTCACGTATCTCGATTGACTCAAGATGGATGGTAGACGACGAGTTGCTATCGCAGGGCTACCGGTTTCTCGCCGAATCACGTTGGTCTATCCTAGTCTTTAGGTTGCCATATTTTGCAACCAAGGAATACCCTTGGTTCTTCTACCGCAGACCTTAACCTCTGTGAGCCCAGGAGGATCATCTGCAGCCTCACAGAGGTATACCAAGAGTACCCTTACGTCCCCTCGAAGCCTCGGGCTTCGTAACCCAATTCGTTGGAGCCTTCGTTTTAATCAGACGGACGTTCGCTCCTTCCCGTGTTATACTAAGAATTACTACTTAGTTTTGCTAACTAAGGTTTACCACTTAGTTTCCAGAATCGTTGTTTTCTTAACTAAGGTTTACTACTTAGCTCCTTTTAACTAAGGTTTACTACTTAGTTTTCTTTCTCGTCAATTTGGATTGGTTAAGTGTCATTAATCAATTCAAGCTAACTTAACCCTCTTCATTTATCTTGTTAAACTGGTTAAGTGTTATCAGTAATTCATGTTGACTTAACCCTACCACAAACCAAGTTATATTGGTTAAGTATTTCTTATTACTTAACCCTACCCATTCATCCTCTATTGGTTAAGTGTTCCTTTTTAACTTAAACTTGCCCATATGTTTTTAACTAACATTTTATTAATGGTTAAGTATTGTCCCTTCATGTTTTAGACTTAACCCTATTCCTTTATCACAATCTGATGGTTAAGTGTTCAAGTTTACTTAACCCTACGGTCTAGTCTAGCTAACATATCAATTTGGCTAAGTGTATTAAATTTTACTTAGCCCCAACCTCTAGTCTAGTTAACATGTTAATTTGGGATAAGTGTTTTCTTAGTTACTTAACCCCTACAAATCTTGTCTTGTTACGATGTTAAGTTTGGTTAAGAGTTCCTATGGACTTAACCCTCCCATTCTAGCTTAATTGTGTTAAGTGTCTGTATGAACCTCACCCCCACCCATCGGTTTTGTTATCATGTTGAATTGGTTAAGTGTCTTAGTTAACTTAACCATACCATTCTTGTTCTAGCTTTAACTAAATAAATTTAATCCACGACCACTCACATTAGACAGATATTGTTGCGATTACTGGATGTGCCGGTTGGTTCCGGGCAGGTTTACATCGCAACTCAGTCTAACCTCGGGTTAGGCATATTCGTGTTTTCTAAGTTCAAAGGGTTTTGATTAATTTTCAAATCAGGTTTTGAAAGTAACCATCCCGTCCATCGGATCATTTAGGGATAGCCAGGGAGAGCAGGAAACTTGTATTTTCCAAACCCAAGCCTAGACACTATCCTCTCTGTCACCCTAGAACTTTCTGGTGTATTATTAAAAGAGATGTCGTTAATAAACCTTTAATTTGTCTAAATTTACATTTTCTCATTTAGGACAAATTCTATAAGTAAATCATTCCTAATTTACTTATTTCCTAATTACTCTTTTAATGTAAATTGTCAACATTTATTCTTATGGCCCATTTTCCCCTCTATATCATATTTTTGCTTTTTGGTATGTAAACTATACCAAATTAAGTGTCACTAACCATGATTTTTGCCAAACATGACAATTACTCGTAATTATAGCCAATTTCAAATTTATGACAAAATACTTATTATGCCAAATTAGCTAATCCAATTCTGATTTAACATTCTAATTACAGTTCATGTCAAACTAGAATTATTATTCTAGTTCACAGTTCATGTAAATGCTAGATTTACAAGTCAATACTAGATTCAAATTACACATCCTATAATTCATGTCAAATTTATCCAATTTGCATTTTTATGAACATGTCATAATACATGTTCCCAATTCATGCCAATTTCCAAGTTTATAACTACGTTTTTAGTAAATTTCATATTTTGCCAAAATCGTATTCCCATCGTTCGTATAATTGTGATTCAATCTAGATTATAGATAAATCTAGATTCGTAGATAATAGGGAATGAACCAAAGATGCTATGAAAAAGATAGACATAATAACTGGCATAAAATGATAATTTACTAATTACAGACCTAACGAATTACACTGAAATTGATCAAAAACATCGAAGGCCTATAGGTCTGAAAATCTTATAACATAAAAAGGGTTGAATAACGACGTAGGTTCAAGAACATGGGTAGACCTAACTTAATAGGTAAATTCCCAAGATCAAAAACCAAAGAAAACCAAGAATAGACAGAATAGATAATCAGGTTTAGACCCAATTTCACAGTCACAAAACTTAAGCAACACTTTCCTAGTCATGAACCATAGGTGTTTAATCACAGTTATTCTTGTTATGTCATAGGCAATAGTTTTTGTTTCCTAATCAAAGGCATAGGCTTGTGTTCATAGTCAAGGAAATAATTCTCATAGCCATGAGTCACAGTCATAGGCAATGTTCATAGTCATTGGCAATGTTCATAGTCAAAGAGGCATATGGTTTTAAGGTCCATAGTTTCATAGTCACAGTCTTATTGGTCCTCGAATCATAACAGTTCTTAATTAGGTCCAAAGATATAAGCACTGATTCAAATAGAAAGATTTGGCATATTCTTTTATTCCTTTAATTTCATGTCACGAATAGAGAAAATGTTCAAATCTAAAAAGTAACCGACTTACATTGATCAGTTTTTAGAATAGAAAGATGGCGTTGCTATGATTCGTGCGACGTTGCTCGAAACCGTTTGAGTTAGCCTTTGATTCTTATCTTGAAGCTTTCATCTTGATTCGAATCTCTTCTTGACAAACTTGAGTAGCATAACCTTGTCTTGGATTTTCGTATTATTTTCTTATTTTTATTTATTTATACATTTTCTCAGAGGCAGCATAAGGATAGAATGAAATTGTGAATAGTAAAGGAGACTAGGGGCTGTTTATATAGGATTAGGCGGACGAATCTAGGCAGAAAACGAGACCAGGTACATCAGAATGCACCCAGGCCCAAAAGTGGGTTTTGCACCCAGGTCGACTGGGCAGTCGACTTGGTCAGGGGGGTCGACTACCCAGTCGACCTGGGTCCTAGGCGGGAATTTTCCCGCCCAGCCCGCTTCTGGGTTTGAATTCGAATTTCGAATTCGAATTTCGAGCTGTTTTCTATTCTGAAAATTCCTGAAACTTCGGAGAGCCATAACTTCTTCCATACGGACTCCAATTCTCACAAACTCGGATTCGTTTCCAAGCAGAATTTCGAGACGAACGCAATGGCGCAACCCGTTTTCCTTGATTTTGATTTTAAAATTTAATTCTACCTTGATTTGTGAATCTTAGTGTTATAAAATTATGGGGTGTTACATTCTCCCCCACTTAAAAGGATTTCATCCCCGAAATCTTCAAGTTAGGAAGAATGTGTCCTACCATTCCGTCATCCATCTAATCAACCATTCAATCACAGGCATTCATTGTCCTTAGAAAGATTTCTAATGCTTTCATGTTCATATGCATAGTGTGTGTATATGTCTCTATCTAGTGCAAAATCAAGCGGTCTACTGATTCCGTTGACCTCCTTAATGCGAATCATGTCAGTGCCATGCGTCCAATCATGTATGCAAGCACCCCTAGTTATGTAAATACTACATGTGTGCATAGCCATTCATCCATATGCAACATCCATATGATAACATATCAAGTTCAACTTACAAACAAATACATATCTGTAAATGCAATATGAAAGCGTCCGAACTGATCTAGTGCCTAATACGTATGTATATGCATTCACGAGCAACCATTAGCAACCACTCGCAACCATCAACCATAACATGTTTCAAATACATGTTTACATCCAAAAGAGTTTCTACCTAAGGATCGAAAATACGACCTAGAGGATATACTTTGGAAAGAGAGAAACAATTATGCGTAAAGCTCCTACTAAAAAAGAAATCAAGGATGCACCCTTAAGGAAAAGGTTTATGATGCTAGTATCTAGCCTTCTTGAGCTTTACTCCACTGTATCTTAACTAATTTAACTACACGATTGTGAAGTTTCTGACCTCCATTTCAAAAATAAACAGATGTTAATCACGGTACCAAGTGTATGTACTAAGATGATTAGAGGTCTCCCTCTTATCCACCATGCCATAACTATGGGTCGAAAGGTCACTACGTGCTTTTTAGAGTGCCTGCCACAACTATTCATCTCTCACGCAAACCATTCTAGTCGAACTCGACATTCCTCAAATACAAGCCCCAAAGGCCTAAACCAATATCAGACAAGCACCCAAGGAATATCTCCTCCGAATTTAGACGATCTACGTGAGATGATATACGCAAACTCGATAGCTATTCTCAAATCGCTACTAACCAAAATAAACTGGTCGGACCACCAATTGGATTTGAGACTCTAGTGGGATCTTTCTACTATACAAGTACTATGGTGCAGAGACTCAACTATGGAAGTGGATATGAACAAATGCGAAGCGCTAAAACCAAAGGAAAGAGTACGAACAGCAAAACTAGGCTCTTCCAACAGAACTTTACTACCTTTCTCCTAGGTACGCTTGGTGGTGAAAGTAGGTACTTGCCCTTCTGAAAAGCTTGTCCTTTTCCCTTAATTACATGCCCTATTACACCATAGTAAAGAAACTTCCTCTTGTCTTAGGTTTTATAATTCCTTCCTCCTTTGTGAGCTAAATCTACATCCAGGAATTCCTCATCCTCTTCCGTGTGTAGTCATGTTGACAAATCTCTCGAAAGCTGCTTCCATCGTACAGAAAACCCTATAAGCTTGAAAGAAAACTAGCCGTAGGTGAAACAACTACGGCTATGGATGGAAGCCAGGAACGACTTCGCCCATCGATGAGGTTACCTCTCGGAAAGCCAGGAGCCTCAGAGACTCAAGAAAGAAGGAGACAAGAATTCAAACATAGGAAGAGAAGATAGTGCGTATGGCTTTGGGGAATATGCCTTTTAAACAAATCTTTTCTCTTGAAAATGCTTCTTTTAAAACCGTTCTGAAAATAATTTTTCAAATCCTTTATCTGATCTGGTAACCTTCAGCTCTGATACCACGTGTTACACCCCACATCCGTTAGTGTCACTCACAAAGGGAATGCACTAAGTTCTGTGGAGCATTTAGGGTAAAAGATGCAGACAAATTACAAGATAGACAAAAATTACAACAGCGGAAAATAAAACTTTGCTTTATTGATAAAATAGTTTGTACAACGATTTCTTTATAATATCAGAGTATCATCTGTCTTACAAAATAAAGAAGCATAAAAGAACATTTATATTCCCCAATGTAGCAAGAGCCAACCATAGCATCTGAAAAGAGAATCCAAGCAAAACTTCGACAAATCTTCAAGCCGGGAAAGAGTGACAATCCAACTTAACCTGAGCTATACTATTCCCTTCTTTACAACCTAGGGGGGAACGGAAGAAAAGAAGACGAAAGAAAAACAGAGTCAGACATAAAGCCTGAGTAAGTTCAGTAACTTCTAGCATGTGAACATGGAAAAACAAAACGACATGAATTAACTGAATACAAGATAACACCATGATGATAGGATCAGCAAGATTAGACAAGATTAACACAAGATATGCTAAGATAAGATTAACTGGATATGCTCTAATACTTTCGCCGCTTCGCTATTTTCTTGTTATACTGATTTCTATATCTCTGCACCACCTAACTAGTGTCCCAACTAGTAACGATAACGTGATCCCAATCCCTGTAGTTTCCATTGCCTTCAGGCATACATTTATTATTTATTACCTAGATCTAATCTAGGGTTTTCTATCAAGTGCTTTCTAGATTCAACTAGAGTTTATGCTATCTGCTGAACGCTTCTCGGATTCAGGGTTTATGCCACCTAGTCCAACTAGGGATTATGCTACCTGTCGAACGATGCCCCCAAGTCTAGGACACACTACCTAGAGTGGTATACGTTCCTAGACTTCCCCATGCATGTATCGCGAATCGTTATCGCTTGTCTAGATGCACATATCCTGTAATGTGCGGCCCGAGTCCTGTGGCAGGGCAAATCAAGAAACACAGAACTCGGTCGGGAGCTTTCAGATATCTGCCGATGCAGATGCTAAGGTCTATTTTTATTCTAGTGGCTATTGTCCCACTTGACCCCTCCCTCAACTAATGAAAGGCACACCTTGAAAAATGAGAACTATACGCAGGCCCCCTATGCCCCACTAATCTATGGCCATCCTCACCCATAACTAGATAGCAAGTATATGGTCTCTTGGAGTTCTCCGCCTTTCCGCTTCACGTATCTCGATTGACTCAAGATGGATGGTAGACGACGAGTTGCTATCGCAAGGCTACCGGTTTCTCGCCGAATCATGCTGGTCCATCCTAGTCTTTAGGTTGCCATATTTTGCAACCAAGGCATACCCTTGGTTCTTCTACCGCAGACCTTAACCTCTGTGAGCCCAGGAGGATGATCTGCAGCCTCACAGAGGGATACCAAGAGTACCCTCACGTCCCCTCGAAGCCTCGGGCTTCGTAACCCAATTCGTTGGAGCCTTCGTTTTAATCAGACGAACGTTCGCTCCTTCCCGTATTATACTAAGAATTACTACTTAGTTTTGCTAACTAAGGTTTACCACTTAGTTTCCAGAATCGTTGTTTTCTTAACTAAGGTTTACTACTTAGCTCCTTTTAACTAAGGTTTACTACTTAGTTTTCTTTCTCGTCAATTTGGATTGGTTAAGTGTCATTAATCAATTCAAGCTAACTTAACCATCTTCATTTATCTTATTAAACTGGTTAAGTGTTATCTGTAATTCATGTTGACTTAACCCTACCACAAACCAAGTTATATTGGTTAAGTATTTCTTATTACTTAACCCTACCCATTCATCCTGTATTGGTTAAGTGTTCCTTTTTAACTTAACCTTGCCCATATGTTTTTAACTAACATTTTATTAATGGTTAAGTATTGTCCCTTCATGTTTTAGACTTAACCCTATTCCTTTATCACAATTTGATGGTTAAGTGTTCAAGTTTACTTAACCCTACGGTCTAGTCCAGCTAAAATATCAATTTGGCTAAGTGTATTAAATTTTACTTAGCCCCAACCTCTAGTCTAGTTAACATGTTAATTTGGGATAAGTGTTTTCTTAGTTACTTAACCCCTACAAATCTTGTCTTGTTACGATGTTAAGTTTGGTTAAGTGTTCCTATGGACTTAACCCTCCCATTCTAGCTTAACTGTGTTAAGTGTCTGTATGAACCTAACCCCCAGCCATCGGTTTTGTTATCATGTTGAATTGGTTAAGTGTCTTAGTTAACTTAACCATACCATTCTTGTTTTAGCTTTTACTAAATAAATTAAAGCCGCGACCACTCACATTAGACAGATATTGTTGCGATTACTGGATGTGCCGGTTGGTTCCGGGCAGGTTTACATCGCAACTCAGTCTAACCTCGGGTTAGGCATATTCGTGTTTTCTAAGTTCAAAGGGTTTTGATTAATTTTCAAATCAGGTTTTGAAAGTAACCATCCCGTCCGTCGGATCAGTTAGGGATAGCCAGGGAGAGCAGGAAACTTGTATTTTCCAAACCCAAGCCTAGACACTATCCTCTCTGTCACCGTAGAACTTTCTGGTGTATTATTAAAAGAGATGTCGTTAATAAACCTTTAACTTGTCTAAATTTACATTTTCTCATTTAGGAAAAATTCCATAAGTAAATCATTCCTAATTTACTTATTTCCTAATTACTCTTTTAATGTAAATTGTCAACATTTATTCTTATGGCCCATTTTCCCCTCTATATCATATTTATGCCTTTTGGTATGTAAACTATACCAAATTAAGTGTCACTAACCATGATTTTTGCCAAACATGACAATTACTCGCAATTATGGCCAATTTCAAATTTATGACAAAATACTTATTATGCCAAATTAGCTAATCCAATTCTGATTTAACATTCTAATTACAGTTCATGTCAAACTAGACTTATTATTCTAGTTCACAGTTCATGTAAATGCTAGATTTACAAGTCAATACTAGATTCAAATTACACATCCTATAATTCATGTCAAATTTATCCAATTTGCATTTTAATGAACATGCCATAATACATGTTCCCAATTCATTCCAATTTCCAAGTTTATAACTACGTTTTTAGTAAATTTCATATTTTGCCCAAATCGTATTCCCATCGTTCGTATAATCGTGATTCAATCTAGATTATAGATAAATCTAGATTCGTAGAAAATAGGGAATGAACCAAAGATGCTATGAAAAAGATAGACATAATAACTGGCATAAAATGATAATTTACTAATTACAGACCTAACGAATTACACTGAAATTGATCTAAAACATCGATGGCCTATAGGTCTGAAAATCTTATGACATAAAAAGGGTTGAATAACGACGTAGGTTCAAGAACATGGGTAGACCTAACTTAATAGGTAAATTCCCAAGATCAAAAACCAAAGAAAATCAAGAATAGACAGAATAGATAATCAGGTTTAGACCCAATTTCACGGTCACAAAACTTAAGCAACACTTTCCTAGTCATGAACCATAGGTGTTTAATCACAGTTGTTCTTGTTATGTCATAGGCAATAGTTTATGTTTCCTAATCAAAGGCATAGGCTTGTGTTCATAGTCAAGGAAATAATTCTCATAGCCATGAGTCACAGTCATAGGCAGTGTTCATAGTCATAGGCAATGTTCATAGTCAAAGAGGCATATGGTTTTAAGGTCCACAGTTTCATAGTCACAGTCTTATTGGTCCTCGAATCATAACAATTCTTAATTAGGTCCAAAGATATAAGCACTGATTCGAATAAAAAGATTTGGCATATTCTTTTATTCCTTTAATTTCATGTCACGAATAGAGAAAACGTTAAAATCTAAAAAGTAACCGACTTACATTGATCGGTTTTTAGAATAGAAAGATGGCGTTGCTATGATTCGTGCGACATTGCTCGAAACCGTTTGAGTTAGCCTTTGATTCTTATCTTGAAGCTTTAATCTTGATTCGAATCTCTTCTTGACAAACTTGAGCAGCATTACCTTGTCTTAGATTTTTGTATTATTTTCTTATTTTTATTTATTTATACATTTTCTCAGAGGCAGCATAAGGATAGAATGAAATTGTGAATAGTGAAGGAGACTAGGGGCTATTTATATAGGATTAGGCGGACGAATCTAGGCAGAAAACGAGACCAGGTACATTAGAATGCACCCAGGCCCAAAAGTGGGTTTTACTCCCAGGTCGACCCCTAGGTCGACTGGGCAGTCGACCTGGTCAGGGGGGTAGACTACCCAGTCGACCTGGGTCCTAGGCGGGAATTTTCCCGCCCAGCCCGCTTCTAGGTTTGAATTCGAATTTCGAATTCGAATTTCTAGCTGTTTTCTGTTCTGAAAATTCCTGAAACTTCGGAGAGCCATAACTTCTTCAAACGAACTCCGATTCTCGCAAACTCGGACTCATTTCCAAGCAGAATTTCGAGACGAACGCAATGGCGCAACCCGTTTTCCTTGATTTTGATTTTAAAATTTAATTCTGCCTTGATTTGTGAATCTTAGTGTTATAAAATTACGGGGTGTTACAGTACCGATCCATTTGGGTTACAACAAACGGAGTGTGATCCACATCGTGTAACATTTCCTGTTATCTTTCACTCCAACTGCTTTTATAATTTTGATGTTATAAGCTCAAGTTATGGCCAAAATACAGAACAACGATCGAGTTTGGATTCCTACCAATCAAACACTTAGCCAATTTCTAAGTGTTTTTTCCAGTTTGTTTCAAAATGCTTTTCCATTGAATCCAGTTATCCGTGTGTTTGTATCACCATCTGTACTCGATCATGAGCAATCCAAACATCCAAATCCAAAGAGTAACGACCTTGTTAAAAGGCTGGTTACACTTGCACCCCCAAAACATGTCTTTCTATGGAAGATGCATTTTGAATTAGTTTACTTTCCTGCAATCTCTCCGGATTGATGTTGAAATTTTTTGATTGCGCCAAATTAATTCCATGCCAAGTACAATCCATACTTGAGTCATTTCCCCACTAACCGTAGTCCACAGCCTGTGTTTCGAGCCTCTTTGGGCCTTAGATAGAGCATAATCCATACTCGTTGTATCTGAACATCTTCAGTTTTTTGTCATGTATAAGCCATATATGATGTTTTTGAGCCACTTAGGGCTACCGTTAAGCATAATCCATACTTGAAGTTTTGATTTCAATTTGATCCCCACTAATATTGTAACACCCCGAATTTCAGTTAATATTAACATTCACAAATTAAAGAATAACTAATCCCAGATGTGGGAATTAGGGGAAACGGTTTGCGCCACTGCGTTCATCTCGGAAAAATACGCGAAATAGAGTCCTAGTTTTCGAAAATCGGAGTCCGTATGAAGAAGATATGGACGAACGAAGTTAGGCAGAAAAACCGAAAACAAGCCAGAATGCACTGGCGCACTTGTGAAGTGCGCCAGCACAAAAATACACTGGCGCACTTGGGAAGTGCGCCCGTGTCGAGCCAGAAACCTGCACAGCTTTTTGGTTTGACCCTGGCTGGCCTGGTGCACCTGTTTTGGTTATCTGGTCTGTTCTGCTGACCTGTGACGATTTTTGATGGTTTAGATCTAAACTAGGGTTAATCTAAGAGCCTAAACTATATCCAAAATCTATAAATACACCCTAAGACTACCCTAATACATACTAAAAATAGATACAACGTCATCATGCCGTCAAAATGCAATTAGAAGGAGCCTCCATCACATTTTAGAAGAAGATAGCTTCTCAAATCAACTTCTAATCAACTCTAGCAACTTAATCTTCTTCATAGGAGTGCTAATCAACAAGTTGTGAGTTTATATGCCTTTAGCAAGCAATTGCTAAACAAATTATGATAGGATGTAATGAGGTTATGGTTATGAATGTGGATCAATGCAAGTTATGTTATCATATGCTATGTTCTCATGATGTTAGTTATGCAAGTTTTATGCTATATGTCCATGATGCTAGTTATGCAAGTTTTATGTTATATGTTCATGGTGCTAGTTATGCAAATCACTATGATAACATTGATCCATTATGACACCATGTTATGCAAGCTTGGTGTTTGATTATATGCAAGTTCATATATGACATGTTATGCAAGTTTGGTGTTTCATTATATGCAAGTAACATGTGCAAGTTTACACCTTTGTATGATATGCATACATATGCAAGTTTGCCCCTTTGTATGTCATGCATACATATGCATGTTTACCCCTTTTCATGATATGAGTAACGTATGCAAGTTCATCCCTTTTTAGACCTATGACATGTATGCAAGTTTATCCCTTTATGATAGGTCTATGACATGAACATCTATGCAAGTTACCCTCTTTATGACATATGTGATTCATGCAAGTTTGGGTTGATTGGTTTGATGCTATGGTCATATATGCAAGTTGACACCTTTAAAACCCATGTTGATGCTAATGTTATGCTAAATTGAACCCATTGTATTCGTGATGAATCTTCCCTTTTAAGTATGTCATGTTAGCGTATTACATGGGGAACGATGGGGTTAATATTCATGTTAACAAAATTGTGGTGAAACTGGTATGATGTTGCATACCATAAGTGGATGGACATAATTGAGTCAATAATGCACATCATTAAATTGGAATTAATTAGGGAAAATTAATTCAAAATATGGGGGTGATTAATTATGTGTAATTAATCGACTAAGACACGAGGTTGGACCCTTTTGTAGCATAAGACTGCCTGGACCCGACCGGCAAATCCAGCGGCTACAAATGATAGGCCCAATGTGAGAGGTCTTAGGCATAAACTAAATACGTGACAAATGTAAAGACATGAGGTTAGACTCTGTTATGGCGTAAGGCTGCCCGGACCCGACCGGCAAATCCAGCTGCCATAAAAGACAGTCTAATGTGAGAGGTCTTTACAAAGGTTACGTTCTTAATCAATTAAGAAACACTTAACCAGATAAGCATGTAGTGGGGCATGAGGGGTTAAGTGGGTGCCTTGGGTGGCATGTGGAAATCTAGTGGTTGCCTTGGGTGGCAATAGAAAATACGATTAGAATACTTAACCAAAGTGGAAACATGTAATTAAACATGATTAAAGGGTTAAGTGGGATGCACTAGAAAAGGAGCAAGCTTAGGTGGGTAGCTTGTGGGGGCCCATTTCAACCAGTAACCCATATGTATCTTTGTGGGCTCGACCCATGTCGAGGACGGGACACGCGTACTGGGCTTGACTATAAGAGGCCAAAACGGGTTAGCGGTGGCAACGCAAGTCCAATGGGTTTCATATGCGTTTGTGGACCCGGGCTGGTAGGTAAGACGTTGTTGCATCGTATAGGTATAAGCCGTGCACCGTTGGTTGTATCGGGTTGCCACTTTGGGGAGTGATACACCCCACTGTGGGGCCAGCACGGGTATCTACGTTAGGGAGCCGATCGCTTGGGGAGTAGTGGGTACACCTAGTGGAGATAGGGGTAGACGACACCTATGTGGTCAGCTAGGGGTACACGAAACTACTAGTTAAATCTTCTAAGTCCTTGGGTATGATCAACCTTTAAGTTAGGAATGACTGGTGTGGTGCAGTTTAGTAATTATCCTTGGGTGGGTAAATGCGTCTTTACCGTTATCTTGGTTCTTCCTATGTCTAGTTGGCTGCTTAGTGTAGTCATTTATCCCCAGTCGTTACCATACCAAGTTTATATCATACCCTAATTACTTTAATGATTGTATTGTTAAAGTTATAGGACTCACTCAGACTTATGTCTGACCCCGTTGTTTTTATCTTTTTCCCCCCTTAGGTCCTCAGGTTGGGCCTAGCACTAGTGGGCTTTGATCAGATTGCTTTATCTATCTTTTGGAGCTTGGACCGTTGATGTAAAGCTCAACTTATCTTTTCTATTATGGCTATTAGTATGTAGTGGGATTATGTACTTATGTTTTTATCGAGATGGATATTTTGTACTTGACTCTTGTTGGTTTTTGGTATGTAACCAAACATGTTTACCTTCTGCTGCAATGAAATGATGTTTTAAATTTCAAGTATTACTTATTTCTGTCTTGTTGTAATTTTTTTGTTCTATATTCACTTAAAATACTCCACCGAGGTTAAGGCATTCCCTTATGAGTGACCTTAGCGGGTGTGGGGTGTTACACGTGGTATCAGAGCTGAAGGTTACCAGAACAGATAATTTTTTTAGAAAAACTATTTTTCTAAAAACATTTTTGGAAGAACTATTTTCAAAAACATGTCTTTTAAGAGAAAAGTTTTTGAAAGAAAAGCATAATCCCCAATAGCCATATCTTTATCTTTCGAATTCTCCGTTTTGAATCTTTCCTTTTTCGTTTCAGCATGGCTGAAGATCTTAACTTTCCGGAGGGTGTGACGATACCAGTATGGTATAGGAGATTGATGGAGGCTAGAGCCGCCGCTGCGGGTCCAGGAAATGTTCCTCCACCACCAGTTGCACCCGATCTTCCTCCCCCTCCTCCTCCTCGCACGGATACTTTTGCTAAGACTTGCAAGGAATTTAAGGCTATGGGAGGGAAACCTTTTCAAGGATCAGAAACTTTTGTGGAAGCTAGGGATTGGCTTAAGGAAACGGAAGAGTTGATAGACATCTTTGAGATGGAAGAAGGATAGAAAGTCAAGTTAGATGCTTGGTTAATGAAGGAAGAGGCCTCGTTCTGGTGGGAGGTCACTAATGGAGAGCGCCCTGTTGACTCTTGGGCGGATTTCAGGCAAAGGTTTGAGGCAAAGTTTCTCTCACGTGCGGAAGAAAATCTTTATATGGAAAGGTTCTTGACATTAAAGCAAGGAAACTTATCAGTGAAGGAATATGTCAACAAGTTTAATCAGCTAGCAAGGTTTGGTATAGACATGGTGAATACACCGGAGAAGAAGGCTCTGAGGTTCGTTAAAGGCTTGAATGAACCGATGCATGGATTGGCTACGACTCACATCCCTATGGGGGCCACCTTTGAGAAGCTAGTAGACATGGCACTTATGCATGAGGAAGAGAAGGGTCCCAATGCTAATAAGGAAATCGAGAAGAAAGGAGATCAGAAGAGACCTCAACAGCAACAGCAAAACAAGGGTGGGAAAGGCAACGGTGGCAAGGGAAAGAAGAAGTGCTTCAATTGCGGGACACCAGGCTACCTAAGCAAAGATTGTCGAAAGAAGAAGAAGACTGGCTGCTTCCACTATGGCGAAGCAGGGCATCTAGTGAAGGACTGCCCTAAGAAGGGGCAGAGGACGGGATCTACCTCAGAAGGACAGGTGCAAGCTCTTATGGCACCAGGTCAGGCAAGGGGGCAAGTTCAGGCTCTCGCAGTTCCACCGATTCAGGAAAGAGGTAGAACTATTTCCGTTGAAAGTCTGGTTTTTCTGTTTGATCATCCTGTCCGTACTTTGTTTGACTCTGGCGCATCGCATTCGTTTATCTCATCATCATTAGTTGAGTCACTGCACTTAGACACCAGTCTAGTAGATGATTCCTTGGTTGTTTCAAACCCAATTGGGGGCTCCACTTATTTGTCCATGATATGTTTGGGTTTGAAGATTTCTATACTTAGCGTTGAGTTTAGATGTGATGCTTTTGTTTTGGGCTTCACGGACTATGGGTTGATTTTGGGCATGGACTGGTTATCCAGTAATGGTGCCGTTCTTGATTGTGAAAGGAGAGTTGTTAGGCTCATGACCCGCTTGGGTAACACTCTCGAGATCTCTTGTAATCCCATGAATTCTGTTATGCTAAGTTATCTTGAATCGCTTGACGCTTCGGTCAAGAGTTTGCGATCTGTTAGAGTGGTCCGGGAATACTCGGATGTGTTTGAGGAGGTGAAGGGCTTACCTCCGAAGCGGGAGATAGACTTCCGAGTATATCTGGTGGACAATGCTAAGCCAGTATCTTTGCCAGTGCGCCACATGGCTCCTCGTGAGAGGAGGGAACTCCATAAGCAAGTAGGGGAGTTGCTTGAGAAGGGGTTCATAAGACGAAGTATATCGGAGTGGGGTGCTCCAGTGGTTTTTGCCACGAAGGAGGATGGGTCCCTCAGACTTTGTGTAGACTATAGAGAACTCAACAAGCTTACAAAGAAGAATAGACACCCATTGCCGACGATTGATGATCTCTTTGATCAGTTGGTTGGCGCCTCAGTGTTTTCGCAGTTGGACTTAGCCACGGGGTTTCATCAGTTGAGAGTGGCTAAAGATAGTATAGAGAAGACTGCCTTTAGGACTCCGGATGGTTTCTATGAGTGGCTGGTGATGCCCTTTGGTTTGACGAACGCCCCTGCATACTTTGTTGATTTGATGAGTAGGGTGTTCAGGGAGTACCTTAATAAGTTTGTGGTGGTTTTTGTGGATGACATCTTGGTCTTTTCTAAGAGTGAAGAAGAGCATGCCCTACATCTTAGGGAAGTGTTGGAGACTCTTCGAGCGCATAGCATTAAGGCGAAATTCTCTAAATGTCACTTTTGGAGGAAGGAAGTGCGGTTCTTAGGGCACGTGGTCTCTAAGGAAGGGATAGCTGTGGATCCCGCTAAGGTAGTATCCATCCAAGATTGGAAGGTTCCGAAGAATGCTACCGAGGTGAGGAGTTTCTTGGGGTTGGCTGGCTACTATAGGAAGTTTATCAAGGACTTCGCGAAGATATCAGCCTCATTAACTCGCTTGACAAAGAAGAATCTAGTCTTCACATGGGACGTAGATTGTGATGATGCGTTCCAACGGTTAAAGAGAGCTTTAACCACAGCTCCAGTCTTAGTGTTGCCAGATGGGAGTAAGCCATTTGTTGTTTATACCGATGCTTGTGGGACAGGACTAGGCGCAGTCTTAATGCAAGAGGGAAGGGTAATAGCCTATGGGGGAAGGCAGTTGAGAGCGCATGAGAAAAATTACCCTACACATGATCTAGAGTTGGCCGCTATTGTTTTTGCGCTTAAGACTTGGCGCCATTATCTTCTTGGCGAGAGGTTCGAATTGTTCACTGACCACAAATCATTGAAGTACTTGTTTTCTCAAAAGGATTTGAACTTAAGGCAACAAAGGTGGATGGAGTTCTTAACATCCTATGATTTTGAGATAGCATATACCCCTGGCAAGGGTAATGTGGTGGCAGACGCCTTAAGCAGAAAAAGGTTGTCTTTGAGTCCATCGTTCGTTGAATGACGAAGCTTGGAATTTATCTCGATGTTTGATTTCAGACCTTCCGTTGACTTTATACCCGGTTTGCTAGCATCCTTAGAGGTCAGACCTACTCTTTTGGGACGGGTTGGTGAGGCACAGCGGGACGACCCACAGTAGGTTGAGTTAGTAGAGAAGCTCATAAGGGGGGAGTCGTCCAGCCATTTGAGTAGGTACACCCTAGATGATAAGGGGTGGTTGCGTAGAGACGGTAGACTTTGTGTACCGCAAGATGAGGGTTTGAGGAAGGCTATACTTGATGATGCACATTGTTCTAGGATGACCATTCATCCCGGTGGGGACAAGATGTACCAAGACATGAAGCGAGTTTTCTTTTGGGCCGGTATGAAGAAGGATGTGGCCGAGTATATTGCTAGATGTTTGGTGTGCCAACAAGTGAAAGCGGAGCAAAAGAAACCCGGTGGGTTGCTTCACCCATTGGAGGTTCCGCAATGGAAGTGGGATAGCGTCTCGATGGATTTTATCGATGGATTACCGAGATCGAGGAAGGGTAATACGGGAATTTGGGTTGTGGTAGACAGACTTACTAAGAGCGCCCATTTTATACCCGTGAAGAGTAAGAGGACTGCTCCATGGCTAGCGTCAGTTTACCTTTGAGAGATAGTTCGGTTGCATGGTGTACCTTCTAGCATAGTGAGCGATCGAGATCCTATCTTCACTAGCGAGTTTTGGGAGAGTTTGCAAGAGGCAGTAGGGACCCAGTTGTGTTTGAGCACCGCATATCATCCTCAGACGGACGGCCAGACCGAGAGGGTGAATCGTGTTCTAGAAGACCTTTTGAGGCTATGTATCTTAGATTTTGGAGGTACATGGGAAGAGCATCTTCCATTGGTGGAGTTTGCGTATAATAACACCTTTCAGTCTAGTATTGGCATGGCTCCTTTCGAAGCTCTTTACGGAAGGCCTTGTCGGTCACCTACATGTTGGTGGGAATCTACGGATAAGATCTTGCTTGGGCCCGATATGATTAGAGAGACTTCAGAAAAGATTGATTTGATTCGAAGAAGGATGAAAGCAGCGCAAGATAGGCATAAATCTTATGCGGATAAGAGGAGGACGGATCTTGAGTTTTATGTTGGGGACATGGTCTTTGTCAAAGTATCTCCATTACGGAATGTTGTTCGCTTTGGGTCCGTTGGAAAATTAGCACCAAGGTTTGTAGGACTGTTTCCTATTAAGGAAAGGATTGGATAGATGGCATATAGAGTGGATTTGCCCGAGAGACTTAGTGGTGTACATGACGTATTCCATGTGTCACATTTGAGGAAGTGCCTACATGAGACCGCAGAGGTGGTAGAACCGAGCTTGCTTATAGAAGTGGAGGTAGAGCGTGATGCGACGATTCGACGAGCTCCTACTCGCATCCTTAGGTCATAGATTAGGAAGTTAAGAAACAGAGAGGTTCAACTAGTCAAAGTGCAATGGGGAGATGATGAGAGCAACACTACTTGGGAGACAGAAGCGAAGATGCGTTCACTGTACCCATTCCTTTTTGAGGGTATGTCTTTTAATTTCTCCTTTATCGTTTGTCTAGTTCTTATCTTATCTTTAGTATGTCCTCTCATTAGTACCTTTGACCTTTAGATAGGGTGAACCTATGGTTGAAACATGTGTTTGAGACATGTTATGATTGATGGATGCGTGTGGATGCAAGTGTTTGCTAGTGGTTGCTCGTGGATGCATATACACACACTTTAGACACTAGATCGGCTCAGTCACTTCATATTGCATATTGCATATAATTGTGTGTAGGTAGCTATATTAATGGATGTATAATGGTTGTGTTATCATATGGATGATGCATTTTGGTGTATGGTTGTGCACACATGTAGAAATAGTATGTGTCGATAGGGTTCTTTCGCATACATACTGGATGCATGGCACTATCATGGTTTGCATTAAGGAGGTCAACTGAATCAGTAGACCGCCTGATTTTGCATTAGACATGGAACATATACACACATTTTTTGCATATGTTAATACAGAAATAGAAACTTTAAGGACAATGGATGCCAGTGTTTGATGTTTAGTAGATGGTTTTTTGGATGGTAGGATACGTTCTTCTGGACTTAGAGATTTCGGGGACGAAATCCTTTAGGTAGGGGAGAATGTAACACCCCGAATTTCAGTTAATATTAACATTCACAAATTAAAGAATAACTAATCCCAGATGTGGGAATTAGGGGAAATGGGTTGCGCCATTGCGTTCGTCTCGGAAAAATACGCGAAATAGAGTCCGAATTTTCGAAAATCGGAGTCCGTATGAAGAAGATATGGACGAACGAAGTTAGACAGAAAAACCGAAAACAAGCCAGAATGCACTGGCGCACTTGTGAAGTGTGCCAGCACAAAAATACACTTGCGCACTTGGGAAGTGCGCCCATGTCGAGCCAGAAACCTGCACAGCTTTCTGGTTTGATCCTGGCTGGCCTGGTGCACCTGTTTTGGTTCTCTGGTCTGTTCTGCTGACCTGTGACGATTTTTGATGGTTTAGATCTAAACTAGGGTTAATCTAAGGGCCTAAACTACATCCTAAATCTATAAATACACCCTAAGACTACCCTTATACATACTAAAAATAGATACAACGTCGTCATGCCGTCAAAATGCAATTAGAAGGAGCCTCCATCACATTTTAGAAGAAGATAGCTTCTCAAATCAACTTCTAATCAACTCTAGCAACTTAATCTTCTTCATAGGAGTGCTAATCAACAAGTTGTGAGTTTATATGCCTTTAGCAAGCAATTGCTAAACTAATTATGATAGGATGTAATGAGGTTATGATTATGAATGTGGATCAATGCAAGTTATGTTATCATATGCTATGTGCTCATGATGTTAGTTATGCAATTTTTATGCTATATATCCATGATGCTAGTTATGCAAGTTTTATGTTATATGTTCATGATGCTAGTTATGCAAATCACTATGATAAACATTGATCCATTATGACACCATGTTATGCAAGCTTGGTGTTTGATTATATGCAAGTTCATATATGACATGTTATGCAAGTTTGGTGTTTGATTATATGCAAGTAACATGTGCAAGTTTACACCTTTGTATGATATGCATACATATGCAAGTTTACCCCTTTGTATGTCATGCATACATATGCATGTTTACCCCTTTTCATGATATGAGTAACATATGCAAGTTCATCCCTTTTTAGACCTATGACATGTATGCAAGTTTATCCCTTTATGATAGGTCTATGACATGAACATCTATGCAAGTTACCCTCTTTATGACATATGTGATTCATGCAAGTTTGGGTTGATTGGTTTGATGCTATGGTCATATATGCAAGTTGACACCTTTAAAACCCATGTTGATGCTAATGTTATGCTAAGTTGAACCCATTGTATTTGTGATGAATCTTCCCTTTTAAATATGTCATGTTAGCGTATTACGTGGGGAACGATGGGGTTAATATTCATGTTAACAAAATTGTGGTGAAATTGGTATGATGTTGCATACCATAAGTGGATGGACATAATTGAGTCAATTATGTACATCATTAAATTGGAATTAATTAGGGAAAATTAATTCAAAATATGGGGGTGATTAATTAGGTGTAATTAATCGATTAAGACACGAGGTTGGACCCTTTTGTAGCATAAGACTGCCCGGACCCGACCGGCAAATCCAGCGGCTACAAATGATTGGCCCAATGTGAGAGGTCTTAGGCATAAACTAAATACGTGAAAAATGTAAAGACATGAGGTTAGACTCTGTTATGGCATAAGGCTGCCCGGACCCGACCGGCAAATCCAGCTGCCATAAAAGACAGTCTAATGTGAGAGGTCTTTACAAAGGTTACGTTCTTAATCAATTAGGAAAAACTTAACCAGATAAGCATGTAGTGGGGCATGAGGGGTTAAGTGGGTGCCTTGGGTGGCATGTGGAAATCTAGTGGTTGCCTTGGGTGGCAATAGAAAATACGATTAGAATACTTAACCAAAGTGGAAACATGTAATTAAACATGATTAAAGGGTTAAGTGGGATGCACTAGAAAAGGAGCAAGCTTAGGTGGGCAGCTTGTGGGGGCCCATTTCAACCAGTAACCCATATGTATCTTTGTGGGCTCGACCCATGTCGAGGACGGGACACGCGTACTGGGCTTGACTATAAGAGGCCAAAACGGGTTAGCGGTGGCAACGCAAGTCCAACGGGTTTCATATGCGTGTGTGGACCCGGGCTGGTAGGTAAGACGTTGTTGCATCATGTAGGTGTAAGCCGTGCACCATTGGTTGTATCGGGTTGCCACTTTGGGGAGTGATACACCCCACTGTGGGGCCAGCACGGGTATCTACGTTAAGGAGCCGATCGCTTGGGGAGTAGTGGGTACACCTAGTGGAGATAGGGGCAGACGGCACCTATGTGGTCAGCTAGGGGTACACGAAACTACTAGTTAAATCTTCTAAGTCCTTGGGTGGGATCAACCTTTAAGTTAGGAATGACTGGTGTGGTGCAGTTTAGTAATTATCCTTGGGTGGGTAGATGCGTCTTTACCGTTATCTTGGTTCTTCCTATGTCTAGTTGGCGGCTTAGTGTAGTCATTTATCCCCAGTCGTTACAATACCAAGTTTATATCATACCCTAATTACTTTAATGATTGTATTGTTAAAGTTATAGGACTCGCTCAGACTTATGTCTGACCCGTTGTTTTTATCTTTTTTCCCCCCTTAGGTCCTCAGGTTGGGCCTAGCACTAGTGGGCTTTGATCAGATTGCTTTATCTATCTTTTGGAGCTTGGACCGTTGATGTAAAGCTCAGATTATCTTTTCTATTATGGCTATTAGTATGTAGTGGGATTATGTACTTATGTTTTTATCGAGATGGATATTTTGTACTTGACTCTTGTTGGTTTTTGGTATGTAACCAAACATGTTTACCTTTTGTTGCAATGAAATGATGTTTTAAATTTCAAGTATTACTTATTTCTGTCTTGTTTTAATTTTTCTGTTCTATATTCACTTAAAATACTCCACCGAAGTTAAGGCATTCCCTTATGAGTGACCTTAGCGGGTGTGGGGTGTTACAAATATAATCAATAACCAGTAGTTCACGATTCAGTTGATCCCCACAAAGCATAATCCATTCTTAGTGGTTCTCGATTTGGCTGGACTGCCAAGCATAATTCATACTTGACAACCCATTTCTTGGGTTCCAATTAAGCATAATCCATACTTTATGTCCCATTGATTCTCGTTCTACCAAGGATAATATATACTCAGTAGTCTATAACCATGCATAATCCATACTCGACGCGTCCCTAGCCTCCATGATGTCTTGCCATGTGTAATCCATACACGATGTCATAGTAAATAGCCGAGCATTATCCATACTCTACGCGTCCCTTGCCTTTTCGGGATCTTGCCATGCATAACCCATGCATGATGTCATAGTTAAATAGTTATACTTGATGAGCATAATCCATACTCACTAAGTTATTAGAGTAAAAATCGAGCATGACACCTAATGAGCATAATCCATACCCATTAGGTGGTTTGTTGGATATTCGATGAGTGTAATCCATATTCACCGCTATGCAGTTAAAGCACCACTAAAGCTCCGTAATATCCCCACTATAGCGCTCTTCAACCACTAAGCTATTTCAATTTAGCGCTGATGAACTGTAGATCCGCTTCTATCCCCGCTATTTTCCGCTGCATCCGCTAATCAAGACTTTTTAGCGTCCCTTTAGTAATATTAATATATAGAGCTTGATTTGACTAGTTCTCTTCTTTAAAAAAAATTAAAGTTAGCGTGAAGGGATAAATTTAGGGCATAAGTTCCTACTATATGGTAACAATTAATTACACTCATCAAATCTAGCACGCATAACTGTGATATTTCGTGATTTTATTATATAAGATTAATTAATATTAGTTTCTTCAATACATATAATGTAAGAAAGATGATTGATTATTTTTTAAATATTTGGTTTTACATCTAATGAACCTTTTTGCGCCTCCGCTATATCCCCGCTATACCTTTTTGCACCTCCGTCGCTATAGAACCGCTAAGCGCTTTAACTGCACAGACTCACCAAATGGTTCATTCTACACCTGATGAGCATAATCCATACTCACCGAATGGTTCACTAAAGCTCATTGATTTCATATTTCACACATGATGAGCATAATTTGTATACTCCAAGCAATCTTGTTAAAGTAGAAACACACAAAAATTATATTTGACAAGCATAATCCGTACAAGCCAAAAAACTTTATTAGACTAGAAAAAATTTATTGCAAAACTAGTAGTTTTTTCACCATTCAAAACTTTCTTAGGGTTTCCTCCGTTTCTCCGTACGAGTAGACGACTTAGCCTATTTATTACAATTTGATTACTAAAATGAACTAAAACAAATAAAGCAAAATATGGTGACTTTGTCATCTAAGAGCATGCCTTGGAAACTCTCCGGTTTCCATTCATTGGTAGGAGATAGCCACTGGTATCATTCCATTCCCTCTTGTTAGTTGATGACAAGGCCACGACGAATACTCGACTCTTCTATATCCTTGGTAGATGGCATTTGTTCATGTTGTGTTATCGCGACTGCTCTATTCTGGACATACTATTGTAATTGTCCACTCCTTACTTGATCCTCGATGGCATCCTGTGAATGCCAGGATTCATTTGTTTCATGTCTGGGCCTCTCATGGAACAAACAAAATTTTCCAAAAGCCATGTCTCTTTTAATGGGCTCTCATCCATTATGCCTTTTCACCAAAAGGAGATCTTTATTATATAGGAATCTCTTCTTCGTACTCGCATTCAGCTGCGTATATGAGTCTTATCCCCATCCCTTTCTCATTTGATTCATGGAGGATGGATTGCCTTCACCCTTCCTCTTTCCTTTTATTTTCCCAGAATTGGATGGTTATTCATCATCGACATTATTCACTTAATTAGTTTTGGCATCTTTCTCCCTTAGGAATCTCTCTGCTTCGAGGTAGAAATCCTCTGGTCCCATGGGGGTCTCTTTAAAAAGAGAACTTGAACATTGACCGCCTAAGATGCTTAATACTGCAGCTATCAACACAATGGATGGATCTAGGCGATCCACAAAAGCCATTAACATAAATTCCCCCTTCCTCTGCTTAATCATAGCGAGCGTCATCACATTCTTTGGTCTAGAGATATGGACCTTGAATTGTTCAATAAAGTTTTCCATCAGGTTTCTCCAGCTCCTCATATAGTTCGATTCCTACTGCTTGAACCACATGGTATCCAAGTCAGAGAGATATAGGAGAAGCACTTTGTTAAGACATCGTCAGATGCCCTAAGTACTTCCATGTGTCTGATCTCCCATCTAATGCAATACATCAGATACATGGAAGTACTTAGGGCATCTGATGATGTTTTAACAAAGTGCTTCTCCTATATCTCTCTGACTTGGATACCATGTGGTTCAAGCAGTAGGAATCAAATTATATGAGGAGCTGGAGAAACCGGATGGAAAACTTTATTAAACAATTCAAGGTCCATATCTGTAGACCAAAGAATGTGATGACGCTCACTATGATTAAGCAGAGGAAAGGAGAATTTATGTGCAAATTCATAGAGTGTTTCAATGATGTGAACATTGACCACCTAAGATGCTTAATACTATAGCTATCAACACAATGAATGAATCTAGGCGATCCATAGAAGCCATTACATCATTGAAACACTCTATGAATTTGCACATAAATTCTCCCTTCCTCTGCTTAATCATAGTGAGCGTCATCACATTCTTTGGTCTACAGATATGGACCTTGAATTGTTCAATAAAGTTTTCCATCAGGTTTGTCCAGCTCCTCATATAATTTGATTACTACTGCTTGAACCACATGGTATCCAAGTCAGAGAGATATAGGAGAAGCTCTTTGTTATGACATCATCAGATGCCCTAAGTACTTCCATGTGTCTGATATATGGCATTAGATGGGAGGTAAGATACATCCTACCATCATAAGCTTATAGCACCTACAACATGAAACTAGTGGATTTCGCGAGTTATGAATATTCTGAGAAAATGAACTTTGGTTCCAGTCCAATTTGTAGCTAGGTAGTCCACCTCTTGAGCTCCTCTAGATCATCTCCATGACTTGATTGATGCCACTTAACAGTTGATGCCAATCTCTCGTCTCAACGTCCACTATTGGAACATTTTGAGTGTTAAGTTTGAGATTCAAGTCTGTGCGCACCCCAGTTTTCAATAAAGCCCTGGATTCAGGCCCAGAGGAAGATTAAATAGAGCGTGTGCAGTGGTTCCGAGGGGGTTTCCCCTACTATCGGTCCGGTACCGATCCTTTGATCAGTACGATCTATTCAAGCATAGAGGGAGTTGCCATCAGTTTTGAACTTTGAAGTACAACATTGCTAGGTCCTGCCCCCAGTGCTCTAGTTCTGAACTGGTGGTTGAATTGGTTGTTCAACCTGATTAAGGAGTCTCGCCATCAAATCTTTTGTCTCTTGAGCAAAGCTTCTTGATGTTCAAGGTGAGTTTGCAAAGCATTAATTTTCTCATACATGTCATCCCTCCCTAAGTATAGAAAGGATTTCCACCAAAAGAAGCCTCTTGCCTTCCTCCTTTTGTTGTTGCGCCTTCTGGTCATTTATCATTATTCTTCTTCCTAGCCATATTCTTCTGTGTGTAGAAAGCGAAGTACTTGTATGCCCTTAAATGGAGTGCTAAAATGTTGACTCTTGATTTTGGTCAATCACACACCAATACCCAATCCGTATGTGAATTATATTATATTCATAGTAATCAGTCATAGTCTGGGAAGAAGTTCAAAAAGGTGTAGTAGGGATAAAGCAAGGAAATAGCGAGGATATAGCGAAGGCGAAAAATGGTCAATATATGTGAAACATGTTATTTAAATGTAAATTAATTGTCTTTCTTACATTATATGTGTTGAAGAAACTAACATTAATTAATCTTATATAACAAAATAAAAAACATCACATTTGCACATGTTAGATTTAATGATTATAATAGATTTCTATAACATATTGAACACTTTTGTCTTAAAATTAGCTCTTTACATTAACTTTATTGAATTTTTAAAAAGCAAAAAAGTCATATCAAGCTCGATATACTAATATCACTAAAGAGGGTGCCAAAAAACCTTAATTTAGCGTATTCAATGGGAAATAGCGGGGCTAAAAGAGGATGTACTGTTCATCGACGCTAAATTGAAATAGCATAGCGGCTGAAGATCGTTATGAGCTATAGCGGGGATTTTATGGGGCTTTAACTGCATAGTCACATGTCAATGTAGAGAAGTCACAAGTTGCATAAAATTAAGTGAACATACAAGTTTTATAGTGTTTCGACAAATCGTTTCTACGTTCACTTGTAGCAATCATTTGATTACACTTGATTTTACAAGTACAATGCAATCTGTTCTTAAGAAAGTAGAGGATGATAGTTGTAATTGGTCTCTAGCAGTGTCCTTATTTAATGGAGTTCCAAAGTGGAGAAGAGATCCTTCAAATGGCCTAGAGATGGCTTATTATAGATGCAAAAGATATGTGCTCGTCCTAAGGTATCAGAAGAAAAGGTGGATCTCAAATTGATTTGGTTCCTCGCGGATCAGTAAGACTCCCACTCATGCATCGATATGAATCCCACTAGCAGATCAGTACAACTCCCCAAACTTAGCCAAATTTCCACATACTGAAACTCTTGTACTTCCTCAGTACTTAAATCTTAACTCTTTGGTTATGATTTTTGTCTTGGTTACAAGTATAGTTGATTGTTATACGAAGTAGAGAGAAGAGGTTGAAGTTGCCTTCTTGTTTTAACAGAGTTTGCACGTGGAGAAAATAAGAACCTTTTCTGAGTGCTCATGGAGGTGTATTTGTAGGCCTGAGAAGAGGTTGGACCAGATGGAACTCGAACATGGTGGGCATATAAAGGAAGTTATTCATAAATAATGTACATATAAAGCAGGGAATATAAGATTCCTATATTCTGATTTTAATTTTCAATCTTGAAGAAATTGACAATATTAAAGGAAGTTATTTATAAACTGAAACAACCCGAAAATCTGGGCCAGTTTAAAATTTTTATTTTGGCCATTTCAGCGAATTTTGAATATTTAAAATAGATTATTTTAAATAATATCGACGAAAAATGTTTTGAATATAATTCGACGTATATATTATATACGTCGTCGTTAGAATATAAATATTTATATATAATTATAAATAGAAATGGAAAATGGCGCGGTAGTTCGATAATTCGATTTCAAACTTCAATTGAATGTACCGGGTGCAAAACAATCCGGATTTTAGTGAAACCAAAAACATTAGGATCTATTTGAGAATATCTTTCCAACGAATCCGACAAATCAAAATTTCATAGCAGGAATCAAAAGATATGTCCAGTTGAAAATTCTGAATAGTCGCTATGGAATTCAGGCCCTTGAAAATTGACATTTTGCAAATGATCTCGGATTTCGACGAAACCACTTTTGTTGGATCCGCAGTGTCAAGTTATTGCTAGGTTTCGAATTTCATAATTTTTCGAATCAATATGTGAGCGTGGCAAAGGAAAACGCGTTCGACCAGTTTCAGTTGATTTTAATCGACTGGAAAATGGCCATTTTTCTAACGGTCTCAGAATTCGATGAAACTAGTTTTGTTAGGACCGTATCGTCAATACGAAGCTAGAAAATATTTTTATGGAATTTTTCGAGTTGGTATATGACCCCGGTAAATTAAAAAGTACGTTTAAAGTTCAATATAATGATTTAAATGTAAATTTGACGAAAACTGATCGAAACGATCGAATCAGCCTACGATACATATCCCATTGTGTTCGGAATGGGGGTAGTTGGCTAGGGGCGATAGTCGTTGGGTTTGATTTGATTTCGAAACAATAAACAAGTAAAATTAGAATTAAATATTAATTTATATTTTATATATAAGTCAAACCAAGGTCAAAACCCTAGTCAAATTCTTTCCGTGGTCAAACCTTCTTCAGCCGTTCCCCCAAATAAACGAACGAAATCGTTCTATGCTTCCTTTCCAAAATCCAATTAATCAAAGCAGAAATCGAAGAACTCAGAGCGCTCTTCAGGTTCGACGGAGGTGATGGTGTTTCACCACCTGAAGCGTGCGGAATCGAAGCTCGAACTGCATCTGTTCGGTGCGGGTTTTCACGATGGAGAGGCCACCGAGTTGAACATGGTTGGGGTAGGTGGTGGCCCCCTCGTAGGCGCGCGACGTGGAGGGGTTGGATAGGGTCCAGGCGGTGTTGAGGAGAAGCGGTGGCGGAAGTTGCTGATGGAGTATGGGTTCGATGGTTTTGGCAATTCCGGGAAGAAGGTAATTAGTAGCTTAATTAATTTAGTTTACTTAAAATAGGAAATTTTAATTGATAAATAACATTGTTTTAAAAGTAGAAAAATATACTTTGTTTTAAAAGTAGAAAAATATACTTTGTTTTTAAAGTAGTAAAACATACATTGTTTTTGAAAAATATAAGATTTTGTTTTTGTAAATAACATTGATTTCAAAATGAAATATTTAAAATAAATAACTTTGCAAAATTAAATATGTGATTTTTATATATTGAACTTCAAAATAAAAATGTGATTTTTATATATTGAACTTCGAAATAAAAATGTGATTTTTATATATTGAACTTCGAAATAAAAATGTGATTTTTATATATTGAACTTCGAAATAAAAATTCGATTTTTATATATTGAATAACGAAGTAAAAATTCGATTTTTACATATGTAGTGGCTACAGCAACGAAGATGCGATGACGACGAAGATTTCTATCAAAGAAGAGTCAAGATGTTTGGATAGCTATCAGTGAGAATTTCTCACCTTTCAATTTCCTTTCTATTTATATATATATACTAGGATGCAGACGGTGCTTAGTAGCACCAGACACAATCGTCCACAGACCATGGACTTGTTTGTTTGGTTGCATAGATTAGTTATATGATGTGATTTGAATTTGGTTGTTTGGTGATTTTGATTGATGTGTGAATGGCGTGGGCCTTCACTAGACCGGGGATAAGGCTAGGCCTCGTCCCGTTTCTAGTATCGTGCCGTTATGCCGCCGAAATTTTCTAAAATAAGTTAGAAAAATAAAAATATCATTTTATTTAAAGAATGAACTGAATAGAAATTCATATGTTGGAATAAAATGTTTTGTCATTAAAAATATAATTTTTAACGTGAATGTGAATAAATAAATATTCATTTACAAACCAGACGGTTTGTTTATGTACACCTATTTGAAGGACATTGATTGGGTCGATAAATTTTACACATCGCCCAACTGCACAAATAAAATATGCGTTTGATTGTTTGAAACCCCACACGGGTGTTGGGATGAAATTTGAAGTTCACTCATCCTGAGTGATTAAATATGTCGATCGATTGATTGACAGGCTGTTATAAGCGTTAGATATTTATATTTGATGCTTATACAGTGTAGTGCACTTTGGTTGATGGTTGATTATTTTTCAATGCTATTATATGTGTGTAATGTATGAAAATCCATATAATTAACTTTATATGGTGATTGATTGGGCCTCATTCCAATTTGAAAAATAAAGAATTTATAAAATAAAAGTTCATGTGTTGACAGTACTCATCCATTGAGATTGGTCATGTGTTGAACGAAATATTTTAGTAATAAAATTTACATCTTTATCGATATAAAATAAAAGTTCATGTGTTGACAGTACTCATCCATTGAGATTGGTCATGTGTTGAACGAAATATTTTAGTAATAAAATTTACATCTTTATCAATATAAAATAAAAGTTCATGTGTTGACAGTACTCATCCATTGAGATTGGTCATGTGTTGAACGAAATATTTTAGTAATAAAATTTACATCTTTATCAATATAAAATAAAGGTTCATGTGTTGACAGTACTCATCCGTTGAGATTGGTCATGTGTTGAACGAAATATTTTGATAATAACAACTATTTTGAAAAAGTAATATTTGAAATAGAATATTTAAAAATAGAAATATATGAAGCCGTGTTGATTTGATTTACGCCATTTTGACGTGAACGATTTCGAAATGAATTGAATATAAAACGATTTCGAAATGAATTGAATTGAAAACGATTTCGAAATGAATTGAATTGAAAACGATTTCGAAATGAATTGAATTGAAAACGATTTCAAAATAAATTGAATTGAAAACGATTTCGAAATGAATTGAATTGAAAACGATTTCGAAATGAATTGAATTGAAAACGATTTCGAAATGAATTGAATTGAAAACGATTTCGAAATGAATTGAATTGAAAACGATTTCGAAATGAATTGAATTGAAAACGATTTCGAAATGAATTGAATTGAAAACGATTTCGAAATGAATTGAATTGAAAACGATTTCGAAATGAATTGAATTGAAAACGATTTCGAAATGAATTGAATTGAAAACGATTTCGAAATGAATTGAATTGAAAACGATTTCGAAATGAATTGAATTGAAAACGATTTCGAAATGAATTGAATTGAAAACGAATTCAAATTGAATTGAATTGAAAGCGAATTGAAATGAATTCAAATTGAATTGAAATTTGAATTGAATAGAAATGAATTTTAAAACGAATTTATAAAGAAGAATTCAATTTTGATTTGAATTGAAATGGAAGTTGAAATTTCTTTTGAAACGAATTTTAAAACTATTTATATAATTCGTTTTAAATAGAAATCGACGAAATATATTTTATATATATTATATATATAATATAATGGCCTGAATAGAACGCGTCGCGCCGCGGCAGTTCGTGAATTTCGACCATTTATTTCAAACGGACATTACGGGAGATCCGACCGTCGGATTCTCCTAAAACCGTAACCGTTGGGTTCGTATCGAAAAGAGCTTTCTAACGAATACTATAAATTCAAAATCTAACGGATGGATTTGGAGATACGTCCAAATCAAATTTGAAAAAGGTCGCTATAAGTGCAGTTCGATGGCCATTGTTGAAAATCGACTGTACAGGCCTTGATAAAATTATTAAAAATAGTAATAATTTGTGTAAAATCATAAGAAATGATTTAGAAAGAATTGGGATGAAAAACTCTATATTTGAAAAGATAAAAATAGTTTTTTATCTAAATGAACTAGTTTTGAACTAGAATTATAATTCTATTTATTTTTAAATAAATAAATTGAATATGAAAAGGGTTTTAAAAATAACCAACATTTCCAATGATTACATCAGAGTGGATTTGAATCGAAATTGTCTTCGGAATATTTCGATGTTGGAGTTCGTGATTATACAGATGTTGTTATGGAAATTTGAAAGATATATATATATATATATCGTTATTTCCAATACGACATTTATTAGTCGTAGAATTTGATATTGAATATAAGCCGATATATTTTCTATTCAGAGCCTTATATTGAATATCAAATGTGATTTGGGTTTGTCGTGAATGGTGTCTTCACTAACACTGTTCTTGAACCCAGTTGAGAAAAGATTAAATCTTTTTATTTAGATTTAATGAAGTGTACCAATTAAATAATATTTAATTGGAATTGAATTGATATTGATCTTTGGGTTTATCGTGGACAGTGTTTTAAATAACACTCGTTCTTTAACCCGATAATTAATGGAATGTGAACTTGGGTTTATCATGAACCGTGTTTTAAATGACACGGATTCTTTAACCCAGTTAACAATTAAAACTAAGCGGAGTTTTAATGAATCTTTAATTAGATTGAAATAATCGAGAATGGAGTATCACCAGTTTTGCTCCAGGCGATAGTTAAATCTTCAATTAGATTTGAACGTGAAATGGTAATTGAATTTACCGATAACACCGTGGTGTTAGATATGAAGTATTACCAGTTTTACTTCATGGGATGAATAGGTTGGGATTGGGGAATTAAAACCAATGATTACTACGGTAAGGTTCGCTAATTCCGACTAGTTGAATCGAAATTCAAAGGAAGATTAGAGAATAAATTCAAGAAATTATCTTGGATAAAATTAATGGGAACCTTTCCCTATGAATGTGAAAATCAGAAACTAACTGTCGGTTAGCTAAGCAGAATGGTTTTCTGGATATTGATCTGATGTTGGTTTCGGCCTTCGGGGTTAATATTTGGGGAATTATTCTCTTGATTAATTTACGGTTAGTGACTAATGAATTGGAATGAGGCGTATGTTGTGTTTTGTGTAACACTTTTATAATATATACGCGAGTTATTCGGAAAGACCGGGTTTATCCCATTCTGAATAACTGATACGACGATAAGTCGAAGATGAAGACGATGGTCGAAGACCGGAGGTCTTCACGTCGTTTGGGTAATTACTGATGATCTTGATTGGGCTGTACACCCAAGAAGATGGAAACAGTTAGTGATCGTCCAGACGTGCTTGGAGATCGATGGATATGCAGGGTACTAGGTGCCTCCGGTTTCGTTCAGACCCAGAACGGACTTGTAAATGGACTATGTGTCTGACATTGGATTTTAGTCCGTGTGATTGATCTCTATTAAATATATATCTGTTTGGCGGCGGAGAATTTATTCTCTTGCTTAACGCCCTTCTCTGAGACGTACGAGCTCAGGGGTTATATAATGATGGATATCAAACGCATGGAGTGAATTGCCTATGTGGCATGCCTAAGTGGCAATTGATCGAGGCTTCTGTTGAAAAGCAAAGTCTTGTGGTGATGATCGAAGCACGGCCTTTGTGGCGTAGCTTTGTGTAACGTTTACTTCGCGAGCTTCACACCCGGTATGAACCAAAAACGGGAGAGGACCTCAGGGAGGACATGCGTTTCTTTCTAGCTAGAAGTGGCGTCAGTGGTTTTACACGCCCTGACGAGTTTGACTTATGTGGTTGTTGCTGTTGCGAGGCGCCTCGGATTGATCGGTCGTTCTCGAACCGATGAGTCATTTAGTTGGCTCATTTACGCCCCAAAGGGCGGAGGAACGTATTGTTCAGGCACTATAATCCACATCGGTGGACCGGCCCTGTCGCTTTAAGGGGCAGTTGCGGCTGTTCCGGAGACATGGGCTAGATTGTCTCGAAGACGGTGAGGACGATCCCTGGCCTCGGTTCATAGACGGAAATCTAATTTCCAAATACGTGACACTTGCGGTTTTATTTGTAGAGCCTAGTATGGCGACATAGTGGGATGGGGCGCTCATGCCGCCTATGATTGATACTTATGATTTGAAGTTGTTTTATACACTATGCACTTATAATAGTATCAAACGATTTGTTTTAACCGTATCAAGCATTCTTTGGCTGTTATAAGGGAAAACCCTATCCTCGGCTGCGTTGCATTGTGTGATGGGACCTGGGTCTTATAACAGCTTCATTTTTCTTTATTTAGCATTGCGCTGTTTGTTTTATGCACTGGTATTCTTGGGAGGAAACCCGTTCCGTGTTATACGGCGTGGTCCCTTGATTTACCTAATGATTTAAAATAAAGATTAATAACTGTTTTAGTTCTCACACCAGTCCCATGACTGACCTGGAGTTTATTGTTTTAACCTAAACTCTGGGTGCCCCTATTTTGACACGGGCAGCTAGTAGTTTTGGTTTTGCAGATTTATATTCACAGGATCCTGGTTTACAGCTGGAACGATATCCGGAAAGCTTTGTATCCGTATATCTCTTCTAGTTGTGTATTGTATTATTCTCCGCTGCTATGTATTTAAATGTAATTTAAATCTCTGATATTTCTGTGTTTTATACATTTATACTCTGTATATTCTTGTAATCTGATGCATTGCTGTAATATACAATGAAATGTTCTTTCGTCTGCGTTCTGTTGTGGCTTGTTCTCGAACTATCCGGCACTTTCCTTTATGGGGAAGTTACGGGTTTTCACAGTTGGTATCAGAGCTTTGGTTTACAAAGCTCGGAGAACAAGGCACATTAGAACCATACGAAAGAATTCATCAGATATTGGATTAGTAATATCCAATGGGAATGACTCGTTAGAGATGGGATCAGTAGTATCCTAGAACGAGTGTGAAGAGTATATTTCTGAAAATGAAAACAAAACTTGTTTTGAAATATAAATCAATTATTCGTATTTGGTTATTTATTTATATTGATGTGGACAATCCAGTATATATAGATTTTGCGTATACGTCTGATCCGCGTGTATTCAAAGTTTTAATATATTGGATAGATATAGCATCACACTCTAGTCGCCCGAAGATGATATTGATGATAGCGATCGCATCATCAACATTTATGTTCGAGTTTCGAAGGTGTGATTTTCTATATATTTCCATTAGACTGTTGTGAGAACCAAAACTAATATAGCTAGGGCCTATTGTTGTGATTTGGCATCAAAAACATGATTTTTGTATATGTATCAAAATTATGAATTTGAAACTCTAATTCACTAATTGATTGATGTTTGTGTTGTTTGTTTATTTGTTAGCTAATTTTTAGCCATTTAGCCTAATTGAAGCAAATATTGAATTATATTGAAAATTGGTCGCATTTGCTTGCATATACATATACTTATATTGAACAGGTCATAGCAAGGAGGCTAGAGCCGAAGAATAAAATTTGTTTGCCCGACAAATAGGTACATGTTTACTACATAATTTACTGTTTTGTTTGGGTGATGATGATTTTATGAGCCTATTGGCTAGCCGCTTGGCTTTTTCTTTTTCTTTTTGAGATCTGAAGGACCGGGGAAGCTATTTGAAATTCCCCGATGCTCCCGGTGCAGGGGAGGTTATGGCGAAATTTTTCGAAAATTTAGGGTGTTAGCCAAATTTTTGAAATTTTGAAAATTCTCAAAAACTGAAAAGTTGGAGAATGGAAGCCAGATCGAACATGGAGCTAATTGATCAAACCACTTTCGACTTTGTTCCTTTTCGGGGACGAAAAGTTTTAAGTGGGGGAGATTGTAACAACCCGAAAATCTGGGCCAGTTTAAAATTTTTATTTTGGCCATTTCAGCGAATTTTGAATATTTAAAATAGATTATTTTAAATAATATCGACGAAAAATGTTTTGAATATAATTCGACGTATATATTATATACGTCATCGTTAGAATATAAATATTTATATATAATTATAAATAGAAATGGAAAATGGCGCGGTAGTTCGATAATTCAATTTCAAACTTCAATTGAATGTACCGGGTGCAAAACAATCCGGATTTTAGTGAAACCAAAAACATTAGGATCTATTTGAGAATATCTTTCCAACGAATCCGACAAATCAAAATTTCATAGCGGGAATCAAAAGATATGTCCAGTTGAAAATTCTGAATAGTCGCTATGGAATTCAGGCCCTTGAAAATGGACATTTTGCAAATGATCTCGGATTTCGAAGAAACCACTTTTGTTGGATCCGCAGTGTCAAGTTATTGCTAGGTTTCAAATTTCATAATTTTTCGAATCAATATGTGAGCGTGGCAAAGGAAAACGCGTTTGACCAGTTTCAGTTGATTTTAATCGACTGGAAAATGGCCATTTTTCTAACGGTCTTAGAATTCAACGAAACTAGTTTTGTTAGGACCGTATCGTCAATACGAAGCTAGAAAATATTTTTATGGAATTTTTCGAGTTGGTATATGACCCCGGTAAATTAAAAAGTACGTTTACAGTTCAATATAATGATTTAAATGTAAATTTGACGAAAACTGATCGAAACGATCGAATCAGCCTACGATACATATCCCATTGTGTTCGGAATGGGGTAAGTTGGCTAGGGGCGATAGTCGTTGGGTTTGATTTGATTTCGAAACAATAAACAAGTAAAATTAGAATTAAATATTAATTTATATTTTTTATATAAGTCAAACCAAGGTCAAAACCCTAGTCAAATTCTTTCCGTGGTCAAACCTTCTTCAGCCGTTCCCCCAAATAAACGAACGAAATCGTTCTATGCTTCCTTTCCAAAATCCAATTAATCAAATCAGAAATCGAAGAACTCAGAGCGCTCTTCAGGTTCGGCGGAGGTGATGGTGTTTCACCACCTGAAGCGTGCGGAATCGAAGCTCGAACTGCATCTGTTCGGTGCGGGTTTTCACGATGGAGAGGCCACCGAGTTGAACATGGTTGGGGTAGGTGGTGGCCCCCTCGTAGGCGCGCGACGTGGAGGGGTTGGATAGGGTCCAGGCAGTGTTGAGGAGAAGCGGTGGCGGAAGTTGCTGATGGAGTATGGGTTCGATGGTTTTGGCAATTCCGGGAAGAAGGTAATTAGTAGCTTAATTAATTTAGTTTACTTAAAATAGGAAATTTTAATTGATAAATAACATTGTTTTAAAAGTAGAAAAATATACTTTGTTTTAAAAGTAGAAAAATATACTTTGTTTTTAAAGTAGTAAAACATACATTGTTTTTGAAAAATATAAGATTTTGTTTTTGTAAATAACATTGATTTCAAAATGAAATATTTAAAATAAATAACTTTGCATAATTAAATATGTGATTTTTATATATTGAACTTCGAAATAAAAATGTGATTTTTATATATTGAACTTCGAAATAAAAATGTGATTTTTATATATTGAACTTCGAAATAAAAATTCGATTTTTATATATTGAATAACGAAGTAAAAATTCGATTTTTACATATGTAGTGGCTACAGCAACGAAGATGCGATGACGACGAAGATTTCTATCAAAGAAGAGTCAAGATGTTTGGATAGCTATCAGTGAGAATTTCTCACCTTTCAATTTCCTTTCTATTTATGTATATATACTAGGATGCAGACGGTGCTTAGTAGCACCCGACACAATCGTCCACAGACCATGGACTTGTTTGTTTGGTTGCATAGATTAGTTATATGATGTGATTTGAATTTGGTTGTTTGGTGATTTTGATTGATGTGTGAATGGCGTGGGCCTTCACTAGACCGGGGATAAGGCTAGGCCTCGTCCCGTTTCTAGTATCGTGCCGTTATGCCGCCGAAATTTTCTAAAATAAGTTAGAAAAAAAAAATATCATTTTATTTAAAGAATGAACTGAATAGAAATTCATATGTTGGAATAAAATGTTTTGTCGTTAAAAATATAATTTTTAACGTGAATGTGAATAAATAAATATTCATTTACAAACCAGACGGTTTGTTTATGTACACCTATTTGAAGGACATTGATTGGGTCGATAAATTTTACACATCGCCCAACTGCACAAATAAAATATGCGTTTGATTGTTTGAAACCCCACACGGGTGTTGGGATGAAATTTGAAGTTCACTCATCCTGATTGATTAAATATGTCGATCGATTGATTGACAGGCTGTTATAAGCGTTAGATATCTATATTTGATGCTTATACAGTGTAGTGCACTTTGGTTGATGGTTGATTATTTTTCAATGCTATTATATGGGTGTAATGTATGAAAATCCATATAATTAACTTTATTTGGTGATTGATTGGGCCTCATTCCAATTTGAAAAATAAAGAATTTATAAAATAAAAGTTCATGTGTTGACAGTATTCATCCATTGAGATTGGTCATGTGTTGAACGAAATATTTTAGTAATAAAATTTACATCTTTATTGATATAAAATAAAAGTTCATGTGTTGACAGTACTCATCCATTGAGATTGGTCATGTGTTGAACGAAATATTTTAGTAATAAAATTTACATCTTTATCAATATAAAATAAAAGTTCATGTGTTGACAGTACTCATCCATTGAGATTGGTCATGTGTTGAACGAAATATTTTAGTAATAAAATTTACATCTTTATCAATATAAAATAAAGGTTCATGTGTTGACAGTACTCATCCGTTGAGATTGGTCATGTGTTGAACGAAATATTTTGATAATAACAACTATTTTGAAAAAGAAATATTTGAAATAGAATATTTAAAAATAGAAATATATGAAGCCGTGTTGATTTGATTTACGCCATTTTGACGTGAACGATTTCGAAATGAATTGAATATAAAACGATTTCGAAATGAATTGAATTGAAAACGATTTCGAAATGAATTGAATTGAAAACGATTTCGAAATGAATTGAATTGAAAATGATTTCGAAATGAATTGAATTGAAAACGATTTCGAAATGAATTGAATTGAAAACGATTTCGAAATGAATTGAATTGAAAACGATTTCGAAATGAATTGAATTGAAAACGATTTCGAAATGAATTGAATTGAAAACGATTTCGAAATGAATTGAATTGAAAACGATTTCGAAACGAATTGAATTGAAAACGATTTCAAATTGAATTGAATTGAAAGCGAATTGAAATGAATTCAAATTGAATTGAAATTTGAATTGAATAGAAATGAATTTTAAAACGAATTTATAAAGAAGAATTCAATTTTGATTTGAATTGAAATGGAAGTTGAAATTGCTTTTGAAACGAATTTTAAAACTATTTATATAATTCGTTTTAAATATAAATCGACGAAATATATATTATATATATTATATATATTATATAATGGCCTGAATAGAACGCGCCGCGCCGCGGCAGTTCGTGAATTTCGACCATTTATTTCAAACGGACATTACGGGAGATCCGACCGTCGGATTCTCCTAAAACCGGAACCGTTGGGTTCGTATCGAAAAGATCTTTCGAACGAATACTAGAAATTCAAAATCTAACGGTTGGATTTGGAGATACGTCCAAATCAAATTTGAAAAAGGTCGCTATAAGTGCAGTTCGATGGCCATTGTTGAAAATCGACTGTACAGGCCTTGATAAAATTATTAAAAATAGTTATAATTTGTTTAAAATCATAAGAAATGATTTAGAAAGAATTGGGATGAAAAACTCTATATTTGAAAAGATAAAAATAGTTTTTTATCTAAATGAACTAGTTTTGAGCTAGAATTATAATTCTATTTATTTTTAAATAAATAAATTGAATATGAAAAGGGTTTTAAATATAACCAACATTTCCAATGATTACATCAGAGTGGATTTGAATCGAAATTGTCTTCGGAATATTTCGATGTTGGAGTTCGTGATTATACAGATGTTGTTATGGAAATTTGAAAGATATATATATATATATATATATATATATATATATATATATATCGTTATTTCCAATACGACATTTGTTAGTCGTAGAATTTGATATTGAATATAAGCCGATATATTTTCTATTCAGAGCCTTATATTGAATATCAAATGTGATTTGGGTTTGTCGTGAATGGTGTCTTCACTAACACTGTTCTTGAACCCAGTTGAGAGAAGATTAAATCTTTTTATTTAGATTTAATGAAGTGTACCAATTAAATAATATTTAATTGGAATTGAATTGATATTGATCTTTGGGTTTATCGTGGACAGTGTTTTAAATAACACTCGTTCTTTAACCCGATAATTAATGGAATGTGAACTTGGGTTTATCGTGAACCGTGTTTTAAATGACACGGATTCTTTAACCCAGTTAACAATTAAAACTAAGCGGAGTTTTAATGAATCTTTAATTAGATTGAAATAATCGAGAATGGAGTATCACCAGTTTTGCTCCAGGTGATAGTTAAATCTTCAATTAGATTTGAACGTGAAATGGTAATTGAATTTACCGATAACACCGTGGTGTTAGATATGAAGTATTACCAGTTTTACTTCATGGGATGAATAGGTTGGGATTGGGGAATTAAAACCAATGATTACTACGGTAAGGTTCGCTAATTCCGACTAGTTGAATCGAAATTCAAAGGAAGATTAGAGAATAAATTCAAGAAATTATCTTGGATAAAATTAATGGGAACCTTTCCCTATGAATGTGAAAATCAGAAACTAACTGTCGGTTAGCTAAGCAGAATGGTTTTCTGGATATTGATCTGATGTTGGTTTCGGCCTTCGGGGTTAATATTTGGGGAATTATTCTCTTGATTAATTTACGGTTAGTGACTAATGAATTGGAATGAGGCGTATGTTGTGTTTTGTGTAACACTTTTATAATATATACGCGAGTTATTCGGAAAGACCGGGTTTATCCCATTCTGAATAACTGATACGACGATAAGTCGAAGATGAAGACGATGGTCGAAGACCGGAGGTCTTCACGTCGTTTGGGTAATTACTGATGATCTTGATTGGGCTGTACACCCAAGAAGATGGAAACAGTTAGTGATCGTTCAGACGTGCTTGGAGATCGATGGATATGCGGGGTACTAGGTGCCTCCGGTTTCGTTCAGACCCAGAACGGACTTGTAAATGGACTGTGTGTCTGACATTGGATTTTAGTCCGTGTGATTGATCTCTATTAAATATATATCTGTTTGGCGGCGGAGAATTTATTCTCTTGCTTAACGCCCTTCTCTGAGACGTACGAGCTCAGGGGTTATATACTGATGGATATCAAACGCATGGAGTGAATTGCCTGTGTGGCATGCCTAAGTGGCAATTGATCGAGGCTTCTGTTGAAAAGCAAAGTCTTGTGGTGATGATCGAAGCACGGCCTTTGTGGCGTAGTGTGACGGCAAGGAATTTCGCTCGGTCCGAACCAGTCGCTAAACCGATCCAGGCCGTTCGAAATGCCCTATCGTTTGAGAACAGGACAAAACAGAACGCATACAGAAGAACATTTCATTGTATATTACAACAATGCATCAGATTACAAGAATATACAGAGTAAAAATGAATATTACACAGAAATATCAGAGATTTAAATTACATTTAAATACATAGCAGCGGAAAATAATACAATACACAACTAGAAGAGATATACGGATACAAAGCTTTCCGGATATCGTTCCAGCTGTAAACCAGGATCCTGTGAATATAAATCTGCAAAACCAAAACTACTAGCTGCCCGTGTCAAAATAGGGGCACCCAGAGTTTAGGTTAAAACAATAAACTCCAGGTCAGTCATGGGACTGGTGTGAGAACTAAAACAGTTATTAATCTTTATTTTTAAAGTCAGGTAAATCAAGGGACCACGCCGTATAACACGGAACGGGTTTCCTCCCAAGAATACCAGTGCATAAAACAAACAGCGCAATGCTAAATAAAGAAACATGAAGCTGTTATAAGACCCAGGTCCCATCACACAATGCAACGCAGTCGAGGATAGGGTTTTCCCTTATAACAGCCAAAGAATGCTTGATACGTTTTAAAACAAATCATTTGATACTATAATAAGTGCATAGTGCATAAAACAACTTCAAATCATAAGTATCAATCATAGGCGGCATGAGCGCCCCATCCCACTATGTCACCATATATAGGTTTACAAATAAAACCGCAAAGTCACGTATTTGGAAATTGGATTTCCGTCTATGAACCGAGGCAAAAGATAGTCCTCAACCGATTCGAGACAATCTAGCCCATGTCTCAGGATCAGAACGCATCAACCCTTTAGATCGTCAGGGCCGGTCCACCGATGTGGATTATTATGCCTGAACTATACGTCTCTCCGCCCTTTGGGGCGTAAGTCTGGTCCGTCAGCCGACCAGAATGCATTCGGCCGAAACCGATATAACCGAGGCGCCTCGCAACAACAACAACCACATAAGTCAAACTCGTCAGGGCGTGTAAAACCACTGACGCCACTTCTAGCTAGAAAGAAACGCAAGTCCTCCCTGAGGTCCGTCTCCCGTTTTTGGTTCATACCGGGTGCGAAACACGCGAGGTAAACGTTACACAAAGCTACGCCACAAAGGCCGTGCTTTGATCATCACCACAAGACTTTGCTTTTCAACAGAAGCCTTGATCATTTGCATCTTAGCATGCCACACAGGCAAACCATCCTATGCAACCGATATCAGTCACACAGAATGAAATCCGATGTCAGACACACAGTCCATTTACAAGTCCGTTCTGGGTCTGAACGAAACCGGGAGCACCTAGTACCCCGCATATCCATCGATCTCCAAGTACGTCTGGACGATCACTAACTGTTTCCATCTTCTTGGGTGTACAGCCCAATCAAGATCATCAGTTATCACCCAAACGACGTGAAGACCTCCGGTCTTCGACCATCGTCTTCATCTTCGACTTATCGTCGTATCAGTTATTCAGAATGGGATAAACCCGGTCTTTCCGAATAACTCGCGTATATTTTAAATAAGTGTTACACAAACACAACATACGCCTCATTCCAATTCATTAGTCACTAACCGTAAATTAATCAAGAGAATAATTCCCCAAATATTAACCCCGAAGGCCGAAACCAACATCAGATCAATATCCAGAAAACCATTCTGCTTGGCTAACCGACAGTTAGTTTCTAAATTTCACGTTCAAATCTAATTAAAGATTTAACTATCGCCAGGAGCAAAACTGGTGATACTCCATTCTCGATCTTTTCAATCTAATTAAAGATTCATTAAAACTCCACTTAGTTTTAATCATTATCTGGGTTAAAGAATCAGTGTCATTTAAAACACGATTCACGATAAACCCAAAATCCCATTCCATTAATTATCGGGTTAAAGAACAAGTGTTATTTAAAACACTGTTCACGATAAACCCAAAAATCAATACCAATTCAATTCCAATTAAATATCATTTAATTGGTACACTTCATTAAATCTAAATAAAAAGATTTAATCTTTTCTCAACTGGGTTCAAGAACAGTGTTAGTGAAGACACCATTCACGACAAACCCAAATCACATTCGATTAATTATCGGGTTAAAGAACAAGTGTTATTTAAAACACTGTTCTCGATAAACCCAAAAATCAATACCAATTCAATTCCAATTAAATATCATTTAATTGGTACACTTCATTAAATCTAAATAAAAAGATTTAATCTTTTCTCAACTGGGTTCAAGAACAGTGTTAGTGAAGACACCATTCACGACAAACCCAAATCACATTCGATTAATTATCGGGTTAAAGAACAAGTGTTATTTAAAACACTGTTCACGATAAACCCAAAAATCAATACCAATTCAATTCCAATTAAATATCATTTAATTGGTACACTTCATTAAATCTAAATAAAAAGATTTAATCTTTTCTCAACTGGGTTCAAGAACAGTGTTAGTGAAGACACCATTCACGACAAACCCAAATCACATTCGATTAATTATCGGGTTAAAGAACAAGTGTTATTTAAAACACTGTTCACGATAAACCCAAAAATCAATACCAATTCAATTCCAATTAAATATCATTTAATTGGTACACTTCATTAAATCTAAATAAAAAGATTTAATCTTTTCTCAACTGGGTTCAAGAACAGTGTTAGTGAAGACACCATTCACGACAAACCCAAATCACATTCGATATTCAATACAAGGTTCTGAATAGAAAATATATCGGCTTATATTCAATATCGAATTCTACGACTAACAAATGTCGTATTGGAAATAACGATATAAATGTATATCTTTCAAATTTCCATAACAACACCTGTATAATCACGAATTCCAACATCGAAATATTCCGAAGACAATTTCGATTCAAATCCACTCCAATGCATTCATTGGAAATTTTGGTTATTTTCAAACCCATTTCGAATTCAATTTATTTATAAAAAAAAATAAATAGAATTATAATTCTAGTTCAAAACTAGTTTATTTCGATAAAAATCTATTTTTATCTTTTCAAATATGGAGTTTTTCATCCCAATTCTTTCTAAATCATTTCTTATGATTTTACACAAATTATTACTATTTTTAATAATTTTATCAAGGCCCGTTCAGTCGATTTCCAACAATGGCCATCGAACTGCACTTACAGCGACCTTTTTCGAATTTGATTTGGACATAATTCCAAATCCAACCGTTAGATTTCTAATTTCTAATATTCTTTAGAAAGCTCTTTTCGATACGAACCCAACGGTTCCGGTTTTAGGAGAATTCGACGGTCGGATCTCCCGTAATGTCCGTTTGAAATAAATGGTCGAAATTCGCGAACTGCCGCGGCGCGGCGCGTTCTATTCAGGCCATTATATTATATATATAATATATATAATATATACTTCGTCGATTTCTATTTAAAACGAATTATATAAATAGTTTTAAATTCGTTTCAAAAGCAATTTCAACTTCCTTTTCAATTCAAATCAAAATTGAATTCTTCTCTATAAATTCGTTCCTATTAAATTCAAATTTCAATTCAATTTGAATTCGTTTTCAATTCAATTCATTTTGAAATCGTTTTCAATTCATTTCGAAATCGTTTTCAATTCAATTCATTTCGAAATCGTTTTCAATTCAATTCATTTCGAAATCGTTTTCAATTCAATTCATTTCGAAATCGTTTTCAATTCAATTCATTTCGAAATCGTTTTCAATTCAATTCATTTCGAAATCGTTTTCAATTCAATTCATTTCGAAATCGTTTTCAATTCAATTCATTTCGAAATCGTTTTCAATTCAATTCATTTCGAAATCGTTTTAAAATCGATATAAATATCGATCACGTCAAAATGGCGTCAATCTAATCCTCACGGCTTCACATATTTCAATATTCAAATATTCTATTTCAAATATTTCTATTTCAAATATTTCTATTTCAAATATTTCTTTTTTTGAAACTGGAATGAGGCCCAATCAATTACCATATAATGTTAATTATATGGATTTTCTACAACACATGTATATATCAACAACGATGAATAATCAACCATCAACCAAAGTGCACTACACTGTATAAGCATCAAATATAGACATTTAACGCTTATAGCAGCTTGTCAATCAATCGATCGACATATTTAATCAATCAGGATGAGTGAACTTCAAGTTTCATCCCAACACCCGTGTGGGGTTTCAAACAATCAAACAAATATTTTATTCGTGCAGTTGGGCGATGTGTAAAATATATCGTCCCAATCAATATCCGTCAAATCAGTGTATATAAACAAATCGGCCGATTTGTTTATAAATATTTATTTATTCACTTTCACGTTAAAAATTATATTTTTAACGATAAAACATTTTATTTCAACATATGAATTTCTATTCAATTCATTTCATTCGATAAAATGATATTTTTATTTTTCTAACATATTTTAGAAAATTTCGGCGGCATAACGGCACGATACTAGAAACGGGACGAGGCCTAGCCTTATCCCCGGTCTAGTGAAGGCCCACGCCATTCACACATCAATCAAATCAATTTCGTTATGCAAACCACAAAATTTGGAGTAAGAGTCTAACCTAGCCTTACTCCTTCGCCTTATAACGGCGCACGTCTAATCCTAACCAATTTATCGATTCGATTTTTCACACCACAAACCACATTCAAACCAATATCGCAATCAATAACCAAACAGCCAAACAAACAAGTCCATGGTCTGTGGACGATTGTGTCGGGTGCTACTAAGCACCGTCTGCATCCTAGTGTATATATATAACTAGAAAATAAATTTGAAAGGTGAGAAATTCTCACCGATTGCTATCCTAGCTCCACGGCACTTCATTGATAGAAATCTTCATTGCTATCGCATCTTCGTCATCTTCGTTGCCCGTAGTCACTATATATATAAAAATTGAATTTTTTTTACTTCTATTCAATATTTATAAAAATCATATTTTTACTTCGCTATTTTCTATATAAAGATCTCGCCTTTTCAAATATTTCGCCTTTTCTAGTTTAAAGATTTCACCTTTATAAAAATCGAATTTTTATTTCAAAGTTCAATATATAAAAATCGAATTTTTATTTCAAAGTTCAATATATAGAAATCGAATTTTTATTTCAAAGTTCAATATATAAAAATCGAATTTTTATTTCAAAGTTCAATATATAAAAATCGAATTTTTTCTTCAAAGTTCAATATATAAAAATCGAATTTTTATTTCAAAGTTCAATATATAAAAATCGAATTTTTTCTTCAAAGTTCAATATATAAAAATCGAATTTTTATTTCAAAGTTCAATATATAAAAATCGAATTTTTATTTCAAAGTTCAATATATAAAAATCGAATTTTTATTTCAAAGTTCAATATATAAAAATCGAATTTTTATTTCAAAGTTCAATATATAAAAATCGAATTTTTTCTATCGAAGTTCAATATATAAAAATTCTATTTTTAATTGAATAAAAATCTAGTCTTTATAGAAATAACAATCTATTCTTTTCTAAATCAAAAATCTAATTTTTTCCTAAATCAAAACTACGATCTTTTTCTAAACAAAAATATGAACTTTTTCTTAGATAAAAAATCCTATCTTTATTCTCTAATCAGAAAAAGAAGTCAAATCTTTTATATCTCAAAAATCACATCTTTTATAACTCAAAATAAAATTAGTTTTTAAATTATGACAAAATCAGTTTTCTAAATATGTTAAAATTAGTTTTCTAAATATGTTAAAATTAGTTTTCTAAATATGTTAAAATCAGTTTTCTATTTATGTTAAAATCAGTTTTCTATTTATTTAAAAATCATCAGTATACTGAATTTAAAAATAAAAGAAAAAAAAATAAAATCACTTACAGCTCTGCGAAGAGGGGGGGGGGGAAAGAAGGCGTCGGCAGCACTTCAGGGGGGGGGGGGGTCGGCGGGCGTCGCGAACTAGGGGGGGCTTCGGTGGGGCTCGTGCGATCTGGGGGGCTTCGATGGGGCTCGTTCGATCTGGGGGGGGCTTCGGTGGGGCTCGTTGTACGAGGGAGGGGGCGGTGATGGGCGGCGGCGCTTCAGGGGGGGGGGGGTCGGCGGGCGTCGCGAACTAGGGGTTTTTTTTTTTCTTTTTTTTTTTTATACTATTGAATCTGAAACTAAACGGGGGAGGGGGCCAGAGGGTTTAAGGGAGAAAAGGGTTTTTTTTTATTTATTTATATTATTATTTTATTATTATTAAAAGTTGACTTTTACATACGAACACCGAACTGGGTCCAACGACTGTCATCCCTAACGTAATACCCCCATTCCGAACACAATGGGATATGTATCGCAAGCTGATTCGACTGTTTGAATCAGTTTCCGTTAAATTTACATTTAAATCACTATATTGAATTTTAAACGTACATTTCAAATTACCGGGGTCACATACTAACTAGAAAAATTCCAGAAAAATATTTTCTAGCTTCGTATTGACGATACGGTCCTAACAAAACTAGTTTCGTCGAATTCTGAGACCGTTAGAAAAATGGCCAATTTCCAGTCGATTAAAATCAACTGAAACTGGTCAAACGCGTTTTCCTTTGCCACGCTCACATATTGATTCGAAAAAATATGAAATTTGAAACCTAGCAATAACTTTACATCACGGACCCAACAAAACTGGTTTCGTCGAAATCCGAGGTCATTTGCAAAATGTCCATTTTTAAGGGCCTTATATATATAAAAATATATATAAATTCCACAGCGACTATTTCTAATTTTAAACTGGACATATCTTATCATTTCTAAGATGAAATCACAGTTTGTTAACTTCGTTACAAAGATATAGTTATACAGATTCAAATATTTCTTGTTTCGTTCAATTCTGACTTATATTGAATTCTGTATATTCATTTGAAATTAGAAATCGAATTTTCGAACTACCGCGCCATTTTCTATTCCTTTTATAATTATATATAATTATTATATATTCTAACGACGACGTATATAATATATACGTTCGAATTATATTCAAAATAAATTTCACGTCGATATTATTTAAAATAATTCATTTTAAATAATCTAAATTCGCTAAAATGGCCAAAATAAAAATTTTAAACTGGCCCAGATTTTACGGGTTGTTACAATCTCCCCCACTTAAAACTTTTCGTCCCCGAAAAGGAACAAAGTCGAAAGTGGTTTGATTATTCAGCTCTACGTTCGATCTGGCTTCCATTCTCTAACTTTTCAGTTTCTGAGAATTTTCAAAACTTCAAAAATTTGGCTAACTCCCTAAATTTTCGAAAAATTTCGCCATAACCTCCCCTGCAATGGGAGCATCGGGGAATTTCAAATAGCTTCCCCGGTCCTTCAGATCTCAAAAAGAAAAAGAAAAAGCCAAGCGGCTAGCCAATAGGCTCACAAAATCATCATCACCCAAACAAAACAGGAAATTATGTAATAAACATGTACCTATTTGTCGGGCAAACAAATTTTATTCTCTGGCTCTAGCCTCCTTGCTATGACCTGTTCAATGATATACATGTATATGCAAGCAAATGCAACCAATTTTCAATACAAGTCAATATTTGATTCAATTAGACTAAATGGTTCAAAATTAGCAAACAAATAAACAAACAACACAAACATCAATCAATTAGTGAATTTAACGTTTCAAATTCATAATTTTGATATATATAAAGAAAATCATGTTTTGATGCCAATTCACAACAATGTATTCTAGCTATATATAAGTTTTGGTTCTCACACCAGCCTAATGGAAATATATAGATGTCACACCTTCGAAACACGAATACCAATTCTGATGATGTTCGAACTATCATCAGAATCATCTTCGGGCGACTAGGGTGTGATTCTATATCTATCCAGTATATTAAAATTTCAAATACACGTGGATCAGACGTATACGCAAAATCTTTATATACTGGACTGTCCACATCAATACAAATAGATAATCAAATACGAATAATTGATTCAAATTTCAAAACCAATTTGTTTTCATTTGAAAAATATACTCTTCACACTCGTTCTAGGATACTACTGATCCTATCTCTAACGAGTCATCCCCATTGGATATTACTAACCCAATATCTGATGAGTTCTTTCGTATGGTTCTAATGTGCCTTGTTCTCTGAGCTTTGTAAACCAAAGCTCTGATACCAACTGTGACGGCAAGGAATTTCGCTCGGTCCGAACCAGTCGCTAAACCGATCCAGGCCGTTCGAAATGCCCTATCGTTTGAGAACAGGACAAAACAGAACGCATACAGAAGAACATTTCATTGTATATTACAACAATGCATCAGATTACAAGAATATACAGAGTAAAAATGAATATTACACAGAAATATCAGAGATTTAAATTACATTTAAATACATAGCAGCGGAAAATAATACAATACACAACTAGAAGAGATATACGGATACAAAGCTTTCCGGATATCGTTCCAGCTGTAAACCAGGATCCTGTGAATATAAATCTGCAAAACCAAAACTACTAGCTTCCCGTGTCAAAATAGGGGCACCCAGAGTTTAGGTTAAAACAATAAACTCCAGGTCAGTCATGGGACTGGTGTGAGAACTAAAACAGTTATTAATCTTTATTTTTAAAGTCAGGTAAATCAAGGGACCACGCCGTATAACACGGAACGGGTTTCCTCCCAAGAATACCAGTGCATAAAACAAACAGCGCAATGCTAAATAAAGAAACATGAAGCTGTTATAAGACCCAGGTCCCATCACACAATGCAACGCAGTCGAGGATAGGGTTTTCCCTTATAACATCCAAAGAATGCTTGATACGTTTTAAAACAAATCATTTGATACTATAATAAGTGCATAGTGCATAAAACAACTTCAAATCATAAGTATCAATCATAGGCGGCATGAGCGCCCCATCCCACTATGTCACCATATATAGGTTTACAAATAAAACCGCAAAGTCACGTATTTGGAAATTGGATTTCCGTCTATGAACCGAGGCAAAAGATAGTCCTCAACCGATTCGAGACAATCTAGCCCATGTCTCAGGATCAGAACGCATCAACCCTTTAGATCGTCAGGGCCGGTCCACCGATGTGGATTATTATGCCTGAACTATACGTCTCTCCGCCCTTTGGGGCGTAAGTCTGGTCCGTCAGCCGACCAGAATGCATTCGGCCGAAACCGATATAACCGAGGCGCCTCGCAACAGCAACAACCACATAAGTCAAACTCGTCAGGGCGTGTAAAACCACTGACGCCACTTCTAGCTAGAAAGAAACGCAAGTCCTCCCTGAGGTCCGTCTCCCGTTTTTGGTTCATACCGGGTGCGAAACACGCGAGGTAAACGTTACACAAAGCTACGCCACAAAGGCCGTGCTTTGATCATCACCACAAGACTTTGCTTTTCAACAGAAGCCTTGATCATTTGCATCTTAGCATGCCACACAGGCAAACCATCCTATGCAACCGATATCAGTCACACAGAATGAAATCCGATGTCAGACACACAGTCCATTTACAAGTCCGTTCTGGGTCTGAACGAAACCGGGAGCACCTAGTACCCCGCATATCCATCGATCTCCAAGTACGTCTGGACGATCACTAACTGTTTCCATCTTCTTGGGTGTACAGCCCAATCAAGATCATCAGTTATCACCCAAACGACGTGAAGACCTCCGGTCTTCGACCATCGTCTTCATCTTCGACTTATCGTCGTATCAGTTATTCAGAATGGGATAAACCCGGTCTTTCCGAATAACTCGCGTATATTTTAAATAAGTGTTACACAAACACAACATACGCCTCATTCCAATTCATTAGTCACTAACCGTAAATTAATCAAGAGAATAATTCCCCAAATATTAACCCCGAAGGCCGAAACCAACATCAGATCAATATCCAGAAAACCATTCTGCTTGGCTAACCGACAGTTAGTTTCTAAATTTCACGTTCAAATCTAATTAAAGATTTAACTATCGCCAGGAGCAAAACTGGTGATACTCCATTCTCGATCTTTTCAATCTAATTAAAGATTCATTAAAACTCCACTTAGTTTTAATCATTATCTGGGTTAAAGAATCAGTGTCATTTAAAACACGATTCACGATAAACCCAAAATCCCATTCCATTAATTATCGGGTTAAAGAACAAGTGTTATTTAAAACACTGTTCACGATAAACCCAAAAATCAATACCAATTCAATTCCAATTAAATATCATTTAATTGGTACACTTCATTAAATCTAAATAAAAAGATTTAATCTTTTCTCAACTGGGTTCAAGAACAGTGTTAGTGAAGACACCATTCACGACAAACCCAAATCACATTCGATTAATTATCGGGTTAAAGAACAAGTGTTATTTAAAACACTGTTCTCGATAAACCCAAAAATCAATACCAATTCAATTCCAATTAAATATCATTTAATTGGTACACTTCATTAAATCTAAATAAAAAGATTTAATCTTTTCTCAACTGGGTTCAAGAACAGTGTTAGTGAAGACACCATTCACGACAAACCCAAATCACATTCGATTAATTATCGGGTTAAAGAACAAGTGTTATTTAAAACACTGTTCACGATAAACCCAAAAATCAATACCAATTCAATTCCAATTAAATATCATTTAATTGGTACACTTCATTAAATCTAAATAAAAAGATTTAATCTTTTCTCAACTGGGTTCAAGAACAGTGTTAGTGAAGACACCATTCACGACAAACCCAAATCACATTCGATTAATTATCGGGTTAAAGAACAAGTGTTATTTAAAACACTGTTCACGATAAACCCAAAAATCAATACCAATTCAATTCCAATTAAATATCATTTAATTGGTACACTTCATTAAATCTAAATAAAAAGATTTAATCTTTTCTCAACTGGGTTCAAGAACAGTGTTAGTGAAGACACCATTCACGACAAACCCAAATCACATTCGATATTCAATACAAGGTTCTGAATAGAAAATATATCGGCTTATATTCAATATCGAATTCTACGACTAACAAATGTCGTATTGGAAATAACGATATAAATGTATATCTTTCAAATTTCCATAACAACACCTGTATAATCACGAATTCCAACATCGAAATATTCCGAAGACAATTTCGATTCAAATCCACTCCAATGCATTCATTGGAAATTTTGGTTATTTTCAAACCCATTTCGAATTCAATTTATTTATAAAAAAAAATAAATAGAATTATAATTCTAGTTCAAAACTAGTTTATTTCGATAAAAATCTATTTTTATCTTTTCAAATATGGAGTTTTTCATCCCAATTCTTTCTAAATCATTTCTTATGATTTTACACAAATTATTACTATTTTTAATAATTTTATCAAGGCCCGTTCAGTCGATTTCCAACAATGGCCATCGAACTGCACTTACAGCGACCTTTTTCGAATTTGATTTGGACATAATTCCAAATCCAACCGTTAGATTTCTAATTTCTAATATTCTTTAGAAAGCTCTTTTCGATACGAACCCAACGGTTCCGGTTTTAGGAGAATTCGACGGTCGGATCTCCCGTAATGTCCGTTTGAAATAAATGGTCGAAATTCGCGAACTGCCGCGGCGCGGCGCGTTCTATTCAGGCCATTATATTATATATATAATATATATAATATATACTTCGTCGATTTCTATTTAAAACGAATTATATAAATAGTTTTAAATTCGTTTCAAAAGCAATTTCAACTTCCTTTTCAATTCAAATCAAAATTGAATTCTTCTCTATAAATTCGTTCCTATTAAATTCAAATTTCAATTCAATTTGAATTCGTTTTCAATTCAATTCATTTTGAAATCGTTTTCAATTCAATTCATTTCGAAATCGTTTTCAATTCAATTCATTTCGAAATCGTTTTCAATTCATTTCGAAATCGTTTTCAATTCAATTCATTTCGAAATCGTTTTCAATTCAATTCATTTCGAAATCGTTTTCAATTCAATTCATTTCGAAATCGTTTTCAATTCAATTCATTTCGAAATCGTTTTCAATTCAATTCATTTCGAAATCGTTTTCAATTCAATTCATTTCGAAATCGTTTTAAAATCGATATAAATATCGATCACGTCAAAATGGCGTCAATCTAATCCTCACGGCTTCACATATTTCAATATTCAAATATTCTATTTCAAATATTTCTATTTCAAATATTTCTATTTCAAATATTTCTTTTTTTGAAACTGGAATGAGGCCCAATCAATTACCATATAATGTTAATTATATGGATTTTCTACAACACATGTATATATCAACAACGATGAATAATCAACCATCAACCAAAGTGCACTACACTGTATAAGCATCAAATATAGACATTTAACGCTTATAGCAGCTTGTCAATCAATCGATCGACATATTTAATCAATCAGGATGAGTGAACTTCAAGTTTCATCCCAACACCCGTGTGGGGTTTCAAACAATCAAACAAATATTTTATTCGTGCAGTTGGGCGATGTGTAAAATATATCGTCCCAATCAATATCCGTCAAATCAGTGTATATAAACAAATCGGCCGATTTGTTTATAAATATTTATTTATTCACTTTCACGTTAAAAATTATATTTTTAACGATAAAACATTTTATTTCAACATATGAATTTCTATTCAATTCATTTCATTCGATAAAATGATATTTTTATTTTTCTAACATATTTTAGAAAATTTCGGCGGCATAACGGCACGATACTAGAAACGGGACGAGGCCTAGCCTTATCCCCGGTCTAGTGAAGGCCCACGCCATTCACACATCAATCAAATCAATTTCGTTATGCAAACCACAAAATTTGGAGTAAGAGTCTAACCTAGCCTTACTCCTTCGCCTTATAACGGCGCACGTCTAATCCTAACCAATTTATCGATTCGATTTTTCACACCACAAACCACATTCAAACCAATATCGCAATCAATAACCAAACAGCCAAACAAACAAGTCCATGGTCTGTGGACGATTGTGTCGGGTGCTACTAAGCACCGTCTGCATCCTAGTGTATATATATAACTAGAAAATAAATTTGAAAGGTGAGAAATTCTCACCGATTGCTATCCTAGCTCCACGGCACTTCATTGATAGAAATCTTCATTGCTATCGCATCTTCGTCATCTTCGTTGCCCGTAGTCACTATATATATAAAAATTGAATTTTTTTTACTTCTATTCAATATTTATAAAAATCATATTTTTACTTCGCTATTTTCTATATAAAGATCTCGCCTTTTCAAATATTTCGCCTTTTCTAATTTAAAGATTTCACCTTTATAAAAATCGAATTTTTATTTCAAAGTTCAATATATAAAAATCGAATTTTTATTTCAAAGTTCAATATATAGAAATCGAATTTTTATTTCAAAGTTCAATATATAAAAATCGAATTTTTATTTCAAAGTTCAATATATAAAAATCGAATTTTTTCTTCAAAGTTCAATATATAAAAATCGAATTTTTATTTCAAAGTTCAATATATAAAAATCGAATTTTTTCTTCAAAGTTCAATATATAAAAATCGAATTTTTATTTCAAAGTTCAATATATAAAAATCGAATTTTTATTTCAAAGTTCAATATATAAAAATCGAATTTTTATTTCAAAGTTCAATATATAAAAATCGAATTTTTATTTCAAAGTTCAATATATAAAAATCGAATTTTTTCTATCGAAGTTCAATATATAAAAATTCTATTTTTAATTGAATAAAAATCTAGTCTTTATAGAAATAACAATCTAATCTTTTCTAAATCAAAAATCTAATTTTTTCCTAAATCAAAACTACGATCTTTTTCTAAACAAAAATATGAACTTTTTCTTAGATAAAAAATCCTATCTTTATTCTCTAATCAGAAAAAGAAGTCAAATCTTTTATATCTCAAAAATCACATCTTTTATAACTCAAAATAAAATTAGTTTTTAAATTATGACAAAATCAGTTTTCTAAATATGTTAAAATTAGTTTTCTAAATATGTTAAAATTAGTTTTCTAAATATGTTAAAATCAGTTTTCTATTTATGTTAAAATCAGTTTTCTATTTATTTAAAAATCATCAGTATACTGAATTTAAAAATAAAAGAAAAAAAAATAAAATCACTTACAGCTCTGCGAAGAGGGGGGGGGAAAGAAGGCGTCGGCAGCACTTCAGGGGGGGGGGGGGGGGGGTCGGCGGGCGTCGCGAACTAGGGGGGGCTTCGGTGGGGCTCGTGCGATCTGGGGGGCTTCGATGGGGCTCGTTCGATCTGGGGGGGGCTTCGGTGGGGCTCGTTGTACGAGGGAGGGGGCGGTGATGGGCGGCGGCGCTTCAGGGAAGGGGTCGGCGGGCGTCGCGAACTAGGGGTTTTTTTTTTCTTTTTTTTTTTTTATACTATTGAATCTGAAACTAAACGGGGGAGGGGGCCAGAGGGTTTAAGGGAGAAAAGGGTTTTTTTTATTTATTTATATTATTATTTTATTATTATTAAAAGTTGACTTTTACATACGAACACCGAACTGGGTCCAACGACTGTCATCCCTAACGTAATACCCCCATTCCGAACACAATGGGATATGTATCGCAAGCTGATTCGACTGTTTGAATCAGTTTCCGTTAAATTTACATTTAAATCACTATATTGAATTTTAAACGTACATTTCAAATTACCGGGGTCACATACTAACTAGAAAAATTCCAGAAAAATATTTTCTAGCTTCGTATTGACGATACGGTCCTAACAAAACTAGTTTCGTCGAATTCTGAGACCGTTAGAAAAATGGCCAATTTCCAGTCGATTAAAATCAACTGAAACTGGTCAAACGCGTTTTCCTTTGCCACGCTCACATATTGATTCGAAAAAATATGAAATTTGAAACCTAGCAATAACTTTACATCACGGACCCAACAAAACTGGTTTCGTCGAAATCCGAGGTCATTTGCAAAATGTCCATTTTTAAGGGCCTTATATATATAAAAATATATATAAATTCCACAGCGACTATTTCTAATTTTAAACTGGACATATCTTATCATTTCTAAGATGAAATCACAGTTTGTTAACTTCGTTACAAAGATATAGTTATACAGATTCAAATATTTCTTGTTTCGTTCAATTCTGACTTATATTGAATTCTGTATATTCATTTGAAATTAGAAATCGAATTTTCGAACTACCGCGCCATTTTCTATTCCTTTTATAATTATATATAATTATTATATATTCTAACGACGACGTATATAATATATACGTTCGAATTATATTCAAAATAAATTTCACGTCGATATTATTTAAAATAATTCATTTTAAATAATCTAAATTCGCTAAAATGGCCAAAATAAAAATTTTAAACTGGCCCAGATTTTACGGGTTGTTACACGTAGCTTTGTGTAACGTTTACTTCGCGAGCTTCACACCCGGTATGAACCAAAAACGGGAGAGGACCTCAGGGAGGACATGCGTTTCTTTCTAGCTAGAAGTGGCGTCAGTGGTTTTACACGCCCTGACGAGTTTGACTTATGTGGTTGTTGCTGTTGCGAGGCGCCTCGGATTGATCGGTCGTTCTCGAACCGATGGAGTCATTTAGTTGGCTCATTTACGCCCCAAAGGGCGGAGGAACGTATTGTTCAGGCACTATAATCCACATCGGTGGACCGGCCCTGTCGCTCCAAGGGGCAGTTGCGGCTGTTCCGGAGACATGGGCTAGATTGTCTCGAAGACGGTGAGGACGATCCCTGGCCTCAGTTCATAGACGGAAATCTAATTTCCAAATACGTGACACTTGCGGTTTTATTTGTAGAGCCTAGTATGGCGACATAGTGGGATGGGGCGCTCATGCCGCCTATGATTGATACTTATGATTTGAAGTTGTTTTATACACTATGCACTTATATTAGTATCAAACGATTTGTTTTAACCGTATCAAGCATTCTTTGGCTGTTATAAGGGAAAACCCTATCCTCGGCTGCGTTGCATTGTGTGATGGGACCTGGGTCTTATAACAGCTTCATTTTTCTTTATTTAGCATTGCGCTGTTTGTTTTATGCACTAGTATTCTTGGGAGGAAACCCGTTCCGTGTTATACGGCGTGGTCCCTTGATTTACCTAATGATTTAAAATAAAGATTAATAACTGTTTTAGTTCTCACACCAGTCCCATGACTGACCTGGAGTTTATTGTTTTAACCTAAACTTTGGGTGCCCCTATTTTGACACGGGCAGCTAGTAGTTTTGGTTTTGCAGATTTATATTCACAGGATCCTGGTTTACAGCTGGAACGATATCCGGAAAGCTTTGTATCCGTATATCTCTTCTAGTTGTGTATTGTATTATTCTCCGCTGCTATGTATTTAAATGTAATTTAAATCTCTGATATTTCTGTGTTTTATTCATTTATACTCTGTATATTCTTGTAATCTGATGCATTGCTGTAATATACAATGAAATGTTCTTTCGTCTGCGTTCTGTTGTGGCTTGTTCTCGAACTATCCGGCACTTGCCTTTATGGGGAAGTTACGGGTTTTCACATAAACGATGTGCATATAAAGAAGGGAATATCGGATTCCTATATTCCAATTTAAATTTTCCCATTGCTTTTCAAAGATAGATGGATCAGACATATTTGTAGCTGATTTTAGTTTCTAAGGTGTATTAAAACTTAAATGAAAATTTATAGAATCATAAAAAGCATATAAAGGTATATCATAATGTATTTTTTTCCTTCACTAAAATTTTTGCATAGAGTTTTACTTATTATTGTTTTAACGAGGTATTACATTAATCTAGAAGTATAAAGTTACATTTGGCATGGTAATCTATTAAAATATGGTATATTATATTGTATGTTTTTCTTAACAAAGACTTTTCTCACCGTGTCTTTCTTAATAAGATTTTTAATAAGGCAATGTCTTGATCCAGATGTATCAAAAACCCTTTAAAACAACAAACTATAAAAATATGTCGTGTTATATTTACTTTTTTTCTTCACTAAGATTTTTCCCATCGGGCTTTAATTAGTAAATTTTTGATGAGATATTATTCTGATCTAGGGGTACTGTGATTCATTTTATGAAATAAGATATTTAAATATGTCACTTTACCCTTTTTCCTCCCGTAAAATATTTCTCATCGGGTTTTTCATAGAGAGTTCTAATGACGCATTTTTTGGATCTAGAAGCATCGGTCTCTTTAGAGAAATATTTCTTTTATATGATATCTGTAATTTTACGAGTTGTACATTTTCATCGTTCAATGTTTTCCCATTAGATTTTTCCAATGGAGATGAGGTAATGGACAATATCTATGTTAATTGAATAGATATATGCAATAAAGATAGTAATGAGGGAAACGAATATAATACGCACTTCAAAGAAAGAATAATTTCAAGTCACTATATGAGCACCCAAGATTTTGAAGACATGTATTCAAGGTGAAATATTATAATTTTTGTAAATTCATAATGGTGAATATGCAAATATCATAAAATAATTATTGTAATTTTCATTTATATAGCATCCCTATAAATATAGCTTCATTGAAAATTTGTTTTAAACCTGATGTGAATAAATTTTTTACTCCTTTCTTTGATGGCTTCTCATTTCCTTTCATTTTCAACAACATATTTCTAATATTGAAAATTAACTTGTCCTTGTAGTAATTACACAGACTATGTCTCTAATAGCACTTAATAATATATCATGCTATCCAAAATTGATAAAACAACACAATAATTTGGTGGTTAAGGTTGTCAAATTATTAGTTAATTAAGCGTATGTGAAAAAATAAAGCACGAAATGATACTTTTTATTTTAAAGGGTTTTTCAAGATTTTCACGTATGTCGGTTTATTCATGTTTAAATTTATTCCACTTCTAGAGGCATAACACTTCAAGTTTTTAGGGTAATAGTGATCCTATCAAGGTTGAGTTTCAGAATCTAAAACATAGATTAATCATATACATTTTCTACCATAATTTCACATTCTATATTCTTTTGATTATTTTGTGGTTTCATTGGTTCTTTTGCTATTTCAGTGTTCAACAACCCTTTTTAAAAAAATGTTAGTGTTAGAGTATACATTCTAATACATGTATACCCCTTCTATTAATTGCTTTTTCTATAGTAATGGGCCAGTTTATGTTCAGCCCAACAATACATGTATACAAATAAATCGTTGTACAACCGGAAGTATATTGTATACAATAATCATTCTTTTGTTTCAAATAATTCATCACATCGGTTTAATCTCTGAATATAGACTCAACAACTTCTCTAACATGGTATCAGAGCCTGAATGCCTAACAACAATGATCTATCAGAGAAAAATTATCCAATAGAGTGTTTTCATCATTTGGATACCTTCCATCTGAGATTTATCATCTCTTCATTTGAGAGTTAAGACCTGACTAAAGAAGTTGGGCATCGTGATCAAAACTGAATGCAACAACTTCTCAAAACCAAGCTTGTTGGTTAAACAAATTTGAAGTTTGAAAACTAATCAAGAAATTCAAGAAAATATCACAATTGAATAAAAGTGCCATCCAAGAAAGCTTATTAGAAAATAAATTCAAGAAAATCAAGGAAAAATCATCACTTGAGCAATTAAGTTTGCATTAGAATTCAACCTGCATATTCTCTCAGAAAATCTTTATTCAGAATATTCAAATTAAGTCTCTCATACCTTATTTGTTATTAAAGATTCATTACTTCTTTTTCCAATATATTTGAAGGAGAGTTAACCACATCTCCTGGAATAAAAGCAAGATCCAACCAAAACACTCAAGAATTGATCAAAGCTATAATCAAGCCATAAAGTCAACTCATCTTAATTCAATTAGATGAGTCTAACTTCTTACTTTGGACATAAAATTGTTGAAAGTGAAAAAGTTATACATTGTAAGTGGACATAATGATGAATATGAAGTTGTGATAGCATTCATAACATCAACTGAAGCAACTCCATCTATACAAGGTGTTTACTCTCTTGGCTCATGAAAAAAGATTATTATAGAAAAAGGAAATAAACTCTTAGTATGCAGTGAAGTAAACAACAAAAACAAGAACCAAGACAAGAGTAACAACTCAAGACATCAAAGTTATAATTACTGGAGAGGTGGTCGGTCCAGAAAAGAAAGAGGCAGAGTTGGGAGGTATTCCAACAATAGACCAAAATGTCAAATTTGTGACAGTCAAACTTAGTCATACTGCCAACGGTTCCTATCTTATATTTGATAGTAACTTCAACAACAATAACCAATAATTCAGCAACAATGGGAGAAACAATCACCCTAATGCCAACATGATCAGTAGTCAAACTGACAGCAAAAACACCTAAGAAGGTTCCACTAACATATCCAAACTGGATGATATTCACCTTGATTCTAGGGCTACTTATCATGTCACAAACAATTTAAGCAATCTAAATCTAATTGACAACAGAGAATATATGGGTACACAGTTTTACTTATGGGTAATGGTAATTATGTCATTATTTCTCACACTGATCATGCAAGTATCAATGGTGCAAAGCAACTTTACTTAAATAATCTCTTAAGAGCACCATACATTGATAAGTGTGTCCCAGTGTGCTAAAGATAATAATGTGTTCTTTGAGATCGTCCTAGACTACTATTTATTTAGAGATATTCTAACTATAGAAATTCTATTAAAGGGTAAAGAACATAAGGGACTAAACAAATTAGGTGTTGGGAATTCAAGAAACTCTGGTTCTAAAGAATATTGCTGTAACATGATATATTTGTAAATGGATGAAATATGTTAAACTTTTGATATGTGGCATTGTAAACTTTGACATCCAAGTATGAAAATTGTAAGATAAGTTTTAGATGACAATAATATTGTAATCAGTATTACAAAATCATATATTTGTTTACATTGCCAACTAGGAAAAGCCATAAACTAACTTTTCAAAATTCTGAAATAAAATATTTAAAACCATTTGAACTAGTAGCTATTGATCTATGGGGATGTGCCCTAGTAAATACTGATTATAATGACAAGTATTATATACCATTCATTGAAATCTATTCTATATATGTGTGAATATATTTTTCGAAAGAAAAATCTAAAACTAATAGTGCAACGATACAATTCATAACCAATGCTGAAAAGCAACTTAATCATCAAGCCAAGAAGTTCCAAACTGATAGAGGTAAAGAGTTTCTACCTCTAAAGATTTTTTTCATAAGAAAGGGTATCATACACAAATTTACTTGTCCACCGACATCTGAAAAGAATGGTCTTATAAAAAGAAAACACGGACATATTGCTGAAACTGGACTAACACTGCTTGCATAAGCATTCCTACCATTAAAATTTTGGCCAGATGCTTTTTCCATAGTGGTGTATCTGATTATTAAAAAAGTTACTAAATCATAAATGTCCTCAGAAGTCCTGACTGGTACTGAACCCAGATATAATGAACTGCAAGTGTTTGGATATATGTGTTTCCCATATTTAGGACCGTACAACACACAAAAATTAGAAAATATATCTTCATAAAGTACATTCTTGGGTTATATATGCTACTAACCAAAAGTGGTATAAGTGTCCTGATAGCAATGGAAGAATTTACATATCAAGATATGTCATATTCAATGAGGAAGTTTTTCCATTTAGTGAAGATATGCTCAAAACAACCAGGAAAATATACAATCCAAGGTAACATATACCACCCATACTAGAGGGTGATAATTAAATGATCCCAATAGAAATACTTTAGAAGACTAATCAACAAAATCAACCATTTAGTGGGGACGCTAGCTCTCAACACACAGTGCCTAATGGTGGACCAGGTCAAGAGCACCTTGAGCCACATGATAACAAAACCGAAGACTCACAACAGAGTGTCAATAATACTAATTTAGATTAGGATGCATAAAATGTTCAAGAAGGCAACACAGATGGAAATAACACCACAACTGAAAAAAGACATAATATGGTTACTAAAGCCAAAAGTGGCATTAATAAATCAAGGATTTATAACACAGACTTAGAGACAACTGAACTAACCACTTACCATCAGGTAATGATGAATGATGATCAACAATGAAGGAGGAGTTTGAAGCTCTAGTAAAAAATAAGACATGGGAATTTCTTTCATCACCAAGTGAAGAAATGTCATAGCGTGTAAATGGACATCCAGAATTGAAATATATATTAATCGAACAATATCTAAGTACAAGGAAAGATTTTTAGCCAAAGGGCATTCACAATAGTATGGAATTGATTTTAAAGAATTTTTTTTACCTGTTGTGAAACCATCATCCATTAGAATTATACTAACAATAGTCTTATACAAGAATTGGTCCATTAAACAACTCGATGTTAATAATTCTTTTCTTAACAGTGTCTTACAGAAAGAGGTATATATGGAACACCCTCAAAGTCCAAACATAAAGGAAATGATAATTTTTTATGCAAGTTAAATAAGGCAATCTATAGGCTCAATTAAGCACCTTGAGTCTAGTTTGACAAAGTGAAATCAACTCTATCCAAACTGGGATACAATCCTACGAAATCTGACAACTCTCTGTTGATGGTTTTTCGAATACAGGTAACAATGAAGAGGAAACAAGGAACATAACAAAGTGCTTAAACAGTGAGTTCTTGATTAAGGACTTAGGAATCCTCACTTACTTTCTTGGAATTGAAGCCATAAGGACATCTCACAATCAACTACATTTGAATCAAAGGAGGTACATTTTTAACATATTAGCTGGTCAAGGATGGACAAGGCCAATTCTCTCCCAACTCTAATGGCAAGCAATCTTCATCTTATTGAAGAAAAAGGAGATGCAATTCAAAATGAAAAGAAATATGGAAGCATTGTGGGAGCACTTCAATATGTCACCATTTCAAGGCCAGACATTTCGTATAGAATAAAAAAGGTTAGTCAACTCATGCAAAGACCACTTGATGAACACTGAAAGGCTGTCAAAAGAATTTTAAGAAACTTAGAGGGGACAATCAATCATGGACTCATCATGAAATTTAACAGTGAACTCAAAATTATTGGTTATGCAGTCTGATTGAGCAAATGACCACGGTCATAGAAAATCCATAACTGGTTGCTGCATATATTTGGGCAACAATCATAGTTCATGGTATGCTAAAAGACAAACTATTGTGTTGACGTCTAAAATTGTCGTCGACATCCGAGAGTTCTGAAAACTTAAAATTTAAATGTCCAGAGTGGAAAAATATGGGAGATGCAATAATAATGTGCGGGAAAGTAAAGGACACTGTACTTTATAGTGGTTCGGTTCAGATTGAACCTACGTCCACTTTGAATGTTTTGCAGATTTTATTCCCTTACGACAAAGTACAATAAGACGCTATTACAAGAATCTACAATGATTAACAATATCCTACTAGTCCTTGCTGTCGAGCTTCCTTGTAGAGCTGGAGTAGTCAAGGAGTTCCTAACGTCTAGAGCGAGCTGGGAAGTGACGAGGTCCGGAACTAGGAGTGCAGTTGAAGTCAGGGGAGCGAAGTCGAGGGATCCGAGGTAACGGGATCGAGGGATCCATGGGAAGTGGAGTCGAGATCGAGGGATCCGAGAGAGCGGAGTTAAGGGATTCGAGGGAAGCGGAGTCGAGGGATCTGAGGGAAGCGGAGTCGAGGGGTCCGAGAGGAGGGTTCCGAGGTGATGGGTCCGAGAGGAGGGATCCGAGGTGAGGGGTCTGAGGTGAGGATCCGAGGCCTTCTTCTTCTTCGTTGAGTGAAAGAGGTGATGACTTGGTCAGCAGTGTCCGAGGCGTCCGGGAATATCCAAAGGTAATGTAAAGGTCCTTGTAGATGTCCAGAAGTATGGTTAAACCTTCATGAGTATAATCATAGGTCCGAGCATATTCGTCTTCTTCCTTGTATGAAGAAGGAAGGTGCTTAGGAGGCTTTGGGGAAGAATGTCTTTTTCTTTGGAAGCCATTAAACCTTGGGAGAGAGCTTGGACCCACATCTTTTATGTAGGATGTGAGGGGGTATTTATAGTGGAGTGGTTAGGTGGGAGTTGGTAGGATTTGGGGACCACAATAGTACATTTCAAACCCCAGAGCACAGTCCTCCAGAAACTCGGATCCCTTACACCATGCCTAGAAAATTTGTACCCCATTCTAGGGGTACGAGTTTTATACTGAAGTCGTGAGCGTTGGGCATGAGAGATTCGGGAAGAGAGGGGTACGGCAACATGGATGTGGCCTAGTTTTGAGGGATTCGTAGACCATGGAAGTTGTTGGCTGAATCTTGACTTTAAGTCGATCCGGTGATTTTGGGTGATAAACTTGTTGGCGGAAATTGAATGAATCGGGTGGTGCCCACTTGTTCTACCTAACTGGCTAGGTCGATTGCCACCGAGACTGTGGGGCACTGGATCCCCTATCGGCGCTGCTGTTGGACCCGCTGACGGCTCGCCTTCGGCTCGGCATGCGGAGCATGGTGATGTGAAGCGCGAATGAGAGGAATGGGTGGAGCCAAGGATGGATTCTGGAACCAACTGTTGTGTGTTGCGCAAGCTTTTGTGTAATAACCCGAAAATCTTGGCCAGTTTAAAATTTTTATTTTGGCAATTTTAGCGAATTTTGCATATTTAAAATAGATTATTTTAAATAATATCGAAGAAAAGTTTATTTTGAATATAAATAGAACGTATATATTATATACGCCATCGTTAGAATATATAATATTTATATATAATGATAAAAGGAATTGAAAATGGCGCAGTAGTTCGATAATTCAATTTCAAACTTCAATTGAATGTACCGGGTGCAAAAGGATCCGGATTTTAGTGAAACCAAAAATATTAGGATCTAATTGATAATATCTTTCCAACGAATCCGACAGATCAAAATTTCATAGCGGGAATCAAAAGATATGTCCAGTTGAAAATTCTGAATAGTCGCTATGGAATTCAGGCCCTTAAAAATAGACATTTTGCAAATGACCTCGGATTTCGACGAAACCACTTTTGTTGGGTCCGTGATGTAAAATTATTGCTAGATTTCAAATTTCATAATTTTTCGAATCAATATGTGAGCGTGGCAAAGGAAAACGCGTTTGACCAGTTTCAGTTGATTTTAATCGACTGAAAATTGGCCATTTTTCTAACGGTCTCAGAATTCGACGAAACTAGTTTTGTTGGGACCGTATCGTCAATACGAAGCTAGAAAATATTTTTCAGGAATTTATAGAGTTAATATGTGATCCCGGCAATTTGAAATGTACGTTTAAAATTCAATATAGTGATTTAAATGTAAATTTAACGGAAACTGATTCAAACGATCGAATCAGCCTACGATACATATCCCATTGTGTTCATAATGGGGGTAAAACGCTATGGACGACAGGCGGTGGGCCTCGTTTAGAGGTCGTATGTGAAAGTCAACTTTTTGAAAAATAAAATAATTAAATAATAATAAACCTCCCTTTCTCTTTATACACGTCAGCCCCCCCCCCCCCCCCTCATTTTCATTTCCACCCTTTTTCTTCTTCGATCGGGAAAAACCCGCTCCTCCCTCCTGACCTAGTTCGAGCGCCGCCGCCGCCGATGTTCACCATCCCCAGCCCATCGATGATTCCCTCCGCCTCCCCTGTATTTCCTCTGGCCGACGAAGCCCTAGCCTACCTATCAGCAACCGCCGTGCCACCTAGAGCAGAGCGCCGCCGCCTGAAGGCCAGCAACCCCGAGCCCCACCCTCCTGACCTCTTGCGCAAGCCTTCCCTCCCCCAATCGACTACAGTAAGTTTTAATTTAGGTTCTCTATTTATTTTTAATATTTAAAATCAGTTTTAAAATCAGTTTAAAATTATTTAGAAAATATAGTCGTTGTTTTGAAAATATAGTCGTTGTTTTGAAAATGTAGAGGTCATTGTTATGAAAATATAGGATTAATAGCGAAATAAAAATATGATTTTTATATTTTTAAAGTATTAAAAATATAATCTTTACTATATAGAAGATGTAAAAATATGATTTTTGGTTAGGTAGAGAAGTGAAAATATAATTTTTACATGATAGGAATATTAAAAATATCATCTTTATATGTGTAGAAGAATAAAAATGAGATTTTTATAAAGATGAAATCTTTAAATTTGAAAAGGCGAAGTCTATGTTTTTATAAAGGCGAAATCTTTATTTTAGAAAAGGCGAAATATTTATATGGAAAATAGCATGATAAAATTATAATTTTTATCTATATAACATAGTAGTAAAATTCGATTTTTATATATTGAACAGCATAGTAAAAATTCGATTTTTAAATATATGAAGTGATTATAGAAATATGATTTTTAAAATTGAAAGTAAACAAATAAAAACGTGACTTTTATTTTAAAGACATCAAAATATAAAAATATGTGATTTTTATATATGTAGTGACCACGGGCAACGAAGATGGAAGAAAAGGCGAGAACGACGAAGATCTCTACAATAGGAGTGTCGTGGTATTGGATAGCTTTCGGTGAGAACTTCTCACTCTTCAACTTATTTTTCTAGTTATATATATATACTAGGATGCAGACGGTGCTTAGTAGCACCCGACACAATCGTCCACAGACCATGGACTTGTTTGATTGGTTGTGTAGTTGGTTAGATTATTTGGTTTGAATTGAATTGTTTGGTGAAATGGAATGGATTTGATTGATGTGTGAATGGCGTGGGCCTTCACTAGACCGGGGATAAGGCTAGGCCTCGTCCCGTTTCTAGTATCGCGCCGTTATGCCGCCGAAATTTTCTAAAATATGTTAGAAAAATAAAAATATCATTTTTATTGTGTAAATGAACTGAATAGAAATTCAAGTGTTGAAATAAATATTTTTGACGTTAAAAATATAATTTTTAACGTGAATGTGAATAAATAAATATTCATTTACAAACCGGACGGTTTGTTTATGTACACCTATTTGACTGATATTGATTGGGATAATAAATTTTACACATCGCCCAACTGCACAAATAAAATCTGTGTTTGATTGTTTGAAACCCCATATGGGTGTTGGGATGAAATTTGGAAGTTCACTCATCCTGATTGATTAAATATGTCGATCGATTGATTGACAGGCTGTTATAAGCGTAAGATATCTATATTTGATGCTTATACAGTGTAGTGCACTTTGGTTGATGGTTGATTATTTTTCAATGCTATTATATACATGTGTTGTATGGAATCCATATAATTAACATTATATGGTGATTGATTGGGCCTCATTTCAAATCGGGAAAATAAGGAATATTATAAAAGAAAATTCATGTGTTGAATATAAAAATAGTCATGTGTTGACGATGTTCATGTGTTGAGTGAAATATTTTATACAATGAAATTTACATCTTTATCATATTTAAAATTAGAACTACTTCCCAGTAGAAGTCTAATTAAAAATCAAACGATAGATACCATAGTTTTATAAAATATTTTACATAACAAAAATAGTGATGTGTTGACAGTACTCATGTGTTGAGATTAGTCAGGTGTTGGAAGAAATATAGATTCATGTGTTGAATGGAATAAATATTCATTTGTTGAATAGAATAACGGATTTATTGAAAAATATAAAGCCGTGTTGATTAGAGTTGCGCTATTTTGACGTGAATGATATTTATATCGATTATATTCATTTTTATAATGAATATAGAAAAGAAGTGATTTCAAAATATAACGTTTTGAAAATATTATCATTTATATAGTAATGATATAAAATATTCAATTTTGATTTGAAATGGAATATAGAGTTGAAATGGTTTTGAAAACGAAGTTAGAACGATTTATAAAATAAGTTTTAAAAGGAAATCGACGAAATATATAATATATATATATTATATATTTAATGGCCTGAATAGAACGCGCCGCGCCGCTGCAGTTCGTGAATTTCGACCATTTATTTCAAACGAACATTGCGGGAGATCCGACCGTCGGATTCTCCTAAAACCGGAACCGTTGGGTTCGTATCGAAAAGAGCTTTCCAATGAATATTAGAAATTTGAGATCTAACGGTTGGATTTGGAATTATGTCCAAATCAAATTTGAAAAAGGTCGATGTAAGTGCAGTCCGATGGCCGTTGTTGGAAATCGGCTGTACGGGCCTTGATAAAATTATTAAAAATATTAATAATTTGTGTAAAATCATAATATGTGAATTGGAAAGAACTGAGCTGGAGAATTCCACATTTGAGGATAAAAATAGATTTTTATCGAAATGAACTAGTTTTGAACTAGAATTAAAAACAATTATTTCTGAAATAAATAAATTGAATTTGAAAGTGATTTTAAAAATAATCAATATTCCCAATATTCTGAAGTGGAAGTGGAGTTGAATCGAAATTATCTTCGGAATATTTCGATGTTGGATTTCGTGACTATACAGATATTGTTTTGGGAATTTGAAAGATATATTTTATATCGTTATTGCCAATACGATATATGTTGGTTTCAGAATTTGATATTGAATATAAGCCGATATATTTTCTATTCAGAGCCTTGTATTTAATATCAAATGTGATTTGGGTTTGTCGTGAATCGTGTTTTAGATGACATTGGTTCTTTAACCCAGTTAAAGGCAAGATATCGATTTTTGAAGAAGATTAAAACTAAGTGGAGTTTTAATAAATCTTTGATTAGATTAAAATATGAATTGATAATTTAAATTATCAAATCTGAAAAGTGATCGAGAGTGGAGTATCACCAGTTTTGCTCCAAATCGATAGTTAAATCTTTAATTAGATTTGAACGTGAAATGGTAATTAATTTTACCGATAACACCGTGGTGTTAGATATGGAGTATCACCAGTTTTGCTCCATGGGATATATAGGTTGGGATTGGGAAATAAAATAAATAATTACTTCGGTGTGGTTCGCTAATCCCGACTAGTTTGAAATGATATCCAAAGGAAGATTATAGGATAAATTTAGAAGAATTTATCTTGGATAAAATTAATGGGAACATTTCCCTAAGAATGTGATTTTGTGAATAAAAGAATATTCTGAATTGGAATGAGGCGTTCGTTGTGTTTGTGTAACATTTGTTTATCATATACGTGGGTTATTCAGGAAGGCCGGGTTATACCCATTCTGAATAACCGATTCGACGAGATGTCGAAGATGAAGACGGTGGTTGAAGACCGGAAGTCTTCACATCGTTTGGGTGATTACTGATGATCTTGATTGGGCTGTACACCCAGGATGAGGGAATCAGTTGGTGATCGTCCAGACGTACCTGGAGATGGATGGATATGCGAGGAAAGTGCCTCCGGTTTCGTTCAGACCCAGAACGAACTTGTAAATGGATTGTGTGTCTGACATTGGATTTTATTCTGTGTTGATTGATCTCTATTAAATATACATCTGTATGGCGGCGGAGAATTTATTCTCTTGCTTAACGCCCTTCTCTGAGACATACGAGCTCAGAGGTTGTATATCGATGGACATCAGTCGCATGGAGTGAATTGCCAATGTGGCATGCGTAAGTGGAAATTGATCAAGGCTTCTGTTGAAAAGCAAAGTCTTGTGGTTGATGATCAAAGCACGGCCTGTGTGGCGTAGCTTTGTGTATAACGTGAATTCGCGAGCCTCACACCTCGGTATGAGTCAAAAACGGGAGACGGACCGCTGGGAGAGCACGACGTTTCTTTCTAGCTAGGGTGGTGTCAGTGACCTACCAGCCCTGACATTTATATACTTTTCACCTGTGTGGTTGTTGGATATGAGGCGCCTCGGATATAGGTCTGTAAGGACCGGGAAACGTGTGTTCAGGAATAACTAATCCTCAAAAGTAAGAGAGGACCGGCCCAGCCGATTCCAAGGATCATAGTGGGGTCCTGGGACATTTGCTAGAGTGTCTCGAACGCGGAGAGGAGCTTGCCCCTTGCCTCGGCTCATGACGGAAATCCAATTTCCAATACGTGTACTTCGGCTTTATTTGTAGAGCCTAGTATGGCGACATAGTGGGATGGGGCACTCATGCCGTCTATGATTTACATTTATGATTGAAATTGTTTTGACACTATACACCTATAATAGTATCAAATAATGTGTTCTAAACGTATCAAGCATGCTTTGGCTGTTATAAGGTAAAAACCCTATCCTCCGGCTTGCGTTGCATTGTGTGATGGGACCTGGGTCTTATAACAGCTTCATTTTTCTTTATTTAGCATTGCGCTGTCTGTTTTATGCACTGGTATTCTTGGGAGGAAACCCGTTCCGTGTTATACGGCGTGGTCCCTTGATTTACCGAACTTTAAAATAAAGAATTATAACTGTTTTAGTTCTCACACCAGTCCCATGACTGACCTGGAGTTTATTGTTTTAACCTAAACTCTGGGTGCCCCTATTTTCCACACGGGCAGCTAGTAGTTTTGGTTTTGCAGATTTATATTCACAGGGTCCTGATTTACAGCTGGAACGATGCTCGGAAAGCTCTGTATCCGTGTATCACTTCTAGTTGTGTTTTGTATATTTTTCCGCCGCTATGTAATTTATTGTAATCTCTGATATTTGTCGAATGTAATTTATTCATTTATACTCTGTATATTCTTGTATCTGATGGAATTGTTGTAATAACAATGAAATGTTCTTCCGTCTGCGTCCTTTTTTATGTTGTTCTCAAAGTATCCGCGCTTTCCCTCATGGGGAAGTTACGGGTCCTTACAGTTTGGTATCAGAGCTTTGGTTTACAGAGCTCGAGAACAAGACACATTAGAACCATACGAAAGAATTCATCAGATATTGGATTAGCAATATCCAATTAGAATGACTCGTTAGAGATAGGATCAGAAGTGTCCTAGAACGAGTGTGAAGAGTGTATTTTTCAAAAGAAAACAATTTTGTTTTAAAATTTAAATCGTTTATACGTATTTGAATATTTATTTATTTTGAATTTGGACAATCGAGTATATATAGATTTCGTGTATACGCGTCATGAACGTATATTCGAAGTTTTAATATACTGGGTAGATATAGAATCACATTCTAGATATCCGGGGATGATTCTGATGATGGTGCATCATCATCAGTATTCATAATCGAATTTCGAAGGTGTGATTTCTATATATTTCCATTAGACTGGTGTGAGAACCAAAACTTATATAGATAGATTCATTTTGTTGTGAATTGGCATCAAAACCAAGATTTTCTGTATATATATCAAAGTTATGAATTTGAAACTCTAATTCACTAATTGATTGATGTTTGGGTTGTTTGTTTAATTGTTTGATAATTTTAACCATTATGCCTAATTTGATCAAATATTGAATTGTATTGAAAATTGGTCGCATTTGCTTGCATATACTTGTACTTACATTGAACAGGTCATAGCAAGGAGGCTAGAGCAGAGAATAAAATTTGTTTGCCCGACAAATAGGTACATGTTTACTACATAATTTACTGTTTTGTTTGGGTGATGATGATTTTATGAGCCTATTGGCTAGCCGCTTGGCTTTTTTCTTTTTCTTTTTGAGATCTGAAGGACCGGGGAAGCTATTTGAAATTCCCCGATGCTCCCGGTGCAGGGGAGGTTATGGCGAAATTTTTCGAAAATTTAGGGTGTTAGCCAAATTTTTGAAAATTTGAAAATTCTCGGAAACTGAAAAGTTGGAGAATGGAAGCCAAATCAAACGTAGAGCTGATTAATCAAACCACTTTCGACTTTGTTCCTTTTCGAGGCCGAAAAGTTTTAAGTGGGGGAGATTGTAATAACCCAAAAATCTGGGCCAGTTTAAAATTTTTATTTTGGCAATTTTAGCGAATTTTGCATATTTAAAATAGATTATTTTAAATAATATCGAAGAAAAATTTATTTTGAATATAAATAGAACGTATATATTATATACGCCGTCGTTAGAATACATAATATTTATATATAATGATAAAAGGAATTGAAAATGGCGCGGTAGTTCGATAATTCAATTTCAAACTTCAATTGAATGTACCGGGTGCAAAACGATCCGGATTTTAGTGAAACCAAAAATATTAGGATCTAATTGATAATATCTTTCCAACGAATCCGACAGATCAAAATTTCATAGTGGGAATCAAAAGATATGTCCAGTTGAAAATTCTGAATAGTCGCTATGGAATTCAGGCCCTTAAAAATAGACATTTTGCAAATGACCTCGGATTTCGACGAAACCACTTTTGTTGGGTCCGTGATGTAAAATTATTGCTAGATTTCAAATTTCATAATTTTTCGAATCAATATGTGAGCGTGGCAAAGGAAAACGCGTTTGACCAGTTTCAGTTGATTTTAATCGACTGGAAATTGGCCATTTTTCTAACGGTCTCAGAATTCGACGAAACTAGTTTTGTTGGGACAGTATCGTCAATACGAAGCTAGAAAATATTTTTCAGGAATTTATAGAGTTAATATGTGATCCCGGCAATTTGAAATGTACGTTTAAAATTCAATATAGTGATTTAAATGTAAATTTAACGGAAACTGATTCAAACGATCGAATCAGCCTACGATACATATCCCATTGTGTTCATAATGGGGGTAAAACGCTATGGACGACAGGCGGTGGGCCTCGTTTAGAGGTCGTATGTGAAAGTCAACTTTTTGAAAAATAAAATAATTAAATAATAATAAACCTCCCTTTCTCTTTATACACGTCAGCCCCCCCCCCCCCCCTCATTTTCATTTCCACCCTTTTTCTTCTTCGATCGGGAAAAACCCGCTCCTCCATCCTGACCTAGTTCGAGCGCCGCCGCCGCCGATGTTCACCATCCCCAGCCCATCGATGATTCCCTCCGCCTCCCCTGTATTTCCTCCGGCCGACGAAGCCCTAGCCTCCCTATCAGCAACCGCCGTGCCACCTAGAGCAGAGCGCCGCCGCCTGAAGGCCAGCAACCCCGAGCCCCACCCTCCTGACCTCTTGCGCAAGCCTTCCCTCCCCTAATCGACTAAAGTAAGTTTTAATTTAGGTTCTCTATTTATTTTTAATATTTAAAATCAGTTTTAAAATCAGTTTAAAATTATTTAGAAAATATAGTCGTTGTTTTGAAAATATAGTCGTTGTTTTGAAAATGTAGAGGTCATTGTTATGAAAATATAGGATTAATAGCGAAATAAAAATATGATTTTTATATTTTTAAAGTATTAAAAATATAATCTTTACTATATAGAAGATGTAAAAATATGATTTTTGGTTAGGTAGAGAAGTGAAAATATAATTTTTACATGATAGGAATATTAAAAATATCATCTTTATATGTGTAGAAGAATAAAAATGAGATTTTTATAAAGATGAAATCTTTAAATTTGAAAAGGCGAAGTCTATGTTTTTATAAAGGCGAAATCTTTATTTTAGAAAAGGCGAAATATTTATATGGAAAATAGCATGATAAAAATATAATTTTTATCTATATAACATAGTAGTAAAATTCGATTTTTATATATTGAACAGCATAGTAAAAATTCGATTTTTAAATATATGAAGTGATTATAGAAATATGATTTTTAAAATTGAAAGTAAACAAATAAAAACGTGACTTTTATTTTAAAGACATCAAAATATAAAAATATGTGATTTTTATATATGTAGTGACCACGGGCAACGAAGATGGAAGAAAAGGCGAGAACGACGAAGATCTCTACAATAGGAGTGTCGTGGTATTGGATAGCTTTCGGTGAGAACTTCTCACTCTTCAACTTATTTTTCTAGTTATATATATATACTAGGATGCAGACGGTGCTTAGTAGCACCCGACACAATCGTCCACAGACCATGGACTTGTTTGATTGGTTGTGTAGTTGGTTAGATTATTTGGTTTGAATTGAATTGTTTGGTGAAATGGAATGGATTTGATTGATGTGTGAATGGCGTGGGCCTTCACTAGACCGGGGATAAGGCTAGGCCTCGTCCCGTTTCTAGTATCGCGCCGTTATGCCGCCGAAATTTTCTAAAATATGTTAGAAAAATAAAAATATCATTTTTATTGTGTAAATGAACTGAATAGAAATTCAAGTGTTGAAATAAATATTTTTGACGTTAAAAATATAATTTTTAACGTGAATGTGAATAAATAAATATTCATTTACAAACCGGACGGTTTGTTTATGTACACCTATTTGACTGATATTGATTGGGATGATAAATTTTACACATCGCCCAACTGCACAAATAAAATCTGTGTTTGATTGTTTGAAACCCCACACGGGTGTTGGGATGAAATTTGGAAGTTCACTCATCCTGATTGATTAAATATGTCGATCGATTGATTGACAGGCTGTTATAAGCGTAAGATATCTATATTTGATGCTTATACAGTGTAGTGCACTTTGGTTGATGGTTGATTATTTTTCAATGCTATTATATACATGTGTTGTATGGAATCCATATAATTAACATTGTATGGTGATTGATTGGGCCTCATTTCAAATCGGGAAAATAAGGAATATTATAAAAGAAAATTCATGTGTTGAATATAAAAATAGTCATGTGTTGACGATGTTCATGTGTTGAGTGAAATATTTTATACAATGAAATTTACATCTTTATCATATTTAAAATTAGAACTACTTCCCAGTAGAAGTCTAATTAAAAATCAAACGATAGATACCATAGTTTTATAAAATATTTTACATAACAAAAATAGTGATGTGTTGACAGTACTCATGTGTTGAGATTAGTCAGGTGTTGGAAGAAATATAGATTCATGTGTTGAATGGAATAAATATTCATTTGTTGAATAAAATAACGGATTTATTGAAAAATATAAAGCCGTGTTGATTAGAGTTGCGCTATTTTGACGTGAACGATATTTATATCGATTATATTCATTTTTATAATGAATATAGAAAAGAAGTGATTTCAAAATATAACGTTTTGAAAATATTATCATTTATATAGTAATGATATAAAATATTCAATTTTGATTTGAAATGGAATATAGAGTTGAAATGGTTATGAAAACGAAGTTAGAACGATTTATAAAATACGTTTTAAAAGGAAATCGACGAAATATATAATATATATATATATATTATATATTTAATGGCCTGAATAGAACGCGCCGCGCCGCGGCAGTTCGTGAATTTCGACCATTTATTTCAAACGGACATTGCGGGAGATCCGACCGTCGGATTCTCCTAAAACCGGAACCGTTGGGTTCGTATCGAAAAGAGCTTTCCAATGAATATTAGAAATTTGAGATCTAACGGTTGGATTTGGAATTATGTCCAAATCAAATTTGAAAAAGGTCGATGTAAGTGCAGTCCGATGGCCGTTGTTGGAAATCGACTGTACGAGCCTTGATAAAATTATTAAAAATATTAATAATTTGTGTAAAATCATAATATGTGAATTGGAAAGAACTGAGCTGGAGAATTCCACATTTGAGGATAAAAATAGATTTTTATCGAAATGAACTAGTTTTGAACTAGAATTAAAAACAATTTATTTTTGAAATAAATAAATTGAATTTGAAAGTGATTTTAAAAATAATCAATATTCCCAATATTCTGAAGTGGAAGTGGAGTTGAATCGAAATTATCTTCGGAATATTTCGATGTTGGATTTCGTGACTATACAGATATTGTTTTGGGAATTTGAAAGATATATTTTATATCGTTATTGCCAATACGATATATGTTGGTTTCAGAATTTGATATTGAATATAAGCCGATATATTTTCTATTCAGAGCCTTGTATTTAATATCAAATGTGATTTGGGTTTGTCGTGAATCGTGTTTTAGATGACATTGGTTCTTTAACCCAGTTAAAGGCAAGATATCGATTTTTGAAAAAGATTAAAACTAAGTGGAGTTTTAATGAATCTTTGATTAGATTAAAATATGAATTGATAATTTAAATTATCAAATCTGAAAAGTGATCGAGAGTGGAGTATCACCAGTTTTGCTCCAAAGCGATAGTTAAATCTTTAATTAGATTTGAACGTGAAATGGTAATTAATTTTCCCGATAACACCGTGGTGTTAGATATGGAGTATCACCAGTTTTGCTCCATGGGATATATAGGTTGGGATTGGGAAATAAAATAAATAATTACTTCGGTGTGGTTCGCTAATCCCGACTAGTTTGAAATGATATCCAAAGGAAGATTATAGGATAAATTTAGAAGAATTTATCTTGGATAAAATTAATGGGAACATTTCCCTAAGAATGTGATTTTGTGAATAAAAGAATATTCTGAATTGGAATGAGGCGTTCGTTGTGTTTGTGTAACATTTGTTTATCATATACGTGGGTTATTCAGGAAGGTCGGGTTATACCCATTCTGAATAACCGATTCGACGAGATGTCGAAGATGAAGACGGTGGTTGAAGACCGGAAGTCTTCACATCGTTTGGGTGATTACTGATGATCTTGATTGGGCTGTACACCCAGGATGAGGGAATCAGTTGGTGATCGTCCAGACGTACCTGGAGATGGATGGATATGCGAGGAAAGTGCCTCCGGTTTCGTTCAGACCCAGAACGAACTTGTAAATGGATTGTGTGTCTGACATTGGATTTTATTCTGTGTTGATTGATCTCTATTAAATATACATCTGTATGGCGGCGGAGAATTTATTCTCTTGCTTAACGCCCTTCTCTGAGACATACGAGCTCAGAGGTTGTATATCGATGGACATCAGTCGCATGGAGTGAATTGCCAATGTGGCATGCGTAAGTGGCAATTGATCAAGGCTTCTGTTGAAAAGCAAAGTCTTGTGGTTGATGATCAAAGCACGGCCTGTGTGGCGTAGCTTTGTGTATAACGTGAATTCGCGAGCCTCACACCTCGGTATGAGTCAAAAACAGGAGACGGACCGCTGGGAGAGCACGACGTTTCTTTCTAGCTAGGGTGGTGTCAGTGACCTACCAGCCCTGACATTTATATACTTTTCACCTGTGTGGTTGTTGGATATGAGGCGCCTCGGATATAGGTCTGTAAGGACCGGGAAACGTGTGTTCAGGAATAACTAATCCTCAAAAGTAAGAGAGGACCGGCCCAGCCGATTCCAAGGATCATAGTGGGGTCCTGGGACATTTGCTAGAGTGTCTCGAACGCGGAGAGGAGCTTGCCCCTTGCCTCGGCTCATGACGGAAATCCAATTTCCAATACGTGTACTTCGGCTTTATTTGTAGAGCCTAGTATGGCGACATAGTGGGATGGGGCACTCATGCCGTCTATGATTTACATTTATGATTGAAATTGTTTTGACACTATACACCTATAATAGTATCAAATAATGTGTTCTAAACGTATCAAGCATGCTTTGGCTGTTATAAGGTAAAAACCCTATCCTCCGGCTTGCGTTGCATTGTGTGATGGGACCTGGGTCTTATAACAGCTTCATTTTTCTTTATTTAGCATTGCGCTGTCTGTTTTATGCACTGGTATTCTTGGGAGGAAACCCGTTCCGTGTTATACGGCGTGGTCCCTTGATTTACCGAACTTTAAAATAAAGAATTATAACTGTTTTAGTTCTCACACCAGTCCCATGACTGACCTGGAGTTTATTGTTTTAACCTAAACTCTGGGTGCCCCTATTTTCCACACGGGCAGCTAGTAGTTTTGGTTTTGCAGATTTATATTCACAGGGTCCTGATTTACAGCTGGAACGATGCTCGGAAAGCTCTGTATCCGTGTATCACTTCTAGTTGTGTTTTGTATATTTTTCCGCTGCTATGTAATTTATTGTAATCTCTGATATTTGTCGAATGTAATTTATTCATTTATACTCTGTATATTCTTGTATCTGATGGAATTGTTGTAATAACAATGAAATGTTCTTCCGTCTGCGTCCTTTTGTGTGTTGTTCTCAAAGTATCCATGCTTTCCCTCATGGGGAAGTTACGGGTCCTTACATTTTGGAGGTGGTCTACATGTGCCGGGTGAGTGGTCTTCAATACTGATGGATATCGCATCCAAGGGATGCGACATTCTGCCAGTGGCCCGACTTGAGTCTTCTGGTGTTAGACCCCTGATTTGCCTGATATGATTACGCAACCCTGAGCACGTTCTCTTGATCCATGACTTGTTGTGTTCGGGAGAAGTCCGGCGAGCCGCGACAAATATTCTTGCGCGATACTATCTTAGCTTGATTCCTGAAGATGATGGAAACACCCCTAGGCCGTTGAACCACACGATGGGCCGAGTCGTGTGGGCCTGGACTACTTCTGGTAACTGGACCAGAATGTCGGTTAACACATTGTATACAGATCAAGTACTAAACTTGAAATAAAGAAGTGTTGCTAGTACTACTGCTGAAATTATGTGGATTCAATCAATCCCAAGTGAATTAAGGATCGTGACAAAAGACAAAGCTACAACTTGGTGTGATAGTATTAGTGCAATATCTCTAATAGTTAATCTTGTCTCACACTCTTATTCTGTTAGAGAATATGTAATGAAAGGAAAATTACAAGTCAGGCATATACCATCATCTTACCAAACCACTAATGCTTTAACCTAACCTCTATTGAGGACAAACATCGTCAAGTTTAAAGACAAGATGTGTATTGTTGAATGTAACCACAGCAAAGCTTCTAAAAAGTCGAATCAAGCAAATAAACACTCCACAAAGCCTCATGTACTTAGGTATAAAAGTTGCGACCCAATTTTCTCAAATCCACCATCTAGTCAGCAACTAAGGCATCAACTCAGTCATGAGAAGATCAATTTGATAAGATCAACTTAGATCAGAGGAAAATCTAAGAGATTCAGGCAAGTCGCCTAAATTTTTTGAAGTTGTTGTGGTGCAAATCGATGTATAGCCGAAAGTATATTGAATACAGTAATTATTCTCTTGCTGTAAGTACTTCATCACATATGTTGATATCTCTGAGTGTAAATTCAACAACTTCTCTAATGGTTAATATGGCAACGTGTTGGTCAGTCAAACCTTGAACTCCTAACCTCCTACCAGACAAGAGCACGTCTTTCTATTATGCCACACCATGTTGGCATGTTCAACAACCTTTAAGATTAATGGATTTTTCATTGAGGATTTTTAGACACATGCTAATTCTTCTGTCTTCGAGGTAAATTTATGCTTTTCATGTTTCAATATTCATAATTTATGATCTTTTTAGTTTAGCAAGTCACTAAGAACTGTTTTCTTCTTATTTTCAGATCTAATGTCGGATGTTCAAGGCTTTCTTGTAATATTAGTTTAGATATTACAATATATTGAAAATTTCTTCTAATGCATCAGTGCATTACTTTTATGATCTCTAGTTTAGCATGTAATAATGTTTAGCATGATCTCTAAATGTGATCAAGGGAGTGTTTAAGCTATTAAGAGAGTTCTCACTTCTTTGTGTATTATAGGTCTCACTGTTATTAAGGAGAAATCCAAAATTTATTTTAATAAAAGAAATAAACTTAAGGAGAGTATTTTTTTCATCTTTGAATATTAATTCAGTTGAGCTTCCTATCAAATATTTATGGCTTCTTTTATCCAACAAAAAGGTGAATAGTATATATGTTATTCACTTACTGGATAGTATTAAGGAAAAAATGAATTGCTGGAGTAACAGGTTTTTGTCTACATTGGGAAGAATTGAACTCACTAAATCATCTATATATCCTATTATTTATTTTTGGATCCACACATACCAAATTCCCGTTCAGACAATTAATAAAATTGAATCTATATATGCTAATTTTATCTGGAGTAATAAATCTCATAAAGTTTCATGGAATCGGTAATTACATTAACCTAAATCTAATACTGGTGTTGGTTAAAAGGATATTAAAAGTTTGCAAACTATCATGGCTATCAAGTTAATTTGGGTGTATTTATAAGGTAAAACCATATGGGCAAAATGGATGAAAAATAGATATGTTAAAGTTAGAAAATTCTAGGTAATGGATATTGACAACAGTGCTTCTTATATTTGGAAAATCATGCTTAAAGATAGATTGCATTTCAAAAGTCTCTTTAATAAAAGCATTATTGTGGATGGTAAGACAACCAAACTTTGGTTTGATCCTTCGGTTGATGGCAGAAATCTGGTCTCAATTCTTGGATGACATTAAATGGTTGGAGCTGGATATTAGGATCAAATGGTAGTCAGTATTATATGGTTAAAATTGATTTCTGGTCTTGGAATGGTAGTAGATTCATATTTCACTTTCAATACATAACATTTAGCTTAATTGTGCATGACGGGTCTTCGGAGAGTCAAATTCCTTAACTACGGAATCCAAATCAATCTTCCAAGCAAAATCGCGCTCTAAATAAAGAGACATGCAATCAGCAAGAAATTCATCCCTCATAGCATTACGGATCGCCGTTTTCACACGTTTCATACCTGAAAATGCTCTTTCCGTAGTTGCAGTAGTGACAGGAAGAGTTAGCACAAGACGAATCAACTTATCAATCAAATAATAGTTTTCAAACTTTCTCGTCATAAATAATGATTGATATAAACCAGCAAGTGTAGTTAGATTTTCAAATCGATGATCACTTTTAACATCAATCTCATAATGCATCAACTGACATTGCAAAGCTTGAATGCGTAGTCCACTAATATTATATGAAGTGATTAGCAAAGTTTGACATTATGAGATTCGATAGAATAACAAATAAACTAAAGTACTAATGTAATATTTTTATTTAAAGACAATTAGACAGATGAACTCAGCAACAAGGTAATTGATTTTCCTCTTTGAATAATATCAATCATTTTTTTTTTAACTACTTTAGGCAAAAGCACAAATTATCTAAAATTTTAAAATTGTATTCTCATTTAAATCTTCGTGCAAAAAAAAATTGGTTTAACTATCTGATTTTGAGCAATTGGTTTAAAATGCTAAATAACTATCTTGGCCTAGTGCATAAAAAGTATAATACTAAGGAAAATTTTCAGTAATACTAAGCAATTTATTTACATAGTTATAATACTGAGCAACTGGTTTAAAATGCTAAATAATTATCTTGGCCTAGTGCATAAAAGTATTTCTATCATGCTCAGTTTAACATCATGGCGTCAACCATTTAACAATCGCAAACCGATAATAATTTGAAACCCAAAATTTTAGTGTTTTTCCTTCTCAATTTCCGATCTAAAATTTGAAAGGAAATAAAAAAATCACCTGAATTGATGAATCTATCGAGCTGAGCTGCAGCTGCAAATCCGTCGAATTGAAAATTTTGAGAATAACATGTCTAATTTTCTTTCTTTCTTTCTTGCGTAGGAAAAGTAGAGAACGAGAAGTGGAGACGGTAAATTAACACGTTCTGTTTTTGCCCTTTCTCCTTTCTGCTTTGGGCTGAGCTGAGTTACCAAGATGTTTTTTTTTTTTTTAGTTCTAGGTTATTTTTGTAAATTGGGCTACAGCCCACCTGAGCATAGTGTTGATTCCGTCCTTGTCTATCAAATCTGCTTATCAATTTATATCTCCTCATTGTGCAAATTTTGAATGGGCTAATTTTATATGGAGTCAAACAGTTGTATAAAAATATGCATTTACTACTTATCTAGCTTGTCCTGGTAAATAGAACACTTAGGGTAAAATTTCTAGATGGACTTTTATTACCAACAATTTCTGTAAGCTATGCAACTCTCAGAAGGAAGACTTAAATCATATATTTTTTGAGTGTTCTTACACAGATTTCGTATGGAATCATATAAAAAGAATTTGCATATTAACGCCAAGAGAAAATAAAAAATAAAAAATCATTTGCTGGATGAGATCTCGGTTCTTATTCACACTAATCGACATAGTAAAAGATCACAAATGCTTATTGTCTTATTGTGAAGTTAATTATTGCCCTCCTTAATACCTTATATTTGCTTTTTACGCAATAAAGTACCCAATTTTTATTTTTATTTTTAAAAAAACATATATTATATATCGATAGCAAAAATTAGAACAAAATAAAAATAGAAATTACGCCAAAATCATGACATCAAATCCACAAATGTTTATCCAATGCACTATATTTATCGACCACAACCCAACAAATGTTGACTACCATTAGTTTCCGTGCTCCAACTATAGAAAAACAACCGTCCTCCACGCCTCAGATTCCTATATAAACTCCATCCCTCTCCCTCCTCCACTCCCCGACCCAAAAATTCAAACAAAATTTAATCAGACTCAGGGCCATTGAACCCAAGATGGCCCCAAAGTCTCCACTTCTCCTCCTCCTCTCCCTCCTCTTCCTCACCACCGCCTCCGCCTTCAACATAACGCTGATCCTGAACCAATTCCCTGAACTCGGCCAATTCAATAGCTACCTCTCCCAAACTAAAGTGGCCGACCAAATCAACAGCCGCACCACCATCACGGTCTTAGCCGTCGACAACAGCAGCATGGCCGCCCTGTCCTCCCTTCCCCTCGACCAGCTCAAGTCCATCCTCTCCGTCCACGTCATCCTCGACTACTACGACTCCACCAAGTTCCAAAACCTGAAGAACCGGTCCACCATCATCACCACCCTCTACCAGGCCAGCGGAGACGCCGACGCGAGGCAAGGGTTCCTCAACATGACCAAGTTCAGTGACGGCGCGATTGTGTTCGGCTCCGCCATGCCCAAGTCCCCGGTCAATGCCAAGGTCGTCAAATCCGTGGTCGCCAAGCCGTTCAACATTTCGGTCTTGCAGGTCAGCAGCGTGATCGTGCCACCCGGGTTGGCCAACGTGACCGTGTCACAGCAGTCGACTTACGTTCCACAGCAGGCCGCGCCTCCCCCTGCCGAGGCACCGGAGGCTGAAGCACCTGTAGCGGATGCACCGGAGGCTGATGCACCGGAGGCAGATGCACCTGGGGCTGATGCACCAAGCCCAGTTGCGGATGCGCCAGGGCCTGCGGCTGATGCGCCAGGGCCTGCAGCCGCAGATGCGCCAGGACCTGCAGCGGAGGCTGATGCTGAGGATAAGGTGTCAGGAGCAGGACGTGTGGCTGTTGGTGCAGGGTTTGGCGTTTTGATCAGTGCGGTAGGAGCGGCTTTCTTGGGTATGTGAGTGTGTTGAGTTTTGTTTTGAGGATTGCAATTTCTTGTTGTGTGCATGTTTTCGTGCATGCACAGGAGGACCGTTTATGTGTACTTTCTTATGTGAGGTGATTGTTTTATGTGCGTCTTTTTATATTACTGGTAGCGAATTTAGGATAAATGGGTTTGCTCTTTTCACACAGAGCAAAACAGTGAACTATATCCAAAATTTTCTATTCTTCTGTTCTCAACCAATCAAAAACCATGAATTCCACATTTTTGTAATTAAAAGACTGAAAAAAAAAAGGACTAATTGTAAAATGGTACAAATCAAAGATTTTGATTAGTTCGACATAAGGGGATAAATGATGCTAGGTAAGGAAGATTTTATACATAAAAGTTCATTTAAATTATATCAGCAGCAATAATAACAAGTTTAATATAAAACAACTTTTCAATAGAACTGGATCATTGATGCAAGAAAGTACAGTTGACTAATATTGTAAACTTATAATATTTATATTTTTAACGCTAAAATTATAACATTATTGCGCAAAGTGTAGCAAATTAAATAAAGCAACACAAGAACGAATACATTTTATTACAATTTTCTGTATTTAGAGCGTTGTACATAAAAAAAACCTCTTTTTACAATGTTTTCAAAAATAACGTTTATAAACATCATTTTCACATTGTTTTAAACAAAATGTATTGTAAAACATAACATTTTACGACCATTTTCGTAGAAACTTTACAATGTTTTGTTTACAACTTGCATAAATTAACAGTTATAATATATATTAACGACCCAGTAAAGGAATTCGACGCTCGAATTTTCGACAATAATACATAAACCCGTATTATTTGTTAGAACTCAAGTATCGAAAACACCAGATAGTTAATGAAAAAAATTAGAAGGTAAGATAAGAAAGAAATATGAGAATAGAAGAAATAAGAAGAAGAAACACATCAAAATCAAAGTCTCACATCGCAGCGAAGTAAATATAATATAGAAATAAATCTTTATTGAGAGCCTGAAATAAAACTTACAATCAAAGTACAGCTTATAGTCAACACATCTGGACAGTAATAATAATTTGTCCTCATATACAACACACAACAGAATGTATTTAATTGATGTAAGTGATGGAACGAGACAGTATAGGGTAGTTGCTACTCATATCTTAGGTTGTACGAGGGTAAGAAATGCATGTGTACAGCTTCATTAGGGTAGGCATGGAAAAATTACATATATGGTAGCAGTGGACTCGACAACCTTATGTTGAAGTTTGGCTAACCGTGGAAGAAAATATAAATTTCTTATTCAAGAGATGATCATACCCCAACTTAGGTACTTACAGATGGATCTCTGCTCGAGTGAACATAGCATGTGCGTTTTCTTGTCTGATGGGAAATGGTTGGTGAGTAGGATTTTTGAAATGAAATGGATGTGTTTTCAGTATGACTTGAATAGGGTAGCTGATGTTAGGGGTACACAGCACTTCATTGTAGACACGATGGAAAGAAAGCAAATTGGCAGGAACAAATAGGTAGGCTAATTTTTCTAAGTTAGTTATGTCCTAAGTGTTATATATATATATATATATATATATATATATATATATATATATATATTATTCCTTTGGTTCACGGTTAACAAGTTCCTACCGTTATTTATGCTACCAAAAAATATACGCACTGTAGAACACCACTCTAAGCGCAACGAAAATAAATACACTGCTATGTCTTGACGATGCGGTTCCAATGAAACTAATTTTGTTGAAAACGGACTCCGTTTGCACAACGACTTATTTTAATTTGTTGGTTCACATTTAAATTGCTCGCACCGATAAAACAACTCTGATTGGCTTCAAACTGAAAATATAACAATAACTAGCGATACGTATTCCAATAAAACTCGTTTCATCGAAAACGGAGATAATGTGGAAAGCAACCATATTTTGATGCTTATATAAATAAAAATGTTAATTAAATCCCGAAATAATCCAATTTAAAAATAATAAATTAACATATACCTTCAAATATAAATTATACAACTCGATATCGTCAATTTCGAGTTAACCGTTATCCAAATTATATAAAAATCATTATAATTTTTTTTAAATAAACGTTATCGTTTATTTATGATTTTCATAGCAGCTATTTTAAAATTTGATTTGGACGTAACTTACAATTTATGAAATGAAATCTCAATTTTTCTCTTTCATTAGAAAACTATAATCAGTAAGGCCTAACATTTCTTGTTTCGCAACATTCCGACTTATATCGGATTCTATATATTCAATTAAAGTTCAAAACTCAATATTATGAACTACTGTGCCATTTCGAGCTCGTTTATAAATAAAATATAAACTATATATTCAAATTCATTTTTAATAATGAAATATAAATTATAAATTCCTTTAAAATTCCAATTCACAATTTAATATAATAAAATATATTAAATATCTGACCACCAAAAATACGGGACGTTACATTCCTTCTCCCATAAAAGAATTTCGTTCCCGAAATTTCTAAGTGAGAGGAATGCTTCAATCCTAATTATTTTCAAAATAATTGTTCAAAATTATCACCAAAACTATTCTAATTTTTAAAATTTTACAAAAAATTTGCCAGCATCTCCTCTACATGGTTAAATCGGCGCAACTACAAATGCCACTCCGGGCCTCACATCGATCAAAATAAAACAAAGCCGAGCGGCTACCCAGCTCAGGGATATAAAATCAATCACCACTCAATATTATATTAAGGTTTACCTATTTGTCGGGCAACCAAACTTCAATAACCAAGCAAACCAACTATCAACTCTTTTCTCTTCCAACCTGCACTTAAATCAATTCGTAATGCCATAACAAATACAAAATCAAACTATTTAATTTCATTTCATCTTTGTTTAAATTTAAAATTATTCTATTAGAATTCATTCTCTTAGATTTTAATTCGTTCAACTCTTGATGAATTTTTTTATTCGACCGATCTATTATCCAATAAACAACAATCAGCAATCAACATAACCTAAACCAATTGAATTTATATTCAATTAACTAATTAATCCTTAGGTTATTTTACTTTCACCTTTTGATTTCCATTTAATCTTAACATTAAGTTAAATCCCGAATCATTTAATTTCCATATCATTTTTAATTCAATTCCACTTAACCAAGTTAAGTTCCAATTCCAAATCAAATTAACTAATTTGTTTTCCAATCAAATTCTGATTCATTTGATTCAAAATTAAAGTTCTTATTCACAAACTATATATGTGAAATTTCTTCTGGTTATACCAAACCATTCTAATTCATAATCCAAGTTGAATCTATTTAAATCAACCAAACAGCTCAAATATCTCAATAATTTAAGAAAAATTGATCCTTTTCTATATAGAAAAATAATTTGGGCAGAATTATTTCATTTGCCCCTTTTACAAAACAATATCTTGTCTATTGTCAATTCTATATTGAACCGAACAAATAACACAATATAAAAGCATCTTTATAAAAAAATATATACAAATACGATCTCTCATATATATACACTCAATCTCAATCTAGGGTATTACTAACCCCATCTCTATCGAGTCATGCACTAAACCATTTCTCTGATACTGCTGTAGCGACCCGGTAAAGGAATTCGATGCTCGAATTTCCGACAATAATACATAAACCCGTATTACTTGCCAGAACTCAAGTATCGAAACAACCAGATAGTTAATGATAGAAATTAGAGGGTGGGATAAGAAAAAAAGAAATATGGGAATTGAAGAAATAAGAAAAAGAAACACATCAAAATTAGATTCTCACATCGCAGCTGAATAAATATAATATAGAAATAAATTTTTATTGAGAGCACGAAATAAAACTTACGATCAGAGTACAACTTATAGTCAACATATCTGGATAGTTATAATAATTTGTCCTTATATACAACACACAACAGAATAAATAATAGTCCGTCTGGACTCCTCCAGCGCGTATTCCGAACTTCGTAGTGACCAATAACCTGAACCTATACAACCCGGTCTAACCCGAGCATTACAAACACCAGGTCAATCTGGTGAACTAGAGTGAGAAAACACACAAAGTTTAAGGTATCACACAACTTGATTTTGAAGTCAAAATATTTTTGAAAGAAAAGGATAATTATAAGACCAAATCCACGGACGGTTTTAACTTTACGATAACCTAAAACATTTTTAAATCAATATCTTATTCTAATATTATGATATTGTCTAAATACAAATAAATAGGATCTAGTAAAACGATTGCATCTCATGCTTCATATATATAGTATACAAACAAAATCGCGGGCTCTTATTGGAGATTGGATTCCGACTATGACAAGGTATAGAACCACCTGCCAATAGTGTACCTCTAGAGAGGAATACACTGGGTTCAACAAGAACATCTTGCAACCCAGCCCATACATGACTGACCACTCATTTCTCTTGAGTGTATCGAATATATTGTCACCTAATGGTTGGTACCAACATAACCATTCCCGAGAGATACAGAAATGAAAATAAGTAACAAATATGAATATTCTCTAGATGGTGGCAATACGCCCTAATGGGTGCAACCCACATAGCCATGTTGTCTGCCCGATTTTTGTCATTTTCCGGCTATGAGGCTTGATGTTATAATCTTCTTAGAACATCTAGCCACCATTCACTTTGAACGCCACACCGTCAGATCCGTCCATACCAGTTGTCATGGGACTGGAAAACCCGAAGGCACCTTCCTACCACATCCTTAGGTATCACCCTATTGATCAGTAGCGAGTAGTCCTTGCAACAACCACGACATAATCACAGATTATCTCTGGGAGCTATCCAGAGATTATAAGCAACACTTTCGTTTTATGAAGATCTATGGTCTTCAAGTGCTCCATCTCGATCACCGTCTGATCTCTTCCATGATTACATATTTGCTGGTCGGAATGGTTTTCGAATATAATTTCGATCCCGGGCTTTCCGAACCAACCATCGATAGTTGACCAGATTTGATATTCGGTTATTTAACTATCAAATAAACATACATTCATCCATAAAATAAAATGCCTCTACTGGTTCAGTATTCAACATCACTTTGGCCTCTTTAATAATTAATGCGTGGTTAACTAAAAACTCTATATCTTCAGTTACTTGGAAAACATTTTCCTTTCTTATTTAGTATAAGAATATTCAGTTGTCGTCTCACTTCTACTTCATTAGCTCCTCGTTGTAAACTGGAAATTGAATAAATATCTAAGTACCAACCCCAAAGGCCGAAACCAACATTAGATTGACACCTTGAAAGCTACTCAGCTCAACCAGTGTACAAGGGGTTCTAATTTCTTTAGAACAATATCCAGAACCTTCTCATATTTTATATATCCTTTTAAACCATTATAAATAAACCTTGATTCAAATATGAATCAATTACAATATAAAAACTTCATTAAAACTTACTGCGAACATATTTCGACCATATCTTAATAAACTCCATCTCTTGTTTAAGTTACGCGATTTAGTATCAAATCCTTATAACTTAACTTGCCATTGAGTTTTCGTTTCAATTCCCACCTTATCTCCTCAGGCTTATGAGTTTTATTCCATTCGTAACTTGTTTCAACCATTTGAAATCATTTACAAAACATTTCATAAAGCATGGTTTACATCTTCGCTAACTTAGATTTTATAAATTCAATTAATGGAATTCTAAGAAGAATTTAATTTAAACTTACTTATATATTTAATATAAATGCCATTGAAAACTTATTTAACTAATAACGGGGTTTTAAAACTTCCATTAAATTACTTATAACAAATTAAATAATCAATTATCATTTAAGCATTTGACTTATTCATCTTAACAATGTTAACTCGTTGATCCGTTCCAATTTGGTCTTTCCATTTAAATTAATTAATGATATAATTAATTTAATTATCCCACTTACTTTGATTATTATTTAAATAAATGATAATCAATTTCCATATAATCCCAATCCAATTGTTTCTTAAAAACTCTTCATCCCAGTTATAAATCGCTAGATTAATTTCTACTTCTCTGCTTTTATATCTTATTTACATACAAATTTACTTTATATACCATTTAATTATTTCTTATCAACTTAATTTATAAATAATAACTATTAACCTCCTTTTGTAAACTTAAATTCAAAATAATATATTTCAAAACCATCTCCAGTTATAAAATATATTTTATAACTTTATTACTGTTGATTTTCCAGACAGTAAATCAACATTCATAAAACAATTTATTTTTAGGTCGTCTGCAGTCAATTTCTGCCTATTGGTTAACAACAAACAATGTTAAATTTTAAATTCAACAATCACCGATCAAATCAATCATGTAATCAGCCTAGTTAAACAATTCATATGAAATAAACCATAAATTTAAGGAATCCAGTTGAATCTGTAACGTCCCATATTTTGGTAACCAAAAATTTTATTTAATTTATTATTTTAAATATTATATTTGGAATATCGATGGAATTTAATATTTAATTCATTATTTAAACGAAGTTCGAACGTTATATATTTATATAATTAAAAATCAAGCTTGAAAATGGCATGTAGTTCGTAAATTTGAGTTTTGAACTTCAACTGAGAATATAGAATCCGATATAAGTCGGATTTCTATGAAACAAGAAACGTTGGGATCATGTTGACGATAGTTTTCATATGAAAGAGAAAAATCCAGATTCCGTGTTATAGTTTGCTATTTATTGTAACACCCCGTGAATTCTATAAACTGTGAAATTCACAAATTAAAGTATAATTAATTTCAAATCAAAGAACTAAGGGAAACGGGATACGCCATTGCGTTCGTCTCGGAAAAATACGCGAAATAGAGTCCGAGTTTTCGAAAAACGGAGTCCGTATGAAGAAGATATGGCCTTTGGAAATTTCTGAATTAAGTTCAAAATTCGAACAGAATAAAACAGCTCAGAAAAAAAAAACAAGCTTAAATTAAAAATCGGGCCCAATTGGCCAGGGCGGGAAAATTCCCGCCTAAGGCACCCAGGTCGACTGGGCTGTCGACCTGGTCTAGCCAGGTCGACAGGGCTGTCGACAGGGCTGTCGACCTGGTCCAGAGCCAGGTCGAACCCAACCCACCCTGGCTGGCCTAGTCTATGTTGGTCGATTTTCAGAAGCATGCTTTGTCATTAGGGCTAGGTGGCAGGCTCTAATTGGTCTCTCTTTCGAATGAATGGCTACGATCAATCCAAGCAACATCGATGGTCCTAATCAGTTCATAAACTCTATAAAAATGACCCTAGACTCAACCTAATCTATTCATTCAAAAATAAGAACAAAGACATCATGCTGCTGAGGAACGACTAGGAGTAGCCACCAATTTGGGAGAAGACTAGGAGGAAAATTCTAAAGCATAAAGCAACTTAAACAAATCAAATCAACGCCTACGTCAAAAGGAGTCGCATCTCCAAATTCCTTAATTTGAGAATTCGCCACACAATTGTAAGTAGAGTATTATTTTGGTATGAACAAATAATTGTGTTGGTTTGTATACTTGATTTGTGGTGATAAAGTAATTCATATTTGTGCGTTACTATGATTCTTATCGATTTGGAATATTGTATACGTTTGGATATTCTCAAATTATGTTATTCATTATAAAAACTACATGTTTGCGGTAGTTTTATGCAAGTATACGTTTGGATATTCGCAAAGCATGTTATTCATTATAAAAACTACATGTTTGCAATAGTTTTATGCAAGTATACGTTTGGAATATTCGTAAATTATGTAATTCATGTTGAAGCTACATGTATGTAGTTGTTTAATTGAAATTCATGCAAGTTTGGGGTTTTGCTACTATGCCATCATAATGTGTATTTTTGTACAAAAATCATTTTTGTGAGTAATTGGAACAAATTTGGGTTATTATAATTCATATGAAATTATGTTGAAAAATTTGGCATCATGGTCTATGTATTAAGCCATACTTTTGTACTAGAAAACCTCTTTGCGAACTTATGAATATGACTAGGCTATGATTGATATTTTGCATAATTGAAAACCATGTTAGGTCTATATTGTCAAGAAGAATTATATGATGACATATGTGGTACATAGCTAGGTTAGATTCAAAATCCCATTTGCAAGTTTGCATGACTAAAGTAAAAAATCATGATTTCGTGTTTAGAAATATTTATGCCATAAGTATATGTGCGCCATGGTTAGGTGAATAGATTTAAAATCATGATTAAGTTGGAATAATTCAAGTTGAACTATGCTTTTGTATTAGTAACAAAAGTAAACCCCTTTGTAAACATGTAGGAATCTTATGAACATGATTTGCTTATGTTTGACATTATGCCTAAATAAAAACATAGGTTTATGTTGTAGTTAAGACTATGTGTCAATAATGATATCCAATTTAGATTCTTATCTCAACTACAAGTTTACATGCTTTGATTCATGTCACTTATGCTTTATGACCAAAGTATACATTACTACTATGCAAGTACACCAGTTTCTATTTTGTAGTTCCAACGTTATGTTGCAAGTTCATGCGTTCACATTCCCCTTCTTGTGTATGTAATCATGCTTTAAGCCTCCCCTTTTCACGTGGCTAAGTTGGGCTTAAAAAGGCTAAGCCCAACATATATATAATAAACGAGCGAATTAAACGGGGGTAAATAGCGTTGGGCCAAATTAATTAATAAATGAAAATATAAAGTAAAGGGGCCCAAATTCAAGTATGGGTTGGGCCCATGATTGGTGTAACCTTCACACCATTGATTTTTAATAATGGGCCGCAAATATTTACATATAAGAAAATAAAGAAGAAAGACAAAATATGTAAATGTAGAACATACGATGTGTTTAACCCGAGGTTGGATTGAGTTGTGATGTAAACCTGCCCGGAACCGCCCGGCTGTCCAGTAGTCACAACAATACCTATCCAATGTGGGTGGTTAAACATGGAGCCCAATAAGGACCCGAGGTTAGACTGAGTTGTGGCGTAAGACTGCCCGGAACCAACCGGCAACAGGCAGCCACAACAATACCTATCTAATGTGAGAGGTCAAGGCTTTAATAAGACAATTAAGGCTGAGTCAGGATTGTTAGGATTAAGTGAACTAAAGACTTAATCAAAATGGAACATGCTAAACTAAACAGACTGATTGGGGGGTTAGGTTATAAAACACTTAACCAACTTAGCATGTTGGCTAGAAAAAGAAAACCTAGTAGCGGGGGGACCCTTTTAAGCAGTAACCCTATAAGGTGTATCATGATACCCTGAAACTAGGCAGGGTGGGGCACGATTACTGGGCTGATTGTAAGAGGTCAAATCGACGGCGGTGGTGTAGCAGTGTAGGTTCTAACGGGGTGCGGGCGTGCACACACTCCGGCGCAGAAAAATAAAGCACTGGGCACCAGTAGCATACCTGTGCATTCTAAGGTTGTGTCGGGCCGCTGCCATGGGACTTGATACACCCCATGGTGGGACCAGCATAGGTAACTACAACATCGGGGGCCGTAAGACACATGTAACTATGCGAGTAGGAGCCGATCATCGTAAAATGGATCACTTCACCCTGGTTATGGGGTGCCTATTGGGAACTAGTTTATATGGGTACAGAGATTAATATGGGGTACGATAGTATATTCGACCCTAGACAACTTAACCAAGTTTATAGTGCTTTCCCCATTTCTAGTTTATACTTATCATACCCAGTTCTTTATTCATAGACAGAGTAGTCCTCGACTTACTCAGGCTTTATGTCTGACTCTACTTTTCTTTCGTCTTCTTTTCTTCCGTTCCCCCCCCCCCCCAGGTCCACAGGGAGGGAATACTGCAGCTTGACCAGCCTTCATATCCAGCCTGAAGAGAAAGAATGTATTGCTTGGACCTTTCCGTTTTGAACTATGGCTTTGGACAACCACAATGGGGCTTTTGCAGTTTATTTATGTTTTCTTTATGCTTCTTTAAATAATGTAATCAAAGACAGATTGAAGGAGTTATGTTTTTTTGAAAGGATGTAAGACAATCATGGTGATGTTGCTGTAACACGTATTTGCTTTTATGAAATAAAAGTTGTTGTTTTTCCGCTGTTTACAAATATGTGTTCTTATATCTGTCTTGTATATCTGTGACTTATACTTATAAACCTCCACCAAAATTAGGGCATTCCCTTTGAGAGTGACCCTAACGGAGGTGGGGTGTTTCATTTATGGCCAAATCAAATTTTAAAATAGTCGTTGTGAAATTCGTTATTTAATTATAGGCCTTTAAAATGACCATTTTGCAAACAGTCTCTGTTTTCGATAAAAACCAGTTTCATTGGGACCGTAACGTTAAATTATTGTATGGCGTTGAATTGCGTGGCAAACCGATGTCGTATGTGGCCACAGTAGTCGTAAACGCCCGTTCATTTTCTATAGCGTGTAGTTAATTTAATAAAGGTGTTTTTTGAGTGTAACTTGAGCAGACGATCGAATTAGGCCGTGAAACCAGTTCCGTTGAGTTCGTATCGTCGATTAGAGCCAGAATAGATATATAGTTTGTTATTTTTGGAGATCGTGAAATTGGGTGTCCGAAATGGCATCGCGGTGCGCGTAAAAATAGCCTACCGGGGAAACAGTCTCAGAATGTGACGAAACTAGTGTCGTTGGGTTCGTATCAACAAATTATTATAGGATTTCAAAGTTTCAAGTTGATTCGATTTAGCTGGTGATCGTGAAAAAATAAAACGCGTGTTGATTTCCGGTTTTATAAAGGAATTTTTTTCAAACGATGTCGGATTTCGATGAAACATGTCCAATTGGATTCAGAATATCTTTTTACATCAAGAATAGCATTTTTATCAGTAAACAGAAATTTTATATGGTGGGTTTTAACGTGATTTCTCACGACGACGAAGTTGCGTACATTATTTTATTAATAAATCATCCCACCAACCATATGTTTAACTTGCGAAGTGTCCAGCAACATGCACCCCAACTATTTCCCAAGACTGGCGTCCCAAATATTGTTTAACTGCGTCCCATGTTTCATCCCTTACGTGCATCCCACAATGCTTCTTGCGTGCGTCCCAATTTTTCTTCATTTCTTGAGTACCAAATCATTTCCTCTTCCGTGATTGCCATGTTATCCTAAAACCCGTGGGATCCAAGTTTAATTTCGAAACTCACCCCACACCTTACAGCTATTTCTGCAAACCTACCCGCTACTTTATACCTAAAACATGCCCCCCAAACAAACTTGTCTATAAAAACCTGTACATCTGTTTGTTCCTTCCCTTCAAATTTCAAAGCAACTTCATCCCTTTCTTCCACTTCAAATCTGAGCCACTCCTTCGAGAGCAGATCGAACCCCGTATAAAAAAAAATTAAAATAAATAAAAGGGCGAATGGTCTGTTGAGGGGAAGAGGGAGTTGATGATGAGCTATATGTGTCGAGCGGTGGTAGTGATCTTCATGCGTGCAGTTTCAAAGTGGAAAGGGTATTGAACAGCAGCACAAGCTGTTGATGAACATTAAAATGATGGGGATTCCAACGAACCGCTATGCAGTTCATACGTGAGTTCATTTTTGTTGTGGGCGAGCTCGAAATCTCTTTTCATGGTGGGAGGCCGAGTTCGTTTGTCAAGCGATGGGGAGAAGTAGCCGGTGAGATGCGCTAGAGGGGTGATGTGTACTGGTGGACCCGACAGGAAGGCATTGATCGGAGGAGGAGCATCTGCGGGTGGAGGAGCTGGTGGCGCAGGGTCAGTAAACAGACGGTGCGAGGACGATGAGCTGATGCGTGTAACAGTGAAGAAGGTAGTTTTCACGTGACAAATTTTATATATAATATCAGGTTTGCTAATGTTAAATATAAATGAATAAAGTAGTGGTAATAATGTATATTATTATAAACATTAATGTATTCAATCTTGACTAAATATAATATGTAAGGTGCCTTACTGACATGGCCATGTTTATTTCGCCGTGTTTACATTTTAAAATGCCCAATTGTTACTTTAACATGGCCAACTTATTTCAAATCCCTAATCTATTATGTAGCGTACCTAGTCAATGAGGTAGAATGTGGTCAAATTTGTTTTATAACCGAACAGTATTTTAACATGACCGATATATATATATATATAGGTATATAGTTCTGGAACTGGAAGTTGAGATAATTAAACAATGTTTTAAACAAAGGCGGTTATACTTTTTATATGGGTTAGTAAAGTAAATAAAACAACTACATTGGTTGTTGGCAGAGGCAACTCATAAGGAAGTACAATTGGATTAGTTATAACCAACTATTTGTCATATGTATGTACACCCCAAATGTACCTAATCAGGTTTTAGTTAAATATAATTATAGTTTTAGAAATAAATTATTTTCAACTTTTAATGAAAATAAATGGTTAGTAATGTTTAATAAATTATAACTGTCTCATACAATAAGGAAATTGGTTAACCAGTGACATCAGATCTGTATCGGCTCGCACGACATTAGGAGCTGTTTTGAACAGAGGTGAGCAGAGCTGGAAACATACCGTTTTGACCATAAATGGGAACCCAAGGTGAGTTAAACTCACTCAGTTCTCCCCTCTTATATTTTATATAAGTCGGGTTTTAAAAAAAAATCAACTATCATTGTTTGTTTGTTTGGTTGTTGTTGATTTTATATTCATTTATTGACTGAAACAGTTAAATTAAACGTTCGTTTAATTTAATTAATCGTTATTTCTAACGGTTGAATCCAAGTGAGGTAACTTACCTCAGTGGTTACGTTTATAACACTATAAACGTTATACATAAATGGTTGAATGCTTGAACTTCTGTTATTATCCCAGTATTGACTGTTACATTTATTATTGACCGTTATTATTAAACTGTTCATGTCATCTATTTAGATGGAAACCAAATATTGATTGGCCATTTTGAACTGAATAACGTTATCAATATGATTATATTGTTTGTTAGGTAATGTGAAATTGGTTTATATTTCACGTTTGGTACTGTAGTAACCATTTGCCTCTTTAATACCGTCGACTAAAAGGAATGACTTTTCGAAATCAGTAGTAAATAGATTTTGAATGTTTTCAAAGATATAAATATATTTTTATATGGTTTTGAAATACGATTTTTATTGTAAAAATAATAGTCAAAGTTAAATTTATCAATTTTATATAAATATAACTAGGGATGCAAGATGTATTAAATGAACGGTTAAACGATATAATTTATCGTGTTGATTATTCAAATATTGAAATGGTTTTGTGAAAGCCTTACGGTCGTAAAAGAAGTTTTAAACTGATTTCAAAGTAGAAATGGAATAGTTAAATCATGGGTATACGAGAATGTGTAAAAGATTTCAAAGAGACATGTTTTGTGATGAATGATCGTTTTTACCAAACGGTGTTTTAAATAATACGAAATGTGATAACATTTCGTGCATGTGATTAACAAATCAACGGATTTGAAAATGAGTGTGATTTTGAAATGGGATTTCATATTTTAAATGAAATTGAAGTTGACATTCTGAATATAAATTTATAAATGAATTTTATAAATGAGATTTAGTTAAATAAATGGAAGTGAGTTTATTTCAAGGTACGGAATGTGGTATTCCGAACTTTGGAATGATTCATCAAAGCGAGTTTTATTCCGGAATTCGGAATGTGGCATTCCGAAGTTCGGAATGATAAATCAAAGTGAGTTCTATTCCGAGGTTCGGAATGTGATATTCCGAAGTTCCGAATGTTAACTGAAGGCAGGAATTTAAATGAAGTTAAAGTTTTGGATAACAACAACGAATATTAGTTGTCAATAATGAGTTGCAAAAGAGATTTGTAGGCAAAGTAAAGTTATGGAAATGAAAATGAATGGCAAGATATTGTAAATGGAAATTTAAAGTTTTGAAAATGGAATCGAGTTAATAAATAAAGGTAAGCGTTTATGAAATGTGATTTGTAACACTTGTTACAAAGGAGACGAACCATTTTTTGGACATGAGATTTTTAAAAAGATTATTATATGTTTCCTAAACAACGAATAAGCGGCGAGTATGGTTTAAGAGAATTGGGATAAGTATAAGTTGAATTGTTTTGATGCATATCAAGATAAGGATTTGAAAATATAACAATGGTATAGGATATTAATATAAGATTTCTAAAAGCATTGTTTATGTGGTTTTAAAACAAATGAATTTGAATTGCCGAAATAAATGGTAATATTGTAATAAAGAGATATCAAGGAAGTTTCATAAAGAATTTATTTATAATAGAATCAAAGTTCGTATATAATATTGTAAATGGTTATTAATATAAATCAAAAAGATTTAATAAGAGTTTACTTAACAATTATTTAAGTAAACATGGTCAAAATTTAATGAGGATTTCAAAGGGAAATATGCTGTTAATAAACTTCTATTTATTCCGAAGACATGAATGTTGTTGGTCAAGGTCTGAGAGGTAAATAAAATACCCCAACTCGTTGCTTGCTGTGTGCTTGGTCGCATGATAGGGGGTTCTCGCTTCGCGTTAGGTGGCGGACGGGAGACTCTTACCCCTACATGTCCCAAAAATGTGGGTTGGTTGTGAAGTCGAAAGGTTGGCCGTAAAATGAGTTGGTGGGGTACCATTGTAAGCCACGAGGGGAGGTTAGCCCTCTACCTTGGGGGGTGAAGGGATGGTTGAAAAGCCTACCGGAATTCGCTGGGTCGTTACAGTGGTATCAGAGCTATTGGTTTAGTAATAACCTTGGCTCTGTGGCGTAACTCGATAGAGATGGGGTTAGTAATACCCTAGATCGAGATTGAGTGTATATATATATGAGAGCGTACTTGAAAATTTTATATACAAATGTTTTATGTTTTGTAAAGAGGGTAAATGAAATAATTTTACCCAAATATATTTTTGTATAGAAAAGAAACAGTTTTACTATATTATTGAGATATTGGGATGGTTGATTTGAATGATATTCAAATTTGGATTAGGAATACGAATTGAATTTAACTTGGTTAAGTGAAATTAAATTGAGAATGATGTTGAAATCAAATAAAATTTGAAATTGAAATTTTAATGAATTGTTATTGAAATAAGTTAAGCCAAAGTAAATGTAAATATTGAATACAAATTCAATTGACTTGATGATGCATTGGTTGTTGATTAATTATCGATTGGTTGATTCGTTGAATTCATCGATGGTTTATATAAGAGCTGGATGAATTAAAATAAAATTCCAGTAATATAAAGTGGAATGAAAGCATGGATGAATTGAAATTAATGATTTAAACCTATATTTACAAACGAGTTGATGCCCATGTCTGATTTTGGGAATTTGTGAGGTTATACTTGTTGGTTAATGAGATATCATATAATTGTTACTCATATGTCAAACTGAGTTGAGTACAGGTGCCAGATGGCTTTGAGGATTTGATTTTGATCGAGTAGATCGCAATAAATAGAGCAAGTAAGCTCGGTAGCGCTCGTAAAAAGGTACGCCTACGCGAAATTATAAATTTCGGTTTTGGTTATTGGTTTTTGCTTTCCGACCGTTGGTCGATGAATATATATTATTTGTTCCTGCGATATCGCAGATGTCACTCCGTGCAGGGGAGACTCTGCCGAATTTATCCGGGAATTTAAGGTGTTAGAAATTTTTCGATATTTTTGAAAATATTTATTTACGATATTGAATTAGTTTTCGATTTTAAATGGATTTGGAAATTAATGGATTGTAACGTTCTTCCTTACCTTAGCAATTTCGAGGACGAAATTATTTTAAGGGGGGAAGAATGTAACGTCCCATATTTTGGTAACCAAATATTTTATTTAATTTATTATTTTAAATATTATGTTTGGAATATCGATGGAATTTAATATTTAATTCGTTATTTAAACGAAGTTCGAACGTTATATATTTATATAATTAAAAATCAAGCTTGAAAATGGCATGTAGTTCGTAAATTTGAGTTTTGAACTTCAACTGAGAATATAGAATCCGATATAAGTCGGATTTCTGTGAAACAAGAAACGTTGGGATCATGTTGACGATAGTTTTCATATGAAAGAGAAAAATCCAGATTCCGTGTTATAGTTTGCTATTTATGGCCAAATCAAATTTTAAAATAGTCGCTGTGAAATTCGTTATTTAATTATAGGCCTTTAAAATGACCATTTTGCAAATGGTCTCTATTTTCGATAAAACCAGTTTCATTGGGACCGTAACGTTAAATTATTGTATGGCGTTGAATTGCGTGGCAAACCGATGTCGTATGTGGTCACGGTAGTCGTAAACGCCCGTTCATTTTCTATAGCGTGTAGTTAATTTAATAAAGGGGGTTTTTGAGTGTAACTTGAGCAGACGATCGAATTAGGCTGTGAAACCAGTTCCATTGAGTTCGTATCGTCGATTAGAGCCAGAATAGATATATAGTTTGTTATTTTTGGAGATCGTGAAATTGGGTGTCCGAAATGGCATCGCGGCGCGCGTAAAAATAGCCTACCGGGGAAACAGTCTCAGAATGTGATGAAACTAGTGCCGTTGGGTTCGTATCAACAAATTATTATAGGATTTCAAAGTTTCAAGTTGATTCGATTTAGCTGGTGATCGTGAAAAAATAAAACGCGTGTTGATTTCCGGTTTTATAATGGAATTTTTTTCAAACGATGTCGGATTTCGATGAAACATGTCCCATTGGATTCAGAATATCTTTTTACATCAAGAATAGTATTTTTATCAGTAAACAGAAATTTTATATGGTGGGTTTTAACGTGATTTCTCACGACGACGAAGTTGCGTACATTATTTTATTAATAAATCATCCCACTAACCATATGTTTAACTTGCGAAGTGTCCAGCAACATGCACCCCAACTATTTCCCAAGACTGGCGTCCCAAATATTGTTTAACTGCGTCCCATGTTTCATCACTTACGTGCATCCCACAATGCTTCTTGCGTGCGTCCCAATTTTTCTTCATTTCTTGAGTACCAAACCATTTCCTCTTCCGTGATTGCCAAGCTATCCTAAAACCCGTGGGATCCAAGTTTAATTTCGAAACTCACCCCACACCTTACAGCTATTTCTGCAAACCTACACGCTACTTTATACCTAAAACGTGCCCCCCAAACAAATTTGTCTATAAAAACCTGTGCATCTGTTTGTTCCTTCCCTTCAAATTTCAAAGCAACTTCATCCCTTTCTTCCACTTCAAATCTGAGCCACTCCTTCGAGAGCAGATCGAACCCCGTTTAAAAAAAAATTAAAATAAATAAAAGGGCGAATAGTCTGTTGAGGGGAAGAGGGAGTTGATGATGAGCTATATGTGTCGAGCGGTGGTAGTGATCTTCATGCGTGCAGTTTCAAAGTGGAAAGGGTATTGAACAGCAGCACAAGCTGTTGATGAACATTAAAATGATGGGGATTCCAACGAACCGCTATGCAGTTCATACGTGAGTTCATTTTTGTTGTGGGCGAGCTCGAAATCTCTTTTCATGGTGGGAGGCCGAGTTCGTTTGTCAAGCGATGGGGAGAAGTAGCCGATGAGATGCGCTAGAGTGGTGATGTGTACTGGTGGACCCGACAGGAAGGCATTGATTGGAGGAGGAGCATCTGCGGGTGGAGGAGCTGGTGGCGCAGGGTCAGTAAACGGACGGTGCGAGGACGATGAGCTGATGCGTGTAACAGTGAAGAAGGTATTTTTCTCGTGACAAATTTTATATATAATGTCAGGTTTGCTAATGTTAAATATAAATGAATAAAGTAGTGGTAATAACGTATATTATTATAAACATTAATGTATTCAATCTTGACTAAATATAATATGTAAGGTGCCTTACTGACATGGCCATGTTTATTTCGCCGTGTTTACATTTTAAAATGCCCAATTGTTACTTTAACATGGCCAACTTATTTCAAATCCCTAATCTATTATGTAGCGTACCTAGTCAATGAGGTAGAATGTGGTCAAATTTGTTTTATAACCGAACAGTATTTTAACATGACCGATATATATATAGGTATATAGTTCTGGAACTGGAAGTTGAGATAATTAAACAATGTTTTAAACAAAGGCGGTTATACTTTTTATATGGGTTAGTAAAGTAAATAAAACAACTACATTTGTTGTTGGCAGAGGCAACTCATAAGGAAGTACAATTGGATTAGTTATAACCAACTATTTGTCATATGTATGTACACCCCAAATGTACCTGATCAGGTTTTAGTTAAATATAATTATAGTTTTAGAAATAAATTATTTTCAACTTTTAATGAAAATAAATGGTTAGTAATGTTTAATAAATTATAGCTGTCTCATACAATAAGGAAATTGGTTAACCAGTGACATCAGATCTGTATCGGCTCGCACGACATTAGGAGCTATTTTGAACAGAGGTGAGCAGAGCTGGAAACATACCGTTTTGACCATAAATGGGAACCCAAGGTGAGTTAAACTCACTCAGTTCTCCCCTCTTATATTTTATATAAGTCGGGTTTTAAAAAAAATTCAACTATGATTGTTTGTTTGTTTGGTTGTTGTTGATTTTATATTCATTTATTTACTGAAACAGTTAAATTAAACGTTCGTTTAATTTAATTAATCGTTATTTCTAATGGTTGAATCCAAGTGAGGTAACTTACCTCAGTGGTTACGTTTATAACACTATAAACGTTATACATAAATGGTTGAATGCTTGAACTTCTGTTATTATCCCAGTATTGACTGTTACATTTATTATTGACCGTTATTATTAAACTGTTCATGTCATCTATTTAGATGGAAACCAAATATTGATTGGCCATTTTGAACTGAATAATGTCATCAATATGATTATATTGTTTGTTAGGTAATGTGAAATTGGTTTATATTTCACGTTTGGTACTGTAGTAACCATTTGCCTCTTTAATACCGTCGACTAAAAGGAATGACTTTTCGAAATCAGTAGTAAATAGATTTTGAATGTTTTCAAAGATATAAATATATTTTTATATGGTTTTGAAATACGATTTTTATTGTAAAAATAATAGTCGAAGTTAAACTTATCAATTTTATATAAATATAACTTGGGATGCAAGATGTATTAAATGAACGGTTAAACGATATAATTTATCGTGTTGATTATTCAAATATTGAAATGGTTTTGTGAAAGCCTTACGGTCGTAAAAGAAGTTTTAAACTGATTTCAAAGTAGAAATGGAATAGTTAAATCATGGGTATACGAGAATGTGTAAAAGAGTTCAAAGAGAAATGTTTTGTGATGAATGATCGTTTTTACCAAACGGTGTTTTAAATAATACGAAATGTGATAACATTTCGTGCATGAGATTAACAAATCAACGGATTTGAAAATGAGTGTGATTTTGAAATGGGATTTCATATTTTAAATGAAATTGAAGTTGACATTATGAATATAAATTTATAAATGAATTTTATAAATGAGATTTAGTTAAATAAATGGAAGTGAGTTTATTTCAAGGTACGGAATGTGGTATTCCGAACTTTGGAATGATTCATCAAAGCGAGTTTTATTCCGGAATTCGGAATGTGGCATTCCGAAGTTCGGAATGATAAATCAAAGTGAGTTCTATTCCGAGGTTCGGAATGTGATATTCCGAAGTTACGAATGTTAACTGAAGGCAGGAATATAAATGAAGTTAAAGTTTTGGATAACAACAACGAATATTAGTTGTCAATAATGAGTTGCAAAAGAGATTTGTAGGCAAAGTAAAGTTATGGAAATGAAAATGAATGGCAAGATATTGTAAATGGAAATTTAAAGTTTTGAAAATGGAATCGAGTTAATAAATAAAGGTAAGCGGTTATGAAATGTGATTTGTAACACTTGTTACAAAGGAGACGAACCATTTTTTGGACATGAGATTTTAAAAAAGATTATTATATGTTTCCTAAACAACGAATAAGCGGCGAGTATGGTTTAAGAGAATTGGGATAAGTATAAGTTGAATTGTTTTGATGCATATCAAGATAAGGATTTGAAAATATAACAATGGTATAGGATATTAATATAAGATTTCTAAAAGCGTTGTTTATGTGGTTTTAAAACAAATGAATTTGAATTGCCGAAATAAATGGTAATATTGTAATAAAGAGATATCAAGGAAGTTTCATAAAGAATTTATTTATAATAGAATCAAAGTTCGTATATAATATTGTAAATGGTTATTAATATAAATCAAAAAGATTTAATAATAGTTTACTTAACAATTAGTTAAGTAAACATGGTCAAAATTTAATGAGGATTTCAAAGGGAAATATGCTGTTAATAAACTTCTATTTATTCCGAAGATATGAATGTTGTTGGTCAAGGTCTGAGAGGTAAATAAAATACCCCAACTTGAACGACTCCATGATTATCCAAGGATGGTATTAGTTTATGAACGAGAACAGTTGAGGAAAACATAAGTTATGATTTCCATAAATGATATTATAAACTGTTTCCGGAAAAAGTTTATAGGTTGGAAAAAATTGAATTTGGAGAATAGTCTTATTTCAAAATAAGAAGTGAAAGGGATGTTTCCAAATATTGGAAATTTAAAGAATAGAATTAACGGGCGGTTCGTTAGAGAGGCTAAATGATACTGAGTATTGAATCAGTGAATCCATTTTCTTTTATGGATGAATGTTTGTTTATTTGATAGTTAAATAACCGACTATCAAATTTGCCCATACGATTGTTGGTACGGAAAGACCGAAATCGAATTTATTCGAAAACCATTCCGTCCAGCAAATACGAATACGTTGAAGAGGCTGGTTCGAGATGGAGCTATTGAAGACCGTTGATTTTCATAAGCGGAAGGATTACTTAAAATCTCTGACTTGCAACCAGAGATATACTGTGATTCTGTCGTGGTTAAAATCTATGGATTCGCAAGGACTTCTCGCTACTGATTCTCAGGGTGATACCTAGAATGCAGTAGGAGGGTACCTTCGGTTCATCCTGTTCCTGGATGACTTGCATGGATGAATGTCTGACAGAGTATTTCCAGAAAGGTCACGTACATTGATTTCTTCAACCGTACCAAGAGTGGAGGCGGAGAAGGAAACTTCATTTAGCTAACACGTTACGTATTGTTGTGGACGTCAATTAGTGAATGTTGATGGATCTGACGATGTGACATTCGAAGTAAATATGATGTGCTGATAAAGCGTAGACTCAAGCCTCATCAATCGGGGAATGACAAAAATCGGGCAGGCAGCATGGCTATGTGGGTCGCTCCCATTAGGGTGTATAATCACCTATCTAGAGAAATTCCTTTTGCTTCTTGAATCTATTTCAATGTTGTCCCTTTTCGGGAAACGGTGGTTTAAGCCCAACCGTTGGTGATATACATTCGATACACTCAAGCGAAATGAGTGGTCGGTCATGTAAGGGCCGGGTTGCAAGACGTTCTTGTTGAACCCGGTGTATTCGCCTCTAGAGGTACACTAGCGGCAGGTGGTCACATACCTTGTCAAGGTCGGAATCCAATCACCAATAAGTGCCCGCGGTTTTGTTTGTATACTATATATGTGGAGCGTGAGATGCAAGCGTTCTACTAGATTCTATTTACTTGTATTTAGACATTATGATAATACCAGACAAGATATTGATTTCAAAACTGTTTTGGGTTATCGTAAGGTAAAAACCGTCCGTGTTTATGTGTGGATTTGGTCTTACGATTATCCTTTTCTTTTGAAAAGATTTTGAACTTTAAAATCATGTTGGATGATTTACCCTTAATACTGTACGAGTTTTTCTCACTCCGGTTCACCAGACTGACTCAGTGTTTTGTAAATGCTCGGGTTAGCCCGGGGTGTACAGGTTCAGGTTTCCAAATTCTGTGAAGAGACGAGCTGAAGGAGTTCAAACGTATGATATTCCGCTGTGTGTGTTGTATATGAGGGCAGGTTATTATAACTGTCTCATTGTGTGATGTACTCTGATATTGTAAGTTTTATTTCAAGCTCTCAATAAAGATTTAATTCTATATTATATTTTGTTCCGCTGCAATGTGAGACTCTGATTCTGGGTTGTGATGTTTCTTCTTCTTCTATTCTAATATTTATTTCTTATCTCGCCCTCTAAATTCTTTCTAATAACGTCCAGTGTTTTCGGTGTTGGTAAGGTCGGCATGAGTTATGGTAAGGGTATTTATGTCGATTTTTTTTGGGCCGAAAATCGTCTGGTCATTACAGAATCCCTCCAACCTATTTTTCCTGCATCCAAACACGTTAGCTCACAATAACATCATATATAATATAAACAGTCAACAATAACAGCAATCCAAACATCCATATTTCAATTTAATATGTTTATACTTTTACAAACGTAACCAATGAGGTAAGTTACCTCCATTGGAATAATCGTTAAAAATAACGATTTGGTTTAAATTGAATTAAATAAACGTTTAATTTAATCAGTTCAGTAGACACATGTAATTATACTCAACATTCATCAAAGAACTAACAACCATAGAACACGAATATTTAAACCCGACTTATATAAATATAAGTGGGATAAAAACTAAGTGATTTGAACTCACCTTGATCTTCGTTCGATGTTAAACCGATTTGTCTTAATCAAATTAAATAGCCGTTTAATTTGATTAAATATTCTAGCGGTTACCGACACTAACCAAACCAGCTCCATCCTGTTGTGCTCTCTTATACGATTCCAACGTTTTCTGTAACAACCCGGAAATGCGAGCCAGTTTAAAATTTTTATTTTGGCGATTTTAGTGAATTTTGAATATTTAAAATAGATTATTTTAAATAAAATCGACGATAAATTTATTTTGAATATAATTCGAATGTATATATTTATACGCATCGTCGTTAGAATATAAATAATTATATATAATTATAAAAGGAATTGAAAATGGTGCGGTAGTTCGATAATTCGATTTCAAACTTCAATTGAACGTACCGGGTGCAAAACAATCCGGATTTTAGTGAAACCAAAAACAATAGGATCTAATTGGGAATATCTTTCCAACGAATCCGAAAAATCGAAATTTCATAGCGGGGATCAAAAGATATGTCCGGTTGAAAATTCTGAATAGTCGCGATGGAATTCAGGCCCTTAACAATGGAAATTTTGCAAACGACCTCGGATTTCGACGAAACCACTTTTGTTGGATCCGCAGTGTCAAATTATTGCTAGATTCCAAATTTCATAATTTTTCGAATCAATATGTGAGCGTGGCAAAGGAAAACGCGTTTGACCAGTTTCAGTTGATTTTAATCGATTGGAAAATGGCCATTTTTCTAACGGTCTCAGAATTCGACGAAACAAGTTTTGTTAGGACCGTATCGTCAATACGAAGCTAGAAAATATTTTTCTAGGATTTATAGAGTTAGTATGTGACCCCGGTAAATTGAAATGCGCGTTCAAATTCAATATATAGAGTTATTGTGTTGATTTTGACGAAAACTGATTGTAACGATCGAATCAGCCTACGATACATATCCCATTGTGTTCGGAATAGGGGTAAAACGCTATGGACCACAGGCGGTGGGCCTCGTTACGAGGTCGAAATAAAAAGTCAACTTTTTAGTAAATTAAATAATTAAATAAAAAAAGAAAAATCCCCCTTTCTCTCCTTTCCTTATATTCTGGCCCCCCCCCTTATTCTTCGATTCATTTCATAACAGAGAAAAGAAAAAAGAAGAACGAGGATCGGAGGAGCGCCCCCCCCCCCCCGATCGATCGCCGCCGCCTCCTCAAAGGTGGGGCGCCACCTCGAACCCCCCCCCCCCCCAGGCGCCAGAGGCGCCGCGAAAACCCCACCCCCCCCCTCTGCTCGACCTCCTCGCGCCCTCTCCCTCCTTCTACCCCCAAAAACCGACGAGCAACCCCACAGACCCCCCCTGAAATCGATGAAAACCCCCTCCTTCCTTAAACGAACGCTGTGAGTTTTCCCATTTGTTTTTATTTACTTATTTTTGCTTATTTTCTATGTAATTAGTTTTATAAGTTTAAAAATCGGTTTTCCTAAGTATTTATATAAAGCATGGATATTTATTTTTAGATTTTAATATTCTTAGCATAGTAAAAAGGGATAGTTTTTATATATAGAAAGATTATATCTTTACAAAAGGAAAGACCATGTTTTTATGTTAAGAAAGGTTTGATCTTTCTTTAAGGGAAAAAAATATGAATTCCTTGATCTTTAAATATATGAAATAGAAAAGATTCGATTTTTACAATAGAAAAGATTCGATTTTTAAAATAGAAAAGATTCGATTTTTAAAATAGAAAAGATTCGATTTTTAAAATAGAAAAGATTCGATTTTTATAAAAGGAAAGATACGATTTTTATATATTGAACAACATAGTAAAAATTTGATTTTTATATATTGAACAGCATAGTAAAAATTCGATTTTTATATATTGAACAGCGAAGTAAAAATTTGATTTTTATATATTGAATAGCAAAGTAAAAATTCGATTTTCATATATTGAATAGCAAAGTAAAAATTCGATTTTTATATATTGAATAGCAAAGTAAAAATTCGATTTTTATATATTGAATAGCAAAGTAAAAATTCGATTTTTACATATGTAGAGAATACGAGCAACGAAAGCGACAAAAGGCGAGAACGACGAAGACTTCTACAAAAGAAGAGTCAAGATGATTGGATAGCTTTTGGTGAGAACTTCTCACTCTTCAATTTCTTTTCTAGTTATATATATACTAGGATGCAGACGGTGTTTAGTAGCACTCGACACCCGTCATCCACAGACCATGGATGGCTTGTTTGTTAAATTGTTTGGTTGTGTATTTGGTTAGATTATTTGGTTTGAATTGAGTTGTCTGGTGAAATGGAATGGATTTGATTGATGTGTGAATGGCGTGGGCCCTCACTAGACCGGGGATAAGGCTAGGCCTCGTCCCGTTTCTAGTATCGTGTCGTTATGCCGCCGAAATTTTCTAAAATAAGTTAGAAAAATAAAAATATCATTTTTATTTTGTAAATGAACTGAATAAAAATCCATGTGTTAAAATAAAATATTTAATCGTTAAAAATATAATTTTTAGCGTGAATGTGAATAAATAAACATTTATAAACAAATCGACCGATTTGTTTATATACACTGATTTGACTGATATTGATTGGGTTGATAAATTTTACACATCGCCCAACTGCACAAATAAAATCTGTGTTTGATTGTTTGAAACCCCACACGGGTGTTGGGATGAAATTTGAAGTTCACTCATCCTGATTGATTAAATATGTCGATCGATTGATTGACAGGCTGTAATAAGCATTAGATATCTATATTTGATGCTTATACAGTGTAGTGCACTTTGGTTGATGGTTGATTATTTTTCAATGCTATTATATACATGTGTTATATGGAATCCATATAATTAACTTTATATGGTGATTGATTGGGCCTCATTCCAATTTGAAAAATAAAGAATATAAAATAAAGGTTCAGGTGTTGACTGTACTCACCCGTTGAGATTAGTCATGTGTTGAACGAAATATTTTAATAATAAAATTACATTTTTATCAATATATAAAATAAAAGTTCATGTGTTGACTGTACTCATCCGTTGAGATTAGTCATGTGTTAAACGAAATATTTTAAAAATAGAAATATTTGAAATAGAAATATTTTAAAATAGAAATATTTGAAATAGAAATATTTTAAAATAGAAATATTTGAAATAGAAATATTTTAAAATACAAATATTTGAAATAGAAATATTTTAAAATAGAAATATTTGAAATAGAAATATTTTAAAATAGAAATATTTTAAAATAGAAATATTTGAAATAGAAATATTTGAAATAAGAAATATTTGAAAATAGTAATATATGAAGCCGTGTTGATTAGATTGACGCCATTTTGACGTGAACGATAATTACATCGATTTTATTCATTTAAAAATGAATATTGAAAAGTGATTTCGAAATCGAATATTTTGAAATGAATTGAATATAAAACGATTTCGAAATGAATTGAATATAAAACCAATTTGAATTGAATCGAATAGAAAACCAATTTGAATTGAATCGAATAGAAAACCAATTTGAATGGAATCGAATAGAAAACCAATTTGAGTTGAATTGAATATAAACCGAATTCGAATTGAGTTGAAACCGAATTCGAATCGAATGGAAAACGAATTCGAATTGAATTGAAACCGAATTGAAATGAATTCAAATTGAATTCAAATTGAATTCAAATTTGAATTGAATAGAAATGAATTTTAAAACGAATTTATAAGGAAGAATTTAATTTTGATTTGAATTGAAATGGAAGTTGAAATTGTTTTTGAAACGAATTTAAACCTATTTATAAAATTTGTTTTGAATAGCAATCGACGAAATATATATTATATATATAATATAATGGCCTGAATAGAACGCGCCGCGCCGCCGCAGTTCGTGAATTTCGACCATTTATTTCAAATGGACATTACGGGAGATCCGACCGTCGGATTCTACTAAAACCATAACCGTTGGGTTCGTATCGAAAAGAGCTTTCTAACGAATATTAGAAATTCAAAATCTAACGGTTGGATTTGGAGATACGTCCAAATCAAATTTGGAAAAGGTCGCTGTAAGTGCAGTTCGATGGCCGTTGATGGAAATCGACTGTACGGGCCTTGATAAAATTATTAAAAATATCAATAATTAGTGAAAAATCATAAGAAATGATTTGGGAAAAATTAGGGTGAAAAACTCCATATTTGAAAAGATAAATATGGATTTTTATCGAAATGAACTAGTTTTGAACTAAATTTAAAACCCAAATATTTTTAAATAAATTGGATTTAAAAAAAAGGGGTTTTAAATAATCGGAATTTCTACTATATTTGATTGGATTTGAAATGGGTTTATCGTGAATGGTGTTTTAAATAACACTAGTTCTTTCACCCGATAATAATTAGAATGTGATTTGGGTTTGTCGTGAACTGTGTTTTAAATGACACTAGTTCTTTAACCCAGTAAAAGGAGTTTTATTGAATCTGCAATTAGATTTGAAATGTGAATTGATAATTCAAATTATCAAATTTGGCAAATGAGCGAGAATAGAGTATCACCAGTTTTGCTCCAAAGCGATAGTTAAATCTTTAATTAGATTTGAACGTGAAATGGTAATTAATTTTACCGATAACACCCCGGTGTTAGATATGGAGTATTACCAGTTTTGCTTCATGGGATGAATAGGTTGGGAGTGGGAAATAAAATAAATAATTACTTCGGTGTGGTTCGATAATCTCGACTAGTTTGGAAAACCATAATTGGGTTTGAAAGGACATCCAAAGGAAGATTAAAGAATAAATTTTAAAGAATTTATCTTTGATAAAATTAATGGGAACTTTTCCCAAAAGATGTGAATATTTAAATAACAGAATATTCAGAATTGGAATGAGGCGTATGTTGTGTTTGTGTAACATTTGTTTTTGATATACGCGGGTTGTTCGGAAAGTCCGGGTTTATACCCATTCTGAATAACCGATTCGACGATATGTCGAAGATGAAGACGGTGGTTGAAGACCGGAAGTCTTCACATCGTTTGGATAATTACTGACGATCCTGATTGGGCTGTACACCCAAGAGGATGGAAACAGTTGGTGGTCGTCCAGACATACCTGGAGATCGATGGATATGCGAGGAAAGTGCCTCCGGTTTCGTTTAGACCCAGAACGAACTTGTAAATGGATTGTGTGTCTGACATTGGATTTTATTCTGTGTTGATTGATTTCTGTAAAATATATATCTGTTTGGCGGCGGAGAATTTATTCTCTTGCTTAACGCCCTTCTCTGAGACGTACGAGCTTAGAGGTTATATATCGATAGATATCAATCGCATGGCATGAATTGCCTGTGTGGCACGCTGAGTTGCATGGATCAAGGCTTCTGTTGAAAAGCAAAGTCTTGTGGTTGATGATCAAAGCACGGCCTACGTGGCAGCTTTGTGTATAACGTGAATTCGCGAGCCTCACACCTCGGTATGAGTTAAAAACGGGATAAGGACTGCAGGGAGAGCACGGCGTTTCTTTCTAGCTTTGGTGGTGTCAGTGACTTACCAGCCCTGACATTTATATACTTTTCACCTATGTGGTTGTTGGATGAGGCGCCTCGATTTTAGGTCTGTAAGGACCGGGAAACGTGTGTTCAGGAATACTAATCCTCAAACGTAAGAGAGGACCGACCCTGAAGCATCCAGGGGTTACCCAGAGTGTGTAGTCCCGAGGCATTTGCTAGAGTGTCTCGAAGCGGAGAGGAGCTTGCCCCTTGCCTCGACTCATGACGGAAATCCAATTTCCAATACGTGTATTGTGGTTTTATTTGTAGAGCCTAGTATGGTGACATGATAGATGGTACCCATGCCGCCTAGGATTGATATTTATGATTGAAATTGTTTTGACACTATACACTTATTATAGTATCAAATGATTTGTTTTAAACGTACCAACCATGTTTGGCTATTATAAGGGAAAACCCTATCCTCCGGCTTGCGTTGCATTGTGTGATGGGACCTGGGTCTTATAATAGCTTCATTTTTCGAAAAAGCATTGCGTTGTTTTCTCTATGCACTGGTATTCTTGGGAGGAAACCCGTTCCGTGTTATACGGCGTGGTCCCTTGAATTACTCTCTTTTAAAGTCAAGTTTTAAATAACTATTTTAGTTCTCACACCAGTCACATGAATGACCTGGAGTTTATTGTTTTAACCTAAACTCTGGGTGCCCTTATTTTGACACGGGCAGCTAGTAGTTTTGGTTTTGCAGATTTCTATTCACAGGATCCTGATTTACAGCTGGAACGATGCTCGGAAAGCTCTGTATCCGTGTATTACTTTCAGTTGTGTTTTGTATTATTTTTCCGCTGCAATACTGTATTTAAATATCTGATATTTGTCGAATGTAATTTATTCATTTATACTCTGTATATTCTTGTATCTGATGGAATTGTTGTAACAGCAATGAAATGTTCTTTCGTCTGCGTTCTGATTTGTCGTGTTCTCAAAACGATCATGGGTTTCGAACGGTCTAGATCGGTTTAACGAATGATTCGGATCGAGCGAAATTCCCGGCCGTCACATTTGGTATCAGATCTTTGGTTTACAGAGCTCGAGAACAAGACACCTTAGAACCATACGAAAGAATTCATTAGATATTGGATTAGTAATATCCAATTAGAATGACTCGTTAGAGATAGGATCAGTAGTATCCTAGAACGAGTGTGAAGAGTATATTTTTCAAATGAAAATAAATTTGTTTCGAAAATTTAAATCGTTTTATACGTATTTGAATATTTTATTTGTATTGAATATGGACAATCCACTATATAAAGATTTTGCATATACGCGTCATGAACGTATATTCGAAGTTTTAATATATTGGATAGATATAGAATCATACTCTAGTGGCCCGAAGGTGATTCTGATGGTTGAGTACTCGTCGTCAGAATTTATGTTCGAGTGACGAAGGTGTGATATCTATATATTTCCATTAGACTGGTGTGAGAACCAAAACTTATATAGCTAGAACACATTGTTGTGAATTGGCATCAAAAACATGATTTCTGTATATATTTATCAAAATTATGAATTTGAAACGTTAATCCACTAATTGATTGATGTATGAGTTGTTTATTTATTTGTTTGGTAATTTTGAACCACTATGCCAAATAGAACCAAATATTGAACTGTATTGAAAATTAGTCGCATTTGCTTGCATATACATATACTTACATTGAACAGGTCATAGCAAGGAGGCTAGAGCAGAGAATAAAATTTGTTTGCCCGACAAATAGGTACATGTTTACTATATAATTTACTGTTTTGTTTGGGTGATGATGATTTTATGAGCCTATTGGCTAGCCGCTTGGCTTTTTCTTTTTCTTTTTGAGATCAGAAGGCCTATATGGCAATTTCGGGATTTTCCCGTGGCTCCCGGTGCAGGGGAGGTTATGGCGAAATTTTTCAAAAATTTAGGGTGTTAGCCAAATTTTTGAAAATTTGAAAATTCTCAAAAACTGAAAAGTTGGAGAATGGAAGCCAGATCGAACGTAGAGTTGATTAATCAAACCACTTTCGACTTTGTTCCTTTTCGGGGACGAAAAGTTTTAAGTGGGGGAGATTGTAACAACCTGGAAATGCGAGCCAGTTTAAAATTTTTATTTTGGCGATTTTAGTCAATTTTGAATATTTAAAATAGATTATTTTAAATAAAATCGACGATAAATTTATTTTGAATATAATTCGAACGTATATATTTATACGCATCGTCGTTAGAATATAAATAATTATATATAATTATAAAAGGAATTGAAAATGGCGCGGTAGTTCGATAATTCGATTTCAAACTTCAATTGAATGTACCGGGTGCAAAACAATCCGGATTTTAGTGAAACCAAAAACAATAGGATCTAATTGGGAATATCTTTCCAACGAATCCGAAAAATCGAAATTTCATAGCGGGGATCAAAAGATATGTCCAGTTGAAAATTCTGAATAGTCGCTATGGAATTCAGGCCCTTAAAAATGGAGATTTTGCAAACGACCTCGGATTTTGACGAAACCACTCTTGTTGGATCCGCAATGTCAAATTATTGCTAGATTCCAAATTTCATAATTTTTCGAGTCAATATGTGAGCGTGGCAAAGGAAAACGCGTTTGACCAGTTTTAGTTGATTTTAATCGACAGGAAAATGGCCATTTTTCTAACGGTCTCAGAATTCGACGAAACTAGTTTTGTTAGTACCGTATCGTCAATACGAAGCTAGAAAATATTTTTCGGGGATTTATAGAGTTAGTATGTGACCCCGGTAAATTGAAATGCGCATTCAAATTCAATATATAGAGTTATGTGTTGATTTTGACGAAAACTGATTGTAACGATCGAATCAGCCTACGATACATATCCCATTGTGTTCGGAATGGGGGTAAAACGCTATGGACGACAGGCGGTGGGCCTCGTTATGAGGTCGAAATAAAAAGTCAACTTTTTGGTAAATAAAATAAATAAATATAAAAAGAAAAATCCCCCTTTCTCTCCATTCCTTATATTCTGCCCCCCTTATTCTTCGATTCATTTCATAACAGAGAAAAAAAAAGAAGAACGAGGATCGGAGGAGCGCCCCCCCCCCCCCCCCCGATCGATCGCCGCCGCCTCCTCAGAGGTGGAGTGCCACCTCGAAACCCCCCCCCCCCCCAGGCGCTAGAGGCGCCGCGAAAACCCCACCCCCCCCCCTCTGCTCGACCTCCTCGCGCCCTCTCCCTCCTTCTACCCCCAAAAACCGACGCGCAACCCCACAGACCCCCCTGAAATCGATGAAAACCCCCTCCTTCCTTAAACGAATGCTGTGAGTTTTTCCATTTGTTTTTATTTACTTATTTTTGCTTATTTTCTATGTAATTAGTTTTATAAGTTTTAAAATCAGTTTTTCTAAGTATTTATATAAAGCATGGATATTTATTTTTAGATTTTAATATTCTTAGCATAGTAAAAAGGGATGGTTTTTATATATAGAAAGATTATAACTTTACAAAAGGAAAGACCATGTTTTTATGTTAAGAAAGGTTTGATCTTTATATAAGGGAAAAAAATATGAATTCCTTGATCTTTAAATATATGAAACAGAAAAGATTTGATTTTTACAATAGAAAAGATTTGATTTTTAAAATAGAAAAGATTCGATTTTTAAAATAGAAAAGATTCGATTTTTAAAATAGAAAAGATTCGATTTTCATAAAAGGAAAGATACGATTTTTATATATTGAACAACATAGTAAAAATTCGATTTTTATATATTGAATAGCATAGTAAAAATTCGATTTTTATATATTGAACAGCGAAGTAAAAATTCGATTTTTATATATTGAATAGCAAAGTAAAAATTCGATTTTTATATATTGAATAGCGAAGTAAAAATTCGATTTTTATATATTGAATAGCAAAGTAAAAATTCGATTTTTATATATTGAATAGCAAAGTAAAAATTCGATTTTTACATATGTAGAGAATACGAGCAACGAAAGCGACAAAAGGCGAGAACGACGAAGACTTCTACAAAAGAAGAGTCAAGATGATTGGATAGCTTTTGGTGAGAACTTCTCACTCTTCAATTTCTTTTCTAGTTATATATATACTAGGATGCAGACGGTGTTTAGTAGCACCCGACACCCGTCATCCACAGACCATGGATGGCTTGTTTGTTAAATTGTTTGGTTGTGTAGTTGGTTAGATTATTTGGTTTGAATTGAGTTGTTTGGTGAAATGGAATGGATTTGATTGATGTGTGAATGGCGTGGGCCTTCACTAGACCGTGGATAAGGTTAGGCCTCGTCCCGTTTCTAATATCGTGCCGTTATGCCGCCGAAATTTTCTAAAATAAGTTAGAAAAATAAAAATATCATTTTTATTTTGTAAATGAACTGAATAAAAATCCATGTGTTAAAATAAAATATTTTATCGTTAAAAATATAATTTTTAGCGTGAATGTGAATGAATAAATATTTATAAACAAATCGAACGATTTGTTTATATACACTGATTTGACTGATATTGATTGGGTCGATAAATTTTACACATCGCCCAACTGCACAAATAAAATCTGTGTTTGATTGTTTGAAACCCCACACGGGTGTTGGGATGAAATTTGAAGTTCACTCATCCTGATTGATTAAATATGTCGATCGATTGATTGACAGGATGTTATAAGCGTTAGATATCTATATTTGATGCTTATACAGTGTAGTGCACTTTGGTTGATGGTTGATTATTTTTCAATACTATTATATACATGTGTTGTATGGAATCCATATAATTAACTTTATATGGTGATTGATTGGGCCTCATTACAATTTGAAAAATAAATAATATTATAAAATAAAGGTTCAGGTGTTGACTGTACTCATCCATTGAGATTAGTCATGTGTTGAACGAAATATTTTAATAATAAAATTACATCTTTATCAATATATAAAATAAAGGTTCCTGTGTTGACTGTACTCATCCGTTGAGATTAGTCATGTGTTGAACGAAATATTTTAAAAATAGAAATATTTGAAATAGAAATATTTTAAAATAGAAATATTTGAAATAGAAATATTTTAAAATTGAAATATTTGAAATAGAAATATTTTAAAATAGAAATATTTGAAATAGAAATAATTTAAAATAGAAATATTTTAAAGTAGAAATATTTGAAATAGAAATATTTGAAATAAGAAATATTTGAAAATAGAAATATATGATGTCGTGTTGATTAGATTGACGCCATTTTGACGTGAACGATAATTACATCGATTTTATTCATTTAAAAATGAATATTGAAAAGTGATTTCGAAATCGAATATTTTGAAATGAATTGAATATAAAACGATTTCGAAATGAATTGAATATAAAACCAATTTGAATTGAATCGAATAGAAAACCAATTTGAATTGAATCGAATAGAAAACCAATTTGAATGGAATCGAATAGAAAACCAATTTGAGTTGAATTGAATATAAACCGAATTCGAATTAAATATAAACCGAATTCGAGTTGAATTGAAACCGAATTCGAATCGAATGGAAAATGAATTCAAATTGAACTGAAACCGAATTGAAATGAATTCAAATTGAATTGAAATGAATTCAAATTGAATTGAATTCAAATTGAATTGAAATTTGAATTGAATAGAAATGAATTTTAAAACGAATTTATAAGGAAGAATTTAATTTTGATTTGAATTGAAATGGAAGTTGAAATTGTTTTTGAAACGAATTTAAACCTATTTATAAAATTCGTTTTGAATAGCAATCGGCGAAATATATATTATATATATTATATATATAATATAATGGCCTGAATAGAACGCACCGCGACGCGGCAGTTCGTGAATTTCGACCATTTATTTCAAACGGACATCGGGAGATCCGACCGTCGGATTCTACTAAAACCAGAACCGTTGGGTTCGTATCGAAAAGAGCTTTCTAACGAATATTAGAAATTCAAAATCTAACGGTTGGATTTGGAGATACGTCCAAATCAAATTTGGAAAAGGTCGCTGTAAGTGCAGTTCGATGGCCGTTGATGGAAATCGACTGTACGGGCCTTGATAAAATTATTAAAAATATCAATAATTAGTGAAAAATCATAAGAAATGATTTGGGAAAATTTGGGGTGAAAAACTCCATATTTGAAAAGATAAAAATGGATTTTTATCGAAATGAACTAGTTTTGAACTAAATTTAAAACCCAATTATTTTTAAATAAATTGGATTTAAAAAAAAAGGGGTTTTAAATAATCGGAATTTCTAATATATTTGATTGGATTTGAAATGGGTTTATCGTGAACGGTGTTTTAAATAACACTAGTTCTTTAACCCGATAATAATTAGAATGTGATTTGGGTTTGTCGTGAACTGTGTTTTAAATGACACTAGTTCTTTAACCCAGTAAAAGGAGTTTTATTGAATCTGCAATTAGATTTGAAATGTGAATTGATAATTCAAATTATCAAATTTGGCAAATGAGCGAGAATGGAGTATCACCAGTTTTGCTGCAAAGCGATAGTTAAATCTTTAATTAGATTTGAACGTGAAATGGTAATTAATTTTACCGATAACACCCCAGTGTTAGATATGGAGTATTACCAGTTTTGCTTCATGGGATGAATTGGTTGGGATTGGGAAATAAAATAAATAATTACTTCGGTGTGGTTCGCTAATCTCGACTAGTTTGGAAAACCATAATTTGGTTTGAAAGGACATCCAAAGGAAGATTAAAGAATAAATTTTAAAGAATTTATCTTTGATAAAATTAATGGGAACTTTTCCCAAAAGATGTGAATATTTAAATAACAGAATATTCAGAATTGGAATGAGGCGTATGTTGTGTTTGTGTAACATTTGTTTTTGATATACGCGGGTTGTTCGGAAAGTACGGGTTAATACCCATTCTGAATAACCGATTCGACGATATGTCGAAGATGAAGACGGTGGCTGAAGACCAGAAGTCTTCACATCGTTTGGATAATTACTGACGATCCTGATTGGGCTATACACCCAAGAGGATGGAAACAGTTGGTGGTCGTCCAGACGTACCTGGAGATCGATGGATATGCGAGGAAAGTGCCTCCGGTTTCGTTCAGACCCAGAACGAACTTGTAAATGGATTGTGTGTCTGACATTGGATCTTATTATGTGTTGATTGATTTCTGTTAAATATATATCTGTTTGACAGCGGAGAATTTATTCTCTTGCTTAACGCCCTTCTCTGAGACGTACGAGCTTAGAGGTTATATATCGATAGATATCAATCGCACGGCATGAATTGCCCGTGTGGCACGCTGAGTTGCATGGATCAAGGCTTCTGTTGAAAAGCAAAGTCTTGTGGTTGATGATCAAAGCACGGCCTACGTGGCCGCTTTGTGTATAACGTGAATTCGCGAGCCTCACACCTCGGTATGAGTTAAAAACGGGATAAGGACTGCAGGGGGAGCACGACATTTCTTTCTAGCTTTGGTGATGTCAGTGACTTACCAGCCCTGACATTTATATACTTTTCACCTATGTGGTTGTTGGATGAGGCGCCTCGATTTTAGGTCTGTAAGGACCGGGAAACGTGTGTTCAGGAATACTAATCTTCAAACGTAAGAGAGGACCGGCCCTGAAGCATCCAGGGTTACCCAGAGTGTGTAGTCCCGAGGCATTTGCTAGAGTGTCTCGAAGCGGAGAGGATCTTGCCCCTTGCCTCGACTCATGACGGAAATCCAATTTCCAATACGTGTATTGCGGTTTTATTTGTAGAGCCTAGTATGGTGACATGACAGATGGTACCCATGCCGCCTAGGATTGATATTTATGATTGAAATTGTTTTGACACTATACACTTATTATAGTATCAAATGATTTGTTTTAAACGTACCAAGCATGTTTGGCTATTATAAGGGAAAAACCTATCCTCCGGCTTGCGTTGCATTATGTGATGGGACCTGGGTCTTATAATAGCTTCATTTTTCGAAAAAGCATTGCGTTGTTTTCTCTATGCACTGGTATTCTTGGGAGGAAAGCCGTTCCGTGTTATACGGCGTGGTCCCTTGAATTACTCTATTTTAAAGTCAAGTTTTAAATAACTATTTTAGTTCTCACACTAGTCACATGACTGACCTGGAGTTTATTGTTTTAACCTAAACTCTGGGTGCCCTTATTTTGACACGGGCAGCTAGTAGTTTTGGTTTTGCAGATTTATATTCACAGGATCCTGATTTATAGCTGGAACGATGCTCGGAAAGCTCTGTATCCGTGTATTACTTTCAGTTGTGTTTTGTATTATTTTTCCGCTGCAATACTGTATTTAAATCTATGATATTTGTCGAATGTAATTTATTCATTTATACTCTGTATATTCTTGTATCTGATGGAATTGTTGTAACAGCAATGAAATGTTCTTCCGTCTGCGTTCTGATTTGTCGTGTTCTCAAATCGATCAGGGGTTTCGAACGGTCTAGATCGGTTTAACGGCTGATTCGGATCGAGCGAAATTCCCGGCCGTCACATTTTCTATCCTGTCTGATTCTGCTAAAGTATGATTAGGTCATAACCGCGCTTTTAAGGCCACAGAGCTTTATTCACCACTAACACCTTTCGAACTATTGCTTTCCAGAATCATACACCCATCATCCCACTTCAGTGATTAGTCCACCCTCTTGCCAATTAAATTTCCATTCTTCCATTTCCTTCTCTAAATGGGCCAACGTCACATACTTAATGGGCTTCAACCAATTCCAAGTGGCCCAACCATATTATAATTCCTCGCGTTATAAGCCCGCACAGGATTTCATCTTCTCCAATCATGAAAACAAACAATTTCTGCTCCATCATTTCCACAACCATCCACCCCATTTCTTCTTTTATTTGTTAACCTTTTCTTTTATACCAATTCACCTCATAGCTGTACCAACCCCTTCACGTGTCTACCTCTTCCTACCTCCTCTCGCACATCACAGCAACCATTCTAGAACGTCATCTCCTTCCCTCTACGAGAAGGCGTCTTCTGCTCCTCCCCACCACTCTAGCAAACCCACATCATAAATCTCCCTCAGACTGTCTACAGTAACTCGTGGCCACCATCAACACCGTCTCCCACTCACCAAGCCCGCTGCCACACTCTACTACTGCTGCATACTCTTCCTGACTGTATACGTTGTTTGTGCTCCTTCTCTAGATTCTCCAACTCATCTCTACTGCTACGAAAAACGCGAACAACCATGTAGTGGATCTCTTCGAGTAGGGTACGAGTATGAAGATGGAAAACAGGTGATTTCGAATATACTTTATTTTGATCTTAAATTCTTTGTATTAATTTTTTTTACTTTACAATGTTGTGCTGCAATGTTTTATAATGGCTGCAGCGTTTTGGTTTGGTTTCTGGTTATAAACAAATGGGAGGGTATGCATATATACATATTCGAGGCAATGAAGATAGGAAGAACGTCTTTCCTACGTTCGGCTATGTTCATAGAGGAGAGGTTTGCAGTGTTGCTTCTTTTCTTTCTTTTCAATTGAGGAGTAGCTGTTTCAACTTGAAAAGAAATATCAATGTGTAGGCTTAAATAGAGGCAGAGGACAGTGTAGGTTAGCTTATGTGTTTTATCACTTTATTAGGCCATAAATTTTCCATCGAGCTTGCAGAAGAAAACCGGGATGAAGCATATGCAGTTTTATTAGTGTATAGCTAAAAATATAAGGGTAGGTTTCAAATGTAGGCGTGCGTGCATGTGGTTTCTTTTTATACTGTATATCACAGGCGGTAGGTGCACTTCTTTAATTGATGGAACGAGACAGTACATGGCAGTTGCTGCTCATATCTTAGGTTATACGAATGTAAGAAATGCTTATGTACAGCTTTATTAGGGTAGGCATGGAAAATTTACATATAGGGTAGCGGTGGACTTGAAAGCCTGATGTTGAAGTTTGGTTAACCTTGGAAGCAAATATAAATTTCTTATTCAAGCGATGATCATACGCCAACTTAGGTACTTATAGATGGATCTCTGCTCGAGTGAACATGGCATGTGTGTTTTCATGTCTGATGGGAAATGGTAGGTGAGTAGGATTTTTGAAATGATGAAATAGAAGTGTTTTCAGTATGAATTGAATAGGGGAGCTGATGTTAAGAGTACACGGCACTTCACTGTAGACACGATGGAAAGAAAGCAAATTGACAAGAACAAATAGGACAGGCTAATTTTTCGATGTTAATTATATCCTAGGTTATATATATATATATATATATATATATATATATTATTCCTTTGTTTCACGTTTAACAAGTTCCTACCATTATTTATGCTACCGAAAAATATATGCACTGTAGAACATCACTCTAAGCTCAACAAAAATAAATACACTGCTATGTCTTGACGCTGCGGTCCCAATGAAACTAATTTTGTTGAAAACGGACTCCGTTTGTACAACGACGTTATTTTAATTTGTCTGTTCACATTTAAATTGCTCGCACTGATAAAATAACTCCGATTGGCTTGAAATTGAAAATATAACAATAACTAGCCATACGTATTCCAATAAAACTCGTTTCGTCGAAAACGGAGATCGTCTGGAAAGCAATTATATTTTGACGCTTATATAAATTAAATAAAAATGTAAATTAAATCCCAAAATAATCCAACTTAAAAATAATAAAATATTATTATTATATATATCCAAATAAAATTATCATATACCTTCAAATATAAATTATACAACTCGATATCATCAATTTCGAGTTAACCATTATCCAAATTATATAAAATTCATTATAATTTTTTTTAAATAAACGTTATCATTTATTTATGATTTCCATAGCGACTATTTTAAAATTTGATTTGGACGTAACTTACAATTTATGAAAAGGAATCTCAATTTTTCCCTTTCATTAGAAAACTATAATCAATAAGGTCCTAACGTTTCTTATTTCATAGAATTCTGACTTATATCGGATTCTGTATTTTCAATTGAAGTTCAAAACTCAATATTGCGAACTACAGTGACATTTCGAGCTCGTTTATAAATAAAATATAAACTATATATTCAACTTCGTTTTTAATAAACGAAATATATATAATAAATTCCTTTAAAATTCCAATTCACCATTTAATATAATAAAATATATAATAAATATCTAACCACAAAAAAAAACGGGACGTTAAATTCCTTCTGCGTTAAAAGAATTTTGTCCCCGAAATTTCCATGTTGGAGGAATGCTCTATTTCTAATTATTTTCAAAATTATCATCAAAACTATTCAAAGTCTGAAAATTTTACGAAAAATTCGCTAGCATCTCCTCTACACGGTTAAATCGGCGCAACCAAAAATGCCACTCCGGGCCTCACATCGATCAAAAGAAAACAAAGCCAAGCGATCATCCAACTCAGGGGTATAAAATCAATCAACAATCAATATAATATTAAGGATTACCTATTTGTCAGGCAACCAAACTTCAATAACCAAGCAAACCAACTATCAACTCTTTTCTCTTTCCGACCTGCAATTAACTCAATTCATAATGCCATAACTAATACAAAATCAAACTATTTAATTTCATTTCATCTTTGATTCGATTTAAATTTATTCTATTAGAATTCATTCTCTTGGATTTTAATTCGTTCAACTCTTGATGAATTTTTTTATTCGACCGATCTATTGTCCAACAAACAACAATCAGCAATCAACATAACCTAAACCAATTGAATTTATATTCAATTAACTAATTAATCCTTCGATTACTTTACTTTAACCTTTTGATTTTCATTTAATTTTAACTTTAAGTTAAATCCCGAATCATTTAATTTCCATATCATTTTAATTCAATTCCACTTAACCAAGTTATGTTCCAATTCCAAATCAAATTAACTAATTTGTTTTCCAATCAAAATCTGATTCATTTGATTCCAAATTAAAGTTCTTATTCACAAACTCTATATGTGAAATTTCTTCTAGGAATATTAAACCATTCCAATTCATAATCCTAGTAGAATCTATTTAAATCAACCAAACAGCTCAAATATCTTAATAATTTGAGAAAAATTATTCCTTTTTTATATATAAAAATAATTTGGGTAGAATTATTTCATTTGCCCCTTTTACAAAACAATATCTTGTCTATTGTCAAATCAAAATTGAACCGAACAAATAACACAATACAAAAACATCTTTATAAAAAAACAAAAAGGTTATCTCATGTATATACACTCAAACTCAATCTAGGGTATTACTAACCCCATCTCTATCGAGTCACGCTACAGATCCAAGGTTATTACTAAATCATTGCTCTGATACCACTGTAACGACCCGATAAAGGAATTTGACGCTCGAATTTTTGACAATAATACATAAACCTGTATTACTTGTCAGAACTCAAGTATTGAAACAACCAGATAGATAATGAAAGAAATTAGACGGTGAGATAAGAAAGAGAGAAATATGGGAACAGAAGAAAGAAGATGAAGAAACACATCAAAATCAAATTCTCATATCGTAGTGGAATAAATATAATATAGAAATAAATCTTTATTGGGAGCTTGAAATAAAACTTACAATTAGAGTATAACTTATAGTCAAAACATCTGGACAGTTATAATAATTTGTCCTCATATACAACACACAGCGATATAAATAATAGTACGTCTGAACTCCTCCAGCACATCCTCTGAACTTCGTAGTGACTAGTAACCTGAACCTATAAAACCCGGTCTAACCCGAGCATTACAAACACCGGGTCAGTCTGGTGAACCAGAGTGAGAAAACACACTAAGATTAAGGTATCACACAACTTGATTTTAAAGTCAAAATCTTTTTGAAAGAAAAGGATAATCGTAAGACCAAATCCATGCATAAATACGAATTGTTTTTACCTTATGATAACCCAAAACATTTTGATATCAATATCTTATTATGATATTATGATAGAGTATAAATACAAATAAATAGGATCTAGTAGAACGCTTGCATCTCACACTCCACATATATAGTACACAAACAAAACCACATGCTCTTATTGGAGATTGGATTCCGACTATGACAAGGTATGGAACCACCTGCCAATAATGTATCTCAAGAGAGGAATACACTGGGTTCAAAAAGAACATCTTGCAACCCGGCCCACACATGACCGACCACTCATTTCTCCTGAGTGTATCGAATATATTATCACCTTACGGTTGGTACCAACATAACTGTTTCTGCGAGATACAGAAATGAAAAGAAGTAACAAATATGATTATTCTCTGGATGGTGACAATACACCTTAATGGGTGTAACCCACATAGCCATGTTGCCTGCCCGATATTTGTCATTTTACGGATGTGAGGATTGAAGTTATAATCTTCTTAGAACCTCTGGCCACCATTCACTTGAACGCCACACCGTCAGATCCGTCCATACCAATTGTCCTGGGACTGGACAACCAAAAGGCACCCTCCTACCACATCCTTAGGTTTCACCCAATAGATCAGTAGCGAGTAGTCCTTGCAATCCATAGACTCCAACCATGACAGAATCACAGTTTATCTCTGGGAGCTTACCAGAGATTATAAGCAATACTTCCGTTTTATGAAGATCTATGGTCATCAAATTCACTATCTCGATCAATGTCTGATCTATTCCACAATTACGTATTTGCTGGTCGGAATGGTTTTCGAATATAATTTCGATCCTGGTCTTTCCGAACCAACCATTGATTATTGACCAGATTTGATGGTTGGTTATTTAACTATCAAATAAACATCCATTCATCCATAAAATAATATACCTCTACTGGTTCAGTATTCAGCATCACTTGGCCTCTTTAATAATTAACGCACTATTAATTAAAAACTCTATATCTTCAGTTACTTGGAAAACATTTTCCTTTCTTATTTAGTATAAGAATATTCAGTTATCGTCTCACTTCTACTTCATTAGCTCCTCGTTGTAAATTGAAAAGTGAATAAATATCTAAGTACCAACCTCGAAGGCCGAAACCAACATCAGATTAACACCTCAAAAGCTACTCAACTCAAACAGTGTACAACGAGTTCTAATTTCTTTAAAACTATATCCAGTTACTTCTCGTATTTTATATATATTTTTAAACCATTATAAATAAGCCTTGATTCAAATATGAATCAATTACAATATAAAAACTTCATTAAAACTTACTTCGAACATATTTCAGCCATATCCTAATAAACTCCATCTCTTGTTCAAGTTACGTGATTTAGGATCAAATCCTTATAACTTAGCTTGCCATTGAGTTTCTGTTTCGATTCCTACCTTATCTCCTCACGCTTATGAGTTTTATTCCATTCATAACCTGTATCAACCATTCAAAATCATTTACAAAACATTTCATAAAACATGGTTTACATCTTCGCTAACTTAGATTTTAGAAATTCAATTAATGGAATTCCAAGAAGAATTCAATTTAAACTTACTTATATATTTAATATTAAAAGCCCTTGAAAACTTATTTAACTAATAACAGGGTTTTAAAACTGTATAACTTCCATTAAATTATTTATAACAAATTAAATAATCGATGATCATTTAAGCACTTGACTTATTCATCTTAACAACGTTAACTCGTTGATCCATTCCAATTTGGTCTTTCCATTTAAATTAATAATAATATAATTAATTTAATTTATCCCACTTACTTTGATTATTATTTAAATAAATGATAATCAATTTACATATAATCCAAATCTAGTTATTTCTTAAGAACTCTTCATCCCTGTTATAAATTGCTATTTTAATTTCTACTTATCTGCTTTTATATCTTATTTACATGTAAATTTACTTTATAAACCATTTAATTATTTCTTATCAACTTAATTTTTAAATAATAACTATTAACCTCCTTTTGTAAACTTAAATTCAAAATAATATATTTCAAAACCATCTCCAGTTATAAAATATATTTTATAACTTTTTTACTGTCGATTTACCCGATAGCAAATCAATATTCATAAAGCAATTTATTTTTTGGTCATCTGACGTCAATTTCTGCCCATTGGTTAACAATAAACAACGTTATGTTTTAAATTCAGCAATCAATGATCAAATCAATCGTCTAATCAGACTGGTTAAATAATTTATATGAAATAAGCCATAAATTTGAGGAATCTAGTTAGATCCCTCAGACCTATTTTTCCTGCATCCAAATACGTTAACTCACATTAACATCATATATAATATTCAACAGTCAACAATAACAGCAATCCAAACGTCCATACTTCCATTTAATACGTTTATACTTTATAAACGTAACCAACGAGGTAAGTTGCCTCCTTTGGAATAATCGTTAAAAACAATGATTTGGTTTAAATTAAATTAAACAAAAGTTTAACTTAATCAGTTCAGTCGAGACATGTAATTATATTCAGTATTCATCAAACAAACAACAACAATAGCACACAAATATTTAAACCCGACTTATATAAAATATAAGTGGGATAAAAACTGAGTGAGTTGAACTCACATTGATTTTCAATCGACGTTAAAACGATTTGTCTTAATCCAATTAAACAGCCATTTAATTTGATTAAAAATTCCAGCGGTTACCGACTCTAATCAAACCAGCTCCATCTTGTTGTGCTTTCCGATATGGTTCTAACTTTTTCAGTCTTGTTCGATTCTGCTAAATTATGATTAGGTCATAGCCATACTTTTAATGCAAGAAATCTTTGTTCCCCACCAACGCCTTTCAAACTACTGCTTTCCAGAATCATATACCCATCATCCCACTTCAGTGATTAGTCCGCCCTCTTGCCAATTAAATTTCCATTCTTCCATTTCCTTCTCTAAATGGGCCAACGTCACATACTTAATGGGCTTCAACCAATTCTAAGTGGCCCAACCACAATTTAATTCCTCACGTTGTAAGCCCGCACATGCTTTCATCTTCTCCAATCGTGAAAACAGATAACTGCTGCTCCACCATTTCCACAGCCGTCCACCCCATTTCTTATTTTATTTGTTTACCTTTTTTTTTATACCAATTCACCTCACAACAAAATGCTGTACCAACCTGTTCATGTGTCATCCCCTTCCTCCCTCCTCTCGCATGTCACAACAAACATTCCAAAATGTAGTCTCCTTCCCTCTACGAGAACGCATCTTCTGCTCCTCCCCACCACTCCAGCAAACCCGCATTATAAATCTCCCTCAGACAGCCTACAATAACTCGCTACCACCATCAACACCGTCTCCCACTCACCAAGACCGCTGCCACTCTCTTCTACTGATGCACACTCTTTCTGACTGTATACGCTGTGTGTGCTCGTTCTCTGGATTCTCCATCTCATCTTTACTGTTGGGAAAAAAACGCGAACGACGGTGTAGTGGATCTCTTCGAGTCGGGTACGGGTATGAAGACGGAAAGCAGGGGATTTCGAATATATTTGTACTTTGATCTTAAATTCTTTGTATGAATTGTTTTTACTTTACAATGTTGTGCTGAAATGTTTTATAATGGCTGCAGCATTTTGGTTTGGTTTCTGGTTAAACAAATGGGAGGGTATGCGTATATATATACTCGAGGTGGTGAAGATAGGAAGAACGTCTTTCCTACGTTCAGCTATGTGCATAGAGGAGAGGTTTGCAGTGTTGCTTCTTTTCTTTCTTTTCAATTGAGGAGTAGTTATTTCAACGTGAAAAGAAATATCAATATGTAGGCTCAAATTGAGGGAGAGGACGGTGTAGGCTAGCTGATGTGTTTTCTCACTTTATTAGGCCATAAATTTTCCATCGAGCTTGAAGAAGAAAACTAGGATGAAGCATGTGCATTTTAATCAGTGTATAGCTAAAAACATAAGGATAGGTTTAAGATGTAGGCGTGCGTGCATGTGGTTTCTTTTCACAGCCTATATCATAGGCTGCAGCTGCACTTCTTTAATTGATGGAACGAGACAGTACAGTGTAGTTACTGCTCATATCTTAGGTTGTATGAGGATAAGAAATGCATGTGTACAGCTTCATTAGGGTAGGCGTGGAAAAATTACATATATGGTAGCGGCGGACTCGACAGCCTTATCTTGAAGTTTGGTTAATCGTGGAAGCAAATTTCTTATTCAAGAGATGATCATACCCCAACGTAGGTACTTACAGGTGGATCTTTGCTTGAATGAACATAGAATGTGCGTTTTCGTGTATGATAGGAAATGGTAGGTGAGTAGGATTTTTGAAATGATGAAATGGAAGTGTTTTCAGTATGAATTGAATTGGGCAGCTGATGTTAAGGGTACACGACACTTCACTGTAGACACGATGGAAAGAAAGAAAATTGACAGGAAAAAATAGGATAGGCTAATTTTTTTTAAGTTAATTATGTCCTAAGTTATATACATATATATATAGATTATTCCTTTGGTTCATGGTTAACAAGTTCCTACCGTTATTTATGCTACTAAAAAATATGCGCACTGTAGAACACCACTCTAAGCTCAACGAAAATAAATACACTGCTATGTCTAGATGCTGCGGTTCCAATGAAACTAATTTTGTTGAAAACGGACTCCATTTGCACAACGATGTTATTTTAATTTTTCGGTTCACATTTAAATTGCTCGCACCGATAAAATAACTCTGGTTGGCTTCAAACTAAAAATATAACAATAATCAGCCGAACGTATTCCAATAAAACCCGTTTCATAAAAAACGGAGATCGTCTGGAAGGCAACTATATTTTGATGCTTATATAAATTATATAAAAATGTTAATTAAATCCTAGAATAATCCAATTCAAAAATAATAAATTATTTTTATTATATATATACCCAAGTAAAATTATCATATACCTTCAAATATAAATTATACAACATGATATCGTCAATTTCGAGTTAACCGTTATCCAAATTATATAAAAATCATTATAATTTTTTTTAAACAAACATTATCGTTTATTTACGATTTCCATAGTGACTATTTAAAATTTGATTTGGACGTAACTTACAATTTATGAAACGAAATCTCAATTTTTCTCTTTCGTTCGAAAACTATAATCAATAAGGCCCTAACGTTTCTTGTTTCACAGAATTCCAACATATATTAGATTTTATTCATTCAATTGAGGTTCAAAACTCAATATTAAGAACTACCGCACCATTTCGAGCTCGTTTATAAATAAAATATAAACTATATATTCAACTTCGTTTTTAATAAACGAAATATATATTATAAATTCCTTTAAAATTCCAATTCACCATTTAATATAATAAAATATATTAAATATCTGACCACCAAAAATATGGGACGTTACAATAACAATTATTTATTTTTGGCAGTTGTAATAAATGTACTTTTAATAAATTTGCGTCTCGGGCGGTTGTAATATATCCTTAATAACAATTGTTTGTTTTTGTGTGTTATAAATGTCAATAAATAACAACTTTCGCTAACTGTTGTATCCCTGTATTTGTTTTGTGTTAATAAAAAATTAAAGTTCCCTCCCTTATTTCTTTCGCCCGCCAGATGCATTGAAGTAAAAAAACTGACCCTAAATTTCCTAAATCTAAACTCTAGCCCGGTTTAGATGCTCTCTGTCATTGTCATCAGCCAATCTAAATTGAGATAGCTAAAACTGAGCTCTCTTTCAAACCCTAACCCGCTACTCTCCGTCATCTCCCCTTCGTTGCTACCCGCGTTTTCTATCCTCCGTTGAGGTCTGCCTCTCTTAAATAGGTATTCGCAATCATTTCGTCTGCTAGTATATGATCTTTTTTGTTTAACTTAAGAATTTGCTTTTGAGCCGAGGTTTCGGAAATTCTACATTTGAGGGCGGTTGTAAGACCGGTATTATTAATCATCGTGCTAATTATTTCTAATCAAGTTGTAAAGGGGTTCACGTTGCGGTTGAGTTGCGCAATTCTTCTTTAGGTTAGTCGTGAAGTATTGCCCATAAGTTTGTTATTTTTCCTTCTTTATTGGTTTTAGGAGATGGGGTTGTCCTAATTTTTGTTTTTTGGCAAAATTGACCGGTTTTTAAGATGACCGCAAATACCTTTTTAGTATAACCAATAATAAGAATATAAAATAAGCAGGTGATTGTGGTTGACAATCAGCTAAACTTCCATGCAGGGAAGTGTTAGAGTTACATGATCAATCACTCTAACACATAAATAGATTACATTGCATAAAGACTAGCATAGTGCTTAACATTTTAGATTATCTAATCTCAGAAAAGTTTCAACTAACTAAAAAGCTTCTGCCTTTATCGTCATCGAGCCCTTTCAAATGCTCAATTTTCTTTCTTCTGGTAATATGTGCACTGCCCATCTTACGCCTGAAGTAGAATCATTAATAGGCGTGTTGGTGTGATTGATCATGTAGGCATGTGGGTTTGTCCTAATTTTGATTGTTCTTATTTATATTTTTACTTTCTTCAACTATAAGATTCAGCTTGAACTAATGAAAATCACACTGATCCAAAATTTTACATTACACTTTTGTGTTTATCTGTATACGAAATAAATTGCCATATGTATATTTCAACATATTCGACTTCATGTTTCAGTAAAATTAAATTTCTCTTTTCAAAAAACACCCAGTAATCCTACATGTTCAACTTTATGTTTGGTTAAAAAGCAGTACGTTTTAATGATGTAATGTAAGGAAAAATGATAGGATAATAGAAATAATATTTTCTTCTATTATATTATTTGAAGTCAAATTCCATAACTGCACTGCTTCGTTCTGATTCTATACTATACTAGTTGGGCCAGTCCTATAAACATTTCCTAAAGCTTGAGAAAGCATTTTTCACAATGGAAAGAATTTCTTAAAAACATGCTAGGCCAGTCTTAAATGGTGTAGTCAGGATTTGTGATTGAGGGTTCCACAATTTGCTATTTATTTATTTGGCACCGACTAAAGAAAAAAGTTACTATAAATTATTGAATAGCAGAAAATAGTAATATAGTGTTCCATTGTAATATTTTCAAATTATGCATATCATAAATGAAAACGTTGTAAATATTAATAATCTATAAAAAGATAATTTGTAATTATAAATGCGACAACACACGACTAATGGACTCCAGCCATAGATTATGATGGCATAACCATATGAACTAAGAGGTGTCGCTATGACTCAAACCAGACTTTAGGCTCGGTAATACGAATTCATAAATGTGCTCTTTTTTTATTTTTATTTTTACAAATTAGGCTCTTGGAGTTCAGTGTCTATTTTTTCCCATTATATTTGGTTATGATAGTACGTGGTTAAGGTGTATGGATGGTTGGTTCTCCCTAGTTTTTATCCTATTAGTGCTTTCTTTCGATATGTTTTGGAGTCAATAATAGTAAACTAAATTGAGATGGAACATTTTGTTCCCAATTCCTCATCATCCATTTACCATCATCCTTTTTGATGAAAATGAGCATTCACACCCCTCTATTTTCAAGCTGTCATGCAAAATTTTCTGTTTTGTTTTATGTTTCACAGACGAAAACATTTTGAATGTTGTAGCATTAACTAATATAGAGATTCTGGGCTAGGACTGAAATTATTACTAAACCGCTGTTTTGAAGTAACAACATGTGTATATAATACAATTTACATTGATTATTCTACTTGTATCATTCTGTTAAAGTATATTTCAGATAAGAACACATTCTAAAGTCAAATTATTTACATTGATTAGTTATTTTTCTTTGTTAAGTACAAAGTTCCTTTTAGACAAAACATAAACAATATCATATGTTGTATTTTTATGTTTGTCTACTCGAGTTTTTGATAGAAATTTATCAAAGCAATTTTATGCCATATCGTACATGGTTGTTTCTACATTGGTTTGATATTATACACATTCGTTACATATCAAAATAGTCCTATAACAAGTTTGATTTTAATTCTTACATATTATGATTATTTTTCAGGTTGACCACTTAGTAAAATAAGCCTAAAATTGTTGCATCCATGGATAAGAATAAGCAACATCAAGAAGATGTAATCATCTTGGAATTTGTATATCATGGCATCTTCACTACCATAAGGGTCCATAATTAGTGTGCAGACTTTCATTGTATTTGCATTTGAAAACTTAAGATGAAATATGTATTATATTGCTGACTAGTAGCCTTAAGCAATTATAATATGGTTGAATTTCCACTATTTCAATTTGTATCTCAATTTTGATTGAATTTTCATTACTTCAAAACTTTCCTAATTTTCACTGAGTTTCTATTACCATTTTAAAGAAAAAGCTTATTAAAAATTACCAGTAGTTTAAATTGATCTATCGGTTCAAACCATACATTAGCATATCTTAAATTTACTAAATATAAATTTAAAATGAGCTTGAATAGGACGTTGTTTTATTTGACGGTACAAGCGTACATTATTTTACTGCATTTGGGTTTAGGTTTGACACCAAAACAACATTAATATCCCTATTGTTAGATCTTACTCTACCCATATTCTAGCCTAATTTCCCTATGGTGTTGTAATGAACCGTGCATGTTCTTTACAACTTGATTATTCTGTACAAAAGCGTGCTCGGATTCCTCCATCAATGCAGCATCTCAAGAATTAAGAGATCTCATTTTAGCTTACCACTTCTTTTGTAGTCTCTCTTCATTTATTGATCATCTCTGTGATGGTCCTTATTTTGTTAGTGTAATTATCCATGAAACTGTAGTTTGAAATTTTGGCTAATTTTCAAATAAAATCGTGAGTGCAATCCTTATTATACAAAACATCATTTTATAAAAAGAAGCTTGTCCTTTAAAATCGTCAAAATTACCATAAGAACTAAACCATTTATGCTCTTCTTTGATGTGAATTTGTTGCTAGTTTCACTTCACCAATGGTTTCACCTACATGTAAGAGAAAACATGAGTTTCAATAAGATATCATGTTTATACTTATAGGAAAACATAGGTTTTCAATATAGTTAAATATGATTTGCATTATTAGATAAATAATATACAATAAAGGTAAAAAATGAAAAATAATAAACAACAGAGGAAAAGAAGAAGCTGGTTAATATTTAACTTAACTTCTGCTCGTCTGCCATCTTCTCGTCGCTGGTATTTGGAATACCGACTTTAATTTACAGCCTTAGCGATGTGGATTTTTTCCCTTCATTTGATAGTGGCTGAAACCAGAACTTGTATCATTGTATTCTTACTTTTAATTTAAAAAATTCTACTTCTTTATTCTGTAAATAGTTAATGAATGTTAATAGTGGTGATTATAAATGAATAGTCAAATGAATCCGGTAATTTTCATGTCATTATAATTCTTTCTATCTTCTAGAGGTTATCTTGATTTCTTTTATTCAATGGTGCACGTTAAAGGGAGAATGGGAGCTAAATTTAGGTGGCTATGTACTTAACTTACTTTATGCTTGTACATATAGACAGACAACAGAATAATTTTTCTGTAGTTTACTCAGAAATGGAACACCATAGAACTTCATTCAGGAGAATTGTTACCACGTCAAAGGAAGAGCCTCATGTTATCACCATGATTAGGTTGGAGGATTTCGTTTTTGTTTCAGGTTTGTTGTAGCAAATATTTATCCATCATGGAATTATCATATGCACGTGTAATCTCTGAAAAATACCGTGACTTTTTTATTCCATCATACTGGCACCTACTGTGTACAACTTTTTTGCTTCAGAACTTTCAGTTATTGCCTTTGGAGAACAGCTTAATAAAATGCAGGTATGTACAGTCTTTTCATTCAAATAATATTTTACATAGTATCTTTTTTTAGGTTGTTAATAATCTATTACTCTTGTTTGTTATATAATACCTTTTTAGATGGTGCACTAAGCACATTTTGAACTTTGTCTTCTATGACACTTTGTGGAATAATTCATTCGTTAGTAGGAGGCCAGCCATTGTTGATAGTAGGAGTTGCAAAAGGCCGATTTGATTTGGGAGGTCATTTTTCTAAGCATGGTATGGATTGTATTACATATGTCACATGATTATTTCAACTCTATCAACATATATAATTGATTCGTTTGCTTTATTCATTATGAGATTTTTATGGGGTTTGTTCATGGACTATTTTAAATTCGTTATTCATTAACGTTTAACCTTTTTTCTTCTCAAAACTGTAGGGTATGGTATGTGAATTTAAAATACCTAAAGATAAGGACAAAAATTTACCTATTAAGCAATTTCAATGGTTGTATACAAATGGATTGGTGGGAGTAATGTTTTTCTTTTTGGATTGCTGTATATTGCTTTGAAAAGCAGAAGGGCAAGGTCATGGAAGTATGGCACAAGTTCGTTACATGCACAACTTAACCAAATTTATTTCCCAAGGTCCAGTTATATCCATATTTGCAGATATACAACTTCGTGATTGCAGATATCCATGTTTAAGTTAGGTTTACAGTACTTTATAAACTACGGCAATTCATTTCCCCATCTTCTTACTTCGACAATTCTCTTCTTCCTTGTTTTTCCAATATCAAACTTTGAAAGGTTTTTTGAATAATATGATGAAACGAAATGAATTTAGAATTTAAGTTATAAACAGAACTAAAGTAATGGTTCAGAGTTTTGATTTTTGCAAACCACTAAATTTTAAACATGGACCGGTTTAATTTCAGTTAATTTGAATGGAAATTTGAAATCTAACTTTATGATAAGTCAAATTTTGAAATATGGATATTTGGTATGGACTGGAATATTATATATGAACTATTTTATCTATTATAAGTTTATAACTTTTTTTTATAAAACTATTTTATATATGTTACATAACTAATTTTTAGAACTATTTTAATAAAAACTGTTTTTAATAAAACCATTTTTTATATTAAATGTACATATTATCTTATTATAACTAAATCATTTCCAAATATATTTTACTATTTAAAGTAAAATTCATTTCCACTTTGAGCTATTAAGTCCAAATTCATTTTAATTATGACAATTTTGAAATAAAAATATAAAAGTTGAAATTTGAATTTTGTAATGAATCATTCGATAATATTAAATTTGAAACTAAACCTAATACTTAATAGTTGCTAACAAAAGATTTTAAATTAATACTTGAATTGAAATTCATTTATGACATTAAAATATGATTTTAAATGGAAATGACTACAGTGTGTAAAATGCAAGTGTTTGATTGTTAAAAAGAACAACGTCAGACATTGGCATACTCTCTGTCAATATCTGGAACCACTATAACAACTATGCACGTGGTGGAGAATTAAGAATAACGTTGGATGGTTTGGCGAAAACTACTAGAATGAAGTAAGAGAACAATGATGGATAGCCTTGATCCTTACGTCATGATTAAAATGACTAAAACATGAGCTAGTCGAGGCCAAGTGGGTCGCTCCTCCAACCAGACACACTTTTTCAATACCATGTCTATTACTTTATGATTTGATTTTGGTGCACCCCTTGAATTATGGGATTATGTTCGAGGTGGACGGTAGTTGTGACTATGCATTACCACTAGCTCGACTTTGCTAAATGGTAGGATCCACCCTTGGTATTGCCTCGTGTGGTTTGTTATATTATCCTAATCGCATCCACTATGATTTTGATTTGCGTCATAAACTATATAGTGCCCTCTAATGCCGCTAGTTTATGTTGGGTTTACGGTATTGTACAGAGTACGGCATTACAAATTTTGTAAGGGTAATAATGGTAATCCCGCTTATGTTATTTTCAGTAGTATATTTAATGCAGACATCATTAAATATGCGTATTGTATTTATATAATATCTTATTTAACGGATCCTTAGAGGATAAGAATCTCAAAAATCCTTTAAGTTACTTGTGCATTTAATTTGAACAGTTCACTTGAGTTGATTTAATTTCATGAGAATGTTAGTACTATTTCGAGTGTTATGTTTCACTACATGCTTGGGTCAAAGCGAGTATTTCAATATTGAAATTCCACCTTACGGAGTTGAAGACTTATTAAAGACCTCATCTCTATCTATTTTATTTTGGTAATCTTTATGCATTGCAAATCTTATGTATGTAGTGTAATGACCCAGATTTTTATGGTCGATTTATTCTAAATATTTAATATGGTTTTAAATATTAAGTAGAAAGTATAAATTAATATTTAAATTGTGTTATAGATTTTATAATCAAAATACAATTTATTTCGAATATTTATAATTACTGAAATATGACAAGTTGAAATAATTCAATTCGAATTTAACACGGAGTTAAAATAATTCAAATGATTAATATGGATTTTTATTTGAATTTAAAACAAAATTGAATCCAGAACTTTAAACTAAATAAAAACAATCCAGATGACCGGTATGAATTCAATCTCAATATATATTCTATTTGAATATAGTTATAGATGATAATAATAATTTTTAATCAAGGAATTAAATTGTTTTGAATTTAATTTATATCAGTTTAAATTAATATCTCCTCCATATGGTCGAATTGAGTTTCGATACCTGTCCCAGTGTGTTCAGAATAGCGGTTTTACCCTAGGAAGGTCAGTCGTTGTGTTCAAAAAGGAGTTCGCGATCACAATATAATTAAAATTAAATAAACACTGTACTAGTTAATATTTGCCTTAATAAACCTTGTACCTATTAGAACCTACCTCTGATAAATCTTACCGAGTAAACACCTACATTCATTTCCTTAACCAGGAAGTATCTCGCCTCTATAAAATCGCAACCCCTTATTCATTTCATTTAGTCCTTCTGCTAGGAAAAAATCATGTCTTCGGCTAAATTAAAAATGGCAGTGCTCCACAAATGAATTCAAATCGTTGCCCTCGTTTCTTTCTCTCAAATCAAAATCGCGAATGGAGACCGGAAATTCCTGGAGCTCGAGCCCGATGCCGATCCAATCACGATTAGGGGAAAGGTTCGGTGATGTCAATCGAAGGTCGACCGTAGTTTAGGGCAGATTGTGGGAGACGAGATGCACAGTAAAGTTTGTGATGAACGGAGGGGATGGTTGTGGAATTGTCGAAGGAGGCGCGATGACTTCTAGCAGGCTCGAGCAGGGTATAGCGTGGTTTTGAGGAGCGACTGTCAGCGCCGATCGATTATAGTGCAGAGGAGTCGGCGGTCATCACAAATTGGGGCAAGAACCAGGAACTGATTCATCTGGCTTGGCTTAAGTAGGAACAGGGCTTGACAGGTATGGTGACCTCCAGAGGATTGCGTCGATTACTGTATCGACCAGAACTTTGTTCCAGGTTGCAGTGGATTTGGCAATAGCGATGACAGGTTTGAATGGTGAAGATTTATCAAGGATGGGAAGTGTTGTTAAATAGTGTAAAGTTGGGTTCGGTTATTTGGCAGCAAGGTGGATTTTAACATCTGTATGGTGGGGGTGATTTCAGTGGCTTTAAGGCAGACTAGAAGGGGATTGTGAAGTGAAGGAGAAGGAGAGTTGAGCCGTAGTAAAATCTAAACTTAAGGTAATCTCCTAATTTAATTTAAATAAATTCTTAGTTAATTAGAAATTTATTTTAGTTCGAGTTTGAAATTTAAAATATAAAGTTAAGATGATGAATTCATTGGCAATAAGGTAATTTTGAATTAAAATTTAAATGTTTATTATGACATCGGTTTATAGGTTGATAATTAATTTAAAGAAATTAGTTGTAAAGAATTAAAAATTTAGACAAGTCGTTTGAATATGAAATTAAGGTTAATCTAGGATTGGTTTACATGTCAAAATTTATTTATTTATTAAATAAAATCAGCATGCTTAGATAACTGGAATTTCAGTAATGTTGTGTACATTGAAAAACCAGACGTATGAAGGAATTATCGTGAAATCTACATAATTGGCTGCATTGGATATTCGACAAATAAACCCTGGTGAGTAAATCTCACTCACCTTTTATTTAGAATTATTTTTATCAGTTAAAAATAATTGTTTGTTGCTTGTTTGGTTGCATTCAATATTTTTGTCCATCACAAATATATTAGTTATTTAGGCTTGGTGGTTGCTATTATATATATATATATATATATATATATATATATATTGGTGGTTGGATTTCCCGCAGTATCATTAGCAGATACCCACAGTACCATTAGCGGATGATTACCCTATAAGCCCCACGCTATGTTAGTGGATGACCGTCTATACCGCGATATCCTGCCACGAAGCAGGATGGGTATTATTTCTGTTGACTAACGTTTGTGGATGTAGGAAAAACAGGTTGGAGGGATCCAACTGGATTCCTCAAAAATATATTATTTGTTTGTTTGTTTGCACCTATACTGTCATATATGATGTGCTAGAAAACTTGTCAGCTATAATTGGTTGTTTTGATTGTTTGAAATATCACTGGGTCTTAATGTTGATTTATAAAAATATCGTGAAAGAGATTTTGAGATTTAAAAGGAAAATTATATTTTCTAAAATTGAATTTGAATTTAGAATGGGCTAAAGATATTTACTTGTTTTAGAAACAAATAAAACAAGTATTGAATTTATAAACGATGTTTACAAATTAAATAATACAAGACATTGAAGTGAATTTATAAATAAAATAGACTGATTTTCGTTGGATAACCAGATAAATGAAATGAAATTATAAACTGTGTTTATAGAAATAAAGTGGAAAATTTATCATTGGATAATTTGAATATATAAATTCAAATGTGAATTTAAAGAAAGAAACGGGGAAATCGTTTTAAAGAAATAAACGAGGGAATTTATTCTGGTGTTCAAAATATAAATTGAACTAAAATAAATCCATAAGGATTTATGATTTGAATTCGATTAATTCGAATTTATTTAAATAGAGGTTAAATTGAATATGAAAATAAACTGGGTGTTATATATATAAGTTATTATAAATAGACATTTCGAAAATATGATTTTGGTTTTAAATAGATTTTGAAATAGACTTGTTAAAACATATGAAACAAGGAAATTTATAAAATGGTGTTTATAAATATAATGAATTAATTATCAAGAGATAATTTGAATATTTAAATTCAAATATGAATTCAAATAGAATTGAAAATAGAATTTGAATATAGAAAATTCAAATAGAATCTAAATGTAGAAAATTCAAATAGAATTTGAATACAGAAGATTCAAATAGAATTGAAAGTAGAATTTTGAATATAGAAAATTCAAATGGAATTTGAATATAGAAAATTCAAATAGAATAGAAAGGAGAATTTGAAAATAGAGAGTTGAAATCATTTCGAAATGGGAACGACGAAATATATTTCAGAATGCAGATTTTTAAACAGAATAGAAATAAATCCAAAGGATTATAATTTGCAAAAGGCATTGGAATTTAAATATAGAAGATCGAAGTATAAATAAATATATTTCCAAGTTAGGAAAAATCAACAATGTGACGGCAAGGAATTTCGCTCGGTCCGAACCAGTCGCTAAACCGATCCAGGCCGTTCGAAACGCCCTATCGTTTGAGAACAGGACACAGCAGAACTCATACAGAAGAACATTTCATTGTATATTACAACAATGCATCAGATTACAAGAATATACAGAGCATAAATGAATCTTACACAGAAATATCAGAGATTTAAATTACATTTAAATACATAGCAGCGGAAAATAATACAATACACAACTAGAAGAGATATACGGATACAAAGCTTTCCGGATATCGTTCCAGCTGTAAACCAGGATCCTGTGAATATAAATCTGCAAAACCAAAACTACTAGCTGCCCGTGTCAAAATAAGGGCACCCAGAGTTTAGGTTAAAACAATAAACTCCAGGTCAGTCATGTGACTGGTGTGAGAACTAAAACAGTTATTAATCTTTATTTTAAATCATTAGGTAAATCAAGGGACCACGCCGTATAACACGGAACGGGTTTCCTCCCAAGAATACCAGTGCATAAAGCAAACAGCGCAATGCTAAATAAAGAAAAATGAAGCTGTTATAAGACCCAGGTCCTATCACACAATGCAACGCAAGCCGGGGGATAGGGTTTTCCCTTATAACAGCCAAAGAATGCTTGATACGTTTAAAACAAATCATTTGATACTATTATAAGTGCATAGTGTATAAAACACTTCAAATCATAAGTATCAATCATAGGCGGCATGGGTACCATATATCATGTCGCCATATATAGGTTTACAAATAAAACCGCAAATGTCACGTATTTGGAAATTGGATTTCCGTCTATGAACCGAGGCAAAAGATAGTCCTCAACCGATTCGTGACTCTCTAGCCCGAGCCACAGGATCAGAACGCATCAACCCTTTAGATCGTCAGGGCCGGTCCACACGGAGTGGATTATTATGCCTGAACAATACGTCTCCCCACCCTATGGGGTGTAAGTCTGGTCCGTCAGCCGACCAGAATGCATTCGTCCGAAACCGATATAACCGAGGCGCCTCGCAACCGCAACAACCACATAAGTCAAACTCGTCAGGGCGTGTAAAACCACTGACGCCACTTCTAGCTAGAAAGAAACGCAAGTCCTCCCTGATGTCCCTCCCGTTTTTGGTTCATACCGGGTGTGAAACACGCGAGGTAAACGTTACACAAAGCTACGCCACAAAGGCCGTGCTTTGATCATCACCCCAAGACTCTGCTTTTCAACAGAAGCCTTGATCATTTGCATCTTAGCATGCCACACAGGCAAACCATCCTATGCAACCGATATCAGTCACACAGAATGAAATCCGATGTCAGACACACAGTCCATTTACAAGTCCGTCCTGGGTCTGAACGAAACCGGAGGCACCTAGTACCCCGCATATCCATCGATCTCCAAGTACGTCTGGACGATCACTAACTGTTTCCATCTTCTTGGGTGTACAGCCCAATCAAGATCATCAGTAATTACCCAAACGACGTGAAGACCACCGGTCTTCGACCATCGTCTTCATCTTCGACTTATCGTCGTATCAGTTACTCAGAATGGGATAAACCCGGTCTTTCCGAATAACTCGCGTATATTTTAAATAAGTGTTACACAAACACAACATACGCCTCATTCCAATTCATTAGTCACTAACCGTAAATTAATCAAGAGAATAATTCCCCAAATATTAACCCCGAAGGCCGAAACCAACATCAGATCAATATCCAGAAAACCATTTTGCTTGGCTAACCGCCAGTTAGTTTCTAAATTTCACATTCAAATCTAATTAAAGATTTAACTATCGCCTGGAGCAAAACTGGTGATACTTCATTCTCGATCTTTTCAATCTAATTAAAGATTCATTAAAACTCCACTTAGTTTTAATCTGTGACTGGGTTAAAGAATCAGTGTCATTTAAAACACGGTTCACGATAAACCCAAAGTCACATCCCATTAATTATCGGGTTAAAGAACAAGTGTTATTTAAAACACTGTTCACGATAAACCCAAAAATCAATATCCATTCAATTCCAATTAAATATTATTTAATTGGTACACTTCATTAAATCTAAATCAAAAGATTTAATCTTTTCTCAGCTGGGTTCAAGAACAGTGTTAGTGAAGACACCATTCACGACAAACCCAAATCACATTCATTAATTATCGGGTTAAAGAACAAGTGTTATTTAAAACACTGTTCACGATAAACCCAAAAATCAATATCAATTCAATTCCAATTAAATATTATTTAATTGGTACACTTCATTAAATCTAAATAAAAAGATTTAATCTTTTCTCAGCTGGGTTCAAGAACAGTGTTAGTAAAGACACCATTCACGACAAACCCAAATCACATTCGATATTCAATACAAGGCTCTGAATAGAAAACATATCGGCTTATATTCAATATCAAATTCTACGACTAACAAATGTCGTATTGGAAATAACGATATAAATATATATATCTTTCAAATTTCCATAACAACACCTGTATAATCACGAATTCCAACATCGAAATATTCCGAAGACAATTTCGATTCAAATCCACTCCAATGCAATCATTGGAAATTTTGGTTATTTTTAAAACCCTTTTTAAATTCAATTTATTTATTTAAAAATAAATAGAATTATATTTCTAGTTCAAAACTAGTTCATTTCGATAAAAATCTATTTTTATCTTTTCAAATATGGAGTCTTTCACCCCAAATCTTTCTAAACCATTTCTTATGATTTTACACAAATTATTACTATTTTTAATAATTTTATCAAGGCCCGTACAGTCGATTTCCATCAATGGCCATCGAACTGCACTTACAGCGACCTTTTTCAAATTTGATTTGGACATAATTCCAAATCCAACCGTTAGATTTCAAATTTCTAACATTCATTAGAAAGCTCTTTTCGATACGAACCCAACGGTTCCGGTTTTAGGAGAATCCGACGGTCGGATCTCCCGTAATGTCCGTTTGAAATAAATGGTCGAAATTCACGAACTGCCGCGGCGCGGCGCGTTCTATTCAGGCCATTATATAATATATAAAATATATATAATATATATTTCGTCGATTTCTATTTAAAACGAATTATATAAACAGTTTTAAATTCATTTCAAAATCTATTTCAACTTCCATTTCAATTCAAAGCAAAATTGAATTCTTCTTTATAAATTCGTTTCAAAATTCATTTCTGTTCAATTCAAATTTCAATTCAATTTGAATTCATATTCAATTCAATTCATTTCGAAATCGTTTTCAATTCAATTCATTTCGAAATCGTTTTCAATTCAATTCATTTCGAAATCGCTTTCAATTCAATTCATTTCGAATTCGTTTTCAATTCAATTCATTTCGAATTCGTTTTCAATTCAATTCATTTCGAAATCGTTTTCAATTCAATTCATTTCGAATTCGTTTTCAATTCAATTCATTTCGAAATCGTTTTCAATTCAATTCATTTCGAAATCGTTTTCAATTCAATTCATTTCGAAATCGTTTTCAATTCAATTCATTTCGAAATCGTTTTCAATTCAATTCATTTCGAAATCGTCTTCAATTCAATTCATTTCGAAATCGTTTTCAATTCAATTCGAAATCGATAAAATCGATATAAATATCGTTCACGTCAAAATGGCGTCAATCTAATCAACACGGCTTCATAAAGTTCTATTTTCAAATATTCTATTTCAAATATTTCTTTTTCAAATATTTCTATTTTAAAACTGGAATGAGGCCCAATCAATTACCATATAAAGTTAATTATATGGATTTTCATACAACACATGTATAATAGCCTTGAAAAATAATCAACCATCAACCAAAGTGCACTACACTGTATAAGCATCAAATATAGATATCTAATGCTTATAACAGCCTGTCAATCAATCGATTGACATATTTAATCAATCAGGATGAGTGAACTTCCAATTTCATCCCAACACCCGTGCGGGGTTTTAAACAATCAAACACATATTTTATTTGTGCAGTTAGGCGATGTGTAAAATTTATCGACCCAATCAACGTCATTCAAATAGGTGTACATAAACAAACCGTCTGGTTTGTAAATGAATATTTATTTATTCACATTCACGTTAAAAATTATATTTTTAACGATAATACATTTTATTCCAACATATGAATTTCTATTCAATTCATTTATTCAATAAAAATGATATTTTTATTTTTCTAACATATTTTAGAAAATTTCGGCGGCATAACGGCACGATACTAGAAACGGGACAAGGCCTAGCCTTATACCCGGTCTAGTGAAGGCCCACGCCATTCACACATCAATCAAATCAATTCGTTATGCAAACCACAAAATTTGGAGTAAGAGTCTAACCTAGCCTTACTCCTTCGCCTTATAACGGCGCACGTCTAATCCTAACCAATTTATCGATTCGATTTTTTTCACACCACAAACCACATTCAAACCAATATCGCAATCAATCACCAAACAGTCAAACAAACAAGTCCATGGTCTGTGGACGATTGTGTCGGGTGCTACTAAGCACCGTCTGCATCCTAGTATATATATATAACTAGAAAAATAAATTGAAAGGTGAGAAATTCTCACTTTTAGCTATCCAACCATCTCGACTCTTCTTTTGCAGGAGTCTTCGTCGTTTCGCCTTTTTGTCACCTTCGTTGCCCAAGGCCACTATATATATAAAAATTGAATTTTTATTTCAAAGTTCAATATATAAAAATCGAATTTTTATTTCAAAGTTCAATATATAAAAATCGAATTTTTATTTCAAAGTTCAATATATAAAAATCGAATTTTTATTTCCAAGTTCAATATATAAAAATCGAATTTTTAGTTCGCTATTCAATATATAAAAATTGAATTTTTATTTCTGCTTTCAACATATAAAAATATGATTTTTACTTTTGCTTTTAAAATCAGTTTTTCTTATTTTTATCTTTAAAAACAAAATCAGTTTTTATCTTGCTTTTAAAATCGGTTTTATACTAAAATAAAATTCAGTTTTCTATTAACATAAAAAAACAGTTTTCTATTAACATAAAAAAAACAGTTTTCTATTAACATAAAAAAAACAGTTTTCTATTAACATAAAAAAAACAGTTTTCTATTAACATAAAATTCAGTTTTCACATTATATAAAATTCAGTTTTATATATTTTTTTTTTTAACCTAAATCAGTTTTATATTTTTTTTTTTTTTTTTTTTACCTAAATCAGTTTCTTACTATAACTAAAATCAGTATTTTAACATAATAAAAATCAGTATTTTAACATAATAAAAATCAGTATTTTAACATAATAAAAATCAGAAAAAAAATCATTTTAAAATCGAAATTAGTTCATAGATTAAAATAAAAATAAAATAATAAAAAAAAAACTTACTGTAACGAAGAAAAAAGGGGGGGGCATCGACTTCGGCTGGAGGACGTCGTCGGAGGGAGCTCGCTGTGGGTGGCAGGAGGCGCTGGCGTTTTGGGCGTGGGGGTTTCGTCGGTTGCGGGTTCGGGTCTGGGGGGGGTTTCGGTTGTCGCAGGCGAAGGGAGGGAAGGGGAGGAGGAGGAGAAGGAAGGGGGGGGTTTCGTCGCGGCGCCGCCGCTTGGAGAGGGGGGGGGGGTCTCGTCGGTTGCCAGGCGCCATTCTTTTTTTTTTTTTTTTTTCCTCTTCTCAGAAATAGTTTTGAAGGGGGGGGGCCAGAAGGTTTTAAGTGGGGGGAGATAAGATTTTTTTTTATTTTTTTATTAATTATTTAATTTGCAAAGAGTTGACTTTTACATACGACCTCGAAACGAGGCCCACCGCCTGTCGTCCATAGCGTTCTACCCCCATTCCGAACACAATGGGATATGTATCGCAAGCTGATTTGATCGTTTCAATTAGTTTCCGTTGAATTTACATTTAAATCTCTATATTGAATTTTAAACGTACATTTCAAATTACCGGGGTCACATACTAACTAGAAAAATTCCAGAAAAATATTTTCTAGCTTCGTATTGACGATACGGTCCTAACAAAACTAGTTTCGTCGAATTCTGAGACCGTTAGAAAAATGGCCAATTTCCAGTCGATTAAAATCAACTGAAACTGGTCAAACGCGTTTTCCTTTGCCACTCTCACATATTGATTCGAAAAATTATGAAATTTGGAATCTAGCAATAACTTCACATCCCGGACCCAACAAAACTGGTTTCGTCGAAATCCGAGGTCGCTTGCAAAATTGCTATTTTTAAGGGCCTTATATATATAAAAATATATATAAATTCCACAGCGACTATTTCTAATTTTAAACTGGACATATCTTATCATTTCTAAAATGAAATCTCAGTTTGTTAACTTCGTTACAAAGATATAGTTATACAGATTCAAATATTTCTTGTTTCGTTCAATTCTGACTTATATTGAATTCTGTATATTCATTTGAAATTAGAAATCGAATTTTCGAACTACCGCGCCATTTTCAATTCCTTTTATAATTATATATAACTATTATATATTCTAACGACGACGCGTATAATATATACGATCGAATTCTATTCAAAATAAATTTTTCGTCGATATTATTGAAAATAATTCATTTTAAATAATCAAAATTCGCTAAAATTGCCAAAATAAAAATTTTAAACTGGCCCAGATTTTCCGGGTTGTTACAATCTCCCCCACTTAAAACTTTTCGTCCCCGAAAAGGAACAAAGTCGAAAGTGGTTTGATTATTCAGCCCTACATTCGATCTGGCTTCCATTCTCTAACTTTTTAGTTTCTGAGAATTTTCAAAATTTCAAAAATTTGGCTAACACCCTAAATTTTCGAAAAATTTCGCCATAACCTCCCCTGCAATGGGAGCATCGGGGAATTTCAAATAGCTTCCCCGGTCCTTCAGATCTCAAAAAGAAAAAGAAAAAGCCAAGCGGCTAGCCAATAGGCTCACAAAATCATCATCACCCAAACAAAACAGGAAATTATGTAGTAAACATGTACCTATTTGTCGGGCAAACAAATTTTATTCTCTGGCTCTAGCCTCCTTGCTATGACCTGTTCAATGATATACATGTATATGCAAGCAAATGCGACCAATTTTCAATACAGTTCAACATTTGATTCAATTAGGCTAAATGATTCAAAATTAGCAAACAAATGAACAAACAACACAAACATCAATCAATTAGTGAATTTAAAGTTTCAAATTCATAATTTTGATATATATATTGAAAATCTTGTTTTTGATGCCAATTCACAACAAAGTGTTCTAGCTATATAAGATTTGGTTCTCACACCAGTCTAATGGAAATATATAGATATCACACCTTCGAAACACGAATATAAATACTGATGATGTGGCCACATCATCAGAATTATCCCCGGGTGTCTAGAATGTGACTCTATATCTATCCAGTATATTAAAATTTCAAATATACGTGGATCAGACGTATACGCAAAATCTTTATATACTGGATTGTCCAACTCAATATAAATAGATAATCAAATACGAATAATTGATTTAAATTTTCTAAACAAAAATTGTTTTCATTTGAAAAATATACTCTTCACACTCGTTCTAGGATACTACTGATCCCATCTCTAACGAGTCATTCTAATTGGATATTACTAATCCAATATCTGATGAATTCTTTCGTACGGTTCTAATGTGTCTTGTTCTCTGCTTTGTAAACCAAAGCTCTGATACCAACTGTGACGGCAAGGAATTTCGCTCGGTCCGAACCAGTCGCTAAACCGATCCAGGCCGTTCGAAACGCCCTATCGTTTGAGAACAGGACACAGCAGAACTCATACAGAAGAACATTTCATTGTATATTACAACAATGCATCAGATTACAAGAATATACAGAGCATAAATGAATCTTACACAGAAATATCAGAGATTTAAATTACATTTAAATACATAGCAGCGGAAAATAATACAATACACAACTAGAAGAGATATACGGATACAAAGCTTTCCGGATATCGTTCCAGCTGTAAACCAGGATCCTGTGAATATAAATCTGCAAAACCAAAACTACTAGCTGCCCGTGTCAAAATAAGGGCACCCAGAGTTTAGGTTAAAACAATAAACTCCAGGTCAGTCATGTGACTGGTGTGAGAACTAAAACAGTTATTAATCTTTATTTTAAATCATTAGGTAAATCAAGGGACCACGCCGTATAACACGGAACGGGTTTCCTCCCAAGAATACCAGTGCATAAAGCAAACAGCGCAATGCTAAATAAAGAAAAATGAAGCTGTTATAAGACCCAGGTCCTATCACACAATGCAACGCAAGCCGGGGGATAGGGTTTTCCCTTATAACAGCCAAAGAATGCTTGATACGTTTAAAACAAATCATTTGATACTATTATAAGTGCATAGTGTATAAAACACTTCAAATCATAAGTATCAATCATAGGCGGCATGGGTACCATATATCATGTCGCCATATATAGGTTTACAAATAAAACCGCAAATGTCACGTATTTGGAAATTGGATTTCCGTCTATGAACCGAGGCAAAAGATAGTCCTCAACCGATTCGTGACTCTCTAGCCCGAGCCACAGGATCAGAACGCATCAACCCTTTAGATCGTCAGGGCCGGTCCACACGGAGTGGATTATTATGCCTGAACAATACGTCTCCCCACCCTATGGGGTGTAAGTCTGGTCCGTCAGCCGACCAGAATGCATTCGGCCGAAACCGATATAACCGAGGCGCCTCGCAACCGCAACAACCACATAAGTCAAACTCGTCAGGGCGTGTAAAACCACTGACGCCACTTCTAGCTAGAAAGAAACGCAAGTCCTCCCTGATGTCCCTCCCGTTTTTGGTTCATACCGGGTGTGAAACACGCGAGGTAAACGTTACACAAAGCTACGCCACAAAGGTCGTGCTTTGATCATCACCCCAAGACTCTGCTTTTCAACAGAAGCCTTGATCATTTGCATCTTAGCATGCCACACAGGCAAACCATCCTATGCAACCGATATCAGTCACACAGAATGAAATCCGATGTCAGACACACAGTCCATTTACAAGTCCGTCCTGGGTCTGAACGAAACCGGAGGCACCTAGTACCCCGCATATCCATCGATCTCCAAGTACGTCTGGACGATCACTAACTGTTTCCATCTTCTTGGGTGTACAGCCCAATCAAGATCATCAGTAATTACCCAAACGACGTGAAGACCTCCGGTCTTCGACCATCGTCTTCATCTTCGATTTATCGTCGTATCAGTTACTCAGAATGGGATAAACCCGGTCTTTCCGAATAACTCGCGTATATTTTAAATAAGTGTTACACAAACACAACATACGCCTCATTCCAATTCATTAGTCACTAACCGTAAATTAATCAAGAGAATAATTCCCCAAATATTAACCCCGAAGGCCGAAACCAACATCAGATCAATATCCAGAAAACCATTTTGCTTGGCTAACCGCCAGTTAGTTTCTAAATTTCACATTCAAATCTAATTAAAGATTTAACTATCGCCTGGAGCAAAACTGGTGATACTTCATTCTCGATCTTTTCAATCTATTTAAAGATTCATTAAAACTCCACTTAGTTTTAATCTGTGACTGGGTTAAAGAATCAGTGTCATTTAAAACACGGTTCACGATAAACCCAAAGTCACATCCCATTAATTATCGGGTTAAAGAACAAGTGTTATTTAAAACACTGTTCACGATAAACCCAAAAATCAATATCCATTCAATTCCAATTAAATATTATTTAATTGGTACACTTCATTAAATCTAAATCAAAAGATTTAATCTTTTCTCAGCTGGGTTCAAGAACAGTGTTAGTGAAGACACCATTCACGACAAACCCAAATCACATTCATTAATTATCGGGTTAAAGAACAAGTGTTATTTAAAACACTGTTCACGATAAACCCAAAAATCAATATCAATTCAATTCCAATTAAATATTATTTAATTGGTACACTTCATTAAATCTAAATAAAAAGATTTAATCTTTTCTCAGCTGGGTTCAAGAACAGTGTTAGTAAAGACACCATTCACGACAAACCCAAATCACATTCGATATTCAATACAAGGCTCTGAATAGAAAACATATCGGCTTATATTCAATATCAAATTCTACGACTAACAAATGTCGTATTGGAAATAACGATATAAATATATATATCTTTCAAATTTCCATAACAACACCTGTATAATCACGAATTCCAACATCGAAATATTCCGAAGACAATTTCGATTCAAATCCACTCCAATGCAATCATTGGAAATTTTGGTTATTTTTAAAACCCTTTTTAAATTCAATTTATTTATTTAAAAATAAATAGAATTATATTTCTAGTTCAAAACTAGTTCATTTCGATAAAAATCTATTTTTATCTTTTCAAATATGGAGTCTTTCACCCCAAATCTTTCTAAACCATTTCTTATGATTTTACACAAATTATTACTATTTTTAATAATTTTATCAAGGCCCGTACAGTCGATTTCCATCAATGGCCATCGAACTGCACTTACGGCGACCTTTTTCAAATTTGATTTGGACATAATTCCAAATCCAACCGTTAGATTTCAAATTTCTAACATTCATTAGAAAGCTCTTTTCGATACGAACCCAACGGTTCCGGTTTTAGGAGAATCCGACGGTCGGATCTCCCGTAATGTCCGTTTGAAATAAATGGTCGAAATTCACGAACTGCCGCGGCGCGGCGCGTTCTATTCAGGCCATTATATAATATATAAAATATATATAATATATATTTCGTCGATTTCTATTTAAAACGAATTATATAAACAGTTTTAAATTCATTTCAAAATCTATTTCAACTTCCATTTCAATTCAAAGCAAAATTGAATTCTTCTTTATAAATTCGTTTCAAAATTCATTTCTGTTCAATTCAAATTTCAATTCAATTTGAATTCATATTCAATTCAATTCATTTCGAAATCGTTTTCAATTCAATTCATTTCGAAATCGTTTTCAATTCAATTCATTTCGAAATCGCTTTCAATTCAATTCATTTCGAATTCGTTTTCAATTCAATTCATTTCGAATTCGTTTTCAATTCAATTCATTTCGAAATCGTTTTCAATTCAATTCATTTCGAATTCGTTTTCAATTCAATTCATTTCGAAATCGTTTTCAATTCAATTCATTTCGAAATCGTTTTCAATTCAATTCATTTCGAATTCGTTTTCAATTCAATTCATTTCGAAATCGTTTTCAATTCAATTCATTTCGAAATCGTCTTCAATTCAATTCATTTCGAAATCGTTTTCAATTCAATTCGAAATCGATAAAATCGATATAAATATCGTTCACGTCAAAATGGCGTCAATCTAATCAACACGGCTTCATAAAGTTCTATTTTCAAATATTCTATTTCAAATATTTCTTTTTCAAATATTTCTATTTTAAAACTGGAATGAGGCCCAATCAATTACCATATAAAGTTAATTATATGGATTTTCATACAACACATGTATAATAGCCTTGAAAAATAATCAACCATCAACCAAAGTGCACTACACTGTATAAGCATCAAATATAGATATCTAATGCTTATAACAGCCTGTCAATCAATCGATTGACATATTTAATCAATCAGGATGAGTGAACTTCCAATTTCATCCCAACACCCGTGCGGGGTTTTAAACAATCAAACACATATTTTATTTGTGCAGTTAGGCGATGTGTAAAATTTATCGACCCAATCAACGTCATTCAAATAGGTGTACATAAACAAACCGTCTGGTTTGTAAATGAATATTTATTTATTCACATTCACGTTAAAAATTATATTTTTAACGATAATACATTTTATTCCAACATATGAATTTCTATTCAATTCATTTATTCAATAAAAATGATATTTTTATTTTTCTAACATATTTTAGAAAATTTCGGCGGCATAACGGCACGATACTAGAAACGGGACAAGGCCTAGCCTTATACCCGGTCTAGTGAAGGCCCACGCCATTCACACATCAATCAAATCAATTCGTTATGCAAACCACAAAATTTGGAGTAAGAGTCTAACCTAGCCTTACTCCTTCGCCTTATAACGGCGCACGTCTAATCCTAACCAATTTATCGATTCGATTTTTTTCACACCACAAACCACATTCAAACCAATATCGCAATCAATCACCAAACAGTCAAACAAACAAGTCCATGGTCTGTGGACGATTGTGTCGGGTGCTACTAAGCACCGTCTGCATCCTAGTATATATATATAACTAGAAAAATAAATTGAAAGGTGAGAAATTCTCACTTTTAGCTATCCAACCATCTCGACTCTTCTTTTGCAGGAGTCTTCGTCGTTTCGCCTTTTTGTCACCTTCGTTGCCCAAGGCCACTATATATATAAAAATTGAATTTTTATTTCAAAGTTCAATATATAAAAATCGAATTTTTATTTCAAAGTTCAATATATAAAAATCGAATTTTTATTTCAAAGTTCAATATATAAAAATCGAATTTTTATTTCCAAGTTCAATATATAAAAATCGAATTTTTAGTTCGCTATTCAATATATAAAAATTGAATTTTTATTTCTGCTTTCAACATATAAAAATATGATTTTTACTTTTGCTTTTAAAATCAGTTTTTCTTATTTTTATCTTTAAAAACAAAATCAGTTTTTATCTTGCTTTTAAAATCGGTTTTATACTAAAATAAAATTCAGTTTTCTATTAACATAAAAAAACAGTTTTCTATTAACATAAAAAAAACAGTTTTCTATTAACATAAAAAAAACAGTTTTCTATTAACATAAAAAAAACAGTTTTCTATTAACATAAAATTCAGTTTTCACATTATATAAAATTCAGTTTTATATATTATATTTTTTTTTTAACCTAAATCAGTTTTATATTTTTTTTTTTTTTTTACCTAAATCAGTTTCTTACTATAACTAAAATCAGTATTTTAACATAATAAAAATCAGTATTTTAACATAATAAAAATCAGTATTTTAACATAATAAAAATCAGAAAAAAAATCATTTTAAAATCGAAATTAGTTCATAGATTAAAATAAAAATAAAATAATAAAAAAAAAACTTACTGTAACGAAGAAAAAAGGGGGGGGCATCGACTTCGGCTGGAGGACGTCGTCGGAGGGAGCTCGCTGTGGGTGGCAGGAGGCGCTGGCGTTTTGGGCGTGGGGGTTTCGTCGGTTGCGGGTTCGGGTCTGGGGGGGGGTTTCGGTTGTCGCAGGCGAAGGGAGGGAAGGGGAGGAGGAGGAGAAGGAAGGGGGGGTTTCGTCGCGGCGCCGCCGCTTGGAGAGGGGGGGGGGTCTCGTCGGTTGCCAGGCGCCATTCTTTTTTTTTTTTTTTTTCCTCTTCTCAGAAATAGTTTTGAAGGGGGGGGCCAGAAGGTTTTAAGTGGGGGGAGATAAGATTTTTTTTTTATTTTTTTATTAATTATTTAATTTGCAAAGAGTTGACTTTTACATACGACCTCGAAACGAGGCCCACCGCCTGTCGTCCATAGCGTTCTACCCCCATTCCGAACACAATGGGATATGTATCGCAAGCTGATTTGATCGTTTCAATTAGTTTCCGTTGAATTTACATTTAAATCTCTATATTGAATTTTAAACGTACATTTCAAATTACCGGGGTCACATACTAACTAGAAAAATTCCAGAAAAATATTTTCTAGCTTCGTATTGACGATACGGTCCTAACAAAACTAGTTTCGTCGAATTCTGAGACCGTTAGAAAAATGGCCAATTTCCAGTCGATTAAAATCAACTGAAACTGGTCAAACGCGTTTTCCTTTGCCACTCTCACATATTGATTCGAAAAATTATGAAATTTGGAATCTAGCAATAACTTCACATCCCGGACCCAACAAAACTGGTTTCGTCGAAATCCGAGGTCGCTTGCAAAATTGCTATTTTTAAGGGCCTTATATATATAAAAATATATATAAATTCCACAGCGACTATTTCTAATTTTAAACTGGACATATCTTATCATTTCTAAAATGAAATCTCAGTTTGTTAACTTCGTTACAAAGATATAGTTATACAGATTCAAATATTTCTTGTTTCGTTCAATTCTGACTTATATTGAATTCTGTATATTCATTTGAAATTAGAAATCGAATTTTCGAACTACCGCGCCATTTTCAATTCCTTTTATAATTATATATAACTATTATATATTCTAACGACGACGCGTATAATATATACGATCGAATTCTATTCAAAATAAATTTTTCGTCGATATTATTGAAAATAATTCATTTTAAATAATCAAAATTCGCTAAAATTGCCAAAATAAAAATTTTAAACTGGCCCAGATTTTCCGGGTTGTTACAAACAATTATAGATAATCGAAAATATTATGTTGAATTGGGAAACTGATTTGATATATATTAAAAATATCTCAGAATGGAGTTGAATTTATTATGAACGAAGTTTAAACGTTTATATACATATAATTAAAACGAGCTTGTCACAGCGTGGCAGTTCGTAAATTGGCGATTCGAACTTCAATTGAGTATATAGAACTCAAATTAAGTCGGAATTATTAGAAACAAGAATCATCGGGACCGGTTTGATAATAGTTTTCTAATGGAAGAGAAAAATCTGGATTTCGTCGAATAGATTTTGAGTTATGTCAAAATCAAATTTTCAGATAAGCAGCGCCAAAATCGTTTTAAAACCATAACGGTTTATTTAAATAAAAAAAAGGATTTTAAACAAATAAAAATCTGAATTTCCATAAGAAAATGGCCAGACTGGAGATATAAAATAAATATGAACTCCAGTGAAGTAAGTGAAAGGATTTTTGAAACAAAAAATCAGATTTTTAATTATTAAGTAGATTTAACTAATTTTGAAGAATAAATAGTTAATCGAGTTTTGAATCGAAATTGGCGTTGGATAAGTAAATTGATTTTGTGGATTCATATTCGAAATCAAATTTGAAACTCAAGTTAGAAATGAAATTCTACTTGTTTATAAGTGAATTAAAATATATTTGAACATGATATGTTCAAAATAGAGGGATTTGGCAAAATAGCCAATTAAAGAATAAATTAGCAAATTGAGTTAGGAATGACTGGATTGAGTTTGGATAAATTGGAAAACAGGTGAATATAGGTTGAGAAGGTTTGGGATGAAGTGTATGAAGGTTATAATCTGTGTGCCCGACAAAAAGGTACACGTTTAAATTCCATATAAGGTTTTATGCGCCGTATCGGCAAGCCGCTTGGCTTTTCTTTTTGATTGGAGAGGCCTGTGTGGCGGTTTGGGGATTTTCCCAATGCTCCCGGTACAAATGAGGTTATGGCGAAATTTTCCGGAAATTTAAGGAGTTAGAATATTTTTAAGAAAATTTGATAGTTAGAAATCAATGTATCGATATATATAGAATTCGATAAGTAAATGAATTTAAAAATAGAATATTATAAACAAAAAGGAAAATCGATAATCCGGTAATAGAAAGAGAAACATATATACGTTTAAAAATGAATAATTTGTTTGTATGGTGTCGAATTTTTTTCCAGGAATAATGGTTTTGTCTTTTTTGAAGTTAAAGATGTTTTCAGTCAAGGTCTGAAAGGTAATTTTACCCCAACTCGATTGTTTTCATTACTAATTGATAAATTGTAAGATTCAATCTCGATAATCAATATTTGAATAAGATTTAGTTGAATACAGTATTTCGGGTTGTAACAATGTTTTACACCACATTCGTTTTACCTAAATAAGTGGAATTTTGGAAATATAATAATAAATATTTCCTAAGTATATAAATAAATAGTCGGGAAAGAAATAAGTAATTGGAATGTTCTCCAATTATAAATAGAAAATATTTTCTAAGTGTAGGAAATAAAAGAAGGCGAGATATGGAAATGTTTTCCAAATGGGTAAGAGGCGAAGATGATAATTGAAAATATTTAGTTAATGAATATTGATAAAGGAAGTGGAGAAGTGATTTAATTAATGAAATATTAATAAAATGGCCCAGTGATTGTTTGATGTTTTGAATGGATGTTTGTTTTTCTTCGATAGTTAAATAACCAACTATCGAAGTGTTTGCCAATATCGTTGTCAATATGGAGAGACCGGTTGGATTATTATCCGAGAACCACTCCGTATTGGCAGTAGCGTTGCGAATCAGATTATATGAAGATAATCGAAGACAGAGTGAAGTGCAAGGATTTTTTTTCTATTAAAAGAAATTGTTCCTTCGGTTTCGTTCAGTCCCAGAATGAACGTATATGGATGAATGTCTGAAAAAGTATTTCCAATAATCGAATATGCTGGTCTGTATAGATATATATTGTGGAAACGGATTTACTTACTTAGCATAATATCCAGAATATATTTGTGCAAATGAATTAGTGATTAACGGATCTGACAATGTGGCATTCAAAGTGATTGTGTTATCAATGAATGATAAGTAATCGTAGCCCCAGGCCTCAACAACCGGGAAATGACAAAAATCGAGCAGGCAGCATGGCTATGTGGGTCGCTCCCATTAGGGTGTATAATCACCTATCTAGAGATTCATTTAACTCTTTATTCTATTCAATGCTGTCCCATTCGGGAAACGGTTGCTGATCCCAACCGTTGGTGATATACATTCGATATGCTCAAGCGAAATGAGTGGTCGGTCATGTGTGGGCCGGGTTGCAAGATGTTCTTGTTGAACCCAGTGTATTCCTCTCTAGAGATACACTATCGGAAGGTGGTTCCTTACCTTGTCATGTTGGAAATCCAATCTCCAATAAACCCATGCGGTTTTTTTAGTTTATATTATATATGGAGTGTGAGATTCAAGGTTCCGCTAGATTCTATTTATTTGATGTAGACATTATTATAATATCACTGGATTTGATATCAAAATTATTTTGGGTTATCGTAAGGTAAAAACCATCCATGTTTATGTGTGGATCGGTCCCGAAAGGATTTTGAAAGTTAAATAAATGATTGGAGTTTACACACACCATTCCCATGAATAACCCAGAGTTTATTTTGTTTGTTTTCCCTAAACTCTTGGGTGCCCAAATTTGTACAGACAGTCAAGTAATTGGGATTTTACAGATTCACTTGGAGGAGTTGGAAGCAGGAGGCTTCACCAGTTAGCTATAGACTCATATATTCCGCTGTAACTATGTGGTATCTAGAAACAGGTGTTTATAACTGTTCCAGGAATAACTGTTGTGCTCTGATGATGGTATGTATATAAAGTTACTGATTTGTGTTTCAAAAGTTTTATATAATATATTTTATTCATTCCGCTGTGAGATTTGTCTTCTTTGTTTTCTTTTATTCTAATATTTTTTCTTTTTATTTCTCATACTCTAACATCTTTCTAATAATGATTCGTATTTCTGTGCAATTTGGGTTGGACGTATGGTGTTATAAGTCAACTCAGATAGTACGGATTTGTGGGTCGTTTTGTAGACTTCCACTGTATTTGATTCTGTAACTCTGATATTATGTTTAAATTTTGAAAATTTGTACTTAGTAGCTTCATGAACCACCATTGTATTTTATTTATTCCACTGCGAGATATTCTTCTTTTTGTGTCTCTGATCTGTCTGTGATTCTGTAATGATTTTATATTTAACCCCATAGCAATAACGATTTGTTGTTTTGAATGATTTGAGTTGGTTTTATTATCGACTTATATAATCTTAATGGGCAGGTCGTTATATGTGGTATCAACTTAGTTACTTTTATAAAAGATAATAATAGTCTTAAATAATTATTAATTAAATAAAAATTAACTATTAAGCATTTGTAAATCTTTATAATAAATAATTAAATATTTATTTGACCTTTAAATAAATAATTAAATATCGTTAGTCTATAAATAAATAATTTAAAACCAAAGTAATCTATATTTAACCATTAAAAAAAATTTAAAACCTTTATTAATAATTAGATAAATATTTAAAGCGATTTTCAAATAAATAATTATTATTAATCTTAATCAAAAATAATAATTAATCTTTAAATAAATCATTATACAATAATTTAATCTTTATTCAATTATAATAATCATAGTTAATCTTTTAATTAATACTTAAGTATAAATTATGTTTAAAGCATTATCACTAAGTAATAAGCAAGTCAAAATGTAATTAGTAACAAAATCTTATGTTTAAACATCATTAACGAATAATTAATAGCTTAAACACTTAACTAATGTAACGACCTGGATTTTTGACCATTCAAATCGACAATAAATCACACATGTCGACCCAAACAGATCACCAACACAGGCAGTTATTGGGAAGAAGAAGAAAAAGAAGAAAGAAAAGGAAACAATCACATAATCTCACAGCGGAAGGACAACATATAATAAACAAATAATGGTTCAACAATATTTAAAACATATACATTTGAGTTACATTTTCCAGTCATCAGAGTTACACTAATACAAGCATATACTGTAATGCAGCGGAAATAAAGTGCAGCGGAAATACATATATAATAGATATGTACCAAATCTTCGTATCCGATCTCCAAGGCAAAGTAATCTTCGTTAACTATAAACTTCTTCTGACCAAGAGCGTATTGCATAAAAGAAAACACAACAAACACTCGAAACAACACTAAATCATTCTCATATTAGTCAAATTAAAATATGAAATAACATCAACGTCATGGGTGCAGTAACTCAAGAGATGTTACGGATTTTTCCATCTCTCAATGACCCGTTAAACTAATACATACATAGTATAATATGCTATTATGATAATGTTTATCCAGCAAAGTATACATACTGAAAATAGCGTAAGCGGGATTACATTTTTACCCTTACACCTTTTATACCGTAGTCTATACAGTAACGTAAACCCACCGTAACCGATGGCATCAGATACAAATCAAAATAGTAGGGGCTCGATAAGGATAAATATGACAAGGCACTCGAGGCAATACCCAGGGTAAGATTCTACCAACTGCACTCCCGGACCGGTGGTAACGCATAACAGCCACTACCACCCACCTCGAACACACTCCCAAATTAAAAGGGCCCAAATCATCATCATAGTCATAGAAATAGTATTAGAGAAGTGTGTACTATCAGAGGTGCTACCTCTATTAGTCACGGTATCGCTCCTGTTTTAGTCATTTTAATTCTGACCCGAAGGTCAGGGCTATTTCGTCATCATTGCCATTCCTCAATTCAATCGTTGCCTACAAGTCATCATGCTTCATTCCGGATAATTCAACATGTGCACAGTTGTTAAAGTGGTATCAGCACTGACAGAGAGCATGCCACTTACCGACTCCGGTCTCTTTAACAACCAACGCTTACATTTTCCACATCGGTCGGTTCTTTTACATTTCACAAAGGTTCGCTTTCATATCCAAAGTATCATGTTTGTTTCGAACCCAATTTTTATATTCAAAATAGAATATAATTTCATATCAAAATATCTCAATCATTCCAAAACCGATTATATCCTAAACTAGAATATATTTCCATACCATTATATTAAAATCATATAATATTTCAACATCGATTTATATTCAAGTAGAATATACTTCATCTCAAAGGATGATAATCATTTTTAAAAATCAGTTTATGTTCGAAATCCTTTCATATTCCAATAGAATATATAAACTTCCATATCAACTCCCTTCATAATTTTTTTTCTTCTGCAATCCCATATATATTCAAATAGAATACATCTCGTTAAAATTCGATTCTCATTCAAGTAGAGTAGAACTTCATATCAAACCCCATTTAAATCATGGTTCAAATCAAAGCAATTTCCATTTAGGAAGAAATTTACAATCATATAATATAATTATGATAATACTTGTAAAAGAAAATCTTTATATGAAATTTATATATAATAAAATAGTTAGAGTAAAATAAGATAATTTAAATCACTATGTACATGCATAAAATAAAAGGTTTATTAAATAGTTTAAATAATAAAACAAAAGAAAATTTTATTTATAACAAAATAGTATTTAGATTGAATAAATATACTAAAATAGCTTTAAATACTAGAATACAATTTTTGTTTGTAAAACAAACGGTATATATATATAATCTTTATAGAACAAAACAAAATAAAATAATTTTTTTAACCATAATTGTTTCTTCTTCGAATTCAATACTTGAATCTATATTCTAGTCTCAATGGAGTTTTCATAGTTTTCATTTCTTGTTTCGAACATCATCCAAACTAGTCAATCGATTTAAAGGATTTAAAATTCATATTCTTACCAAATCCAAAGTAATTTCGAGTATCCTCAAAATTCCAATTCCAAAACTAAATTCATGAGGAATTATCAACTACGCATCTTACCAAAATCTTAAAACTCCAAAACATACTTAAAATCCAGTTTTTCTATTCTCAATTTGTTTTGGATAATCCCCTTGAAAAATTCATTAACATTCAAGATTCAAGTTTAAAGGAAAATAAAATTTTATCGAATTTGACCCATTCCTTTAAATAAACTTTCTGTCGAATAGAAAATTCTTGGATATTTAAAATCATTTAACCAACCGATGTCCGTTTATAATTTTCTATCCTATGGCCAAGTGATCTTAAATTTAGTTTTCTCAATATTTCAGGGATGGATATATATATCATTTCAATCTAGATCAGAGTCATAAATATCTATCATTTCAACCTTTGTTCTTAATTTATTTTAAATCGATTAATCTTGGGTTTATTTGATGCCCGTAATATCTAGGCTGAAAATGGGATTAAATCGTTACCATAAGCATGCAACGTCCATATACTGAATAACAGAACATTAGCAATATCAATTCAGTAATAAATTTCAAACCAGACATCCATCACAACCATTTCACCCACATGATAAGTATTAAATTGTTCCACCGGTTAAGAATGATCAGGTTTCAACTAGAAATTTGATTAAATTTAAATAACTAATTACCGACTTTCATTTGCATGTTAACACACTTACATGTCAATTTTAAGCAACCATTCACTAACAATTACAACCATGCATCCAAACTTATTTCATAATTTAATTTAATAAACATGGGAACAATTCAGTTAGATGTGAGCGAGAAAATCACTCACCTTTGGGTCTTTAGTGGATCGAACATCCAACCAAAGCCTAAAAATTTACAGTCTTCAAAAGAAACCAAACTAGTCTCAGATCATCCGCAATTCCGCCACGATCCTAACGCAACAAACTGTGCGTCAATCAGAAGTCGTATGAAGAAGTTATGCTTGTTTTACCATTTGAATTTTAAAATATATAAAAATAAATAAAATATTCCTCACCCACTCACACATTGACATGTCATCAGATTGAATTCATCCGCTCCTGCTCTTCACCATTACAAAGCTACAGTACTCGACGTGAAATAAACCCATCAGCACCGATCTTTGACCAACCATAGCGCCCCACTCCGACCGAGTTAGAAGCTCCGAACACCCGAAACTGGAAGTCCCTCAACCGCCGCACCTTCCTAAAGCAGAGCCACCACCTCCGGTGGACTGTAGCGCCTCTACCGTTAGCCCTAAATCTCGGGAAAATGAGTCTTAATCCGAGGAATCCAACCACCTCAGGTTGTAATACAGTCAGCGAACACAACCCCCGACCTTGTATCGATCTTCTTTACCATACCCAGATCTCCAATCTTCAATTAACTCACGAATCAAAAAGCCCTAATTTTGAAGTTAGGGTTCCGAAAATCTGAACTTTGACCATCAATTTCCGGCAAGTATGGTCGCTGCATGTCGAAATAGAGAGCACCCATAGCTTCGTATCGTCGAGGCCTTCAATTTGATATATAATAGGTTGTGGTTTGAGGAGATTTAAATTTTAAATTTTGGAATTTTCTTTCTAGGGTTTTGAAATTGTTTCTGCCATTAAGAAGAAAAATAGATGGAGGAAGGTGTACGTGTACTGACAATGGCTGGTGGAGTGAGAAATAGATTTTATTTATAAAGTATGGAAGGTCTAATATAAGAAACAACCAATTATCTTATTGCATTGATTCTATTCATATTTTCTCCCGCACTCTCAAACAACACGTCCAATTGTAACGCAAATTGAAACTCTATAGTAATTTACTATTCTGAATCCGATAAAACTGGTTCTGTCGGATTCCGAGACAGTTACCAAAACAGTTAAATTTCACAGTTAATTAATTAATAAAATATTAGATTATTCATTTAACTGTTTTATTCAATTTAAATATTCATTAAATTCCAATTTAATTCAATTCCATCTTAAATAAATTTTATAAATAAATTTCACACATTTTAAATCTTAATTTGATTATTTGAATTTAGATTTGAATTTCAGTTATTATTACCCAACTTAGAATTCCGCCATTTAACAAATTAAATTTGAATTTCCCTTTTAACTTAAACCTCTTAAAATTTAATTTGTTATTAAAATGTTAAATTCCAAGTTACAACAATTCTAAATAAATAAAATTTAAAAATCTATTTATACTCCATTCAAACAATCATCATCATTATTATCAACAAAATTTGATTTTTATTCAATATTATTCCATTTATATATTTTAAATCAAAATTTTAAATCAAAATCTTAAATATATAGAAAATATGGGTTGTTACATTCTCCCCCACTTAGAAATCTTTTCGTACTCGAAATGAGAACGAAATAATGTATTAAACAAATCATACTTTCAAATTCATACTTATAAAATAGCATTTATAAAATAAGTTATGTAGTTGTAAAAATCTCATAACTTTTCTAACTCCTGAAATCAAGGAAAAATTTCGGCCGCATCTCCTTTGTACGGAGAGGTCCGGAAAAATCACAATACATATATAAATCCAAATATCCATCTCATTACACGATGAGTCATCCCAAACAATGGGAAACAAAATATATATACCCCAAACAAAATAACACAAATACGTACCTTTCTTTAGCGTCTATTTGTAATTTTATTTAGCTTAGCCCTTTAATATTTAGCGCAAGCGAACTCTAAAGCGTGGCGTACACTCCTTACACCTGTTAAATACTCACATAGGCATAAGAATCAAACATATATACAATACATAGCAAAGATATACAACTCACAACATTTTCAACTATAAAACCAAAATGTTAGTGACAGGCCAATGAACAAATCGTGGATTATCACCGCATAAATGATGGAATTTGACCTAAGCATACTAGGCAAAAGTTGTTGTATTCGTTTCATGCTTTCCGGATTGCCTGGACTTGTCGAATTTAGATAATCCGTACAAAAGTTATGACCATTTCAGCGACAGTGAACGCTTCAGCCCACACAGTGAAAAATGCAGTGAGTTGTTCAACCCAGTTTTTAATCCTTTAAACGTTGAAATTTTACCCAGCATATTAACGAAAAGTTTTACTTCAGATCCTGGCTTTCCGAATTGTACTCGCACATTGAAATCCGATGACCCGTTAGGAAGTTATGGCCAGAACAATATTGATATACGCTTCAGTTTTTAATTTTCTACACATTGTACTATGACTAAAACTTGAATTTCAGCTTAGTAAACATGAAAATTCCAACATGGCTATATTAACGAAAGTTTTAGCTCAGTTTCTAAGGTTTCCAAAAAGTCCAGAAATATCGAATTCCGATCATCCATTGAAAAGTTACGGCCATTTTGCTTCAGCCCATCTGATATTTCAGGTTTTCGTATAAATGTCGATTCATTTATTCGGAAGTTCTTGCTTCCGGATTTCGAGACTTCAGAAAAACTTAGACATATATAATGAGTTATCGCTCCATTATTTCATAATATGATTCATTCTTTTATTGCTTAAATATATTCATGTTCATTTCATTCACAATAACTTCAATTTCCTTTATATTCCCTTATCGTCCACCTTATTTAAGTTCATTTGCTACTCTCCTATCTCATTGGTTCTTGTTCATTCATTCCATCCTTTGAATTTACTTCATTATCCGAGGAATGGTTCATATTCCAGTGCTTACTCCATTCCGATATAATTCCTATTCACTTCACTTGTTTTATTCCAAGCGTTTCCAATTACAACTTGAGTTTATTTAACTTTTTCCAACTAATTCGATTATACTAAATCCTTAATTCATTAACATGGATCACTTACCAGCTTCATTACTTATTCTTTTCCTAAGTACTTAATTCTCAATCGATCTTTATAAAGTCTTCTAAGTTAACTCTTATTGAGTCAAGTCACTTGACTCAACTAAATTTAGCCTTATTCCATATTTCATTTGACAATTCCATTTACATCTATTTCCCTTGCTAATGATTTCATTTTCCGAATAGACTTTAAAATCGCTTTCATGCCTTTTTATTTCAGCCAAATTTCCCTTAAATGTTGGTTTATTTGAGTTGAAATCTCAACCTTCGGATTTCCATACCTTCGCAAACCACGACCACTAGATTTGGTTATCACTTATTAATGCAATGGTTTGCCCTTCAGTTGTTCGTATGAATCAAATTATACTTATTCAATCCAACAATCTATATAAACTCTAAATCGACTTATTATTCATTCAACCCTTTAATTCCTTTCATTTTTAATTTACCCACAATTCACATTTTATTAACAACTTAAGTTCCTTAAATTACTTTCACGAACTAACTTGAAATATTCATTAAATACCCAAGTCATGAGTTGTTAACTCTCTTATTTTCACAACTAAATCTTCCATTCCATTTTGGTCGATTTTAGTTGAATTTCATTTCATATTTAATTTAAATTTTCTCTAACCCTCTTATCGACCAAACTTAGAATTCCTTTAACTTATTATTGCCTATGCTTAAGCATTTCAACGACCACTTCTCTTTCTTAATACTTAATTCCATTCATGATTTCAAAATCTAAAATTTAATGAATCGAGTTACCTTAATATTTAAATCCATATTATTAGTTAAGATAAACTTAAATACTTTAATTCCGGGTTTATAAATCAATTTTTTAAGTAACATATGTACTTATACAATTTTAGATAAAACCATACCATAAATTTTAAATCCATTTTTTTTTAATTAACAAAGAACAAAGAAATTTTCAATTCTGGTAAAATTTAAATTCAACTTTAAATAACGTATGCTAATACTTTTATATAAAATTTATACCATATGGAATTAAATCCAAAATCCTTTGTCATACAAGTTATAATAATCAATGAGTGGTCTCTCCCCCACTCAGATTCTTCAAAATAACATCAATAATGCGTGCACTCATTACCGAAGTTATCCTAAGGTCCAAGAAGGGATTACACTCTTATTTCATTTAAAATCCTTTGAAATCATTTCTATTTCGAAAATACTTACCTATAATACTATATTATTTCAAAAATCTTGGCAAATCTATTTTCAAAAGCACCAGAGTCAGGTCCTCAAGATCATTTCTATTTTAATCGCAAACTGTTTTGCAACCAATTATACTTAAAGGCATTATTTCATTTTCAAATATTTTCTAACCATTAAATTTTCCTTATTAGATTTATTATCTAATCAACCGTAATAGGTAATAACTTAAATAATATTACCTACTAATATCGAATGCATATTAACATAAAACCAATAATATATTTGATATATATAAAATATAATCGAAAACCATATTCTTTCGATCCATTCTGTTCGATTATTTAGAAATTCCTATCGATTCTATGGCGTCCCATGTATCGACTAGAATCTATAAATATTCAACATAACAAGTCAACACAATATAAAACCATTTTCATATCAAAAGTACAAAAACGCTCTCTCATATATCACTCAAACTCATTCTAGGATATTACTAATCCTATCTCTAATGAGTTAATTCCCAAACAGAGCCAAGGTTGTCGCTAACCAGAGATATGACACCAACTGTAACCACCTGGATTTTTGACCGTTCAAATCGACAATAAATCACACATGTTGACCCACACAGATCAGCAACACAGGCAGTTATTGGGAAGAAGAAGAAAAAGAAGAAAGAAAAGGAAACAATCATAGAATCTCACAGCGGAAGGACAACATATAATAAACAAATAATGGTTCAATAGCATTTAAAACAAATACATTCGAGTTACATTTTCTAGTCATCAGAGTTACACTAATACAAGTATAAACAGTAATGCAGCGGAAATAAAGTGCAGCAGAAATACATATATAATAGATATGTACCAAATCTTCATCTTCGATCTCCAAGGCAAAGTAATCTTCGTTAACTACAAACTTCTGTTGACCCTAGCGTATTGCATAAAAGAAAACACAACAAACCCTAGCGTATTGAATATGAATTATTCTTAAATGTTAATATTACTAATTATTAAATATAAGTTGTTATTAATATTTAATAGGTCTATAATACAAGAAATAGAAAAAAGAGTTACTAAAAATAAGTTTAAACAACTTTCTAATTTAACTATTAATTATCAGAAATTAATTAGTATATATTAGTTATTACAACAAACAAAAAAGAAAAGTTGTGATATATATGTTTATTACAACAGTGATTTTTTCACAGTTGTAAAAAAACATTTATTACAACAGTAGGTTTTGCACAGTTGTAAAAAAGCATTTATTACAACTGTGCTTTTCGCACAGTTGTAAAATTAAAGTTGTAATATGGTGTTTTTGTTGTAGTGAGAAAGCTTGTCATAATTTACTACAAATCCCTGCAATTTGCCTATTTTAGCCCAATTCCTTTTTATTACAGATCTACAAATTATATAAATGTTTTCTGTAAATTTAGTGTTTCTATATTTAATTCGTGTTTATGAAATCCGCTCTATTTACATTATTTTTCACATTAAAAGGAGTAAATCTACATTTTAAACTAACATTTACAGATTTGTTAATCTTCAAGAACGGATATAAGTAACTATAGAAAATTATAAATAACTAAAGGAAAAAATATAACTGCAACGGAGAAGGACCAAAAAATAAACTTACGGTAATTAACTAAAAACTGTAAGAAAAAACAGGAAATACTTACAAAAATATAAACTTAAAAACTGTAAGAAAACTACAACCATTAAAAACCATATTTCTTTAAATTACTTAATAATATGAATAATTACAAAACTCACCTGCAGCTTTAGCTCTTATCCACGAACTTTCTAGATCTCTCACTTATGCTGTCTATATATTTTATATTCTAAAATCTCTCTGCAGAAATATTTAGTTTTTAGGGTCCTGCCTCAGGCGAAAGGAATTTAGAGGGAAAAGCTTTGTAGGTGAAAAATTGCTAGGTCTAGGATCTTATTCATAGTTGATCTTGGGAATCTCAAACCACTGGTTGAGCCGATTAAATCTTGCTCAAACACATCACAGAACCAAATTTAACCACCCAATCCAAAAAATAACGCTCATGATACCACGAAAATAAATTTTCAATTCAGTCAGCTCGTGTTTGAATGTTTTTATATCCTGATAATATTGCAGGTTTCACCTGGCCTAGGTGCGGGTGGACCTATAGGTCGACCCCGACCTTACCCAAGGTTGACCCGTATAGGTCCTTTTTTTCCTTCTGAACTATTATATATATATATATATATATATACATATATATATATATATATATTCTACTTCTAAATTCTTATTTCTTTAATAACCTTCTCATATGAAATCCGATTTTGATAGGTTATATATGCAATTACTTAGAAAATTGTCATGAACTCAATGGTGCAACTCCTTTCGCTAAATTCTAACAATTTTACACCTTATTTATTATTTAGTTAATTCCTAAATTAATTATTACTATTCCAATTTTTGGGTTGTTACAAAGCCCTTTTTCAGCTTAGGCCAACAACAATTGAGTAGTTTTAAGTTTAGTTGTAAGATCATCTACCTTATACTTTAGGCGGACAATTCCATCCCTTGGATCAACCTCACTTGCACTAGAGCTTTAAAAATCAAAATCATTCTTAACATAGATAACATCCCATCAAAACAAAACACTTTCGTAATATGATTCAACAGCACGAAGTTAGGAACAATCACTTAATTTTCAATATATTTTAAAATAAAAAACAAAGGACACAAAGAGTCTGCCTAAGGTAAGTTCCGAAGCATAATCCCAAGTCACTCAATATGGGGTTACTGGGATGGAAAGGACCATTTTTTAATACACATAGCCACCAACATAACACAAAATACAAATAGACTCTTTCTTTTTAACGAACTTTCCTATCCGAGATAATAGATCATCTATCTCATTTTTAATATTAACGAAAGAATTATTTCATTCATTTTCACATTTACATAAGACATCATTCCTAAAGTTGAGGCGACCAAAGGTCTGTATTTTGAGCCTAGCCATACAACTTTTTGATTGTGTTGCAAATATAATTATATAGCATATTTGTTGAATTCTGACACAAAGAGAGGAGAGAGACAAAGCAATGAACATTGGAAGACTACATTTTATTGATTTACTTTTTCATCTATTACAACAGATATTCTTCCTACTTATAATAATGCTCCAGACAAGAATATTCCAAAGCATATTTGGTCTAATTGAATACAATAACAAATATACCTCACACTTAATACAATACCAAATATACCTTACACTTAATACAATACCAAATATAAGGTAAGGTATTCAATTGTCCTTATCTCCAATATTAACTCATTGGTAATATCTTTCCTTAATATCTCAACAACCCCCCTAAAGATGGAGCATGCGGATCACAAATGCCCATCTTGGATTGCATCTTGGATAGCATCACGAACAAAATGACAGTCAGCTTCAAACTTCCATACGCCGTCAGCAGCTCTTCACTTTTAACAAACGGTTTTTAAAGTGGACCAACCACTCAATAATGGTTTTTAAAGTGGACCACACTCAATAATAATGGTTTTTAAAGTGGACCACACTCAATAATGATGGTTTTTAAAGTGGACCACACTCAATAATAATGGTTTTTAAAGTGGACCACACTCAATGATGGTTTTTAAAGTGGACCACACTCAATAATAATGGTTTTTAAAGTGGACCACACTCAATATTAATGGTTTTTAAAGTGGACCACACTCAATATTAAGGGTTTTTAAAGTGGACCACACTCAATAATGGTTTTTAAAGTGGACCACACTCAATATTAATGGTTTTTAAAGTGGACCACACTCAATAATGGTTTTTAAAATGGTTTTGATTTTGAAGGGGATGGAGTAGCTTTGTTTGATGAGGCAGTTTGTGCTAGTTTGTGGGATGGTAAAAACTTTTGGGTATCACGAGTTCGCAACTGTGGTGGAGGACTTTGGTGTGTGTAGTGAAGAATTTGAGTTTCTCAGAGGATGTTGATGGAAGAGTGGATGACCTGCGAGAGCGAGGATGATGGCAGGTCCTTTTTTTTTTGGGTTACAATGAGTTGTTCTTTCGGTGGGTGATGAAGCAATGGCAGCTGGTTGATGTATGTCTTTTTTTTGACGGAGAGGGGGCTCTGAATCGAACTTGGGTTGGATTTTAGGATGTGGCAGAGAAGCGTGGGGTTATGGTGGTTGAACTGACGATGTTGTGATGGTTTTGTGGGTTTGAACTGATCGGGACTGGATTTTTGATAGAAATTAAGGCGGAGCTGAAAGGAAGTTTGGCAGAATTGGTATGTGGAAAAGATGAAGTTTAGGCAGGAAGAGTTGGAGAATTACATTAGAGAGAACTGGAAAATGACAGTCGATAGAAAATAGCAAGAGGAAGGCTAAGACCACTCGACGGTGTTGCACTGGCTATAGGGACTGCCGACTCTTTTTTTTTTTTTTTTTTTTTAATATATATATACATATCTCTCTCCTTCTCCCCCGGCTTTGATACCATGTTGGAATTCTGACACAAAGAGAGGAGAGAGACAAAGCAATGAACATTAGAAGACTACATTTTATTGATTTACTTTTTCATCTATTACAACAGATATTCTTCCTACTTATAATAATGCTCCAGACAAGAATATTCCAAAGCATATTTGGTCTAATTGAATACAATAACAAATATACCTCACACTTAATACAATACCAAATATACCTTACACTTAATACAATACCAAATATAAGGTAAGGTATTCTATTGTCCTTATCTCCAATATTAACTCATTGGTAATATCTTTCCTTAATATCTCAACAATATTGCAGTATCCTACCCTATCTTTTTTACTACTAGCAGATTTTCAGGATAGCTTAGGGTTGGCAATTAGAACCGAAAACCGAACCGAACCGACTCGAAAAGACCCAAGGGTCGGGTCTAGGTGATAAAAAATACCATTAAGACCCGATCAAACCCGACCCGCATAGACCCGATCCGAAAGACCCGACCAAAAAATATTGAAATATATGTATTTTTAGTATTATTATTCAACAGGACCCGACCCGACCCGATCCGAGCTTCGACCTGATCCGACCCAAACCGAAACTCGGATCGGGTCAGGTTCAGATTTTTGTAATGTATAGTTTAGACCTGACAAAACCCGATCCGCCTAGAACCGAGACCCGACGGGTCGGGTCCGGATCCATCGGGTCGGGTATAATTGTCACCCCTGGGATATCAATTGTGCCAATATTCTTGTATGTCTCAAGAAGCCTCTCGTAGTCTTTCTTAATCCTCTTCAGACTAAGCCTGGGACTTTTTTTTTGGCCCTTGCCAAATAAACCTCAAGATCAACAAACTTTCCCTTGCAGAGAAGCTTTTATTCCTTTTCGCTCATAGGCCCTGGCTATGGTAGCCACGATCTTAAAAAAAAAAATACACATTGAAAAGTTCAGACACATCAATATGAAATAAGGAGGAGAACACAAAAGTATATCACTCACATGGTGCGTTCTCTTTCATTTGTTAGTTTTCATACGCAGTGCTGGCCCGAGCATTACTGCTGCCATAGGCAGTAGGTGACAGTAGGGAAAAAATTGAAAAAATGTTGCCCCAAAATTTTGTGTTGACAGCAAGAACCGATCACCCCATCTCAAGATAACAAAGCCAAAGCATTACCAATCAGCTATAGCTGCACATACATACACGGTTTCAACTAAATTTATTAATTAGAAAATAAAACGTATTCTCATCCCACCGCCTCTTCCCTCCTACTGCTCCTCCTGGGGTGGGTTGCCCTAGGCAGCCGCCTAGCTTGTCTACCCCTACGGCCAGCCCTGTACATACGTACAAAAGTACGAACAGCACATACATATCGTGGAAAATAATCATTTTACAAAACTAAGTTTGCATACAAAACTAAAAACAGATTTTTTTTATTATTTTCCGTATTTTAAGAAATAACGGAAGAACGACGTCAAATTCATCCATCCACCATCCTCCATCGTCCCCTTCGTCTTTAGTTTGTCACCTCCGTTGCCCCTCAAATTTCTACGTCTTTCGAAATTAACAATGAAAACTCAAAACTCAAAAACCAAGCACTACCTTATATTTTGTAAATATACCTTACATGAGACATCTCAAGAAAGGATAGAAAAGCAAAAGAAGATGCAGGGGCAAAGCGAGCTGAGGCTGATTTTGTGGTATCATTTGTCCTTCCTTTTCTACGAGGGAGAAATAAACGTTAAAATTAAAAGTAACCAAAGGACCATAGAATCACTTTTGGTAATCAGGAGTATGAGGAGTAGCAGCAGAAGTTAGAACATGATGAGAAAATCAATTGTCATCACTCATCAGGAAGAGATATAACTTCGACAACAGGGGAGTGGAAGCCATCGGTATCTTCAATGAAGGAAGAGTTTTCTTAGATCCACCATAGGTGCTTTGAAAGTCCTATTTATTCTCTAAATCCCATTGAAACCCTACGATTTTTTCATCTTTAATTAAGTCTACAAGAAAATTGAATTAATGAGCCTGGAACCATCAAGATAATATCATAATAAGCACTAAAGTGCTGCCCGACTTTATGCCCTTTGCTTGTGCATGCTATGATCAAACAAATGGTCGAGATGAAGCAATCCATGAGTTCTCATGTTTGCTTTGGAAAAGAGAAATGTCATCTTCCTAACCTTTTTATTAAAACCCTAAATGTGCCATAATCGGACCTTGTATCAATTGGCATCTTTAAAGGGTATGGTTTATTCATCAATTATGCAAAACATGGATTGAAAGTTATCCATATTTAAATGAAAAAAATACAATAAAACCATATTTTAGCATTTGTAGGAGCAGGGGCGGACCCACTGCCAAGCCAGCTAGGGCAGTGGCCCTACCTGAAACAGTGGAAAATGAGTACAAATACTTAAAATTTAATGCATGACCCCAGGTGATTTATTTGCTTTGCCATACCTAAAAGAAAAAGCAGTCTTCGGTCTATTATATTTGCCCTTTTTTTAATATATTCTCTTTCTTGCGTCAGATACAACAGCTTTTAGCCTATTTTTGTATAAGTGCTTATCTATATAATAAAATGTGGCCCTACCTACCTGAGATAATGAGCTGGCTCCGCCACTGTATAGGAGGGTTAAGAAGAAATGACCTCTCTAACAAGCTCGAATATAATAAAAACCATGTTTCCCTCTCTTGGAAGCTTTCTTGAGGTCGAAATGAAAACAAGGCTTATCACTGATAAAAACAAACCCTTGTTTAGCATGGATCGTCAAAGTGGAGAGACTTGAGTATAAAAGAGATGGGAGAGCGGTATGGAGGAAACGCCCAAGGCAAATTCTATTCAAACTCGCGAAATTGTTGAGTTGCCCCCCTCTCAATCAAAAATTTCGCCGATGAAATTACCCTTGTAGCGTTTTTTTTTTTTTTTTCATATCCTCAGGTTAATTTGTAGTCCAACTGCGTGGTTCCTTCACGTACCACGCAGTGGGACTACGTGATACCCTAACTAACTTCGTAGAGGATCTACGAGGTTAGTTAAATACCACGTAATCCCACTGCGAGGGTACGTGAAGGAATCATGCAGTTGGTCTGCGAGGAAGGACATTTTCGCCTTTTTTTTTTAAAAAAAAGAGGGGAAACTCAGCAAAATCGCAGTTTTCTAATTTTTTCATATTTTGGGGGGAGACTCAGCAAATATGGCGGTTCAAATAGAATTTGACAATGCCCAATGAACCGAGCCATTGATGAAAAATGGAATATAGAAGATAAGGATTGCACCTAACATGCTCAGGAGTGATTAAAAAAACGAGACGACGACAAACCATTCATCTCATAGGGTTGCTTAGCCTCATAGCCAACAAACTCAAACAACCTATACTGTGAGAAACTTCCTCCTACTTAGTAATGGTAGAAGAAAAAAGTGTAGAAGAAGAAGATAAAAAAAACCATTTCAAAGAATACTAAAAAAGAAGATTTAACTTGAAGATCGTTTAGAATAACCAACAAGGGATCAAAATCCTTATATCTCAACCAAAAGAGAAAGAAAAATGACAAGCTAGGAATAAGAAAATAATGTTTTGATGAATTTGAATCATAACCACATATAGAATAAATGAGATAATGATAAGAAATTTAGCAGCAAAAGTGTAAGTACGTCGAGTACAAAAAGTATATATATCGAGTTTAGAAATAAACAAAACTCTTTTTTCTCGTCATGTCCTCTCATGGTGACCTTGTGTCATGTCTTACCATCCCTCCAGCCTTACCTGGACCTGTCTCCGCCATCCCGATCATTGACCTAGCTGCTTCATCCTCATCTGTACCTGGTCCCATTCCCGATCCTCTCCTCTCCCCTCCTCCGCCTTTACCGTCGCCGCCTTCTATCCAACCTCCGCTGCCGCCAATTCTTCCTTCTCAGCCTCCTCCTATTTCCTATGCTTCTGCTGTGAAATTCTCTTCTTTGTATTACTCCAAACCTAGAAATGCAGGGAGCTATGTCCCTATTCAATTTGACATCAACTACTCTGGTACGTCAATTCCGCCACCCCAAATAGTTCTGGAAGAAGGCTCAAAGTCTTGGTCTGATTGTCTAGTTGGTTCCTTTCTAGCTGGAGATGTGAACTATATGGTAGTCAAACAACATCTGGATAGAGTTTGGATGCTGAAAGGTGACTATGAAATGTATTATGACTAGCAAAATTATTTTTTCAAATTCGTAAATGCTGAAGACAAACTCTATGTACTGAAAAGGGATCCGATGTTGATTAGAGGACAAATGTTTATTATATCTAACTGGACCCCTTCATTGTCATCTGCTAAAGCTGCTGTTAAGACGGTTCCGATATGGATACATTTCTATAGAATTCCAATCAATTTTTGGTCGCTAGTAGGCATTAACTGGATTGCTTGTCACATAGGAAAGGTTTTGTGCTACGACGAAAATACCGAAAAGATGAAACGGTTTAAATATGCAAAGTGTTTAGTGGAGGTTAATCCGGACAGGGATCTGCTTGAATTTCTCGTGGTAGGTGATGAAACTTGTCCGCATGTTCAACTTGAATACACATGGAAGCCACTGATCTGTATGCATTGTAAGCTTTTCGGAAATGACACAAAACACTGCGAGAAGCAACTAGTTGAGAAAGAAGAAGTAGCTAAAAATAAAGCTGAAGTGAATGATAATAACAAGGAAGGAGGTGATTGTCATAATGAGCAAGTTGATAAACAAAAGTATGGCCATAATGAATTTACTCTAGTTCAAAGAAAGAGGAGTAGATATAGCAAGAAATTTTGGAGAAAAGTGAGTAATGGAATAGAGACAGTGGCCAATTCAGATGAAGATCATGCTGCTGAACATGATGATGGTATTGACAATGTTATTCATGTAGACATTACTAATCATACTGTTGAGAACTCCAAGGTAGTGAATGAAGAAATTAATGCAGACAATGAAAACATTGTGAATGATACTCAATGCCGAAACTCAACCTACACTTTCACAGCTGACACCAAAAATCGAAATCGAAACAACACGTCCATTGGGTCTACCTCGAAAGCAGCGCAATGCACCGATACAATAGCAAATGTTGCATGCCCCCTTGTCATTAATAACCCCTTTGATACCCTATCGTCTGATTTGAATGAAGATGCAATAAATGAGAATCTGGTTCAAGCATTAATTTCTACTCATATTCCCAATGATCCTACTTTGAATGGTGCAATCCCGGTCATGGATAATTCCCGTTCCTCAGCTTTCAACATATCTCCCTCTGCTATTAATTCTCAAAATGTATCCCCGTACAATTCCCTTTCCTTACCCAACAATATCTTTGGTGATTTAAATATTGTGTCATTTATATCTCCTCCTCTCGGATTCGATGCCTCTTCTTCCCTTCCTTCGACCAGACTGACTAACGGAAATAGGGGTAGGCCAAAGAAGGGTGGGTCTGCTGCATTAGATCTTGATAAGGCAGTAAATTTCTCCATAGATCAAGCTGTTCTGAATTTGCCGTCCCAACAAAATCAAAAAGGTCTCTCTTATGGTGTCCGTACCAGAGCATCTACCTCATTATCATCTTAATGATAAACAAAATCGGATTCGGGAATATTAGGGGTGCAAATCCCCTAGCAAAGCAACTTGAAGTAGCTAATCTTATCTCTGTTCATAATCTTCATTTATTGGCAGTTGCCGAAATGAAATTAAACCATATTACTACGTCGAAAGCCATGCGTAATATCCAACCTTCATGGTGCTTCATTCACAACTTAGCCCAGGCTCCTTTTGGCAGATTGCTTTTAATGTGGAATCTGAAATCTTTTTCTCTATCTCCTATCACTGTCCACCGCCAATTCATTCATTGTGAAATCATACACATCCCTTCTAACTCATCTTTCCTCCTCACTGTTATCTATGCAGACAATTGTGCTGCTAACAGACAATCTTTTCTAGACTCTCTTCCTTCTTTACAACAATCTAATTCTCCGTGGTTATGTATTGGAGATTGGAATTGTATGCAAGCTTCATCAGATAAGTCCGGTGGATCTCCCCTATCCTTTAGACAGACAAGGCCGCTAAACAATGCCATATTCGATTCTAACCTCCTTCCCATTCCTTCCTCTGGAGCTGAATTTAATTGGAGTAATTCCTCTAGAAGAGGATTTAGGACTTTTTGTAAACTTGATAGACCCTACCAAAACTTCAATGTTGTTTCTACCTGGCCTACTCTATGTTGCTTTATTCCTCCCCCTTCCCTATCTGACCATTCCCCTTTGCTTATTGACTGGGGCAAGTCCACTATGAGATGGCAGTCCTCATTTTCATTTTTTAACAAATGGGCTGAACACCCAACCTTTTTACCTCTTGTAAATGATTGTTGGAATACTAATGTTTTTGGTAATCCCATGTATGTTGTGCAGGAAAAATTAAAGAAATTAAAAGGGGTGCTAAAAACTAGGGCTAAAGATCACTTTGGAGATGGAGTGAGCCTTTCTAGCTCGATAAGACAGCAACTACATCAAGTGCAGAATTCTATAATGGGGTGTAGAGATGCTTCAGTCATGGATCTTCTTAACTATCAAGAACGAATGATATCTTCAGAATTGGCAAAATCCATTACTAATGAGGCTAGCATGGCTAGACAGAAGCTAAGGTCAAAATGGCAAATGCATGGAGACAAAAACAACTCCACGTTTCATAACTCTTTAAAGATTCAGCATATGGCAACTAATATCACAACGATAAAGGATATGAATGGTGATTTGTGTTCTAATCCAGTCACGGTACAGGGTGCTTTTCTAGAGTATTTTAAATCTATAATGGGTAATTATGATCTATCTTCCATTCATCTGAACTCATTCTCGCACATTAGATTAAAGAGAATTACTGATGATCAAAAAGCAGACATAGTCAATGAGGTTACTTCTGAACAAATTACTCAAATTATTTTTTCGATGAAATCTTCAAGCTCTCCAGGTCCGGATGGTTATAATGCTCTATTTTTTAAAGTATGTTGGAAGATAGTGGGGGAGGATGTCATTAAGGCAATTAAAATTTTTTTTATGCACAACAGAATGTTGGGGGGAATAAATGCTACTAAGCTTGCTTTAATTCCTAAAGTCTCCATGCCAAGTGAAGTTTCTCAGTTTAGGCCAATTGCGTGCTGTAATGTTCTATACAAATGTATTGCTAAAATCATTGCGGAGCGTATGAAAAATGTGCTTTCTAATATCATTTCGCCTAATCAAAGTGCGTTTCTTCCAAACAGGGATATTGCGGACAATATCATCCTTGCTTTTGAACTTATGAAAGGTTACAATAGATCGTATATTTCTCCGCATACTGTTTTAAAACTTGATATCCAGAAAGCTTATGATACGGTTCGATGGGATGCGATTATTTATATCCTATTCAAAATGAACTTTCCCATACCGTTCTTATGTTGGGTTCATACGTGTATTTCAACTGTAACAGTTTCTCTTAGCGCTAATGGCTCGACTTTTGGATACTTTAATGCAAGGAAGGGAATACGGCAAGGGGATCCACTGTCGCCGTATGTGTTTTTGTGCATCATGGAGTTATTTACCGCTCTGTCTAGCAAAGCTATGATATCTAAGAATATTGACTACCATCCCATGTGCAAGCAATCAAATATATCTGCCCCGCTGTTTGCGGATGACCTGCTGCTGTTTACTAAGCCTAATGTCAAATCTGTTAGTGGAGTGTTTAGTGTTCTTGATGAATTCAAAGATCTAATTGGACTATCAATAAATAGAAATAAATCTAAAATAAAATGTGCGGGTGTTTCTGACGAGACAAAAGCTACTTTATATGGGTTATCAGGACTTTCGCCGATGGATGATGATGAAATTTATCTCGGGGCTCCTCTCTATTCTTCTAGATTGAAGCATTCACAGTGCTTACCTATGTTAGAAAGCATCATATCCAGGATAGCTTCTTGGCCGTCCACGAAATTCTCTATAGCGGGGAGGTTAGTTATAATTAAGTCAATTGCATATTCGATGTGTACTTACTATGCTCGTCTATTTGTTCTTCCTGGGAAACTTATCGATATGGTAAACACGGCTATGAATCACTTTCTGTGGCATGGAAACCCGTACTCAAAAAAACCGATTCCCGTTGCTTTTAAGAGTGTATGCTGTTCATTTAAGAATGGTGGATTGGGTGTAATGAACTTGAAAAAAATGGAACAAGGCTGCTTTGCCATCGAGAATTGACAAGCTATTTAACTATGATTCAAACCTTTGGGCTAATTGGTGTAGAGCTAACTTGATCAAGGAAAAGTATTTTTGGACGATGGAAGCTCCGATTGATTGTTCTTGGTCTTGGCGTAACCTTTTGAAACATAGGGAGCTGTTTCTTCCATACTTCCGAACTGGTCTTAAGCATGCGAACCATATTTCTTTCTGGCATGATCCATGGCATGCTGATGGATACATTCTATCTAAAATTATTGATTATGCCGGGAGGAGAATGACTGGTGTTCATGAAAAAGCTACCGTCGCCAATGTAACGACCCGCAAATTCGAGCCCTTTGAGTCGACCAAATACCATACAAGTCCGACCCAAATTGCACGGAAATACGAATCATTAATAGAAAGAAATAAGAGGATGAGAAAGATAAGATAGAACTAATAGAATAGAAGAAGAAGAACACAACTGAACATAATCAGAGTAAACACGAATCTCACAGCGGAACGAATAAAATATATTATATACATAATTTTGAAATACAAATCTGTTTTGTATATACATACCATTATCAGAGTACAATACATCATATCACAGCGGAAATAATCTCTAAATACTAACGGTGAAGCCTTCTGCTTTTAGCTCCTCCAAGTTTATCTGTAAAAGCCTAAAACACTTGATTGCCCATACAAATTTGGGCACCCAAGAGTTTAGGGAAAACAAACAAAATAAAATCTGGGTCAGTCATGGGACTGGTGTGAATAAATTCCAACCATACGGTTTAACTTTGAAAATCCTTTTGAAACAAAAAGATAATAGTAAGACCAACCCACACATAAACATGGACGGTTTTTACCTTACTATAACCCAAAATATTTTGATATCAAAAATCCAGTGATATTATAATAATGTCTAATCAAGTAAATAACCAAATAGCAGAACGCTTGCATCTCACGCTCTACATACATAGTATAAAAATCAAAAACCGCAGGGCGCTTATTGGAGATTGGATTCCAACTATGAAAAGGTATGGGACCACCTGCTAATAGTGTATCTCTAGAGGCGAATACACTGGGTTCAACAAGAACGTCTTGCAACCTGGCCCACACATGACCGACCACTCATTTCGCTTGAGTGTATCGAATGTATATCACCAACGGTTGGACTCAAACCACCGTTCCCGAATGGGCAGAATCGATAGATTAAGAAACAAAAGGAATTTCTCTAGATAGGTGATTATACACCCTAATGGGAGCGACCCACATAGCCATGCTGCCTGCCCGATTTTTGTCATTTCCCGGTTGTGAAGCTTGAGGCTACGTCTATCCTTTAGAACATCTGGCCACCATACACTTTGAATGTCACATCGTCAAACCCATCAAATCACTAGTTGATCTTCCCAGAAATATTACGGGTATAAAAGCTAAGAGAAACGAATTTCCCCGCCACCAGACGTAATACTTTGAAAAGATCGTCTTATGTGACCGTTAGGAATACTCTGTCAGACATTCGTCCATACAAGTTGTCCTGGGACTGGACAAACAGGAAACACCATTCTAAAACGGGGCGACCCTTGCATTCTACTCCGTCTTCAATTGGTTTCAGCATAATCTAATTCGCAGCGTTTTTGCCCATACGGAGTGGTTTCAGATAATATATCCAACCGGTCTCTCCGTATTGACAACGATGGTCAAAACACTTCGATAGTCGGTTATTTAACTATCGAAGTAAAAACAACATCCATTCAAACATCACACATCGCTGGCCCTTTCTAATATTTTCCCATTTCCTATATCTTCCTAGATATTTTCTCAAAGCTCGTTAAGCCCTTCACGCTCTGGAAAACATTTCCAAATATTATAAAACTTTTTTTTTTCATATTCTTGAAACCATATGTCATTAACGTTCGAAAACATTTCTCGCTTTTACACACTTCAAATTTTCTGTATATGCATCATTTATATTGGAAAATATTTCCAATAACCATTTAATTCTACAATGATTGCTTTTCAAACATAATTCACTTTAAACCGCGAATGTTATCTCTCATAGAAACTGATCCCATTAAATCAAACCAACTTGGTTTTAACAATAAATATCACTATCGATTATATACATACAATTCGACAAAGCTAAATCCAACTGTATCACTTCTTTGGAAAAACATAATTATTTCCTTATCACTTGGCTAAGTGAGTTTCAAACCTCTCTAGGGAATAGTGCTATATCTCATAATCACGCTTAAGCTTGGTCAACAGCGCTAATTTATCGCTATAGTTCAAAAACTTGTCAGACGCCGTAATATTCTTCTTTATAGCTAATCTCAACATAATAGTCACGCTTAAGCCTAGTCAACAGCGCTATTTTATCGCTATAGTTTACAGATTTGCAATACGCTACCATATTCCACTTTATAACTAATCCCGTCACCTCTTTCCGTTACAAAAATCTTGACATCTCTTTCTGTTACGAAAATCTTGACATCTCTTTCTGTTACAAAAATCTTGACATCTCTTTCTGTTACAGAAATCTTGAATCTATTGCCGTTACAAAAATATTGGCATCACTTTCCGTTACAAAAATATTGACATCTTTTAAATATGATTTTTATATCGCCATATCCTTATTTGAAAACTCGGTTGTTTAAATTTATTTACATTGGCCATTAACTCTTCACCCCATCTTCCTTAAACATTTCTCTTTAAACTTCTCTTATCAAAAATCGATCACGTTCTTTGTCTTTTTAGCAATTTACTTCTCATTCGTATTATTATACCCAATTCAATAAAACCTCTCAATATAAACTTAATACCAGTTTATAATAGAATTTCTATTATAATTTAAACTTTGCTTTAATTATAAAGATATAATTTTTTTAAAATTAACATCGTTGATTTGTCTGACGGTCAACCAACTTCTTAACAAAATGGGTTTATGGTTGACTGTCGCTGATATCTTTTATTTACCAAATCAACATAACGTTGAATGTCCATTCAACACGGTTCAAACAGTGCACAAACAACACAATTAAATATTTAGGAATCCGGTTGAGTTCCTCCAACCGATTTCCGCATCCACAGATATTAGTCAAATCAGTATCAACCAATGATGTGTACATATGCAACGATATATGTTTATTTCAACCAATTTAACCGTAATTTACCTAATCAAACATCACACAGCATTCAACCATTATTTAAAATATGATTAAAATATTTTAAATAAAACAGAGTTAGTGAATTTACTCACCTTTGCGCGTTAACCGTTAAATAACGATTTGCGTCGGTTGGTTAAATCCGGCGTTCAGTTCTGCCATAAATTCAACGTGCTTCTAATTGCTCCAAACTGACTTTATAGCGTTGTCAGCTTCCGTGCGATTCCAAAATGACGGGCGGTTCGTCAAATTCGTTATCATAAAATAGAACCGAACCAATTTTACTGATCAACTTCCCATCCAAACTCGGCTAACCCAGCTCCAAAAGCAACAACTCGCTTCTCCCCACAAAACCACAAGGGCGAGCTACTGACAATGATCAACACCCATGAATGTGCGACACCTTTCATTTCGGAAACCATGCCAACCCTGGGCGCAAGCTCCTCGCGTTGTGCAGTTCACCGTGCATCATTTTTAAATCACCATTTTCTTCAACGTTTTCCCACCCATTACCACTTATCAGTTCACGGTTTTGCATGCATCTCACCATCCCAATCTTCACAAAAGGAATAACCGCACCCTGTATAAAAATTTACATGCTATGGCAATACTTTGAAGACTCCACACTCTTCACCACAAACAAGCTCAACATGTCCACCTTCATTAGAACTTACGCCAGTCATGCACCTCTCTCCCCTTACCTTCTGACTTACGGTTCTCCAGTAATACTCCATTTCTTATCACCTTTTATTTCCTATATCTCCACGCCTTTACCCCGCATCGTCCACGTCAATCCCATCATTCTTTGCCTTACTTCTTGGTGCGCTTGTCCTTCCTGTTACGGTCACCACTTCACAGCAACATCAACTCCATTGCTTCCAACTTCACAGAAAAAAAATCCTCTCCTTCTTGAACATACTGAACAGTCCACGCCACTCTTGAATATCACACCAATATAAACACAGTACCATTCTTGCTTCAACAAACCACTTACACTACAAGCCGCCTCCTCCAGACTTTGAACCCCAGTTTCCCTTCAAGAACTTAACCGTCTGAAGCAAAGAGTTCATCAATACGGTTATGCTCGCTCCTCCTCACAGATGCTTACGGCTCTGGAATTTGTGGATCTTTATATAGTGGAGGATCGGTTTGTGTTTTAAAGGAAATTTAACATAGATTTAGTCTCGTTTTCACTTCTGTATTTATAGAATTGAAAAACTTGGGTGCCAAGGCATTAGTACATATATAGGTCGGCTTCAAGGACAGAACATAGGTGGGCTGTGTAGATTACTTTGTCTCCACGGTTTCCTTAAGCACAAAACACTAAAAGTATATGTTTATATTTTTAGCTTGATTTGAATGTATAGCGTGGCTTTTAGCTTATAGGATTTCCAGCTTTCCAATTTATAGGACGTGGGAAGAAAAGAAATATCACTGCATGTGTACGGTGTTGTTACTTAGGGTAGAAGGTTCATTTATTTTATATTTCCGAAAACTTCTTTTCAATGATGCCTCTATTGCATAGCTTAGCATATAGATAAGGACTTTGGTATGAGTGTAGTTTATATTAGAGTAGCTTGTCAGTTTTCACTTCAATATCCCTTACTTGCTAAGAATTTGAGAAGTATTTTAATCAATACGTTATGATTTTTCGTGGCACCGATAGGTTTTGTTTTTGTTTTCCAAAGCGAGGTTTACGGTCTCTGCTACACCAATCTCGTTGCTTTAAGGACTGCTATAGACAGAAATAAAAATACCATCATGTCGGGTAAGGTGCCACGATCCCAAAAATATAATAATACCGGTAGATTCACTCATATTTTGAAACCTCAAAACACTGATATAGGGTGCAAAATACTCCAAATAAAAAGTTGCGTATTTAATTAATTAAAATTTATAGTAAAATTCTAAAAATTATATTAACACTACGTCTCAAAAGAACCTTGTCTAAATTCGAAACCGATATCTAGTTATATCGAATAAACCGTTACGGTCGATAAACGATTCTATAACGACTATTTGAATATTTGATTTGGACATATCTTGCAATATATACAACGAAAATTCCATTTTCCACTTTCGTTAGAAAAATACAGTTCAACAGATTCCAGCGTTTCTTGTTTCAACGGAATCCGAGTAATAACGGGTCATGTACACTTAGTTGAAGTTCAGAACGTTAAATTACGAACTGCAGCGTCATTATGAGCTCGATTATATTTAATATATATTTTTATACGTTCAACTTCGTTTTAATTAATATATAAATCCACTTATAACATGAATTCAATATTTAAACTGATTTAAATATTCAAATATAAACCGGTAAAAATGCGGGACATTACATTCCTTCCCCCTTAAAATAATTTCGTCCTCGAAATTGCTAAGATAGGGAAAATGCTACAATTCATATCACAACCAGATTAAAAATCCTTTATTTCATTTCTTAAATCTAGTTTAAACAGAACCGATTAATTCAAATTAAAATATTAATTCCTTCTTATTTCGAATACTTTCAGAAATTCTGAAAATTTCCCAAAAGCTTAAATTTTCGGAGAGTTTCGTCAGCATCTTCTCTGCACGGCTCATTTGTTGCTACTACAACTTGCCTCTTTGGGCATTTTCCAACCCAAAAGAAATTCAGACAGCCATTTTGTCTGGCATTCCACCCTATCTCTTCTATTTGCTGTCCAATTAGCATATACCATTTCATTTCCACTTGATTTCCATTAAAATTATCCTTGAACCACATCATCCACATATATCTTCATTCAAACTCCCATTTCCAAATTCAATTCCAACTCTTAATTCATCAATTCAATTCTATTTCAAATTTTCAATTCAAATCCTAATTCCCAATTCTTACTCAACAATTCAAATTTCAAAACCAAGTTTGGTTCCAATCCAAGAATCAATTCATCCACAAATTCGACTACTTTGCCAAGTTAGATCTTATTCATTACAATTTCCACTTACTTGGCTTCAATTCAACTCCACTTTTATTTGACTTATTTAGATTCTCTACTTATTTACTTCATAAGTAAATTTTAAATTTCAGAATTCAAATTCCTGGGGTTTTCATTTCAAATCAATTTGAAATTATATATTAAAACATTTGAATTTCTGACAATTTGTTTCCTCACAATAATTCAAAACAAAATCTTTGGTAGTAATCCATCACTTAGAACTTGAAAAATGAACACTGATAATGCGGCCGTCATCATCAGAATCTATTTTCCAGTGGTCAAAGTGAGTTCAATACTATAATACCTTTCAAAATTCATTTTAAAACACTTCCATTTTGAATTTTTCTTCAAAATATCTTTCACAGAACTTGGAAAACAATTTCAAATCTCCCAGGATTTAAATTTCCCATATAATTAATCCAAACATTTATTTCCAACTTTTTCCCAAATTCCTAGAGTTTTATCCCAATTCTGGTTTTAAATTCAGATTCAGTTCATCTTATTTTGCGTATTATACTTATATAATATTTCGATTGGTTGTTTATATAACCAACTCAACTATAAATCTTATTTGATCCTAATTACGATCAACACATCCAATATACTACATTAATCTCAAGATATATACCTCTTTTATATCAAAATATATTTTGGGTAAAATTATTCTATTTACCCTCTATTCAAAACATACTGTGTCGAATTACTCTGTTCAAGAGTTTAGAAACACCTATCGACACAGTTTGCATTACTGTTTCGACCAGAATTCATAAACTACTTGCCAAACCAATCGACACAATATAAAACAGTTTTTATATTGATTTACAAATACGCGCTCATATATATATACACTCAAACTCAATCTAGGGTGTTACTGACCCCATCTCTAGTGAGTTACACCACAGAGCAAAGGTAATCACTTAACCTCGCTCTGATACCAACTGTAACGACCCGCAAATTCGAGCCCTTTGAGTCGACCAAATACCATACAAGTCCGACCCAAATTGCACGGAAATACGAATCATTAATAGAAAGAAATAAGAGGATGAGAAAGATAAGATAGAACTAATAGAATAGAAGAAGAAGAACACAACTGAACATAATCAGAGTAAACACGAATCTCACAGCGGAACGAATAAAATATATTATATACATAATTTTGAAATACAAATCTGTTTTGTATATACATACCATTATCAAAGTACAATACATCATATCACAGCGGAAATAATCTCTAAATACTAACGGTGAAGCCTTCTGCTTTTAGCTCCTCCAAGTTTATCTGTAAAAGCCTAAAACACTTGACTGCCCATACAAATTTGGGCACCCAAGAGTTTAGGGAAAATAACCAAAATAAAATCTGGGTCAGTCATGGGACTGGTGTGAGTAAATTCCAACCATACGGTTTAACTTTGAAAATCCTTTTGAAACAAAAAGATAATAGTAAGACCAACCCACACATAAACATGGACGGTTTTTACCTTACTATAACCCAAAATATTTTGATATCAAAAATCCAGTGATATTATAATAATGTCTAATCAAGTAAATAACCAAATAGCAGAACGCTTGCATCTCACGCTCTACATACATAGTATAAAAATCAAAAACCGCAGGGCGCTTATTGGAGATTGGATTCCAACTATGAAAAGGTATGGGACCACCTGCTAATAGTGTATCTCTAGAGGCGAATACACTGGGTTCAACAAGAACGTCTTGCAACCTGGCCCACACATGACCGACCACTCATTTCGCTTGAGTGTATCGAATGTATATCACCAACGGTTGGACTCAAACCACCGTTCCCGAATGGGCAGAATCGATAGATTAAGAAACAAAAGGAATTTTTCTAGATAGGTGATTATACACCCTAATGGGAGCGACCCACATAGCCATGCTGCCTGCCCGATTTTTGTCATTTCCCGGTTGTGAAGCTTGAGGCTACGTCTATCCTTTAGAACATCTGGCCACCATACACTTTGAATGTCACATCGTCAAACCCATCAAATCACTAGTTGATCTTCCCAGAAATATTACGGGTATAAAAGCTAAGAGAAACGAATTTCCCCTCCACCAGACGTAATACTTTGAAAAGATCGTCTTATGTGACCGTTAGGAATACTCTGTCAGACATTCGTCCATACAAGTTGTCCTGGGACTGGACAAATAGGAAACACCATTCTAAAACGGGGCGACCCTTGCATTCTACTCCGTCTTCAATTGGTTTCAGCGTAATCTAATTCGCAGCGTTTTTGCCCATACGGAGTGGTTTCAGATAATATATCCAACCGGTCTCTCCGTATTGACAACGATGGTCAAAACACTTCGATAGTCGGTTATTTAACTATCGAAGTAAAAACAACATCCATTCAAACATCACACATCGCTGGCCCTTTCTAATATTTTCCTGTTTCCTATATCTTCCTAGATATTTTCTCAAAGCTCGTTAAGCCCTTCACGCTCTGGAAAACATTTCCAAATATTATAAAACTTTTTTTTTTCATATTCTTGAAACCATATGTCATTAACGTTCGAAAACATTTCTCGCTTTTACACACTTCAAATTTTCTGTATATGCATCATTTATATTGGAAAATATTTCCAATAACCATTTAATTCTACAATGATTGCTTTTCAAACATAATTCACTTTAAACCGCGAATGTTATCTCTCATAGAAACCGATCCCATTAAATCAAACCAACTTGGTTTTAACAATAAATATCACTATCGATTATATACATACAATTCGACAAAGCTAAATCCAACTGTATCACTTCTTCGGAAAAACATAATTATTTCCTTATCACTTGGCTAAGTGAGTTTCAAACCTCTCTAGGGAATAGTGCTATATCTCATAATCACGCTTAGGCTTGGTCAACAGCGCTAATTTATTGCTATAGTTCAAAAACTTGTCAGACGCGGTAATATTCTTCTTTATAGCTAATCTCAACATAATAGTCACGCTTAAGCCTAGTCAACAACGCTATTTTATCGCTATAGTTTACAGATTTGCAATACGCTACCATATTCCACTTTATAACTAATCCCGTCACCTCTTTCCGTTACAAAAATCTTGACATCTCTTTCTGTTACAAAAATCTTGACATCTCTTTCTGTTACAAAAATCTTGACATCTCTTTCTGTTACAGAAATCTTGAATCTATTGCCGTTACAAAAATATTGGCATCACTTTCCGTTACAAAAATATTGACATCTTTTAAATATGATTTTTATATCGCCATATCCTTATTTGAAAACTCGATTGTTTAAATTTATTTACATTGGCCATTAACTCTTCACCCCATCTTCCTTAAACATTTCTCTTTAAACTTCTCTTATCAAAAATCGATCACGTTCTTTGTCTTTTTAGCAATTTACTTCTCATTCGTATTATTATACCCAATTCAATAAAACCTCTCAATATAAACTTAATACCAGTTTATAATAGAATTTCTATTATAATTTAAACTTTGCTTTAATTATAAAGATATAATTTTTTTAAAATTAACATCGTTGATTTGTCTGACGGTCAACCAACTTCTTAACAAAATGGGTTTATGGTTGACTGTCGCTGATATCTTTTATTTACCAAATCAACATAACGTTGAATGTCCATTCAACACGGTTCAAACAGTGCACAAACAACACAATTAAATATTTAGGAATCCGGTTGAGTTCCTCCAACCGATTTCCGCATCCACAGATATTAGTCAAATCAGTATCAACCAATGATGTGTACATATGCAACGATATATGTTTATTTCAACCAATTTAACCGTAATTTACCTAATCAAACATCACACAGCATTCAACCATTATTTAAAATATGATTAAAATATTTTAAATAAAACAGAGTTAGTGAATTTACTCACCTTTGCGCGTTAACCGTTAAATAACGATTTGCGTCGGTTGGTTAAATCCGGCGTTCAGTTCTGCCATAAATTCAACGTGCTTCTAATTGCTCCAAACTGACTTTATAGCGTTGTCAGCTTCCGTGCGATTCCAAAATGACGGGCGGTTCGTCAAATTCGTTATCATAAAATAGAACCGAACCAATTTTACTGATCAACTTCCCATCCAAACTCGGCTAACCCAGCTCCAAAAGCAACAACTCGCTTCTCCCCACAAAACCACAAGGGCGAGCTACTGACAATGATCAACACCCATGAATGTGCGACACCTTTCATTTCGGAAACCATGCCAACCCTGGGCGCAAGCTCCTCGCGTTGCGCAGTTCACCGTGCATCATTTTTAAATCACCATTTTCTTCAATGTTTTCCCACCCATTACCACTTATCAGTTCACGGTTTTGCATGCATCTCACCATCCCAATCTTCACAAAAGGAATAACCGCTCCCTGTATAAAAATTTACATGCTATGGCAATACTTTGAAGACTCCACACTCTTCACCACAAACAAGCTCAACATGTCCACCTTCATTAGAACTTACGCCAGTCATGCACCTCTCTCCCCTTACCTTCTGACTTACGGTTCTCCAGTAATACTCCATTTCTTATCACCTTTCATTTCCTATATCTCCACGCCTTTACCCCGCATCGTCCACGTCAATCCCATCATTCTTTGCCTTACTTCTTGGTGCGCTTGTCCTTCCTGTTACGATCACCACTTCACAGCAACATCAACTCCATTGCTTCCAACTTCACAGAAAAAATATCCTCTCCTTCTTGAACATACTGAACAGTCCACGCCACTCTTGAATATCACACCAATATAAACACAGTACCATTCTTGCTTCAACAAACCACTTACACTACAAGCCGCCTCCTCCAGACTTTGAACCCCAGTTTCCCTTCAAGAACTTAACCGTCTGAAGCAAAGAGTTCATCAATACGGTTATGCTCGCTCCTCCTCACAGATGCCTACGGCTCTGGAATTTGTGGATCTTTATATAGTGGAGGATCGGTTTGTGTTTTAAAGGAAATTTAACATAGATTTAGTCTCGTTTTCACTTCTGTATTTATAGAATTGAAAAGCTTGGGTGCCAAGGCATTAGTACATATATAGGTCGGCTTCAAGGACAGAACATAGGTGGGCTGTGTAAATTACTTTGTCTCCACGGTTTCCTTAAGCACAAAACACTAAAAGTATATGTTTATATTTTTAGCTTGATTTGAATGTATAGCGTGGCTTTTAGCTTATAGGATTTCCAGCTTTCCAATTTATAGGACGTGGGAAGAAAAGAAATATCACTGCATGTGTACGGTGTTGTTACTTGGGGTAGAAGGTTCATTTATTTTATATTTCCGAAAACTTCTTTTCAATGATGCCTCTATTGCATAGCTTAGCATATAGATAAGGACTTTGGTATGAGTCTAGTTTATATTAGAGTAGCTTGTCAGTTTTCACTTCAATATCCCTTACTTGCTAAGAATTTGAGAAGTATTTTAATCAATACGTTATGATTTTTCGTGGCACCGATAGGTTTTGTTTTTGTTTTCCAAAGCGAGGTTTACGGTCTCTGTTACACCAATCTCGTTGCTTTAAGGACTGCTATAGACAGAAATAAAAATACCATCATGTCGGGTAAGGTGCCACGATCCCAAAAATATAATAATACCGGTAGATTCACTCATATTTTGAAACCTCAAAACACTGATATAGGGTGCAAAATACTCCAAATAAAAAGTTGCGTATTTAATTAATTAAAAATTATAGTAAAATTCTAAAAATTATATTAACACTACGTCTCAAAAGAACCTTGTCTAAATTCGAAACCGATATCAAGTTATATCGAATAAACCGTTACGGTCGATAAACGATTCTATAACGACTATTTGAATATTTGATTTGGACATATCTTGCAATCTATACAACGAAAATTCCATTTTCCACTTTCGTTAGAAAAATACAGTTCAACAGATTCCATCGTTTCTTGTTTCAACGGAATCCGAGTAATAACGGGTCATGTACACTCAGTTGAAGTTCAGAACGTTAAATTACGAACTGCAGCGTCGTTATGAGCTCGATTTTATTTAATATATATTTTTATACGTTCAACTTCGTTTTAATTAATATATAAATCCACTTATAACATGAATTCAATATTTAAACTGATTTAAATATTCAAATATAAACCGGTAAAAATGCGGGACATTACAGCCAATTTGATTTTGAATGGGATTATAACTCTTCCTAACAGTAGCTCTTCGGTGACTAGTGCGGTTTGGGATGAAATCCGAAAGGCTTCTTTGCCTCCTGCATACTAACGCATAATGGACTGGTAAACCTCAAAGTGTTGCTTTACTTTACAAATGCATGACTCACAGCAATGTTTACTTTCAGTGGCACGCTAGAATATGGATGAACAACTCGATACCAAAGGAGAATGTGCTCGTGTGGAGAATTCTTATGAATGTTGTTCTTACTAGACGCACACTGAAAAAGCATGGAATTATTGATGATGATACTTGCATTCTTTGCGGTAATTTGACTGAAACAATACCCCATTTGTATTTTGAATGCAATTATTCAAGTTTTGTTTGGGAAAAGATTTTGCTCCACTACGGTCTGCATACTCCAGCTTACAACTCGGCGGATGAATGGTTCCTCATTTTCAAAGCGACAAGGTGGAAGAATATAAATGGCTGTTTGCTGTTGAAGTTATTTAAGAAAGTTTTATATGCGGTATGGATGGAAAGGAACACTAGAGTGTTTGGTGGTGTGAGTACACCTAAACAAGTAATGTACCTATCTATCGTCGGGTGTATGTCTTGATTATTGTATTCCTTTTCTTTTATTATTAATAAATATGGTAGGGGCCATTTAACCCTGCTTGCTTTGCAAAAAAAAAAAAAAAAAAAAATCCAAGAAAGGGTCATGAAGGACCAAATCAAAAAGCGATATAAAAGAAAATTATTGGGAAAACAACACATCTACAAGTGTATTAAATGCAAAGGTAGCTAAACCGACTCTGCTTTTTAAATCTAAAAGATAGAATTAAAGAGATGTTATGACAAGTCTACCTCAACTTGTGGATGGTTTAGACTTAAGGTGAAAGTGTTATACCCAATTTTCACCTTGAAGAAAAAACAAAGAACCAAGAAGAAGACGACCCATGAGAGGTTGGAAACACCTAATGCCTTCATCCTAATTGCAAATCAAAAGGCAGATGATGGATAATAAGTGCCACATCAAGACTACTACCATATAATGAATTAGCGTAGTTAAAAATAAAGCCTTATTTCTGTAGACCCTGCTACAGGTAAATACTATAGGCATTCGGCGGGCATGCTAGGCAGATTATGAACATTATTAATTTAGTCAAGATTTAGTGGAGTAAAGGTATTCGAGTTTGTACACTGAAGACTGAAGATAGCTTGAAGGAGTCTTATCAAGAGTTGCTTTTAGACTATGGACTTCTTATTTTAGGACCTTATATATCTCGTCGCTTGAGGTAGAGTAGCTTATCATGCAAGTTGATTTGCAATTTGATTCTTATACATTTTCAGTAGTACATTATATATGTATCTTGTTCTTACACCTTCTTCGACAAAACGATCTTGTTTGAATTTCGATAATGAAATGCTCTAAGTAGAGGATAATCGGATAATACAAAAACTTAAAAAATTCAACTTTGAATATCATAACTTTGTGGAAAACAGTAAACACAACTCCAGAATTGTCATTCCGTAACAATTATAACCGTTACAAATAAAATTTCCTATGGTTATAACCGGTGGTAGGAGGTACGTGATAAATTTTGTAATGCATTTACTATAGGTTATAACAGTTGGACAATTTTGTACTACCAACACTTATAGCCGTTGGAAGTTATGACCATTGGAAAACTCAATAGTTCCAATGGTTATAACCATTGGGAAATTACTGCCTTTCATTAATTTGAGCTGTTATAATTTTCATTTATTCTAACGTTTATAACCATTAGAATTTTTTTTACTTCCACTGGTTATAACCATTAGGAATTTTTTACTTCTAACGAATCGTTAGGACTACTCAATAATTTGGTAGCCCTCTTATAATACTATCAAATGTTATTTCATTCAACATGCAAATTTATAGTAGAAAAACTTGTAACCAAATTGCAAAACTAACATATCACCAAATGTAAAAAAACATCAAATATATTAAATACTTAATTCCCAATTCTACAATGTTCAATGTACGACAAACTCCAAATTTTACTACTACAAAATATCTACAAGCTTACAAAAAACGAATGCGACATTCCATCCAAATAACAAAATCTTTATCAACCAACTCGGACAATGCATAATAATCATTCTTGTGTTGCATCTCCATTCTTCAAACCTTATCTTCGTTTTCCTTTTGTCGCAACTTCTATTAAAGCCTAAATGTTCAAAAAAATGACGCATATATTAAAAATGAAAAGAATATGATAATATTTTACTTACAAATTAAAAATTCATATCATCTCTATTACTAGATAAAATCAAATGAATCTGATAATATTTTTAAACCTATTTAATGTGCCATACCTCACATTTATGTTTTCAGGGTAGCAGCCATTTCCCCTTGTATTTCGTCAGCAAATTTGATAAAGTTTGATAAGTTGGTTGTAATTTGTCAAAGAAAGAATTAACAGTATAATTGCATGATGTTTCACCAAAAATAATCTTAATGCATAAGAATGGCCATGCTTCTAGATACCTTTTCAGGTAACTGTAACTGGGCCCTTTATCTGGATAAAAGTTCATTCCTCTTTTTAATAGAAAAAAAATTCAATCAAACTAGAGATTTAGAGTCCCTGAAGTAGATCACCGTGTATGGACGTTATTGTGTAGGTACTATGAAGGAGATTGGCAATTTTCCCCCTTCAGATCTCGTATAGAAAGGCATCCATGACCGGTCACCGAGCTTAAGTGGGCAGAAGAAGAGCTTGCTCAGCTGAAGTAGCAACACACGTCATATTATAACCACATGAAGTGTGAGGCGGTAGGGATTAAAAAGAGGGCTAATAATCCAAATCCATGGCGGTAGATCGAGGTATTAACAAGCAAGTGGACGGAGCAACGACCTAAGCTTAGCATGGGTGGGTGATAACAAATTCAAAGAGGAAAACAGTGAAATATTGGACGGAGCATTATAGATTGATACAACGAGTGCTGAAATAACACACATACCGGAATAATAAGCAGAATATATGCTTGAGGGAGGCACTGGCGTACTGAACTCCTATTCTATACTCTGTATGCTACCTAACAAGACCAATAATTTCGTTCCTTATTTAATCAGAGCTGGATTGGAAGTCTGTAAAGGAAGTGTCAGCAATTTCATTTTCATAATGCTATATTCTTACATAAAACATGTAATATAATAGTGAAGTAACTTGCTAATTACTTATCTTCAATACAGAATAACAAAATTTATGTTTCTCTATAAAAATATGCATAAAAACAACCATGAATTGCACTTACGAATATAACCTTCCTCATTAACTTGTCTAAACTTTTCCAAGATACCAAAATGCAAAACCACCACAGTTTAGCTATAGTTGTACCTTTTTCTTTAGTTTGTGAAGCAATATATACATCATAAGTTATTGAAAGTAACACTGTATAAAGATGTGTGACAGAGTTTAGGCCAGAGTTGTCAACGCATACACGAAAAATCCGAAATCCGTCCGCATCCGAAAAACGGATAAATATATGATATTCAGAAAAACGGATGCGGATATGGGCATATCCGCAACTATCCGTCCGCTTTTTTCACGATTATAGCTTAATTATGTGTATTTTAACATAATTAAATATCCTAATTTATTCATTTGCAAAATTAAAAGTCTACAAAACGCATGCCAATTGCTCAAAATTATATATTTTCCTCATATTTATTTATATTTATCACTTTAGTAATCAATTGAGCTAAAAAAGCTTAATATTAAGTTAAAAAATTTCATTTGTGTCCATTGATTTATCGACCGTTGACGGAGCGGAAAATTATCCGATATCCGTTCGCATCCGCGGATGCGAATATTCGAAAATGGTTTCTGATGCAGATGCGGATATGATACTATTCGCATCTGAAAGTATCCGTTCACAGCCATAGTTTAGGCAATAGTCAGCCGTGGTATATAAATATTTACTTTGAAGCAAGCATGTCTCAACCACCTTATAAGTTTCATGGCATTTAAAAAATTCATTTTAAAATAGATAAGATATCTAATGAGAAATGGTTTCATGTTTCACATAGATGCATTTCTCCAAAGAATGCACTTAGTCCAAAACATACTCAGACCAAAAAGAGGCAGCAATTTACAGGCCCACTTTGGGCCTCAGCCCACATCTTACCCAAGGAAGCAAGCAAGATTTTTCTTCACCTGCTTGCAAAGATGAGAACTTCTCACCTGCATGTGTAGGTGAGATATATTCATATATTCTCACCTGCACATGTAGGTGAGAATGGCCTACCTGCATAAGGCAAGTAGGAATAATTTCTCACTTGCTATGCAGGTGAGTTACTTACCTTGTTGCAGACTAGGTTCTTCATTTCAAATTCTCAAAATCTCCTACTCCACAATAGCCATCCATGAAAGCAACATCATCTCCGACATCTACAATCTTCAATCCAAAATCACTCCAAGTTATGCGATGAACCTCGCTCTGATACTAATCTGTTATGCAAAAATTGCTCTGATACCAAACTGTTGTGAATTTTGTACGCAGCGGAAGCTTGACAAAAATGCCAAAAAATAAAATAAAAAAAAATAGGATCTTTTTCACCTAATGACTTGAAGATGAATTTGATTGAAAATAAACAACGCAAATAATATCGGAAATATGAGCACACAATATTCCACCCAATCACCCTCTTTATTGATTCACTAATAAAAAATTGTTTACAATCGATCTCAACTATTGTTTCAAACAATTAAAACCTCAACCAATAACCTTATTGAAAAATAGTTAAAGAATATCTAATGGATAAATAATTTGAAGGAGAACACTCAATTTGGAATAGCTAGAATGATCACTCTTGGTGGCTCTCACCACCACTCTTGGTGGCTCTCACCCACTCTTGGTGACTCTCACTCACACCTAATGAAGATGTCAGCTGACCTTTTTTATAGAGAGAATTCCTTCATGCTCAAGAAAACTTGGCATCCAAATTATCTTCATATTTGTTATAAAACTATTTGGATAAGCACCAAATATCCTTGCAATAAATGTCCACAAATATAGCAACCAATATCTCTTCAAAAATCTAGCACCAAATCTCTTCATCAAATCTAGCAACAAATCTAGCAACAAAGCTATCCACAAAATATGTAAGACTATATATTGCCTAAAATTGTGATTTGCGTATCACCACTTTCAACACCCACATCTTACCCAAGGAAGCAAGCTAGATTTTTCTTCACCTGCTTGTAAAGATGAGAACTTGTCACCTGCATGTGTAGGTGAGATATATTCATATATTCTCACCTGCACATCTTGGTGAGAATGACCTACCTGCATAAGGCAAGTAGGAATAATTTCTCACTTGCTTATGCAGGTGAGTTACTTACCTGCACACAGCAAGCGAGAATAATTTCACGCCTACGTGAGCAGGAGAGTGCGTTGCTGCCATTATACTTCCTAATGGCAGCAATGCTTCATTTGATATTGGTGCAGATACAATACAATCCCCAAAGCTTCACACCTTCCTTATTTGGCAATACAACAGTCCAATACTCCTCTCCAACATCGTAGCAAAACACACAATTTGCAATAAAAAATCGTACAACCACCCATATAATTCCAACATTTAAACATCCCCACAATGTTATTTCAATCAAAATCAAGCAAAACCACATTAAATATCGACATGCAATTTATCTATGATTCCATAATATAAAGGTTAGAGAATTATACTCAACTTTTGCATTACAAAACCTACTTTCATCAAGCTATGCATTTTGCACCCGAGAACTCCAATTAATTGATTTCTACGAGAAAATGTTATAAGAAAATTCAAAGGTATTAATTTATGTTGAAAGCACAACAAAATAAAGAAATTTCAAGTACAAGATAAAGGAGAGCTTTTAGTCAAATAGATTTTTTTTTTTAAAAAAAACGGTGAACATTCAGTTAAATTATGTGGAAATTGAAAGGTATTGAAATGTCATAATAACGGCCATAAAATACATTTCTGAATATAACCTTCCTCATTAACTTGTCTAAACTTTTCCAAGACTTCGAAATGCTATAGAAAAAAATGTAAAAAGCCTTGCATATTAATAAGTTGATTGTCAAAAATCTATTCACTTATACTTCTAATGGAGAATAAAATTATAACAAATCAGTCAAATTCAAAACTTAAAACATTGCAACAAATCAGATCTTAAGCCATGCCATGAAGCCATCAACATCGAAAGGCCTGTGTTGGAAAGTAAACCCAATTTATTGTCATTTCGTAATTTGTTGTGTCTTTTTAAGTCAAGAGTCATGTGTGTTAGTTTAAGAGTCATGTCTATTAAGTGATGCGTCTATTAGTAAATTGGTTTGTCTATTTAATAAGTAGTATTTATTGGTAAAAAGTCATGTCAATTAGTGAAATGGTGTCTATTGAGGTGTAAGGTCATGTAGACCACTATATAAATATGAGTGGTCATTTTGTATGGTAGTAAGAGAAAGTAAAAGTAAGAAGTGTAAAAAATTGATAAGGAAATTAAAAAAGAGTTTTTCTCCATTAAAATTTCAATATCCTCCTCCTCTTCAATTCAACAAAGTGGTATCAGAGCCTGGTTGAAACTATGGCATTTTTATTTTTCTCATCGTTTGTTCTCACAAAAGAAAACTTCGAAGAGTGGAGTAATAAAAAGAAAGAAGAGTTGATCTCCAAAGGGCTTTGGAAGATCGTTGAGAATGACTACGAATGGCCAAAAGATGTTAAAAATATGACAGAGAAAGAGAGTAAAGCATTTGCAAGCTTGAGGCGGAAAGATCATCAAGCTCGTGTTTTAATGAGTGAGAACGTTGATAAAGAAGCTTTCGACCATGTTACTGGAGAAATATCCGCAAAAGATTCGTGGAATTTATTGAAAGAGGTGAGCGTATGCAATGGATAACACAAAAGCAGAAGAAGAAGATGAAGAAGAAGACGAAAACAGAGGAGTTGAAAATAAGATATTGGGAGTGAAGAAATTGAGGATGAAGACAGTGAAAATGAAAATATAAAGAATGAAGAGATTGAATACGAAGAGGAAGAAAATCAAGAAGTTACTATAGATTTTAATAACAAATCTGATGAAGAAGAACATGAAGAAGACGAAGTTGAAGAGAATGAAAAAGCAGAAGAGGCTGTGACTAATGTTACTACTGAAGAAATGGACTTCTACTCAACCATCAATCGAGGAAGGTTCGAGGAGCTGAACATGGACTTGTTTATGAAATGCATGGGTCTGGTTGAGAAATGCTTAAGGGATGCGAAGACGGACAAGAGTCAGGTGCATGACATAATGCTTGTTGGTGGTTCTACTAGAATTTTTAAAATGCAGCACCTATTTCAGGATTTCTTCAATGGGAAGGAGCTCTGGAAGGACATTAACCCGGATGAAGCGGTGGCATATGGAGCAGTTGTGCAAGTAGCGATCGTCAGTGGAGAAGTGGCAGAAATGTATGAAGGAGAGAGAGCAAGGGCGAAGGATAACAATTTATTGGAAAAATTTAAGCTATCTGGAATTCCTCCGGCACCTAGTGGGACGCCCATGATTAATGTGAGCTTTGAAGTTGATACAGATGGAATACTACACGTGACTGCTGGAAGTGAGACAAAGAAGAAAAACGCAATTAAGAAAGTCTAGATAATATCTCTATTCTTACCAAAACGTGTGAGATATAAATCAATCAAAGCCCTGAAGTTCTAAGAAGTTTGAAGAAAAGTTCAAAATAATTAAAGAATTGGGTTTAAGCGGGGATGTTGGAAAGTAAACCCAATTTATTGTCATTTCGTAATTTGTTGTGTCATTTTAAGTCAAGAGTCGTGTGTTAGTTTAAGAGTCATGTCCATTAAGTGATGCGTCTATTAGTAAATTGGTGGGTCTATTTAATAAGTAGTATTTATTGGTAAAAGCTCATGTTAATTAGTGAAATGATGTCTATTGAGGTGTAAGGTCATGGTGTAAGGTCATGTAGACCACTATATAAATATAGGTGGTCATTTTGTATGGTAGTAAGAGAAAGTAAAAGTAAGTTTGAAAGATATTAAGAAATGCCAAAATTTTAATATTGTTTTCTCCTCTTCTTCAATCCAACAGGCTGAGCCTTTATATTCCTAAATTTCTTTTAATTCATCCTAAATTTCATATATTTTTTCTTTTCTAGAAAAGGTAAATTTCTACTTTTATTTTTATTTTTTGTTGTCGAGCCAAAAAAGACGCACACCATAAAGAGGAAGTGGGCCTCAGGTCCAATTTGGCATCTCACCTGAGCAAGCTGATGATGCTAGCACAAGTGAGAATTTCTCACCTGCATGCGTAGGTGAGAATAATTTCTCACAAGGAAGGTGAGAATAATCTCGTATGTTCATAACAAAATGTCAACCTTTTGTACACCTATATTGAAAGAGAAATCAACAGTTTCATCCATACATATTTAAAGCATATAAAATCCCACCCAATATCATGTGTGCATACATATGATATGTAATATCATAATGTAAGAGCTAAATGAAAAACCTTTGTTTATGAATAACAGTTATAAACGAATGAAGCCATGCAACCATTTAAACCTTAAACTATGTTTTCCATAAAATGGAAAAGAAAGCTAAAAGAAGGTAAGGGTAACTGAATCTGATGCATTCGTAGAACAAGCTGAAGGATAAGAAGCGGAAAAGGAAGCCGATGCAAAGCTGAATGAAACCCCGATTCTAGAAGCAAAAAATGAGCTAGAGAATCATGGTAATTTATCATTTTTACAAACTATGATGATGAGTAATTTTACAGAATTAGGAGTCTAATAAAGAGAAATTTCAATATTCTAGCAATTATCTTTAAATGAAAAAGCAAATCAAGAAGACAATAAACTTAAATGTAGTCATTAATCATTTCCAAAAGCCATGTCTACTCATCTCTAAAATGACTTATACCTTTCTTTAGTGGTGATTAGCCTAAATAGTAATGTCAGACACTTCACTTGTGTTCTATCTCAGACGAAAGACTTAATATGAATTGAATAATATCAAGGATCAAAATTAATAAGCTTAAGCAATCACTATATTCGAATAAAAATGCAAATATCATGTTCTATTTGTGACAACAATGCTATATTGCCCAATTTTTTTCCAAGAGGTTGTATATGAACACTAACTATATCACAAATAAGTTTGTTTATTTTTGTGGAATTATCATAATGCGACAAGTACAAAAAGAAAGTTGGTTGTGTAAAAGTTGTATATCATGTATGATAAGTACAAACTGATGGCTGCCCACATTAGTGCAACAATGTTAGGTTATGTTTAGTTGGCCGAATATTTTGTTCATGATTTGTAAAACTGCCTATGCAAGACTGTCGAAAATATCTCTCCATCAGAAATTAAGGCTAATAGGACATTTATACAAGATATTATTCTTCAAATTGACAATTAGCTCCACGATAGTAACTATCTGATATTGTATTAGAGTTAGGATCTCTCCATGCATAAAGCTTAACTACGACCACCCAATTCAAATCTTCATCTATTAGCGTATTGTGTGAATACTCAATGAGCCTATATAAATATAAATACATAATATCACTATTCACATTATTAATTGGCTCACTGTCCATAAGTTCATTCTAATATAGTTAATATATCATACATAAATATCAACTATATACACAGGGAATGAAATATATTCTTAAAGATTCGCATGTAGGAATTAGGATTGTAGGGATTACATAGACTTGAAATAAAGCTTCAAAACGAGATTTTCTTATTAATGTTCTCTATTTTGTACATAGAAAGAAAAAATAATTAAACTTGATATCTAGATGATAGTTCACCATGTTTACAACCTATGGCAACAAGTAAATTCAATGAAATAATATTCCAATGCAGAAATTTCATTGTGCCAACTAGTATCTTTAGAAGAAAGAGAAGAACAGGCAGAGAATAAAATTAAAGGACGTCTTTGCTTAATTTCCAGAGAAATGTTTACTCGTCTCGAACGCAACCTCCATCTTTCTTTAGTGGTTATTGGCCTAAGTACGTAATGTCAAAAATTTCACTAGTGTTCCAAATAAGTTGAAAAAACTAAATATGAATGAAATGATATCAACGACCAAAATAAATAAGGCTAAGCAATCGCTGGATGTCAAATAAAAATGTAAATAACATGTACAGTGTGACAACAAATGATACATATAAGGACTTGCTAATTTATCTCTTTAAATATAAGGATGGACATGCTTATTTTTCTAACTATAAGTGACAAGAATAGCATAAGGCTCAACTCAGCATATGTGTCGTTTGTCCATTGCATATATTTTCAGCTCAAACTTCATTGTATTAAAAAAAACTAAAAACTAAAGTAATATAGTTTTGTCTAATCAAAACTTAAAAGATATATATAAATGTGTGCAAAAATCAATGACACAAGCAAACTAACAGTAGATTCATGATAAATGTTTGTATAACTACTATTAGAAATACCGGTATGAGGTTTTGGTTGATGCTGGAGACTGCAATATAAAAGGATAATTGATGTATTATCCTGCTTATATTGGTTTAAGAGTTAGGGCACTATGTTTTTCTTGAGTGTTTGCATTATCAGAATCCATGCTACTATTCGCTTGTGAACTTTTAGAATGACTTAAAATATATTTCCTTTTCACAAATTATAGTGTCAAAATACAATAAGAACTGCTACAGAAAACATACAAGTTATTTTAAATAAAGAGATGTTAACAACTCACTATTTGGACATAACACTTGAGAAACAAAGCACTCTTGGTAACTTGTTTGGATAATACACAGCCTAAAATGTCAGTTTTGAATATGCCTGGCATAGTTATAACCGTTCAAAAGAAAAATTAGTTTAGTACTGACATAATAAAGATATACTTTCATGAGAAACTAACATACTTATGTTTTCTGGTCCTAATTCAAAAAAAATGAAAAAAAAATAGAGGACCAATCAATCAAAGTTGAAATGTTTTAGCACTTATTATCTAGTCTTAATTCGAAACAGAACTATGTTTCAAATCAAAATTGAATTCAAATAATTCACACAAACGTCAAACCAAAAATTGGATATAAATCCAGTAGGAAGAAAGACCAAATCGAACTGGGATAGTGTTGGGGATTTTGTGGTTTGAGACGCTTTTGGAGAACTAGAAATTGCCGTACTTCTGATTTTAAGGATTTGCAGAGCAAATTCTTTCAGACCATAGTTCAACCCACCAGGTACAAACGGGTTAACGAACTATTGACTTGCGGATTCAATGAAGCCTTGAAACAGCGTAATCGGATTCAAAATTTGTACGATTTTGATCTGACCAAGAACACTCTGAAATTTGATTACTGATGATGCAACATAGAATACAGAATTGAAGAGTAAGAAAAAGACAGCAATTTTGCAACACTTTCAAAATTGAAACACTTCAGAAGTGTTTCGAACAGAATTTTTTGCAACAGTTTAACGGCGTTGTAGAATTTTAGAGGAAGAATATTTAATTCAGATTATTTCTCATGATTCTGACCGTGCCTATTTATATATGTAGAGGGAGGCGACCGTTCATCTAAGCGTTGCGACTGTTATTTGCAACAGTCGTTTCTGTTTGAATTCGAACAGATGCATACCTCCTGCCTTGCAACGCTTCAAAGCGTTGCAAATATGAAAAAACCCGACAGCGGTCGACCGCTAGAATTTCATCGGTCGACCGTTTTTAACCAGAGGCTAAAACAGTCGACCGGTTGAGATTTGACCTGTCGACTGGTTAGTTTCTGAGCGGTTTTTCTTGGCCCAATGGATCACGAGACCCCAAGAGCCCCAAGGCCCATCTTTTGACATTTTAAATATCAAGATCCATGTCATGTTCATGCATTGTCTTGTTTCTCCCTTTTCATTCTTTTGATATGATACTTCATTTCATTACATATATAGAGATACGCCCTTTAATATTCTACAATGTGGGACAAATCAATTTTCCATTTCTTCTCCCTTCTTACTTCTCTCTTCAAAAACAAACCCATACCCAAAACTAATTTGAAAATTTGCAACAATCTCCACCAATTTTCAAAATAATAAATAAAGTGGACGGCTGAATCACTAGTGTGACTTCCTACACACCCAAGTGGGATCAAGCCTATGTAGTTCTCAGATCAAATTTTTTTTGCATCAGCGTGGAAACAACACACATAAATAAGAGCATCTTTTGGATTTGAACTTTTACTTAGTGTAAACCGTTCAAAGCTCTATCGAGATTCTATGGTGAACAAATCTTGAACTAAGTATCCCTTATTGATAAAGCCGGAACCATCACACATGTTGTATTCCTTAGTTAGAGTGTTCTGTATTGCTCAGCACGTTAATGGCCATGTGCTTAAATCCTGGTTCATGAGTCTACTTAGAAAGCGGTCTTACTTTCCTAGTAAACGGCCTGATCTCCATACTCATATAGGTAAGTCACTTAAGGTGTTTCTATGAGACGCCTTTTAGGATTTCTAGACCTATTAAGGATATTTATCCACCCTTTGTTCATGCAGAATCCAACACTAAACATTAGGGGATTATTGATTTAGTGTTCCATAATCATTTCCTTAACTTGTTAGTACCCATTGAACTTTGTCTATCCTTTTCAAGACACAAGTTGGGTTTCTGTTAAGGATGATCAATCTTTATTCACAGACCTTAGTCCTATTTCTTTATACTTTATAGAAACTATAGCCTTTGGAAGACTCTTAGTAAGTTGGTCAGCCAAGTTTTTCTTGGTTTCTATGTGGTCAGCACTTATAACTCCACTTTTGAGTAAATGTCTCACCATGTGATGTCTTAGACTCACATGTCTAGATTTTCCATTATATGTTTTATTAGAAACATTATATATCATTGCTTGATTATCACAATTATCAAGACTGCTGGAGATGGCTTCTTCCATAATGAGATTTCTACTAACAAATTTCTAAGCCATTCTGCTTCCTTACATGCGTCAGCTAATGCAATCAATTCTGATAACATAGTTGAATCAAATATACAAGTTTATTTCTTGGAAGCCCAAGACACAGCAGCGCCTCCTAATGTAAATATCCAACTAGTCGTAGACTTAGATTTGGATTCTACATTGTTCCAGGTTGCACCACTATATCCTTCTATTACAGCAGGATAACCATTATATGATAAACCATAGCTTATGGTTCCCTTCTAATAAGCTAAGACTCTGGAAATGGATCTCCAGTGTTCGAAACATGGATTACTCGTAAATCGACACAATATACTTACAGCATGTGCGATATCTGGTCTAGTGCAATGCATAGCATACATAAGACTCCCAATTATACTGGAATATTCTAATTGAGAAATGGTACGTTCAGTGTTCTTTTCTAATTTTATACTTGGATCTAAAGGAGTTGGTGCTGGTTTGTCATTATAGTTATCAGACTTCTTTAGGAACTTCTCGATGTAATGAGATTGAGTTAGTAATAACTCTCCCGTTTTCCTAATGATTTTAATTCCTAAAGTTACATCAGCCTCTCCCAGATGTTTCATATCAAATTTAGAAGATAGAAACTTCTTAGTTTCATTTACACAGGATATATTGGAACCAAATATCAGCATGTCATCAACGTATAAACAAATTATAACATAACCATTGTTATCCGATTTGCTATATATACATTTATCTGCATCATTAACAATGAACCCAAATGACAGTGCAACTTTATCAAACTTCTCATGCCATTGCATGGGAGCTTGCTTCAGGCTATAAAGAGATTTAACTAATTTACAAACTTTCTTTTCTTGGCCTAGGGTTATGAAACCTTCAGGTTGTTCCATGTATATCTCCTCTTCCAAATCTCCATTTAGAAAAGCTGTCTTTATATCCATTTGATGTATGAACAAGTTATGAATTGATGTAAGTGCTATTAAACAACGTATCGAAGATATGCGAGCCACCGGAGCATATGTATCAAAATAATCAACTCCTTGTCTTTGATTATATCCCTTAGCAACTAATCTGGCTTTAAATTTATCAATGGATCCATTTGTATTCAACTTTTTCTTGAATATCCATTTACATCCTATTGGTTTAGCACCAGGAGGTAAATCGCTTAAAACCCAGGTCTGGTTTAACATTATGGAATTCATTTCATCATTGATAGACTCTTTCCAGAAAATAGAATCCCTAGAACTTATAGCCTCAGAATAAGTTTTGGGATCATCATCGATGTTCATTTCATATCTTGTCACATTAAGGACTTCGTCCTTATTGCCTTCTACGAGATATGTTATGAAGTCAGGACCATAGTCCTTCTGTATTCTCGCTCTTCTACTTCTCTTGTGTTCAGTACTATCATCTGGTACTGAGACTTCCTTGCTGTTTTGAGCAGGAGCATATTCATCGTCATTTGTATCATTAGTCTCAGCTGGTTCTGGACTAGAGTATCTTAATGGATTCTCAATAGTTTGATTTTCAAAAAAATTCTACATCTACGGATTTTATGAATTCTAAGGTATCAAGAATCATAAATCTATAAGTTATACTATTAAGAGAATATCCTATGAAAACTCACTTAAAAGCTCTATTACCTAACTTTGATCGTTTAGGGTCTGGTTTTCTAACATATGCTAAACAACCCCAAACTTTAAGTCTAATAAGGTTAGGTTTTCTATTAAACCATAATTCATACAGGGAAATATTTTTCTTTTTAAGTGGTACTATATTTAAAATGTAGCATTTAGATAACATAGCATCACCCCATAGGTTATAAGGTAAATTAGAACTTATGAGCATGGCGTTAACCATTTCAACTAAAGTTCTATTTTTCCTTTCAGCAACACCATTTTGTTGTGGTGTATATGGGGTGGTATATTGGTGAATAATACCATTTTGTTTGCAAAAAAAAGTAAACTCATTTGAAAAATATTCACCACCACAATCTGAATGTAACACTTTAATTTTGATTCCTAACTGTGTTTTGACTTCTGCTTTGTAAATTTTGAATTTATCAAAAGCTTCATCTTTAAATTTCATTAGATATACATAAGCATATCTAGAATAGTCATCAATAAATGTTATATAGTATTGGTTACCATCATAGGTGATATGACTCTTTAAGTCACCCACATCACTATATGTTAAATCAGCAAACTAGTTTTCCTCTCTACAGATTTGAAGGATTTCCGATGTATTTTTGCTTGAATACATATTTCACATTTAGAAATAGATTCGAAATCATAATTAGAAATTAATCCTAATTTATGCATATTTCTAAGTGATTTATAATTAACATGTCCTAGTATACTATGCCATAAATTAACAGAATCAACAATATAAGCAGAAGATTTCTTCATTAGATTCAACTTAATCATGCCGTTACAAGAATATCCCTGTCCAATAAATTTGCTGTTCTTGGACAACACTAACTTATCAGACTCATACACCATCTTGAATCCTCCTTTGTTAAGAAGGTATCCAGAAACCAAATTCTTACACATATCGGGTACATAAAATACGTTGACTAAAGCAAGAACTTTCCCAGAGGTGAATGTCAATTCGATAGTGCCTTTTCCCAGAACTTTGTTTGCACCACTTACTTCGCTGGATTCTCCATTATTCTCATCGTAAGTCTTGAATAGATTACGTTCTTTGCAAATATGAATAACTGCTACAGAATCGAGCCACCAATCATTATCAATGCCACTAACGGAGTTCGCCTCTTGTATGACAGCCACAAGCATTTCTTCGACCACATTCGCTTTTTGTTGTTTCTTCCGAAGACAACAGCCTCGGGCATAGTGGCCTGGTTTGTGACAATAGTAACAGTCACCCTTCTTCTTGTTCTTGAAATTATTACCTTTCTTTTTAAACTGTGTCTCATTCTTAGGCTTCAACTTATAGTTAATTTCAACATTATTAGCCTTAGATTGAGATTCAGTTTGCGGATTATCATCTAGTTCGCGTTTACGTGAATCATCATCAATACGAAGATGACGCTGTAAACCGTCTAAATCATAATCCGTTTCCGCATGTTTTAATTTTTTCTTATAATCATTCCAAGAATTCGGGAGTCTCGAAATAATAACTCCAACAACAAACGATTCAGGGAGATCAATACCGGCATCCTTAAGTTGATTTACCAACAGTAGGATTTCACTTGTCCAATTATGGATTTGTTGGTGACCATTTTGAAATCCATAAAATTGAATATAAGAACTTTTTTATTTTTTGGCTCAGAGATGCGATATTTGCTTTCTAGTGCAGTCCAGAGTGCCTTTGCGGTGTCCAAAGTCCGGTGAGTATTGTATATTGGAGTAGATAGTGCATTCAGAATTTGGCCTCTGCATAGAAAATCTTCCTCTTTGCGCTTTTCCCTTTGAGCTTTTAGTTCTGCACTATCCTTATCGGTTTTCTCCGGTATTTTCTCCAATCCATCTTCGAGAATATGAAATAATTTGACCGTGATTAGGAAGAATTTCATGGTCTCTTTCCAACGAGTGAAGTTCTCTCCATCAAATCGCTCTAATTTTGTTAAATGCTGATTCATCACTTGCAATACGCTCAAACCTTTCATGGTTGAATTTATTGTCTGAAATTTAATTTGTTGGGGATATTGTGGTTTGAGACACTTTTGGAGGAGTAGAAATTGTCGTACTTCTGACTTCAAGGATTTGCAGAGCAAATTCTTTCAGACAATAGTTCAACCCACTAGGTACAAATGGGTTAACGAACTATAGACTTCAGGATTCAACGAAGCCTTGAAACAGCGTAATCGGATTCAAATTTTTTATGACTTTGATCCGACCAAGAACACTTTAAAATTTGATTACTGATGATGCAACTTAGAACATAGAATTGAAGAGTAAGAAGAAGACAGCAGTGCTGCAACACTTTCAGAATTGAAACACTTCAGAAGTGTTTCGGACAGAACTGTTTTGCAACAGTTTAATGGCATTGCAGAATTTTAGAGGAAGAAAAAAATTTAATTCATATTATTTCTCACGATTCTGACTGTGCCTATTTATATATGTAGAGCGAGGCGACCGTTCATCTAAGCGTTGTGACTATTATTTGCAATAGTCGTTTCTGTTCGAATTCGAACAGAAGCATCCCTTCCGCCTTGCAACGCTTCAAAGCGTTGCAAATCTGAAAAAACCCGACAGCGGTCGACCGCTAGAATTTCATCGGTCGACCATTTTTAACCAGAGGCTAAAACAGTCGACCGGTTGAGATTTGACATGTCGACTTGTTGGTTTCTGAGCGGTTTTTCTTGGCCCAATGGATCACGAGACCCCAAGAGCCCCCAAGGCCCAAGGCCCATCTTTTGACCTTTTAAATATCAAGATCCATATCGTGTTCATGCATTGCCTTGTTTCTCCCTTTTCATTCTTCTGATATGATACTTCATTTCATTACATATATAGAGATATGCCCCTTAATATTCTACAACGTAGGACAAATCAATTTTCCATTTCTTCTTCCTTTTTACTTCTCTCTTCAAAAACAAACCCATACCCAAAACTAATTTGAAAATTTGCAACAGATTGGAAACATACGATTATAGTTTTACATGCATAAATCGATCTCTAAAACAATATACGACGTCACATATTAGAAAACGATTTGAATTTATAAAAACATTTCGTGCATTATGAGAAAATGATGTAGATTGAAAAACCCAAAAACGATCGAGAAAAAGATGTGAACAGTAGATCTAAGCTTGTAATTGGTAGGCAGTGGCATTAACATAATTCGTCAAGATAGTGGCATCGTCAAAGCTTACTGGAAAAGTAGATATTGTGCTCGATATTGCTTAGAATGTGACGATGTAGATGTAGTTAGATGACCCTTTTAAAGATACACATTTTATCAATGTTTTGAAAGTTGGAAAAAATGACATAACATTGAATTTTGATGAATTTCTATCTCAAGTGTCAAAGTCTATATTTAAAATAGTCAGTGTAATAAAGTAATAGTATCATCTGTATAACTTTTTATAGAAGCAGTAACAAAAAACCTTATTCACTTAACGGACAAACACTTTTTCATTGATATAGGAATCACTTTAGAAAAATGGTTTGCTTTCTCTTTTTTCCCATTATTAATTAGATATCATCATCTTTAACATAAATAAACGTCATGTTATAAAACGAACCCAAAACAGAAGAAACAAGGAAGAGAGGACATTTCTATTCATTTAGATGTGTCATTATTTCTATTACATTGGCTCCTTTATATATAGGCTTTGGAGCTGATGTTTAACATATTCCCATGATGTGGGACTAAGCAGAGAACTAATAAAGCATATTCACAACATTTATATATTTTACAACACTCCCCCTTGAATATGCATCATCAAAATCTTGAATGCTCTGCTAACTTGATGTTGTCCTTTTAAAACATATACAATGATTGCTCCCTCTTATTATTATCTTAATTGCATATATCCATCCAGACGATACAACTATTATTTGTTGCCTATAAACTCTATCAGGAAAACCCAGTGGGAAAAACCTTCAACGAGAAAAAAGAAGTACGCAACGTTTGACATTGTGGATATCATATTAAAATGATATTTCTTAAAATAGTTTGATGCTTTAGGATCAAATCAATGCCTCATTAAAAATCTTTTTATGAAAAACCTTATGGGGAAAATCATAAACAAGGAAAAGAGTGCAAATTTATTTCCTTTTTAGGCAATATGTTTTACAATGTTACCATAAGGGTTGATACTTCAGGATCAAGATAATGTCTCATTGAAAACCTTACTAACAAAAATAGTGGGAAAAATGTTAGTGAAGGAAAAGAGTACATTATAGCATATTGTTATATGCTCCCACTTATTTATAACTCGTTATTCAATTAGTCTATTGATGTAGTCGACGCATGCCAGTTTTGTACATCATCTTCTAGAATGTTGATTTTGAAATCGCCTTTGAGAACAGATCCACCCGCTCTTCTTGAACTGAATATGTTTCTTCACATTCTTGTTATCCTTTCATTCATATATGAAGAGAAATTTAGAAGAAATTTGCTCCATCCTATCAGCCTTGATATAATTCACTTGAATTTGAGCCATGCAAATTGCCTTGTCTTCATAAGTAATAGTTTACTGCATCAAAGATGTTTGATACTTCTAGATCAAAATGTTGCCTCATTAAAACCTTACTAAGAAAAACCCAATGGGAAAATCTTAGTGAAGGAAAAAGAGTATAATATAAAATGTCATATTTACTACGTCAAAAGTAGTATGATACTTCTGGATCAATGTTATGCCTCGTTAAAACCTTAATAAAAAAACCCACTTGGAAAAATCTTAAATAAGTGAAGAAGAGTACAATATAACTTATTTTTGTATGTTACTTTTGGGTTGATACTTCTGGATCATGACCCATGCCTCATTAAAACCTTACTAAGAAAACCCAGTGGGGAAAAACTTAGTTAAGGAAAAAGAGTGCATTATATCATACTTATGGATGCTCCCTCTGATTTAATAATTCCTCTGAATTCGTATTCTTCTTTCAATAACTCAAATTGCTTACAAATACTTCTTAATGAAGTTTTCTTTTAAAATTTCGTGTGCATTTCCATGCTTCAGGCATGCTTTCTTATTTAAAACGCCTCCTTTTATGATTTGTATGATGCTAATATTCATTTATGAATACACTTTAGGTGCTTATAATTTTTTGTTTCAATCAGACTTGCATGTTGCAATACATATTTGATGAATAAGACAACTTTCATTACTAAGCATGAAGTAATCTACTCATCTTGAAGTATATCATGATTTCCATTACAACAATACTTAGAAGAATGAAGTATATCAAGATTTTCATTACAACAACACTAAGCAGGAAGTAATCTACTCACCTTGAAGTATATCAAGATTTTCATTACAACAATACTTAGAAGAATGTTGCAATCTATCATCCATGTTCTTGGTATTCTTTATAATAACAAATGTTATTTATGTTCTTCAGGAACTTATATATTATAATAAGTTTTGCATATCGCAACTACCACTTCAATGGATATTAAGAGTTTTATTACAACAATTCTTGAAAGCAGGAAGTGGTCTACTCATCATGAATTATTTCAAGATTTCCATCACAACAATACTTAAAAGAATGTTGTAATCTACATTTCTGGCTCTTTATCACTACCAACGTTATTCAAATTCTTCAGGAATTTGTATACTTCCATCGTTTATACCTTCAGGGTATTGTAAGTGTTTAAAACACTTTCACCGCTTTAATCAATTCAATTTTCTCTGAAAATACAATGCTCATGGCACTTACCATGTTGTTGACACTCTATGGTGCTTTAGTAACTTCCGTGTGTTTTTGTCATTATATTTCTATTTTTATCTTATGAACGACAGGTTCATATCTTATGGACTTTAGGTCCATATATCTTATTTAGGATAATTCCATGATGGCCAATCATGTTTCTCTCTAATATGAGATTTTTAATCCATTTATAAATATGAGTGCTTTATTATTTATTAATTTATCATTGATGGTTATTTTTTTCAGTTCTATACATAATTTATTGAGATCTCAAAACTTATCATGCTTTAGGTACCTAAACCACTTCTAGGGTTATTTTGACAATCATGCCATGTGTTTCTTTCAAAGCACCTTTTATGTTTCTTCAGGAACACTCACCTCCTTTATTTTTCATCTTTATGACTTACTCCAAAGATATTTTGAACTGACTTTTATACCACATTTTCAGCTGTGATTTACACCTTTTGATCTTTCGGGGATTCAGATGTATATTGGAGAAAGTCTATTAGGGACATAATTGATAATTTATGCAAGTTACTTAATACTTTGCATAATTCTATATGTTAGCAAATATTTAACATCGATGATTCCTTTATCCTCCCCCTAAATATTGACAAACATTGTCACTTTAAATAATAAACCTACTTTTGATTCATTTTTGATCCATTATAGCATCATAGTTAGCAAATACATTAGATGTATTTCAATTGTAGAAGGATAATACTCTTATTAGTTGATAAGGTGCATTCATATTGAATTGCTTATTCCCTTTCATTGATCTGATGACTTGGAGGAATTTTCTATCATTTGAATATGCACATGACTTCAGGTCAATCAATATTGATGTCAATCGACTTTCTGAAATATTAAATAGTATATGCATAATTTAAAATATGAGCTCATGACAACTTCAGGTTGTTAATTAAATATTCGCATATATGTGTATGTTTGTGCATCCACGTGTTCCATATGTAATTGATTTTCATATTCTTTCTTATTCGAGTTACCTATTTCAGAACAAATTTTTCATAAGGTTCCAATCATTAATTTTTGCTTATCAAGCAATGTCAATGCGAATCTTAAAGATCGCACCATAATATCCAAAATATCTGATTTGGAATTGTATTGAACTTCTGGTTCAAATGAAATATATGAACAATTTCAAGTTGTTAATCTATATTGAACTTCTGGTTCAAATAATATATAAACAATTTCAAGTTTGTTAAACTTACTGAACTTCTGGTTCAACTTTATTGAACTTCTGGTTCCACTGTATTGAACTTCTGGTTCCACTGTGTTGAACTTCTGGTTCAAATAAAATATATAACAACTTCGAGTTGCTAATTTTATTCTTCAATACAATATCTAAATATAAATATATAAGCAAGATACAGCTCATTTTGAAAATTGTGCAATCTTTGGATGCATTATTATTGTCGCATATTATTTAACTTCTTTAAGGAGTGTAATGTTATTATTTCATACGGTTTGAATAAAGCTTCAGGCTTTTAAATTATGAAGTGTTTCAAATTCATTGATTGAGGAGTTTCGAGTTCCTATGCATATAATACACATGTATATCAATTTTATAAACTTATGATGAACTTCTAGTTCTCAATCTTTTGACATACTTTTAATTTAGAAGTTTTTACATTTTTGCTAATTGACAAGATTTCGAACTTATATACTTTATCAAAAATGTTTGTATACATACATACATACATATATATATATGTATATGTATATAATTCAAGATTTCAGGTCCAAGACTTTGAGTTATACAACTTCCAGTATAAATATTTTTTTTTTGCACAACTTCAGGTTTTGGTTTTATCCTTTCTTCCATAACATTAGTTATTACTAACTAAATAGATCGAATAATAATACATATGTTTATTTTTATTACAAATACAAACATACATCAATTAACTAACAATAACTAATGCATTCAGTGCATTTATGACAATAAGGTAATATAATATATTGTCATAATAATGCATTCTCTAACATTCAACGCATTTATGACTATAAGGTGATATAATATATTTATCAATCACATAATCAACATTTTACATTCTCTAACATGAACGGTTCAAAAATTTACAGATCTGTACATAAAATTCACAATTATAAACATAAATAAACTACATGTCTCATATTCAATTTTTTTCTTCTCATTCTTCAATATGAATGATTTGAAAAACTTGTAAATTTATACATAAAATTCACAAACATAAAAATTACATTTTTCTTTTTGATTCAAAATATACAACCCATATAAGCATCTTTAAGATCTTTCTTTTTATATCAAAATTGCTTCTTGCCTTTTTAGAAACTACAGGTTCTAAATTTTCATGTAATGACAAAAATTGTTTTTGCATTCACTTCCGGTGTGCAGAATTAAGATCAATATTTAGATCTTAACATAAATTGATCTTCAGGATGCATATTTTCTTTATAAAAGTTTTTCCTAAGAAACAGTAAAAACATTTCTTCTGAAAATATGATATGTTCTAAAATTACTGTAATAAAACTTCAGGTTTTATTATTATTCACATATTATTATTGTATATTTTAAACGGAAGCAAATCCTCTAGATTTTCTTTTATTCACATATGATAGCCATTTCCTTAATAAATATGATACAATGCATCATAAATAAATTACATAAAAAAATGTCGTAAATTAATGCCACATAAAAATTACATATAAATGACATAGCAAAGTTGTTAAATAACATTAATGAACATAATAATAGCTATGATGTATATCTGACCATAGTATAGCTACATAAAATGCTACTATGTCATTTTTCCTTTGGCTTATTGTTGGAATACTTAACTAAGCCATAAATGATGCAATTTAGATAAACATGCAAACTATTGCTCCTTTTATTTTATGCTGACTGAAACATGAAAGTGCAGCATATCTTTCACATGCGCCATACATATAAAATATATGTATCTATTAAGCATAAATGCATTAAATAAATAAAAAAATCTTTTCTTATTCCTAATAGAAACAAGATGAATTACTTAATTTCCATAACCAAAGAATTTAATGCATTTATGATATTACCATAACAACCACAATTAATGCATTTGTAAAAAAATGCAATGGACAATTATGTGGTGAAAAAAATGTAAACCAATATGCAAATTGGTTTAATTGCAAATATATATAAAACAATGAAACAAAAAACATTTCATCTCAGATCTAGGCATGCATACTTGATTCAAAATTTCTAAAATATCCCAAATACCATATATATAACTGTATGCCCAAATTAATTAAATCAAGGAGCTGATTTCCTTGCATAAATGGTTCTAGATTATTCAAATCATTATATTCAATCAATAAACAGTAGAGGAAAACAATCGTTCATAACATACTCAAAATGTTCTTTCTAAGTAATTCAGAATAATATGTAATAACTTATGTTGTGATTGACAAAATTTGTTTTTCAATTTTTAGAGCGATTCAGATTATTTTCAAAAAAAAATGGCTTAAAATTTTTAATCTTCTTCTAGATCCATCTTTTGAAACCAAAAGAGTTTCATAAATCAACCTTTAATTTTTAATGCAAAAGCAAACCAAAGATTGCAAGTGGAAATATAAGTTATATGTTTAGTTCTAAATCCAAAAAAAAAAAAAAAAAAAAAAATCGGATGAAACCACAAACTGTAAACATCAAAACCTTAGTTTCATATATTCTTCAAACCATAAAATTTCTCAATAAGATCGATTATGGGCGGCTCTGATACCACTTGTTTGAATTTCTATATACTTTATGATTGACAAATCATGAAATTCCATATTTGAATAGATGACCCCATATTGATTTAATTGAGAATAAATCAAAGAGAAAGTAAAACGAATTAGCAGAAGCCATACCGGAATCCAGATGTTTACAGAGAGAAGATTAACCAAATTAAGTCATGGATCTGATTATCAAACCTGACATAAGCGTTAGATCTGAATCCATAGTTGCTGCTTCATCAACTTAGATCTAATCTGTATCTAGAGCTTTGTGCTGATAACGTGTTATAAAACGAACAAAGAACAGAAGAAACAAGGGAGAGAGGACATTTCTATTCATTCAGATGTGTCATTATTTCTATTACATTGGCTCTTTTATATATAGGCTTTGGAGCCGATGTTTAACTTGTTCCCATGATGTGGGACTAAACAGAGAACTAATAAAAGCATATTCACAACATTTATATATTTTACAACACGTCAATGTTTTTATTTATTTATTTACTTATTTATTTCATTCAATTTTGTATTTGTTTCCGCTTCAGTGTTGTTGGATAATTTCGGCTGTTGTAACGACCCGGTGTTTTGTAAATGCTCGGGTTAGCCCGGGTTGACAGGATCAGGTTATCAAAAGCTGTGAAGAGACGAGCTGGAGATGTTCAGACGTATGATATTACTATTCCGCTGTGTGTTATATGAGGACAGGCTACTGTCCAGATGTGTGATACTCTGATAAATGTAAGTATTCCAGAATTTTTCAATAAAGATTTACTTCTGTATTATATTTTGTTCCGCTGCGATGTGAGACTCTGTGTTGTGTTGGTTCTTCTTCTTCTTCTATTCTAATATTTCTTTCTTTCTTATCTCACCCTCTAATTTCTTTCATTAACTATCCAGTGTTTTCGGTGCTTGGAGGATCGACATGAGATATAGTATAGGTAATTATATCGATTTTCAGGGCCGAAAATCCCTGGGTCATTACAGCTATGAAGGATAAAGCCAAAAAATATAACAGTCAATTCTAATTGGCAGTGTATCAATAAGGATGGAATTCTTTAAAGGGAAAAGTTTGGCTAAAGTTCCTATCAAGTTCTAAAATGCATTAATCATCACTATTAGAAAAAGTATACAAATAAGGTTCCTCTTCTTCGAAAATCATTAAAAGTAAATAAATAAAAGCTAAAAACCTGCAAAATTTAAATCTTATCTCATCTTATATTCATCTTCATATTTATGTTAGAAAAATAAAATAAAAATGGATGGAAAATGAAAAAAAACAACAACTTGTAAGCTCCTAGAAAACTTGCAGAAAGATATGCAATAATTCAAAGTATTGCTAACGTACAAGCAATTATAACAATAATTGCGTAATTTTATGCAATTTTGATAATTATTTTTATTTCAAATTATATTCAACATCATATGTGTTGTGAAAAGAACAAGAAAAAGTTAAAGCAAAACAAGCAAGAAAAAATAACCAGACCACTTTCAAGAAAACTGCTGATAAATTTGCAATTTATTTGATAAGTGCAAACATTTTGCAATTTTTTTATCTCTTGCAAGTATGATTTACTGCATGATTATTTATAGATATATATGCAATCATTAAGTGAACATTTGTAGATAAGTCTGCAAGTATTTCTCAATAAGAGCAAATATTTCTGCATTCATTTCTGTATTTTTTCAATCATTCATTTTTAATATTTATACCTTTACGAATTTTTTTAATCGTCAAAACAAAAAATGCGAAACTATATTGCTACATTATACTAATTATATGGATATGCTTTACAATGGCTTTTGCACATGTATTTGTTCTATATAAGTAGTTTAATGTTAAAGATATGCATGTAATATTTACTACGTAAGCCCAAACGTCAACACAAAAACTTAAAAAACCACAATTGAAAGTTCCATTACTGCCAACTGCACCAATTGCAGAGTCGTTCTGGATTCCAAGTTTGTTCACACTTTTTAAGGTAAGTGAACACAACTCTCGGTCCTTATTGGTGGAAATCAGGAGGGCCCATATGGGTCCCCCTGATTTCCACCAATCAGGACAGAGAGTTATGTTCAACTACCTTAAAAATATGTGAACAAACTCCTATTGGTCGTTCTGTGTGTGTTTTGTCTTATTAATGATCAATCACCTTAAATCCATGTCCAACTAAATATTATACACAGCCCAAGCACCAAAGATGTGTGAAACAGAAAATACAATAGCATTATAAATACAGTTGGCATTCAGGTAAAACTAATAACATTTATTGTCCTTATCATCTATGATTCAAAATTTTGAACTACATGAATCTTTGTTGCCAATTGCATATCGTTTCCTTTTTCCCTTTATTTCCTTCATTAATTAGCGGTTTTTCTTACTACTCACTTATTCTACTTACTAGAAAATTGAAACTGTAACATAAGATGGACGGTTTATTTACTATTTTAATGCTTCCTGAAAAAAATATTGGTGAAAATTGTAACAACTACTATACAATTACTTTGTAAATGAAGTGTAACAAATACAATTACCGTCAAAGTAGGATGAAAGTAAATATCATTTATTGTTCTTTAATGTACAAGATGTACAAAGATAAAAGGAAATAAGAGAGAGAATCAAGAAATTATGTTTATGTTTTGAATGACTAATGTAAAATTATTGCATAAAGAATAGTTTGTTTTTTAATGTACAAGATATACAATTTATAAGATAAAAGGAAACAGGAGTGAGAATCAAGAAACTATGTTTATGTTTTGAATGACTAATGTAAAATCATTGCATAAAGAATAGTTTGTGATATATTTCAGACTTCCACGTCGATTATGTTTGACGTTTTCTATTATTTTGCATGCTCATCTAGATATATTCCTCTAATTACTCCATCCATTGCATGTATATAAACTATTATTTTGATTATGAACACAACAACATAGGTCTCAATAGTACTTCAACATCCTTACAAATTCATACCGATGTAAAGGTGGTAGCGTTATAGAGTCATTAAACCATCGCATTCTCTTTGTATACCAATGAAAAACTAGTATTCATACCGACCAAATGCAAGCGCGATTTGTACAGCAGCAGCGGGTAAAACATCTGCTTGAAAGCAATCCTTAGAATTTCATTTCTTTAATTTGTTTCGATGGATCACTTTGATTTATTTGTTACTGTACTGCATTTTTTACACTTGTAGTTGTATGATTTTCCTGTCTATGACAATTGACATCATATCCTATGCTATCTAACAATCCTTATCGTCAAATACTCTTATTTGCTAGCTAATGAATTTCAACTCGATCAGACTAGGTTTTTGAAAAAAAGAAATATATAAGATAAACCTTTGATGGCTCATGCAGAACTTGAAGTGACCCATATTGGAGCTCGCCAAAGCATCCTTAAATCATAAGGTAGAATATATGTTTAGTACTCCCATCTTTCAAAAGTTAAAAATGAAAACATCAGAAGATCAAATCTTTTTAATCCAGTTGTCGACAAGGTATACACAGTTTGCTCGCACTTTGGACTGTCTTCACACCACACGCAGGTGGAAATATTACCACCTAATAAAAGGCATGTTTGCACAAGCTCTAAATCCTTTGATTCTCGTTCCATCTTGCAAACAAACTCAGGCTCTGATCGAAATCTTTTCAACAAAAATCCCACGTTAGAACTGTAGTGGGCGAGTCGGTAGTATACATCTCGCCATCTTCGTGGAAGGCAAGATCACATATGATCACTGAATGGTGGATCATTGTCTAGTTCTTACGCCCTGCCCTTGCTTAAAGCAAAGCCATATGGATCATACAGAAGTGTGACCACTGTGTAATCACTTGAAGTGGGAAAGGACGACATAGTAGCTTTGTCGTACATCATATTAAGTAGTTTTTCAGCAGTGTAGCGAATAATGAAACCGTAGTCATCATGCCAACAATCACCATTGGACTTCTTATCTAACATTCTCGAAGGTGGAAATGGGAGGCAGCTCAATCTATTCTCGGGTTATCTAGTTTTACAACGAAGTGGAGAAAAAGAAGATCGTATTTATGTTTTAAATGGCTATTTATTTTTTCAAATGTTTGTGGAACAGTAAACCCAATGAAATTGAATAAACACCTTTTCCACTGTTAGCAAAAGAAATTGAACCAGTATTTTCCAAAGTACAAAATTAGATGGTAATGATTCTCTTATCTAGTAAAATCCTTGTGATAATGAATCGTTTCTGATGGATATCAAACTTCTATGACAATAAGAGAATGTGATAATGAATAGTTTTTCATCAGTATGAAAAGCAGTCATGAAGAAAAAACTTATTAAATCAAATATTTTGATAGTTAAAAAAAAACTAAATCTAAACTAGTGCATAATTGGTTTCTACAAACCAATTTATATGCTTAGATAATGTATTAAGTTTTGTTTACGTGGATTAGGCATGTTAGACGGTAAATCTAGCCTAGTATTCATGTGAAGCCTAAATACAACAGAGATCTAAGCATGTAATTGGTATGCAGTGGCATTAATAAAAAAATTCAAGATTATGGCATCGTCAAACCTTATTGGAAAAGTACCTGTTGTGCTCGAGATTACTCAGATAGTGAAAGTATAGATGTAGTTAGATGACCTTTTTAAACATACACATTTTATTAATGTTGAAAGTTGGAAAAAAAATGATATAACATTGAATTTTGATGAATTTCAATCTCAAGTGTCAAAGTCTATATTTAAAATAGTCAGTGTAATAAAGTAATAATATCATATATGTAATTTTTTTGTAACTAGTAACAAAAAATCTTATTGACTTAATGGACGTACATTGTTTTATTAATGTAGGAATCACTATAGAAAAATGGTTTGCTTTCTCCTTTTTCCAATTATTTATTAGATAATATCATCTTTGACATGAATAAACATCGGTGTTTTTATTTGTTTATTTCATTCATTTTTTTTATTTGTTCCTATTTGTTTCCGCTACAGTGTTGTTGGATAATTTCAGCTGTGAAGGATAAACCCCAACAAATATAGCAACCAAACCTGATAGACAGTGTATCACTAAGGATGGAATTCTTTAAAGTGAGAAGTTTCGCTAAAGTCCAGTTCTGATAAACATAAAAATCACCGTTATTAGAAAAAATATGTAAATTCAGCTCTTCTTTTTCTAAAATCATCAAAAGAACGTAAACAGCTAAAAAAACCTTACAAAATTTGATTTTTATTCCAAATTGTATTCATCATTACATTTATGTTAGAAAAACAAAATAAAAATGGATGGAAAACGAAAAAAACAAGCAATAATGTTGAAACCAAAAAATGGCCACAACACCAAAGGTGCTCTTAGAGCACATCACCAAATGGTATGATTTGAGATTACGGATCCACAAGCATAAAATAAAGAGCAAAAAGTAAAGAACAAGGAATTTTTAGAGAGGTTCGGTCAATTTAGACCTACGTCCACTATGGAGTCACCTCGCATTATCATATATGAGTTTACCAAGTACATTGATTTATACATTTCATTCATTTTATGATATTTCTCCCTTTTCTCTTTCTTTTTAATCTAGACCTAACTCGAATATACCAAATGAGTGGTTCAATCTCTCTAAGTGTAGTGAAGATTGATGAATATCTTCAACACTTGAACACTTGAGTGATTTTCCTTGATTCCATGATGGCTTTGGATTAGATCTAGACTTTAGAGAGGACTGATGGAGATTAGAGAAGCTTGGATTAAACTTGAGTAATCTCTAATGGATTTTGGAAAAGATTTGATCCATTTGTTGTTGCTAAGAGGTTGAATGATCTTTGGAAGCCATTAATGAAGTTAGGAGAGGGCTTGGAGTTTGGCGGCACTTCGTGGAAACGAAATCCGATCCCCCTTAATGAAGAGAGTGTAGAGGTATTTATTGGAGAAGTGGATGTGGAGTGGTAGTTCCGTAAATATGGGTGTGACTTGGAGACCAAGAAATGACCTGTTTTAGCATATAATGTGCGGCATAAATATTGGCGCGACATGGGTACTTGTAGCTTGAATAAGCGCGATATGAATTACATGGAATGGACTTGATTACCAAGGGTCCAACGACATGGAAGTAGACAACTGTGTATAGCTTATCATTCACCCTTTATAGTCTGGCCCCAATCATGCGTTATCAATTTGCGGCAAGCATGTATTAACGGCATGAATTAAATCATTTATCCCATGACCTAGTATAAATGTTAGCGGCCTAACCATTTGTGGCTCCTACGACCTGAATACATTATGACGACCTGATAATCTTGACGAGCCGCCTTCCATGTTTCACGACCCTATCCACGCTTTACGGTTGAACATAGTACTTCATCTAGTTATGTATGGATGTATGTTACGTACGACTTCAAATTTATGCATTGAGGAAGTACATGGCGACACATAAAATTGTATAATCCATGTGACTGTTATTTGAGTTTTGACCCAAATAAGGTAACACGTTTTAATGCTTATGAACATATAATTTGCCATTTTACCTTACATGATGAACAACCTGATCAGAATTATGCGGCATAAAGCATGTCGCATGGTCCGATTGCGAGTTGACTTGATTATCCATGTCGTGGCCTTTGTAGTACGGTCGTAGTGTCTAAGTCATGTTTTGTACGATCTGACATTAGCAGCTTTTAGTCCACCATTCCAGCATATGATAAACTATACTGTATATACACAATGGCTTGAAATGGTCTCAATGTACTGATTGTTGCATGTTCAGGCGTGCACGACTTAGTATACTTCTTAGCATTTATTCCTACGTAATGGTTTGGGTACACTGCATGACATGATATGTGTGAACGACTTGAGTACTCTACGACATAAATTTCCTGAACGTCATGATTGCATTAACTTAGCCTGCTGAAGCAAGGCATTGAGATAAAATGCTTTTTCTTCTTGAACACATGGTTCCTTGTTAATGTAATGGGGCTTGTCTTGTATTGTTAATGATCTGAACCTCTTCATGAAACAAATGATCTACTATGTTTCCTTGCAAACAAGAAATGACATGGAAATAGTGTAACACGGTAACGACTGGATTCAAGTCGTCTGAACGACTTAGGCTGGGTTACATAGGTTCACAGACACGACTTGGCACATTTCATATATCAACGACAAGATAAGTCACGACATGGTTTATGTGACATGCCTTTAGTGGAATGGTTTGTGCGACATGCTTACGCGCAAGTTACCCGAGCTACGACTTGATTTCAACTCATGGGGAACGACTTGAATACAAAGGTCAGTACGACTTGGTGCGTCTATATGAGCTGAACGACATGAGCATGTCATGTTAACGGCTTAAAACATTATCTTGAACCGCGTTATAATAACGGGGTTAACATTTGCCTCTTAAATCTCATCTTTTATTTTTCTTATGGAAAATGTGGGCTTTGAAACTTTAACGGTTATGAATCTTTATTTGTTGACCAATGAACTGAATGCTTTGATAGTGTAATGGCGCGTTTTGTTAGCTGTCGAATAATTTATTTATTTAATTATTTATATATCGATTTGGCGATATCGATAACTTAAAGTAAAACGTTTGAACTTATAATTTATAATTATAATTAAAACGAACCTGAAACATCGCGGCAGTTCCCAAATTGGCGATTTGAACTTCAACTGAATGTACATGATTCATTTTAAGCCGGATTTCTGTGAAACATGAAACGTGTGGAGCTGGTGGAGTATATCTTTCTAGTGAAAGAGAAAAATCAGGATTTCGTCGTGTAGATTTTGAGTTATGTCCAAATCAAATTTTAAAATAGTCGCTATAGAATCGTTTATCGACCGTATCGGTTTATTCGATATAACTAGAGATCGGGTTTGAATTTAGACAAGGTTCTTTTGAGGTGTAGTGATAATTTAATTTTTAGAATTTTATGGTAATTTTTAATTAATTTAATAATCAACTTTTTATTTGGAGTATTTGGCACCCTGTATCGACATTTCGGGATTTCACAATATGAGTCCATCTACCGGTATTATTACATTTTTGGGACCAGAGCACGTCACTCATTTCAATGGTATTTTTGTTTCTGTCCATAACAGTCCCTACGTGAACAGAATATTTCATAGTACGGTACACTATGTTTTTAACTTGAAACAAACTAAAACTGAATGGTTAACTGGTCAAACGAACTCGAAATTCAACGAAACAAGTATCATACGAAACCTTAGGAAGAGGTCTAGGGAAACGTCAAGGCCTCATATTTTTAGGATTTTTTCTGGAATTGTTAGGAATTATTGCTCGGTGTTTTTCATCGATATTTTCTAAAGGATTTTCGCAAACGGTGTCGGAATTCGACGAAACCTGTCCCATTGGATCCTAAATACGTTTTTATACTAGGAACAGGTATTAGATCTCTATTTTAGAGAATATTTGTGATAGTTTTAAAGGTGAAACGAATTTACAAAAGAATATTCTGGGAATATTCCTTTTCATTAAAAATATCCTATTTCTTTGCACCAAAAGGAGTCGACGCTCCTTT